>JADWPU010000016.1:0-600000 GCA_016109575.1 Phialophora chinensis
GCCCTCTTTTTAATAGGATTAAAATTTTTACTTCAAAAAATTTTAGTTAAAAAGTTATAGGTCTTTTTTCTTTCTTAGGGTTTTCCTATTATTTCCTCTTTAGGGTTAACTTAATATCTCTATATTAGAGCGGGATATTTTGTATTTTAAGACTATATATCTATAAAATAGACCCTAATAAACGATATTATCGAAAAAACTCGAAGGTTATACGATAGGTACCGAGCGAAATAAGCACTAGAACGTATCTTAGTACCCATCGTATAAAAAATCTTGGTTCCCATCGATGGGTACCATCGAGTAGGGTAGTAGGATATAAATATATTACTATAATTAGATAGCTACTATATTATATTAGTAGTAGGATAGTTTATATAGTTTAAGTTATCTAAGCGATAAGGGCGTCCTTATATAGCTACTACTATATATTCTTTAACTAGGCTTCCCCTAAAGGTATTAGGGGTCCGCTCTATTAGCGAAAGTAGGCTATAAGGTAGGGGAGGGTTATTATTTAGAGGAAGGGCTTCTATAAACTAGTTTATAAGATTAACTAGCGGGAGACTAAATACTATCTTACCTAAGGCGAGTTACTTATAGTAGGGGGTTTAGCTTATATCGCTATATATATACTCGCGGCTCTTCTTTTTAGAGAGTATATTATAAGTATAAGCTTCTTTATTAGAATATTTCTTAAGGCGACCTTATAGAGCTATAGTAACTCTCCTAGTAGTAAATCTTAATATACTTAAGTCTCTAATACTTTATTATAGTAAATATTATATAGTTCCTCTACTAGTAAGAGATTTAATAAAGAAAGGCTACTAATTAGTCCTTAGTATAGTATTATAGTAAAGAGAATTTATAGAATATATTAAAATACTTCTACTAGTACCTTCTTTAGAGGTCCCTACCGGTTAACCTAAACTAATATCTATATTAGGCTAATAGGAGCTATTATTCTATAGAGAATATATCTAACTACCGTCGCGTAAATCTAACCGTAGTCTCTAAGCGATATAATTACTCTCTTAAATAAGGTATAGTAGTGTTATAGTAAAGATAAATTAAAAGAGGAAAGGTAGTAGATAGGTACTTAATAAGGCTCGCTAGTAAAGATAAATTAAAAGAGGAAAGGTAGTAAATAAGTATAGGGTATAGACCCTATAAAAATAAATTAAAAGAGGAAAGATATAATATTACTAAAAGTATAAGTTAACTACATTAAAACTATAAATCCCTAATAGTAAGGTATTTTAGCTACACTACACCCTATTAGAGATAATATTAGTTAGATAGTTAACTCTACTAGTAGAAGAATAGGATTTAAAATATATCTATTATTTTAAATCTTAAAAATATAGTTAGGAAGACTACTCTAACCTAAACTTTACCTTAATATATTATCCCTTTAAAATAAAGAGAGAGGGCTTATAAATTATTAATATAAGCTTAATTTACTAGTATAATACTTTAAATCTTAAATTTTAATACCTAAATCCTTTACCTTAAGCTTAAGGTAACTTCTTTAATTTTATAACTTTTTAAGGATTAGCTTAATTTTAATAAAACTTTCGCTATAGATACTATTTAGGGCTCTCTTTTTAATAGGATTAAAATTTTTACTTTAAAAAATTTTAGTTAAAAAGTTATAGGTCTTTTTTCTTTCCTAGGGTTTTCCTATTATTTTCTCCTTAGGGTTAACCTAATATCTCTATATTAAAGTAAGATATTTTATATTTTAAGACTATATACTTATAAAATAGACCCTAATAGACGATATTATTAAAAAAACTTAGAGATTATATAATAGGTACTAAGCGAAATAAGCACTAGAATATATCTTAATATCTATTATATAAAAAATCTTAGTTCCTATTAATAGATACTATTAAGTAGGGTAGTAAATATATATAAGAGGTAAAATAACTTTTAAAGAAACCTCTTATAGCGCTTTTATTAATTAATTTATAAAGTTAAGTATAATTATCTTATAAGTCTAGATTAATAATATAAGCGCTCTTATTAATTAAGTTAATTTATCTATAAAGAACCTAATATTCTTAGAAGTTATAGGCTTTATTAATTTTAATAATATATTCTCCTTAATCTTTATAATTATATTATTTATTTACTCTTTTTAATATTTATCTTTATAAACTTTCTCTTTTTAAAATATTAAAGGTTAAGTCTTCTTCTTATATACTAGTTCTTAATATTCTTTATTTAGTATTCCTTATATAAATTTACTAGTTTTATTATTAACTTTCTATAAGTCTCTTACCTACTTTTAGTACTTCTAAAAGTTTAAGTTCTTTAGTTTTTAATTTAATAAGTTTTACCTTTTCTAAATCTTATTTATATATATCTTTAGTAACTTAAAGAGAAAGAGATAATAATAAATATAATTAATTTTTACTTTATTATTAATTAAGTATATTATAGCTTTATAGAATTAATAAAGATATAAATTAAGGTTCTATAACTTATTATATTTATACCTTAAGAGTATATAAAAATAATATATATTTATTATTTATTATATCTTATCTTAATCCTTATATTTATTTAAGACCTTTTTTTAAACTTTATTTAATTTATCTTATTATACTTTATAAGCTCTTTATATTATTCTTTCTTTATTATTAATATAAAATATATAAATCTTTAAATATACTCTTTATTATTTATTACTTAATTATATTTATATAGCTCTTTAAACTCTTTAAAGAAGATAATTATATTTCTTTTATTAAAGTATAGGAGATTATTACTTTTATTTAAGCTTTAAGATATCTCTTTTATTAATATTATTATAAGAGAGGCTTATATTAGTAGTATTATTAAGTTAAGTATTTATAAACTTAATAAGATATTATTTACTCTTATAATTAATATTATTTTTCTTTTATTATTTATAATTATCTTTATATTCTTAATTTTTATTTTATTTATTATATTATTTATTTTAATAAAAGATAATAAATAAATATATTATCTTTATAAGTAAGTAATTTAATATTCTAATTATTTTTATATATTTTATATATTAGTATATTTTTAGTATATAGTTTCTTTATACTTTATAGCTTTAGTCTTTATATTATTATTTATAGGTAACTTTAAGAGATCTTAGAGAATCTTTTTTCTTTTTAGTTAATTTCTATTATTAGCTCTTTATATTTAATTATTAAGTCTTTCTTTTTTAAATCTAGCTAATATTAATATTAGCTCTTTACTAAGTAAGTCCTTAATATTAAATAGTCTACTTCTCCTTAAAAGTTAGGAGGTATTAGGGTTAATTATATTTCTCTTATTAAGTATTAATCACTAACCTTAGCTTTTAGTCTTCTAAATAATTATTTAGTTATTAGTCTTCGCCTTATATAGTAGTAGTAAATATATATAGCTAGGACCCTAAAAGAATATCTTAAGTAGTAGTCTCCTTAAATAGCTAGAATAGTTTATAACCTACGCTTATATAGCGGGACGGACTTACTTAGCTAGTAATTTAGATAATTCCTTATATAGTAGTCCTATATATATAGCTAGCTTCTCTAGTTCTAGTTAATTAATTAGTTAGTAGATAGGTAAGTAAGTAGTTAGTTTAGTCGGTCCTTAGTTTAGTTTATAGCGTTATATCGTTATATTATCGTTACTTCTTATCGTCCTACCGCGCGTAAAGACACCCGTATTACTATAGCTCGAATAGTTCTTATTAGAGGCACCAATAAACTAGGGACGGGCTTTATTACCCTAGGTAAAGGATTATACGGCGGTAGGTACTACCTCTTTTATCCTCAGTATACTATATAGTAATAAATAGCTTTATAAAAAGGTATTATATATTTTATTACCTATAGTATATATATATATTAAAATACCTATAACCGCTCTATCTATAATATATATAATAAGGGTATATCCCCTTACGCTAAGGATATAACTAATTAGAAGGCACGATTATTTATCTATATATTATATAGGTACGTGTAACTAATTAGCACTAAGCAGCACTAAAGGTTTATTATCCCCATTATAATATCTTCTTTAGTAGAGATCTATAAGTCGCCGTACTTATAATAACTTATATATAAGTACTATAATCCCCTACCTAAATTAGGTAGTTAGCTAGAAAGTAGGAAAGGTATAAGCTAGTAGCTATTAGGTATTATTACCTTATACTAGACTCACGTAACACTAAGAGAGGGGAAAGACTTAAGAGCTCCTCTTACCCGAATCGTGAGAGAGAGGCTCTTCCTTCTTTCTTTAAGCGTTAAGTCGTTATTAACAGGACCACTAGATATAAAAGCATTCAGCTACGTTAACCATCAGTGCCTACCGCGCGGCGGAGGTCCTAATAGTAAAAGTATTTAAGTACTATTATCGGACTAGATAAAAGCCTCTATAACCCGACCTGAAACTATCTGATCTATAGTCTAGATAGTCTATAACGAAGCGCTAATGTTAGGCTTTGGTCGTAGGATACACTGTTGTGTCATGGAAGCTACCATCTTGCCATTCTGGTCCCATAGCTTCGACTCCGCATAATTCCGTGCAACTCCGGCAGTCCGGGTCATCCGCTCTCTGAGATACCAACGCCTTATGTCGACATCGTTTATAAATATTCTTAGAGCAAAATCTAGCGTTGAGGCGGCACCAGCATCATGCATACCCTTGTGATTGTGGATCAGCGGCATGAAAGACGGTCCAGCATCCATCATAAGCGCTAAAGCTGCCAGATGTTCGGCTGTCGAGTACAGAGGCTGCGTTGCTCGAAACCAATCCCCAGAGGTTTTAGAGGTGATTGGAAGGTGATCCTGTGTCGTTCGGATTTGTTTTGCTAGTCCACCGAGAGTCTGCCCCCAGATTCCCTCTGGACAGAATCGATTTTCGAAGAATGCCAGTAAGATAGAGGTAGTAGTGCGATAAGAACGGGCGGCTTCTTCGGTGATATAGCCTTTCGACACAAGCTCTTGGGCTATTTTATCCACCGATAGACATTGACTCACGTCGCTGTATCGAGTCTCTGGAGGCGTCGAGTATTCCATCATTGCTGGTTCACTGACATGGAAGTCGGCCTGTAGCGTCATACAGAGCCGCTGTTCGCCGGTTGGAAGGCTCTGGCATATATCCACACGTCGGGTCGCAAATGTCCTCGTGTCTCGCAACCGCTGGACTCGACATGTCAACTTTTGATCTGTCCTTGCTGGCCCAAGAAAGTGTCCTAGGACTGAATAGAGATTGTAGCCGGGCTTCACAGTGCGAAATGCAGCATGGACACCAACACCTATTGTACATCCGCCGAACGCAATTGGTAGTTGATTCCCTCCTCGTGCGGGAGGAAACAGTGAGATAAACTCGTCTGGACCGATGTCTTCGACGCCGATTTGTTCCGCCAGAGTGCTCGCCATCGTTATGCTCCCTGCGAAGTCTATCAGTCAAGCCCCTGAACCACATGAAATCCGAAGCCTTCAAGAAAACGACGTACGATGAAGTTGAGTTGCGAGGAAAGGTGTTTCAGCCGAGGTTCGGTAACGGATAATTAAATAGGGTTAGTTTACTTGAGCTGTAGGCCACTTTTCCCGCTTATTGACCGAGACCTACTCGGTACCTTCGTATTTTGCAATACGTTGAACTCTCGCAGTTCGCCTGGAATGGATATCATCGACCCACACTCCGTATTAACCTGCGGTTTGCAGAGTACCGGCAAGACGAAATTGATATCCTGCCAATTGAATTAGCAGTCCCGCCTCTACCTTACGGGGCATGCCGACAGTGAGCAATTCGTAAACACTGTTGATATATAACCCCACCTGTGTTGGGCATCCCGCGCGGGCTCCTCTTGAATTGAGACCACCAACCATGGCAAGAGACCCGGCACAGCGCCGTCTGCTGCTGGACAATCAAGCAATGCCTCAGCTGCCGTACTAGAGGCACAGCAGAGACATCGGGCTCTGAGTTCCGTCCGTCAACCTGCTGGCTGCAGGAATGACAATGCGGAAGTGTCAACACAGTCGAAGGCCACGATATCCCACTCCCAGTTCTTTCTCAAAAAAATGATGGCCACTGCCGACAGATATCCCGAGATGCAGGAACCTACACCCAAACGTGCCCTAAGGAAGCCGCACTCCAGGCCGTCAGACTCAAGTTGTGTTCTTTCGCCCGAGAGTTCGGCACTGGTGCAGAATGATGGAAACTTCGAACAGAGATCCGGACAAGCGCAGTTCCGAGCCCCGAGCATCTTGATAGCCGGAGCCAGAGATGGGGAACGCACTCTTCGCATCGCAAGATCCTCCCCGCCATTAGATTTTGACCAGGACCAAGCATCATCACCGCGAAGAGACTTGGGCTCTCAAGACAGACTGTATGAGCTATAGCTAGCGAAGGCCACACCGTGGCTATTGTACCGGCCCCGCCCTTGAAATGCGGACGACCACCAAGAATACGGGAAATTGACTTGCTCGAAACGGCTCTCCGTGATTCCTTTGAGTCCACCTATGCGGCTCTGCATCTTTCCAGTACATAGGCCGCAGAACCATCGCCGTTGGAGGCTGGGACCAGAAGCTTCGGGCAGACAAGAGCTATTCCAGTGCTCTGAAGGTGATCTGTCAAGCTCACATCTGTTCTCTCCAAGTCCTATAAGACGACAAAATTACAGGTCAGCGATGACATAAGGTCCCAAGTCATTCTCGGAATTGCTCTTGTGGCTGGCAGACATTGTGCTTGCTGCTCTACGTTCGAAAACGACACCAGCGAAGCAGAAGCGCCGGTATAACAGAGCCATCGATCTGGAAGTCGTAATGTGGCAAGCCGTGTCAGGACTCGGGAGTCCATAATGTACCTATAGTTTAGGGCGCGATACATATCTATCTTGTGCCCGATAGCCTATCGCAGAACCTTCAGGTAGGTTGACGCCCCAGACTATTCGACAGTCCCAGTTGATCTGGTCCCTATCACTAACCGCCAGCGCTCGCTCCGACGCTTTGACAACGTTCGAAAGATGGAACTCACCTATGTTTCCTTCACCATCGAGGGTCCAACGTCGCGCAATCTCCATTGCTATCACATTCGCGTCTCTTGCTGCGTCAAGTGCAAGCAACACACCCGCCACAAGCCACGCGAGAGTGAACATCAACTGCCGGCCCATGGCAAGAGCAGAGACCAAGTCATCACGCTTTCTGTCCAGGATCTTGAAGTATTCGCTCCAAGCTCGGTCAAGCCTACTTCTCAGCTCAACATCCTCAACTCGCGAAATCGCCTTGTCCATCCAGGCGCCGAAAGCAGATAGATGCAGTCCGTTCTTGTTCAGAAGATGTCTGACCACTTCACTACTCAACACGTTGGTGGTACCCTCCCATGTCATGTTGGCAGCTGTGTCACGCATGAGGCGCGAGATATTGAACTCTGGCTCGTCTGGCTCATCCATATATCCGACGCCGCCCATGGCCTCCTGGCACTCCTGCAGCGAAAGGGTACCGGTCTTGCAGATCACAGCCTTGGCCGTCGCAGTCAGAGTCCTCAAGATGATCTCTGTCTGTTCTCCTGGAGATGGAAGAGGCACGTAGTCCTTTCGTTGGACTTCCTCGGCAGGGAAACCATTATCAGTGAAACTCAGCAATGCAGTAGTGAAGAACGCGAGTTGAAGAGCGCCTCGGTGCTTCACTTCCATGTTCGCGAGCATTCGGAGGTGCATCGGAAACGTCCACAAAGGCTGATCGATCGTGGTTCGGACTTTGGCGAAGCTCTTCGCGATAGCCATGCCCCGCCGCCAGCAGGACAGGGCGGTGATAAAGTTGTGGGTTCTGGTGACATTCAGAAGAAGTGCGATGGTAGCGATTCCGCGGTCCAAGGGGCCGATAAGATGTGCTCTCACGTTGTTGAGCACCAGTTCGGCGGTCGGAAGTTCTTTGGTGCCCATTTTGTTCTTGAGGCGATGAATGCGAACTCCGTTTGTGGCCTGCTGCCTCTTCCCGTCTATATCTACAGTCTTTCTAGTTGGCGCGACAAAGAGACTGAGCTGTCCGGATTCTGTTTTGGCCAGAATAAGAGCCATGTTACAGTCGGTAGCTGAGGAAAAGAATTTGAACCCAGACAGAAGATAGTCTCCTTCTTCAATACTCCCGTGGCGTCCCGTCTTGTTGGGCAGCGGGGAATACACTGCGACGGTCTCGGAGTTTTGCACATCGCTACCACCTGGTCTCTCGGTCATCCACTGAGACGAGATCCAATTCCCTTCTCGAGCGATGAGTAGACGATGAATCTCGTGAAATGGATGATCGGCAGGTACGGAGCTCAACTGCTTTGACACGAGCCGTGCAGCTCCGCTGGTCATTGAAACTGGGCATGAGTATACCGCGGATGAAGCAGAAAACGTATAGTTACTACGTCGTTGTTAGTTATTGCCGCAGCAGGCAGAGTATAAAGGCAAGACTTACAATGCATGTTGGACGAGTCTTCGATACTCTTTAAATTCCTCTTCATAGCCGAGCGCTATTACTCTGCCACCCATCAGGCCGTGTCATCAAGATACTTGGGCGACGGCTTACCCATTTTTCGAACCCCATTTTCCCAATCCCTTCCACCCGTGACTGGTCACCAATCGATCATATGGGTAACGGGCACCCCACACATTATGAGTCTTGATGTATGGCTGCTGCGACTCGGCGTTTGATATCAATTCATTAATCTCTGGTGAAATAGCCTCCTCCGCAAATTCGGTGAGACGATGATTGACGACATCAAGGACATCCGGTGGGAGGTACCATTCGAGAACCCGTTTATACGACTCGTCCGACGTGAAAGGATTCTCCAGAGCAGGCGGCGCTAAGATAAAGCCACTGTCCACAGTCGAAGGCTTGAGAGGAGACATACTTTCAATCTTGACGCTGATGGAACACCGTTCATTCGCAGAGTTGAAGGTTGTCTGCCCATATTAAAATGCTTCCTCACAAAGTTCTGCGCAACATCTCGAGGTGCCGAGCGTCGCCGCTAAAAGCCTAGTGCCCCGATCTGTTTTCGGCGTTTGGAGAGCCGCGTCAAACCGACAGACATGGACTTGGACCTTTGGAGAAAGGAAAATTTCCCCTGTATGGCCGTTACTCGGCGTAAAACGGCGAAAGGCAAGCAGCTGGTGGAGGCGTACCCCAGCACAAGCATCAATGTACTTCAGAGACTACATGAATTCTCATATCGGCTCTGTATTGGAATATCACCAGTGAAACCCTCGCCTCTGTGTTTTATAATCTCTGAAGACACCCGGTAACCATTAAGATGGCTGCTTCTAGAGGGGATCGTATCTCGCCTTCCCAACACGAATTTCAATACCAGGCACAGCAACTTACACCAATATGGAAGCCGACAATTCCTGTCGGTGAGATACCCATGAACATTTACAGGGAGCATGTCAACAAGAAGTTCAATCTCCAGTTGAAGGACTCACACGAACTGCAGGAATGGAGCGTGACAGACCCCCAGGCTTTCTGGATTGATCTCTGGGATTTTGTGGGCTTGATACCCGCGTTGCCTCCTGGAGTAAAGCATGCCTACAATCCAGCCATTCCCATTTCGGAGGTCCCACCATTCTTCGAAGGAGCATTGATAAACTACGCGGAGAACGTACTGACCCAGCCACTTGTTGATGACCTGAACCCTGCTCTGATCGGGTTGAGGGAAAGTCACCACCTCAGCGGTGAGGTCTGGACATGGTCAATGTTGCGAGAAAATGTGCGGAGAATCAGGAGTGCTCTACTTAGAAGCGGGGTCCAAAAGGGTGATAGGTTGGCTGCTCTGATATCTACATCAGTCTGGTCAGTTGCATTGCTCCTTGGCTCTGCGAGCATCGGGGCCATCTTTACTTCGATTGCTCCGGATCTTGGACTTGAGGTACGATCGACCCTATTAAAAGAGCGTCAGGATGATTCTGAACTTCTCAGGGATGCATTTCTCGACTGCAACAGATACAACCGTCTATCCTGTTCGCCGATAGCCACTGCACCTATAAAGGTCAACAGCGTTCCAATGCTCCCAAGATTTCCGCAATCCTCAAGCTACTCAAACCGAACCCAGATCTATTCGTAGTACCTACAGGACCTCCGACGGTATTCCAGCCGCTCTCAGACTTCTTGAACCGGTCGAACGACGGGGACAAACTTGAATTTGCCAGGCTCCCGTTCACAACACCTCTTTACATTCTTTACTCCAGCGGGACCTCAGGTCCTCCGAAATGCCTTGTGCATAGCCACGCAGCTATCATACAACATAAGAAGATCGGAAAGCTTCATAATTCCCTGAAGCCAGGAGAAATTGTCTTCCAATACTCGAGTACGTCATGGGTCCTCTGGAACATCATGGTCGGTCACTTAGCTATGGGAAGTACTCTAATACTATATGACGGATCCCCTACCTGGCCAGAGCCTCAACGCATGCTGGAAATTGTCGAAAAGTTCAGGGTCAACTACTGGGGCACTTCACCAAAGTATCTCAAAGAGCTAGAGTCGACAAGATGTCTACCCAAGGAAGAATACGATCTTTCGAGTCTACGAATGGTGCAGACCGGAGGATCTCATCTTGCCTCAGACCAGTATTACTGGTTTTACAATGTCTTTCCCTTAAGTGTACATCTTACAAGCGTGACTGGAGGAACTGACTTAGTCACTTCCTGGTGTGGAACCGATCCTGCAGGTCCTCTTTTCCCAGGAGAAATTCAAATGCCCATCCTCGGACACGATGTCGATATAGCAGATCCTGTTGACGGTCATTCCATCAAGAACACTGGCGAAGCGGGAGAATTTGTCTGCCGAAAACCGTTTCCGTCGATGCCTGTCTACATGTGGGGCGATACAACAGGTGAAAAGTACCGAGCATCGTATTTCAGTCGGTACTCGTTCCCATGTTGGGCCCAACATGACTGGGCGAGTGTCAACCCTATCACGAAGGGGTGGGTAGTGCATGGGAGAAGGTACATTACACCCGCTCTACGAAGGTTCATAATGCTGACCCGGAAAGTGACGGCGTCCTTAACCCACAAGGTATACGATTTGGCTCCGCAGAGATCTATTCCATCACAGAAGCGGCTCCTTTCTTAGACACGATCGCCACTACCCTTTGCGTTGGTCGGAAGAGGCAAGGTCTTGACTTTGACGAGTCTGTGTTTCTTTTTGTCGTCATGCGTGCTGGGCACACATTCACCAATCATTTAGAGCGACTACTGAAGGACACTGTCCGCAAGTCCCTCAGCTCTAGGCACGTTCCACGTTTTATGGTCGAAGTGAGGGAGATTCCGATGACATCAAATGGCAAAAAGGTCGAAACTCTTGTCAAAGAGATCATCTCAACCGGGAAGATGCCAAGGACGATAAGTTCCACTGTGGTCAATCCAGGGTGTCTGCACACATTCCAGCATTTCTATCACCTGGAACCACAAGAGCGCGCAAGGTTATAAGAACATGCCGACACTATGAAACATCCTTCGGCAT
Source organism: Phialophora chinensis (assembly GCA_016109575.1). Taxonomy (NCBI): domain Eukaryota; kingdom Fungi; phylum Ascomycota; class Eurotiomycetes; order Chaetothyriales; family Herpotrichiellaceae; genus Phialophora; species Phialophora chinensis. Next base: position 11,475 of record JADWPU010000016.1, read on the forward strand.
CTTGAATCTCCCGCGACGATGACTGGATACAAGCGTCTTTCTATCGCTTTGCTGTCTCTTGATAAACTACATTGACTGAGTTGCAGCCATCTTTTGCGGCGTACTCGGGGGAGACACAGAGCAGGGCGGGAAAGGCTTGTTAAGGCAGCTAGGGGTAATTTTGGCCAATCTAGATTCATATTTCTTGCTTGTTCAGGTTGCATGTGTACAGAATGGATCTCCCATGCTGGTCTTAACATTCGAGTCCGGGGGATTCTGGCTTTTCTTGAGATGGCTGGCATCTATCGACAAGATCGATCAGACCTCAGCAGCGTCTCCAGCTCTACACCGCGCAAGTGGTTGCTTCGTCGATTTCTAGGTAGCACGACGTGACGTCCGATTTCTGGAAAAAGACGGATGACATCTCAAAAGTTTTGCTTCCAGCCAGGACAGTCGAGTGAGAAACGTTGACAGATGTGTTTTGTCTCGGCTCGTAATGCCGAAACCCCACAGTGAGGAGGGAGGGGTTCTTTGAACGAAATAATAATATCCACTTTGGCACTTCAAGGTTCTTCTCTCCATCAGCCTTGTGCTCTCTGGAAAAAAGCGATACAGATGTCAGCGTCTACCAGGATCAAGAAAGCATGTGACATATGCCATCGAAGAAAGGTAGTAGATACCCAACGCTAGAAGGGGTTTGGTTACGTACACTGATAAACGAATCATTTAGATCAAATGTGACTTCAGCTCGTGCAATGAACCATGCACCAATTGCAGATTGGGAGGCCTTGCATGCAAGCCACATCAACGAAAGCGTCCCCGATACTTATCAACAAGCCACACCAGCCCACAGAGCCAGGAAGATTCTACCGGGCGCTATGGGGATGAAGCACCGGCGCCAGGGCAGAGTTTTCAGCCCTTTGTGGCGCGTAACCAAACCCAAATCCCATTCGACCGGCCTGAAAGACAGTGGGGGAGCGCGGATATCGACATAGCAACAGAGAAACTGGCAGACCGATCTCACAGAGAAAGCGTCGAATCACCTGAATATGTAGCAACCACGGAAAGCCACGTGGGCAGAAGCGACTACATTGGGAGCGACGACATCAGATTTCGCGAGGAAATGGCGCAGGTTCAGAGTGACACTGCGCGACTATCCCAGACAGACTCTGAACTACTGCGACTGCAAAACGCATTCGAGTTGCCACGGAGGTCTGTACTCGATAGTCTCGTCGACAGCTACTTCAAGTATTGTTCTCCATGGACTCCTGTCCTGGAGCCTCCGGAGGTGGAAGAACTCCGGGCCAACAGGACCTCGCCTCTCTTACTAAACGCAGTACTTCTGGCCGGTAGCAGGGTCGTATCGAGTGATAATCTATCGGCTTCCGCTGAGGATTTCTATCGGAAAGCGAGGCTGCTATTCATCTTGGGTCACGAAAAGGACGCTCTTACCTCCATCATCGCTGTTACGTTGCTTCAATGGTATAATCCGACAGGCCCAGAGCACATCTCAACTAGTACGAGTGGGTTTTGGGTGCGCATCTCGGCCGGATTGGCGTACCAAATAGGACTACACAAGGAGCCTGCCAGGCAAAATGACAGGGCCCTCCGTCGCAGGCTATGGTGGTCAATTGTGGTAAGTGTTTGTCGCATCGATATACCCTTGCCGCTTGTTGAATACTCGCAGTGTCGCGATGATGTTATCTCCATAGGAACGGGGCGACCAAGGACAATCAGCCTTGACGACAGCGATGTCTCCCCTCTAACCAGCCACGATTTTGCAAGTCCAGACACAAAAGCGCGCTTATTTATGGCCTTTTCCGGTATTGTTCGTCTTCTAGCAGATCTGACCGAAAACATTCGGCGGAAAACTATGACCGAGAGAATACAGACCTCCCTAGAGAATGCCCTTTACCGCTGGATCAAAAGTTTACCAGTGGAATTCCAACTCTTTCACGGGTCGCCGAAGAAGCTGGGATCCTACAACTTCGAAGCGAGACAGCTCTTGATCCCCTATTTTGTGTTTCTCTTTATCTTATCCCGACATTCGGCTTCGCGAAAGCAGTCCATTCGTATGTCATTTATAGCGTCCTCTTTTGTGGCAGGAATATTTGAAGATCTCCTCAACAGAGGCGAGCTCTGTCACTGCGGGCCAGTTTTTACCTTTTATGCTTTTGCAGCTGGTCTCGCTCAGGTGCTGGCTTTGCGATACCGCTCACTCGTTTCGACCGCCGAAGAATCATTGTCCATCATTCATTCATCCCTGACGGAATTGAAGAAGAAATGGGGCTCCGCAGAGGGTGCACTAGCGGCTTTGGCCGAGATGAGGAGGCTCACACTGCAGAGTCCAAGCCTGGGTGCTGTACCTGGCTGTGATGCTGGAAGATTTGCGCCATTTGTTGAGGATTTTGGTCCCGAGCTATGCAGACAGTACCGGCTCTTGGAACAGCATGGTACCGCTACAGAAGCCCTTCCTCCACTACCATCGCTGCACTCAAGCTCGGTCTCCCTTAATGTGGTCGATGACTACCAACCATCTGATCCGCAAGATCTCGGAGCTGGACACAGCAATTTATTTTTCAGTGACGTGGATCCTTTTGGAAGCTGGATAGACGACTTGGAACTAGGTTTGATCACTCGTTGAGAACCTGGACTGACTGGGTGAGAGCAAGTAGCTCGAGAATAAATTGTGTTTTGGCAACCTATACGACGGCAATTGGGTGGTCAGAGTGCGCTCTAGCGCCTTACACTCAATGCAGAACTTCCCATACAATGTGGAATTTATTGCACACTGAGATATAAAATGCTTGATCCACTTCCCAAAATAGTCCAATAACTGAACCCAGTCATTAGGCAAGAAAGGCTCAATGCAGCATCAACCGAGGAGCCTACGGAATCTCGAAGCCAGCTATCTTTCCAATGGAGGATCAATCCAAGCACCTTATGTATTTAGGTTCCCATCCATTTTAATACCGTGCTTACTTGTAGACTGCCGCTACAAGCATCACCGGGGCACTTGTTGTTCTTCTCTTTTAGTCTAACCTTGGGCCATGGTATGACTTCCCGGCATATAGGACCCAGTTCATGATGGCAAATAGCGCCATAACCCCAATAACAGCAGAAGTATAGTCTGCGCCAAGTTAGTCCGTAATCTCAACCGGTAGACTGCAAATGTATGGCAAACTTACTCATGTTTGACCCGCTCACAGGGACGACAACCGGAAAATCGTAGAAGATCAAGACCACGATAGCGAACGCAATAGTACAGAAATTGACTGTCCATCCAAACGTGCTGAATAGCTTGAATGGCCTGTTGATGGGCAAGTACATCGAAGACCGCCTTCGATACACCAAAAGAGCTGCCGGGATTGCGTACGTTGCTTGTTGTAGGATAAGGCCCGTTCCGATGAAGGCATTAAAGGCTGTCGAAGATCCAAGGAAGATGAAGCCGATGATAAAGACAACGGCATTGTTGGCCAGGAGCGCCCACACCGGAACCTGTAGGGATGGATGGACATGGCCAATGAATCTAGACCAGATCAAAGCTTTGTCTCGTGCAAGAGACCAGGTCAGGCGAGAGGCAGTTTGTTGAACAGCGATGAGGGCCACTGTTGCGGCTGTGAGGAGAATAGCCATGAAGATTGTGGCTGCTGTGCTGGATCGGGTCGCCTGTAGCCAGATCTCGTAGATCGGAAACCTAAAACAGATCAGCAATCTTTCTGTGCACGGACTACCCTAACTATCCACTGACCCGGTAGGTGTGCTAAGCACGGCATCAAAATCCGTGATGCAGTATGTCATTGACACCGCGAACATGAAGCTTGTGATGAATCCAATTGTTAAAGTGCTGACGATAGCCCTCGGCACGACCTTCTCGGCCTGTTTACATTCTTCAGCGAGATGGATTGCGCCGTCAATCCCTGCGTACATGTAGTTCGGTGATACCAGGCCCGTCAGGAAACTTATACCAGCAGGCCAGCCGCTTTCGTTTACGAAATTCGTCCAGACAAATTCGCTGCTCTGCTTCGTGGGTGCTCGGGCGAGGCACGTAACAATGATCGTAACGAAACCTGTCAAGGTGACAACAACTGTTGCGGAGGTCAGCTAACTCCTCGTAGACCGCAGACTATTACTGACATGAGACGTCATTGACCCACATAGTCCTTTTCAGCGAGAAGATGTTGTGCATGCAGACCAGAAAGTTGACAGCCTGATAAAGGAGGAAGTAATGCCAGGTTTGAGCCACGTAGTCTGGTTGGTAATGGATGACCATAGCTAGGATGACTTGCGGAACGATGATGGCGATTCCAGCTGTGGTGGCAATCCAAGCGTAGGCATTGGTGATACCACATGCATAACTCTGTCCGTACTATCAGCGGAGACATTGCTAGATTTGGCGAACCAGAGAACAGCGTACCAAAAACCGACTCGCCTGTGGTGGAGCTAAAATAGATGTCCAATGATACCTGTAACAGGTTATGGTCTTGTTCGTCTTGAAAGAGAAGGTGTCATGACGTACTGCCCTCCAGCGGTCGGGTAGACCGAAGCAAGCTCTCCCATGGTCAATCCGCTGCACCCAACCATAACGAAACAGACGACAACACCATAAATGAGCGTCACTGAGCCACCTTGAGCAATTGTCAAAGCCAAAGTTGCTGCCACTCCAGCCCAACTGTTGCAAATATTCCAACCGACACAGATGGTATCGAGAGGTCCGATGTCCCGCTGGGTCTCTTGCCGAAGACCTAAAGTAGAGAGCTCGACCGTTCGGAACGTCCCTTGATGCTGGGTCTCAACTGCCATAATATGAGTGCCGTGTCAGTCACGTACATATGATGAAATGCATAGATGGAGTCGCAGAGACATCACCGGCGAAAACCAAGCTGTGTGCATACCCTGTTCAAGCTGGTTGAAAGGTTGGGTTTCATATGCCTGAGTCGCAGCCTTCATTTTCTCAACAGAGCTCATCTTGGGGGTCCTTTGTACTAGCAGTTGATCAGAAGTGTAGGCTCACAGCGGGTAGGACAAGATAGATGACCAGGTCTACCTCGAGTGTCCTGATCTTCAGACGCTTTAATAGACACATGGACGAGGACTCGAATGCAATGATGGAGAGCGGCGGAATGGGCCCGTCGACCCACCGATCCTGTACCCCAGACTTGGCTGTCCAAAAGAGGAATGTTAAATGAGTGGTCTAACCGTGCTGGACAAGCGTGTCGGCTTATGCGCCCAGCTAAACTTTATTTCTCAGAAGAGGCAGCTCGGACGAAAGTCCACATTTTTTGCCACTCAACCCAAACCAATAGAGGTCTTAGGACGGTCATATGTCTATCAAAGTCGTACATCTTGATCTGCTTATATCGAAAAGCGTAACGGAGTCCCTTCTCTGTTGCCTAAAATGATGGAGCAGGGCTGTGGCGGAATTTCGCACAGTCGGCTCTAACGCCTATTTATTTTCGCGTTTGGACCTCCTTCGTGAAGGGCAAGAGTCTTTCTCCAACTCCCATGAACAGGACTCCCCGGACGGTATTTGTGTCACAGACAGGCAAGAAGTATGCAAAGATCACGAGAAGGTTGGCATTGGACTCCGGGCACCGGGCTCCAAGCTGGCATCCCTTCAATTGCAGTGATAGAGCCGTCACGGATGATTCAACATCCCAAACACGTGTTCGACGTCATTGTTATCGGCGCAGGGTATACAGGACTTACAGCAGCCAGAGATACATCAACCACCGGTCAGTTTTCCTGAGCCGACATGTTGCGTTGGCCCTTCTGCTAACCACAATGCAGGCTTGAAAACATTGCTGTTAGAGGGACGGGACAGGATTGGCGGCCGAACCTGGTCATCCGAGATCGACGGGTATAGCTATGAAATGGGAGGCACATGGGTTCATTGGTTTCAGCCACATGTATATCGTGAACTGTCAAGATATGGCATGAAAGACCAACTCGTGCACTCGACCGACTACAGCAAGAAGCACAACTTCTTCACCTTTAAGACAGCATCCGGTGACCGGAACATGAGTCACGATGAAGAGGTGAGTTGGCACAGATGCTATTCTTGCTTATTGGCTGACTAGACCTAGGATTCTCTTTTCGCTCGGGCCGTTGAGAAGTTCGTCAATGTCGACGGTAACCTTGGTAGGACCGTGATGCCATTTCCATTCAACACATACTGGAATAAAGACGTGTTCAAATATGCAACCCTATCCGTCGCAGATAGAATTGCCCAAATCAGCCACGATCTTTCCAACGACGAGAGGCACGCTGTTGAAGCCTTTGTGCTTCTTTGCAGTGGCGGAACGACAGAAAACTCGGCATTCCTTGACTTTCTCCGCTGGTGGGCTGCCGCCAACTACGACTACAAAACGCTTCTGGACACCATCATTGTATTCAAGCTGAAATGCGGCCAGTCCGGCTTTGCAAAACGCTTTTTCGAAGAGGCGCTGACGAGCGGCAATCTCTCATACTCTTTCAACACGCCGGTTGCCCTTATCGACTCATCAAAAGGTGTTGTAGAAGTCCGGACCAAGGACGGCCAAATTTTCTTGGCCAAAAAGGTCATTTGCACGGCGCCACTGAATGTACTTGAGAAGATCGAGTTCAATCCACCCATGGATCAAGCGAAGCGCGAGGCGGCCGCGTTGAAGCATGTCAATCAATGTGTTAAGGTCCACGCGGATATCAAAGACCCAGAAATGAGATCTTGGAGCGGCGTCACTTACCCTCACAATAAACTCGTTATCGGAGTGGCGGATGGCACAACCCCCACAGGAAAAACTCATTGCGTCTTTTTCGGATGTGATGCCAACCATATGCATGCAGATGAGGACATCAATCAGACCCTGGGGGCCGTCAAAGAGTTTGGCCCCATGGAAATTGACCGGCTGGTGAGTGCGAAGACCTTACAGAATCTGAGACCAACAGGGCTGACAAAATTGTACTGCAGGTATTTCACAATTGGTCCAAGGATGAATTCGCCAAAGGGGCATGGTAAGGAGACTGCCCTTCAAGTTACACCATCATTTCTAACGGTATCCAGGGTTTGGTACAGGCCGGGCATGGAGGTGCAATACCTCGAGGCTCTCAGAAAGCGGCAAGGACCCGTACTGTTTGCTAACTCGGATTGGGCTGCTGGAGGATGGAGGAGTTTTATCGACGGCGCCATTCAATCGGGGACTGAAGCAGCCTTGACAGTCCAGCAGGAGCTGCGACCTGTTTCGAGAACAAGCCGACTATGACAGACGACCGGTGGATAGTCTGAAATCTTCGATGAAGTACAGATAACACATTTGTACTTCTCAATAGCTTTCGATATTGCACTCTTTCGCTTCACCATACAAGACATGTCTTCACGGACGACAGATATTAAACCTGGGTACGGGTAGATGGCTGAGCGTGGCGTACAGTATCATGTGATTGTGAGGCGCAGCCAAGAAAATCTCGGCCAAGACATCGGCGTCTTCACCACTTCAGGCCATCCAGATTCCTCCCCTCACCATCAAACGCTCTCCTCGACTTAATCGCAGTACCCTGACCTCCCATCAGGCTCGCCGCATAAACCCCTGCCGCGAAATGCCTCTCGATCAAGGCACTGTAATGCCACTGGATGCGCATAGATAAAATGCCCAAGGAGCTGACCGGTGAGTTTACCACATTTTCCCAACGCCAGATCCACGCTGAAGGAGAGAGTAGGATGCCACAATTGCTCGCAGCGACGGATCAAGTGCGACCAATCCCGTCCAAAATGCAATAAGTGCTTGCGCAAGGGCCTGGACTGTCCCGGCTACGGAATCCGATACAGGTTTAATGATGGTATAGCTTCCCGTGGTAAATTTGCTGGCTGCACAATCCCCCTCGACCAGACTGCAAATAATCAAAGGCGATCCAAGCAAACAACAGCCCCAGTTCTTCTATGGCCAGATGGCACGACGACTTCGACTGTCGAAAGACTCAGTCCGGTGTCGGTATCCCACGACTTTGAGGACATCGAACTGCTCTCAGCCGGAGACAATCACTTTGCAATGTTCCCACATGATACTACAGACGGAGTCGACCATATCCCATTCGTGGGAGCATTCTCAGGACACTCTTCAGATTCGTCGCTCGAGCCCATGGTCTGCGCCTCGTGTGACTCAGAACATCAAGATGGAGCCTGCCGCAATCAGATTCCACAATCCCTCCAGCTGATCAGTCCGCAATATCAAGAATTATTTGCGCACTTTTCTTCAACGATTGCACCCGTGATGGTGGTCCTAGACGGCAAATTCAACGGTTACCGTGATCTCATTCTTCCACTTGCTTTTGAAGATCAGCTAGTCAGATCTGCAGTCTGCGTCGTCGCCATGCACCACCTCGCGCATCAACGGCCGGGTTTGCAGTCTCGTGCTGAAGCCGGATTTCAATCCATTATTTCTGAGCTTCGCTTGCGCACATCCAGTCAAGCCGATCTGGTCGACATCTCCGCCTGGACCACGATAATCATCCTGTTGACCGGCGAAACAATCACGGGCGGTACCAATTTCCCCTACTTGTTCAAGATCCTTCAACACCTCGCAGATGCGAACACGAGAGACGGCCGAGACAGCGTGATGCACTCATTCCTGACGGAACAGACTCGCATGATGACGCTGTTTGCTCAACCTCTCCTCGGGGAGAGCTCCGGCACTTTGAGTCTGACCACCCGACCTGCTGCTTACTTTGACTTCATTTCCAACGCGGCCATTTTCCACCCTATGCTTGCGCCTCAGATCGGGATGTATAAGTCTGCCATCCATATGGCCTGCAACCTATATCTGAAACGTGTCACAAGCGGTCCACCTCACCATGAGACTGTCGCGGATCTCGAACGCCTCAAAAGCCTTTGTGAACGCATCCCTCCGGCCACCCCGGGGCATCATACTCTTGTGTGGGTGTACTTTATGGCTGCAGCCGAAAGCTCGACATTAGAACATCGCAACTTCTTTACAATGCGACTGCAAGAAGTATTCTCACGCACCAGATTTCACAACATTCCAACTGCGCTGGCAGCCTTGCAGGAATTCTGGAAGGTCCAACCGGAAAGAAGGTGGACCGAGGTTCTACCAGAGGTGATGCCTGTCTTCATCATTTGACACGGTCTTGTGTTGATTTCTGGATTCCCAAGTGTATTGCACTGGCCTGATGAAGGGTCCATTCTTACAGTTCAAGGATAAGCAAAATATCAAGGCAAGGATGCCTCAGCAATGGCATACGGGTTGCCCACTTTTTCAGCGCGCCGGCCTATTCCGAAACTTGCGGCAGTACAGCAGGACGAAACGTTGCTCTCCTCATGCAATGACAAAGACATCTACGCCCGGAAATGCAAGTTTTCCTTGGCAGATCCATCTATCCCCAAGCATCGCCGCCCTCTTCCCCCGCTCTCTTCCGGTGGTTGAAAGGATGTCTTTGAAATCAGATCTTACTGGCTGACGGCGAAAAGGTGAGTTTGGTCGCCATTCGAACACTAAGGCCGTTCACATTGGCAAACTTCCTGAGACGATATCGGCCGATGTGAATCGAAGTCGAGAATGGCTGCCTCTTTCACCTGCATCCGCCGATCGCATGGACTCAAACACGAGCCAAATCGGGAGGTATGACTCGAAATCGAGTTGGCCGTCGACGGGGAATATGGTCACAAAACCACATCAAATTATGCCTTTCTATTTTACAGCTGGCAAATCCGAGACTTCGACCAGAAACTCTCTGTTCAGGCACCAGGAACAAGGGAAGAAAATGTCAAACAGCGCTGCGAATCAGGGCTGACGGACCGCGTATTATGCTCTCAAGCGCTGGAGTAGCCGCACAGCGATCGGAATTCGGGTGTCAGCATTGAAGGGTGCGGTGCAGTGCGATATGGAGGACGTCTGCAATTAAGCTGTGGCACTGCCTTTGCGCTTGACCCCAAAATCAGCGATAGGGAAAGGTGTCAGTTATAAAAGAGAGCCGAGCCACAATTCCAGCATGTGGTGGGTGATCTCTAAGCATCTCATCGAATGTGCTCAAGAGAAAGAGGGTTTTCCATCTCCTATCCGCCACGGGAAGTCATTTCATTCAGATAGGGCCTATTGTTCTTTATGTGGAGTGTATTCACAAGCAAGCCGCACCGAACTGCGGTCTTAATCAGGATATCCTTCGTCCTATCGGGGACTTTGGTACATTTACGCGGACAAGAAGAGGGAACACTCAAGTCTCGACTTGATGTTTGCAGCTGACCTGATCATATGCAAGGAGAGAACAGCATCGAGAAGATCCAGAAGCCCTTTCTGCATCTGCCACCCATTTCAGCATACGGTCTCCACACTCGCTTAATGACCCTTATCCATGAGGATCTTACTGTATAGTTCTGGAGGGTTTCGCCTTCGAAATGTGCGCAACGTCCCGGCAAGGTTTCGACATATATGCTCGCGAGTTCGCATTCGTCTATGGTTGGAAGGGTTCTGGCGATAATCCCAAAAGCAGACAGCACGGGTGACTCGGTTGTTGCCTTGGACAGTCTGAAGGTTGGAGTTCTGTGCATCAACCATGCGGACCTGTGAGAGGATGTCTATCGTACCAAGGAATTGACGACCCCTCGTTGCACGTGCAACAATCGGAGGTAGGATCTTGATTGGTTGGACGCCAGAAGTGAGTCTAGAGCTAGTTGTAGCAAGCCCAGACGACGACATCATCCCACTTCCAAAGTGCCAAATAGTCCGCTTGACCTCGAAATGGTCCTCAAATTGCCCCAAGTAAAGTTGGAGCCTTGAAGTTCACATCCTCTTCCAGCCTCGCCTTCGTTGCTTTTCCCTTTCCCCGCGCCACTTGCTAATTTGATCAAACACGCCGATATGGAACCTACACCAATGGCACCCGAAGTAGCAACTGATAGATCGCGGATTGCGATCCTCGGCGCTGGAAGCGTGGGCTCCGCAATTGCTCTGTGCCTTATCCTGAACCCTGTTGCAAGCGAGATTCTGCTGGTTGACCCGAACACCAAGCAGCGAGACGCACAAGTTAAAGACCTCGAAGATACCACAACGTACCATGGTGCTGTTGGGTTTGTTGTCCTAATGCATGCTACCAGACGGTCGAACTAATCTATCTGTAGTGGCGGCGGAGTAAGGATTCGCTCCGCAACCCACAAGGAGGCCGGACAATGCGATATTGTCGTTATCAGTGCCGGTGCAAAACAGAGACATGGTATGTTCACTGGCGACCAACCTTTACTACCTTGCTGAATACTTTCATTTCCAGGCGAATCAAGGACCGATCTACTGGGACGTAACCTGGCCATCCTCAAGTCTGCTACGGATGATATGAAGCCGTTCCGCGAGGACACTGTCATACTGCTCGTGGCGAATCCCGTGGATATATTGACCTATTTTTGCCAGAAGTTCTCCGGCCTACCCCAGGGCCAGATCATCGGGAGCGGGACCTTCCTCGACAGTGCCAGACTGAGGGGCATCTTGGCTGCTAAGCTCGGCGTCGATGCCGGTAGTGTGGATGCCTATGTGCTCGGTGAACACGGAGAAACACAGATGGTATGACATTAAAGGGACAAAATACCGGATCGGGTTCGACGAGCTAATCAGAAGCCCTAGGTTGCTTGGTCCTGCGTCACGATCGGTGCCGTGCCACTGGATCAATGTCTTCTGCCGGGAACGTCCATTGACCGCAAAGCCGTCGCGACGGAAACGAAAGACAAAGCGGCAAAGATCATCGAGGCCAAAGGTGCCACAGCCTATGGCATTGGCGCTCTCAGTGCTGCCATCTGCAAGTCGATTTTATTTGACCAACGAAATGTTCGTCCGATTTCGCACTGGGTCGACGACTTGGGATGCTGCTTGAGTTTGCCCGTGGTACTTGGACGACGGGGGATTGTCAGATCGCTCAAAATACCATTAAATCAAGAGGAAGAGAGTCTTTTGCTCAAGAGTGCCGACACCCTGAGAAAGCTGATTCAAGAAGCAGAGCAGACGCAGAAGTAGTGGAAGTCTGGAGAAGCCTGGTGGGATATTCTTAGACGGCGCTTACGGCGGGGTAATCTTGGGTCTTGGGGTCTTCCTGATTAGTTAAGGTGACGCGAAACGACGTTGAGACTATGCCACTCACCTCGCTGCGAGGACGTGCATTGCGCCTTTCGAGGAACTTCACAACAACTCAACTGTTGTTACGTACACTCAATAGATAAGAAGTCATGCTCTAAGGCTCACAGCCTTCATACGACCTCCACAACGACTCGTCTACCCTCCTTGTGAAGGGCACGACAAGCACTTGGCACTTCCAACATGAAGGATACACAACCCATTGTATGTCGAGAGCTAGTTTTTCAGAGGATAGACCAAGGTTATAAGTAGAGATATCGTTTTCCAGTTCAAGCACCAATCATTCCTCGTCAATTCTAACAGACAACGACACAATATCATCATTCAATTTCCCTCCATAGCCAACCTCTTACGCCGGAACGGTCACTTCGCAAGATCCACGCTCCAATCCAGGATGAAGACCGAAATCTTCCTCTCCGCCATTGCTGGCGTTCTTTTCTCTCAAACACGCGCACATGCGTCTGCAAGGTCTGCCGAATAAGTCGCGGCAACTCCACTGCCAACAACATGATCAAGCGGACAATCGACAGGCTATCAAGCCAAAGGGCGATGACATGGACAGCACGGGGTTCTATGCCATTCGCTGGAACGAAACAGATGACAAGTCCCACGATGCCGCTTTTGCTGTGAAAAGAGGAACTGCCGGTGCCGATGGTGCAACTGCGCGTGAGCTTGTCTCTCGGCTTCCGGTTCTCGCGACCTAAGCACGGATATTTGCGATTACAGGCGCGCAAAGTATCACAAAGCTTGATACTGCGAATACACTCGTCCCTGTCGGTACGGCATATTCAGGGGTGGGATGTTAAGGCACGGTTTTTCTTTTTTCTTTTTTTTTTTGAAGAAACGACTGTTGACTACGGTTAGTGATACAAGACATGAAGGGAGAGAAACAGAGAAGCATTTTGCTTAAAGTCATATCCATTGCAGTGTTTCAGGAAACGCTGCGGAATATGAAACAGGGAATTTACAAACGCTCGCTGAATACCACGTTGATTGAAATTAACCTCTTAACTGTGCTCTGCTTCCTAAACACCAGTTCGTAGCACTCTAAACAGCGGTTAGCCATTGATATGCCAGAGGAAGACCCCTATAACGAGCAGTCTTCGTCGATGAACAGCCAGCGGCAGAACAAGCCAACTCCATGCGGTGAGCCTGTCGAGGGCGAAAATGCTTCGCAGCTCGTCTTTCTGGTCGACATGCCAATCACCTCGTCAACCTCTCGGCTCTTCCAGCTCTCTCCACATCAAACCTCACCTTGGGCCTGCTGGGGAAGTTCGTTCGCAGATCTATAAGATCGGGAGAGGAGGTGAACCATGTCCACTCGTAGATTCGTGTATAGGTGATGGAGCCCCGGATGGTACAGGATACTGTCATGTACTTTCAACTAATGATCCTTACCCCATCAGTTGGGATCGAACGATTCTGGAAGTTCTGAGATCATGCTAGCTTCACCATGTCTCTCAGCAATCCTACTAACAGCCTGCACCAACTTGAAGGGTCTGATCTACTTAGGCTGTCCCTAACAGTAGAGTTACTTACCTATACGCCGTTATAAGTAACCTCGTACCCTTTACTTTCGTACTGAATCTAACCACTCCTACCATTAATTAAACCTACTTAAATTGTTGATAACTTTACGTGGAGCGGTTCATGACACAGGGGTCCGCTTTCTAACAACAGAACTTAATCTTCGGAATGGGCCAGAATGCCGAAACCGGGGACCCACCTAAAAGATAAAAGTGTAGATATTGCTCAGCTCGTAATGTTCAGGCAGAACAACACCCAAGACTACCCTCGCAAACATGGCCCTCCTAAAGGCATTGGAACAGGGTATTCGCGTGTTCGACCTCGCAGTTCCGATGCAATCCGGCATGCCAGCAGCTCCAGCCAATGTCCCGTTCTCGATGGCCTTGTCGCGTCGTCACGGGGATTCAGATGCGTCAGGTCAAGGAGGGACAGCTTCCAACGCTGTCATTATCACGGGTGACCACGTCGGGACCCATATCGACGCGCTCTCCCACGTTGCCAGCAAAGGAATTCTGTGCGGAGGAGTGGCAGTCTCGGATGCAATGCAAGGCGGGAAATACGTCAAACTTGGGGCAGACTCCATCAAACCAATGGTCTGCAGAGGTGTTTTCCTTGATATACCGGCGTTGAAAGGAAAGACACGGCTCGACCCTGGGTACGGAATCACCGACAGAGACCTCCAAGAAGCATTAGGAGACACACCACTCAACGAAGGAGATGTGGTTTTGATTCGAACAGGATGGATTCAACTGTTCTCTGATCCGGTTGCATTTCTTGGTCACAAGACAGGCACACCCGGTCCAGACGCGAGTGGAGGAAGGTGGTTGGCATCTCACAAAGTACGGGCAGCTGGGGGTGACACGATCTCATTTGAGCAGGTTCAACTTGGGCCCAATTTCAGGAAGAGGCCATGCCATGGTATTCTTCTGTGGGAAAATGGAATCCACATCATTGAAGTTTTGGACATGGAAGAGTTGGCTCGGGAAAAGGTCAAAGAGTTTCTGTTCGTGTTGTCGCCGTTGAAGCTGGTTGGCGCAACGGGATCACCGGTGCGCCCCCTGGCGGTGGTCGAAGCACGAGGCCTTAGAGCAGAGCTCTCGCATTCGAGTGGGCAAATAGATCATCAGTCATCCATCTGACCACGGGGTAGTTGCATGCGAAGATTTGATAGCAGCTGAAGGAGACTTCATGCATGCCTAGTATCGGCGAACGTGTCAGCAAGTCGCGTAAAAATAAGTCCTAGACTCCCGTCAAAGCAGAACCACGCCTCTGATAATCGTCTGCCGCCCAGCACCATACAATGAGAAACCCGAGTCTGACCATGGCTGGCCGAGTGAAACTTGCGAAAGCGACCCCAATGCAGATTGAACCCGGAATGCTAGTCTCCATGCGTTAGTCTCGTCCCCAGATTACGCATAGCTGGCAACGTGCGGGGGGGCCTGATGGCGACTCGCAATGCTCTGCCTCGTTGTTGTCGGCTTTCGAATTCAGACTAGATTATCTGGGGAAATTCTTGGCCCGAAGCTTGCGACGAAGCTTCGCCATATAAGAAGACCAAGAGAGACAAGCAATTGCTAAAGCCTTCGTCATCGAAATAGTTGTGCAACAGCTTCCAAGATGACTTCCGAAATCTCAACCAAGCAACCAACCACTGACGTCGAGCTTTCCTGCGTTGAAGATGCAGACAGCAAGCCGACGACAGCGTACACCCTCCAGCCAGAAAAGAAACCGGTCCGGTCAGGCCTCGAGAGGAGATTGTTGTGGAAACAAGACCTGCTGATACTTCCTCTGCTGGCGCTGATTTACTTCGTCACCTTCCTGGTACAAACCCATTATTTCCTCCTGACTCTCGGGTACTGATCCATAATAGGACAGAAACAGCTTTGGCAACGGTCGACTTCTGGGACTGCAGAAAGAAATCGGCTTCTCCAATTCCGACTATTCTCATGCCGCGCAGTACTTCTGTAGGTGGCGCATGACAGCTTGGTATGCGTACTGGTCTGACTGCTCGCAGTCATTGGATACACAATTTGCATGTTTCCAGGCTCGATCTCGTTGCGATGGATCCCACCACATTGGGTGCTGGGTGGTTCCTGTATCTCCTTTGGCGTAATTCTGTGCGGCATGTCTGAGGCGAACAACTATGCTACTATTGTGGCAACACGCATACTTATCGGCAGTGCCCAATCCTTCACGCAGAACTCGGGTATCTACAACAGCTTCTGGTACACACGCAGGGAGATTGCAACCAGAGGTGGTGAGTCCAATCCTTCCCAGCACCGCGAGCAATCATTGATTAGTCATGCAGCTCTGATCTTCTCAACTGCTACCCTCTCTGGCGCCTTCAGCGGCTTGATAGCGTATGCCATTGGGGAGGATTTGGCCCACAGCAGCCGCTCGCCGTGGTCGTGGCTCTTCTTGATTGAAGGAGTCATTGCTGTCTTCGTCGGGGTCCTTGTGATCATTTTTCTTCCTGCGTTTCCTGATAGAATGAAGAATGGAAAGAATTGGCTATTCACCAGGGACGAGATAAGCCTGGCGCTAGAAAGAACGTCGAGTACGTGGTGGCCGAGAAGATTCATTGAGATGATATGCTGACCATCCCAGGCTGGAACACGACAGGCTCCAAAATTCTGTGGCCCCAAGTTTGGGATTGCCTCAAAGACCCAAAGACGTACGTCTTTGCCATATTCAATGCGACCAGTGGTCTTTGCCTGTCTTCGATCGGAATTTTCCTGCCGACATTCATCCGCGACTTCGGATACAGCAATCTCGACGCGCAGCTGTTCTCGGTCATCCCGTACGCCTGCGCTTTCTGCACCCTGCTCATCTTGTGTTACGTCAGCGACTTGGTGAATCTGAAAGGACCCTTCATCATGTTCGGGTTTGCTGTCAACGCCATCGGCTATGCCATGTTGCTCGGCGTCAAGTCTACCGCGGCCAAGGTTGTTGCCACTTGCTTCATTACGAGCGGCATGTACCCAGCCGTTGTCCTCTTCCTCACTTGGCTCGCGATCAACACGGGTGGGTTCACCAAGCGTGCCACAACATGGGCGATGGCAGAAATCTTTGGACAGCTGTTCTCAATCATGGGTGCCAACATCTACGACAATGGCCCGAGATACGTCAAAGGTCATGCGACCGCTATGGCCTTTTCGTTCTTTTCGCTGTTTCTCGCGGCAGCGTTGATGGTGGTGTTCAGCCGCATGAACAAGAAGCGGGATGGCATCTTGGAGGACTATGCAAGACGTGGAGAGATCCATCCCCATATGAACAGGTCTTTGGAGGATGAACAGGACTTCCACATCAACTTCAGGTATACTCTTTAACGGCATATGTGCTAGGCATCAGTCAGGGGCAAAGAGCCAGAAACTTCTGCTCGGGTTGTTGAGCGAAGCAATATGACTCAACGCATGTTCCTCGTGTGGGGGGAAGTCTAAGACTAGCAATGTATCGGTGATTGAAGTCGACTTGCGCTATCCCATCATGTCCAAGAAGTTCCAGTCGAGGCCTTCGAGATCTATGATCGGATTTGTGGTGGCATGATTCGGCATGTTGCAATACTTGTCTTCCGCGTGGATCCGCAGTAGATCGTAAACCACTGAAGCACCCATTCTTGTGTGGATGGGCGGTGATAGCTTTTTGTCTTCAATGTAGAGAAGCCGTCGCATTGTCTCGCACGCTTTGTGGTGAGTATCATCCGGTGTCCCCGATGTGGTACTGAGTGCTTGGCGAACTCGCTCGATGTCGTCCTGAAGCACTTCCGACTCGGAGCTGTAGCCAGACCGGAGAATTTTGACCAAGACAAAAGCACTGAAACACATGGCGTGGCGCACGCATGCGGGCACAATCGACAAGTTTTGACTGTAACACATTTCGATGAGCTCGCTGGCATCTCGTCTCGCGTTGTCGATGAATACAATGAGCTCTGGTGAGACCAGCATATCATCGAGCAGAGCAAACGACCAGAGCTGTAACCTTGATGTCAGAAAGGCAATCTTGACAACGGCGTCCATGTTCTCGAGATGTTGTCGTTCGAGGGTTGAAAAGCGCTCTGCCCAAGTCTTCATCGCGCTCAGCCGCTGTTCAGGTTCCAACATGCCGGAAGGAGTTGAGCCGTTGGCACTGATGGCAAGATTTGATTGCATCAGGAGGTGATAGATCCGGCAAAGCTGCGAAATTCTTGCATTGATAGAATTCTTCTCAAACGCGTTGAGTAAGTGTACGTCGGTTAGAATTGATGGAGGCAATCCTCGAATAGCCGACAGTTTCTGGTTCACGACAAAACAGGAAAGCCATGTCGTGGTCTTGACTTCTTCGCCGACAGCTCGGGCATTCTCTCGTTCCTCCATCCCGTGCTCGTGTAAGTGTGTCTGCGTCGGACGGTGCAGTCCTAGATGGAGAGCCATCTGGGTAGCCAGACAGCAATAGTAATGAGATACGTCTTCCATCACCGACGAGACCGAAAATGGCCACATAGACATGATAAGCAGGGCCTGTACCTGTTCGACGGAGCGGGGGAACGAATGGATAGAATCCGCAATCATTGCTTTGACAGACGGTGCAAGTTGACACCGGACTCTCCAGCTCGCCGCGGTGGTGCATATGACCCAAAACAACAAGGGGCTCTTCGTGTGGATGGCATCGGGTGAGTGTGTTGTCATTTTGAAGGGCAAATACTGGTGACACCGGGCAAAGTATGTCTTGAAGTGCTCGTTGATCTGACCATATGTGAGAGAAACATTGCCAAGAATCCGATATGCGGTGGATGATGCGCCTCCCGAACTAATTGAGGGCGCCGGGAGGATCGCCGGAAGATCCATGGGAGGCTCTGGAGCTGTGATCGTGCCCACCATACTAGGTAATTGTGGTGACCAGTTGTTCAAGGGAAGTGTCTCATTGTGCTCTTGTGTCTGACTTGACGATCCATTGCTTGGAGATTTCTCCCGTAGAGCTTGCTGCAACTGTTCAATCTTCGATGACATCATCTGTAGCGACTTCGCCCTCGAGGTGCGCTTGAAGGATGCGTCGAAGACGCATGGCAGCCTAAGCGCGCGACAGCGTGCGCAACCGCCGGAATCGTCCTCTTTGTACTCGCATCGCGCTTTCCATTGCCGGCATTTGGTGCAGGCCTTCGCCCTCATAGCGGCTGAGGCCAATGGAGGGGGGTGTTCGACGATACCGAGTGCGCAGAGTCGAGGAGTGCAAGTGGACGGGGACGCAGGTCATCAGCTTTTGAAGTCCGGTGGGGAGAGGTGACGACGAGTCGTCAGGCGGAAAGGCTTTATCCTGCACCTGAGGGAAAGATACAGGGGTCGAATGAGACAGGCTTCTGGACTGAGCACGATCATGACTGGAATAGGATCGCTGAATGACTGACTTGCTCTGGGAGAGGAAGAATTGTGCTTTGGATCCTGGGGAAGTCGCGCACGCTGGGGCTTCCCCACGCCTCGCGGAGGCGAGCCTCGGTTTAGCCTGCTTGGCATTGCGAGTCGCAATGATGTAGCTGGCCAACCAGCTTCAAGCGAGATGGCCACCCCTTTCAACAAGCCCAAACACCTGCGTGATTGACACAAATCGTCTTGCCAGACCTCGCCCGCAGTTGCGCATCCGTGCGATTGGGCATCAAACACTCAGGGCAACGTAGCTCGTATGGCGTTGGCACAACGGTTCACAGCAGCCAACACCCACTGAATTGAACCCTATATCGGTTGAAAAAGGTTGATCTAATTTCCAGTCAAATCTTCTCCGCTTTTAACAGGCTCCAATTGGCGGAGCAAGGCAACACGGTTCGTTCAGAAGACATGACCTGATTTTATTGATTCTTGGTTGTATACCGATATCGTTTTTCGTATTCACTGACACGTCCTCTTCGGCCCTGAAGCGTATACACGCGACCGACTCCATGGAGATCGGTCGTGGTCACACCTCTTGAGGTGTCCATAGGCAACCTGAAGTTCAGAGGATCACGGATGAGCGCCACAGTAAGTTTTGTAAAAAAGTTATAGCCAGAATAAAAACAGGCTCTCACCTTTCCATAAAACCCTTGTGGTTATTACCAGGAAATAGCAGTAACACTCGATCATCGACGAGCTCCGGGCTGTAAGAATAGGCAGCATGGCATGGCAAGGCTAAGATGGGCCCCAAGTCCATGCTGATTGCATCTGCTGTTAGCGTCCAGTCCAATTGAGATCTTATCGTCTGCGAGATTACGCTGTGAAGGTGGAGCAGGTGTCCGGCTTGGTTCAAGTTTTGGGATACTTGGACCTGTCGAGATGATTTTTAACTAGCTTCGGCAGCGAGGTGCAGACGTTGCCCGTTTCAGGGGTGAAACAGAGGACTGGAGGGGAGTTGAAGGATGTTATGGAATTGCCGGCTGATCCAAAATGTCAATTGTTGATGAATGTATGAGTATGGTGTTGAAGAGGTTCATATTGCCCTGCACAAATTGACCACAGCGGACCACAAGGCAAGCCGATCTGCTCAAGATCTCCTACAGACACCGACTCGCGAGCTGAACGCGAGGCCATTCACTTCACATCGTCTCGCGTTCTGTCAGTGCGAGCTGCAACCGCCTGTACAGAAGAGCCTTTCCAGCAAGAGAACCAGCCCTTAGCAGCGAACGACAGTCAAGAAACTCAAGCTTATTAGACTCGACACCGAACTTGAATGAGCCGCGCACATTTCACCCCGGCCATATCACACATTGAGGAATGGCCCGAAGGCGACTTTTGTTCATCGCGATCCAGGTTCGGTCTCTGGTTGATTCCGCGTTGAACCGTGTCAACCAGCACCATACAAGGTTGTTTCTGCTGCTCCAACGACCCCGTCATCCGTCGACAATGAACCAAGGGGATATGATAGTTGGAATGGG
Organism: Phialophora chinensis; assembly: GCA_016109575.1. Classification (NCBI taxonomy): domain Eukaryota; kingdom Fungi; phylum Ascomycota; class Eurotiomycetes; order Chaetothyriales; family Herpotrichiellaceae; genus Phialophora; species Phialophora chinensis. Next base: position 31,959 of record JADWPU010000016.1, read on the forward strand.
GTATTTTGCTATGGCTGTCGTCATGTACCATGAACAATCTGGCTACACACTTGCAAGAATCAGTTGGGGTCTAGAGATTGTCACCATTCCATGGACTTTGCCTGCCCTGATGTTTCCGTCACAAGCCCTGCTGTTAGTTCCTTCATCTGTTGTCCCGCTGCTTGGTCCAGACTTTGCAATTTCGAGAACAATCTTGGTCCGTATCTCTCATACGTGCTGAGAAGCCCACCCTCTGCAAGCAGCTGTTCTTGAATGCGATCGAGTCGAAAGTCCCACGTCTTCCCTTCGCATTGAATCTTGCGATCTTTGACATCAATCACAATTTCTGTCCCTTCTTGGGCGAGTCGGTAGAACTCGTCGTCCAGGATCTTGATCCCCATCAACCCATTGTTGACTTGATTTCGCTGATAGATGAAGGCGTAGGACTTTGCAATAACAGCTTGAACCCCAGCCCACATTAACGCTCTTGGAGCTTGCTCTCTAGAAGAACCGCAACCAAAGCTCTTCTCCGCAACAACGATTGTGGCACCCGCTTGAGCACGGTCGTAAAATTCGGGTCTGGTGTAGCAAAATGCACCTCGGGCAACGTCTTCTCGAGTCAAGTGAGAATGACACTTGTCGGTCGGGATGATGCTATCGGTGTCAACATTGTCTCCAAATCGCTGAATGCGGCCTTGAATCGACTCGGGAAGCGACGGTGGCTGTCCATCATCGCCCTTGTTCTGTTCTTTGACACCATCGGCTGAGACCGGAGCGAGCAGCTCAGGTTGCACGAATTCCGGACACGCTCTTGGCTGCTGTGGTCTGTACTTCCTCATTGCATCAAATTCAGCCATGTCGATCGCGCGAAGAACATCCTCTGGACTTTGCAATGACATCGAGAAACTCGAGATGGCAACAGTTGCCGCCGATGCGATGTTCGCGATCGAGCCCGGACCCATCCGATCGCGATAATTTCGATTCTGCGACGACAACCAGACTTCGCCTTCGCCGGCTTTGTCGACTCCCATACCTACGCAGTAGCTGCAGCCTACTGGACCTATCACAAATCCAGCCTGCTCATAGACATCCAACAGCCCCAATTCCCTGAGTCTGCTGACGATGGAGTTCGACCCTGGAGTGACTTGTCGCAGTCCAGGCGCATCGGGTTTCATACCCCGAGACATTGCTTCCTTCAACACGAGGGCCGCAAGGATCAACTCTTCTTCTGTAGTGGTGCAGGCCCCAATGAAGACTCCTTGTAAATTCTGGAGCTTTTCCTTTGCTTCGCTGACTGGGACAACATTGTCTGGAGATGGATAAAGCGCGATGAAATGCTCCAAGTCCGCCAGATCGACGTCGAACGACTCCGCATATTGCGCGTCAGGATCCGGTCGAAAGTACATACTATTGGACTTATGTCGCGGGTCCCTTCGACGCTGGATGTACTCGAGAGTGACTCCATCTGGCACCACGCACGCACCGATGCCACCGAATTCCGTCGTCATGTTCGCAATCGCAAACCTTGCATCGCATGAGAGATATTGCAGTCCCTCTCCTGTATACTCGACAAGTCGACCTGCGGCGACCGTGTTTCTCCTGAGGTTACGCATCACTCCGAGGATGACGTCCTTACCACTGACGCCAAGGGGTGGCTTATTGACGAAGTTGATGCGAACAATCTCCGGAACCTCGAGATATGTTTCACCGGTGACCAGCTGCAGGATCATGTCAGTGACACCAACGCCGATTGCCAGGCTGCCCAGAGCTCCCGCAGATGAGGTATGTGAGTCTGCACCAATGACGAGCATACCAGGCTGGCATCGAGAGCGATAGTATTCGGTGTGCATGATAGTGGTGTTATGGCCGGCATAATTGTCCCCAAGGTCCATTTCCCTCGCAATCTGATCGCAAGCCTCAATGAGAGACTTCTCATATGCTTGGTGGTTAACTCTCGGATCCACGACATGATCTCCTGCAAGCCAGAATCTGTCTCGGCGACGAATCCCAGGACGGCCCATCCGCTCGTAGCTTTTGTTCATTCCAAACCAAGCAACCTCAGATGCCAGGAACCAATCCGGGGCAATGCGAATGACCGTTCCTGGTTCGACATACGGTACCTCGAGTCCAAGGGCATGATGGACCAGGATCTTTTGACATGCAGTCATAGGTCGGCGACCGATGGCATTTGGCCTGGCTTTCATTGCTATTTGGGCTTGGCAGCGTCGAAAAGCCGGGAATGGCAACTTGAAGTGTGCTATCAAGCCTTGGCGGCGTCTAGACAAGTTTTTGTCGTTCTGTTTCTCCCTCGACCCTAATTTCAGGTAGGAGGAGGATGCCACTTTTGAAAGACATGAGGTTAGTAGAGTCCATTGCCGGTAGTGTTAGTGTGATGATCCCACATGGCGACCGGGGCTGCTTCCCAACGACTCCCCTGGCCAGGTGCCTGGATGTTCAAGACACTATTGCGCGAGTCCCCACGCGATGTCTAGTGGTCAGCCCCACCTGTATACTGCCTTGCATCCGGTAGATGCAAGTTGTAAAAGAGCCGAGATATCTTTATGCTAAGGGGAACAGATCTCGTGCCACAAGGTCTCCATACATGAGAACGGAGGTGCAATTGGTGCAGTGGGAGCCACCGGTCAAAGTCCGCGCCGTTTTTCCGGGGCCCATATGACTGGGTTGTTGCTTCCAGGAACTTGTGCCCGACCTTGCCCCGGATCAGAACCTCCCAGACTCGTGAACAATTCTTATATTTCAGTCAACAATGCTCGGCCGCTTGTGTCCTCTAATCTCAGATGACGGGGCAAGGTGACCTCTTCCAACAGTCAAGATGATCAGCGAAGGACGGAACAATCACCTCCTCGACAACTGGAAATGTCTCATCATATGCTGCGTGGTGAGCATGGCCAATTGCCAATATGGCTTTGGTAAGGCGCTTCTCAGGCGAAAATCTTCAAGGCTAACTGTCGCAGATACGGCAGCCGTCGCAGGGTTTCAGGCCATGATCGGTTTCCTGGAAGTCTTCGGCTACAAAGACCCCAAAGTCAAAAGCGGCTGGAACATCAATACCAAGCCTCAGCAGCTGATCTCCAGCTTTCTCAACGTCGGAACCATAGTAGCGGTGCTGCTCGGTGGCCCTTTCTCGCACAAGTTCGGCCGTAAACCTGCAATCTGGGTGGCTGCCTTGGTGTCGATGATTGCTTGTGGTGTCCAAGTCGGAGCTAATAGTCTCGCGGGCTTGTACGCAGGCAGGATCCTTCTCGGACTCGGCAACGGGTTTTTCATTCTTTTTTCGAATACGTATACTGTAGAGGTCTCACCCCCACAGCACCGAGCCTTTCTCGCTTCATTCTTTGGGTTCTGGGTGAATCTGGGCAGCATACTCGGAGCAATCGCAGACAATTACACCAAGACACTGGACAGTAAACTGGCATACCGGATTCCGCTGGCTTCACTGTTCGCAATCCCAGTACTCCTCAGCATCTTCGTTTTCTTCGTGCCTGAATCACCTCGCTGGCTTCTTCTGCACAACAGGCCAGAAGAGGCACGTCGAGCCCTAGAAAAGCTCCGAGGCACATCACTGAAGCCAGAGCTCCTCAACGAAGAATTCGTCGAGATGCAGAGAGGTATTGAGCAAGAGAAAGAGATGGCATCTTCCACCTCTGTCTTCGATATGTTCAAAGGGACGGATCGACGCCGTACAATCCTGGCTGCAGGAGCAATCGCGTCTCACGCCGCGTCCGGAGTGTGGTTCACCATCTCATACAGCACCTTCTTCTATCAGATGGCGGGAATTGAAAAACCATTCCAGGCAACGATTCTGCAGAACTGTCTCGGTCTGGTGGGAGCGATGTGCGGCATGTTCCTGATGCACAAGGTCTTCGGCCGTCGTCCAATGCTGTTGATTGGCTCCGCTGGCTGTGGAATCTGCATGCTTGTGATCGGCTTGTTGAGCATCGCTGGTCATTCGCACCGTGCTGGTCAGGCACTGGTGGGCTTTGCGTTGATGTTCAGCTTCTTCTACAACGGCTTCACAGGGACGATCACCTGGCCGATTGCAGGTGAACTTGTCAGCTCTCGACTGCGCGTGTTCAGTGTCGGTCTTGGGACTGGAATCAACTACTTCTTCAACTGTGAGCTCTGTCGGCATTTTCTTTGAAACATTGACTGACCATTGCAGGGTTGATCTCATACTGCACGCCATACTTTCTGAATGCGAACAATCTCAATTGGGGTGCGAAATATGGGTACATATGGGCAGGGTCCAACGCGATTGCATTCTGTGCGTATCCGTAGATCATTGTCTGTCCTCCTGCTGACCTTGGGCTCTAGTATTCTTCTTCTTCTTGATACCCGAAACCAAAGGGCGCTCTCTTGAGGAAATTGACGAAATGTTCGTCAACAAAGTGCCCCGTCGCGAATTCAAAACATACCAGTGTGTCTCCTCAGAGAGAGCTCGGGAGATCGCCGAACAGCAGTTGGATGAGCTTTCGAAGGGCGGAGTAACTGTTCATACCGAGAAACTCTCAGTCTAATCTCAACAGATCGACGCTCAGATATGCTATTAATGCAAGAGTCCCTTCGGACTCGCTATCAGAGAGCCGGTTTCCGTCTCTACCTGAAGTCGTTTTGTGCGCTTGTCATCTAGCATTGTAACCGCGTCTCTTCTATGTCCACTTTCCAGTCATCTCACACACTCCGATACAGAAATTTTGCGGAAACGTATTCCTGTAATCGCATCTTGCAAGCTTCGAGGGTCGGCTGAAGGAGTCGAAGGGCATCCGTAACATCCAGTAGCGGGACTTGGAACGGAACGGGATGGCAATTTCGTCCAGACTTTGAGGAGGGGAGAAACGGTCGAATTAGCTGTCATGGCGGCGTCGCAGTTCGAAAGCAGTCCTGGTCATTTGCCATCTCTACTCCAGCATTCCATTTGCATTTCGCAACATCAAGACTTGTGATCTTCTAGCTAGCTGCTTGAGCTCTCGGTCTCGTAGTGATAGCGGGCAGGACTTGAAGGTGGTCGCTGGTGGTAAATCAACGCAGTGAGCTGAAGGCCCAACTTCCGAACAATGCTTCGCTGGCTCTGGCTGGCATTGAGAAATCAGATTCGTGGCGCCGCCGCCCCAGCAGCCCACTCATCGCCTGATATCCATCGTTAGCTCCCTTGATGTTCGGCGTTGAGCCAATGAGATCTTCTGATGGCCAAGCCCGAAGATACTCGGCGACGCAGGCTGGCGACATAATACTCCGAAAATATTGCTCTGCAAAGAGCCCGAAGATCTGGTGAGAACCGGAGAGGCAGCCTGGATATCATTCAAAGTCTTCCAGCGCTTGGAAAATGCGTAGCCCCCAGTAAGCTTTTCGCTTCTTCTGATTATTTTCACCCTTCAGTTTCATTGTCGTTCTGGAAGAGGACTTTGAGCTTTGTCAAGGCATCGTCGCAGTTGACCTCCATGCTCGTGATCACATCAACGGCTTCCTCCTTGGCCAAGATGAATTGTAGTAGGACCCAGAACTTGAAGGCGTTTCTGTACATGCCCTCGGCCTTCAGTGATTTGTCTTGTGTCTGAGAGCGAATGACTTCCCATAACTGGCGCCATTTTTCGAGCGCTCCTTTGACTTGGTGGGTAATCTGGCCCATGGCCAGACTGGAGGACTTCGATCCAGGGCCAAAGTTCGTGGTAGGCAGATTGAGTGACATCGTCATAATACAGGAATGGACGTAAGTGTACAAAACTAGAGTCAGGTCAGCCATAAAGAGTCTCGAGAACACTCAAGCTCCGGGACCAGGATAGCAAGCTCACAGTGTATCAGAATGAAAAGGTCGAATATTGTAAGATCGCAATTAGTATCCGGCCCCTCCAATGACGCTTCCACCTCTGATGCATCTGCCTGTGACGAAAGTACCGAAGGCGCTGTAGAATTAGGGAACTTGGCTTTTCCGTCGAACAGAAGGGCGAAAGATTGCGACATTGTAAGTCGCGGAGCAAAAATCGATTCGTCCTGCATGAAAGGGTGCCGCGAGCTGAAAATTGCTTCCTTGCAAGGCAGATCGTTGTCGAGTTCGGCGAGCGTGATGCGACAAGGATAGTTGGAATAAATTCGCATGGCGGAATCGAGCAAGGCGATGGCTGATATCGTTCGGATTTTTGTTTCTTTCTGTAACCAAACAATTTCCGAGATGCGGTCAGTCGGCAGATGGCGAGCGCGGTGTAGCTGCATGCTTCGGGCAACATTGATCACATCGCCGAGACGCGACTGCATTGCTCGTCGCTTCGAACCACGGGAGCCGCCCCAGTACTGCGCGATGACCATCAGATAACCAGCCTGCAGCTCTTGAAAGATATCCCATTCACGGTCCGAGTCTGAATTCGTTGCCAACAGTTCGCCCTGTATCGACCGCGTAACTTCAATCTCGAACGAGAAGATCTCCGAGTCGAAAACAACCAATTCCGCCACATCTACCAGTTTTTTTGCAGCGAGCCGTTCGGTTTGGTCTTTAGAATACATCGCGCCAATGAAGACGACACTGATGACTAAACTGATTGGGACGTTTGCCGGATCGAAAGAGGGTTTGTGAATAATGGGACAATTCAAGTGCCAATTGCGGAAGTATAGCGACACGAATTTCCGAATCCTTTCCCCCGTCAGCAGGAAATTCAGGCAGGCTGTGAGCTCTTGTCTAGCTTTCTCGTCCAGAGCCAGGCACCATAGCTTGTTGTAGATCGCCATACTCAATGCCGAAACGTACTGCGCTTGGTCCGAAGGCGGTTGGGTCGAGGTGGACGGGGTCGAGCCCATCTGGATTTCCGGCGAAACCATCGACGGGTCGTATAAATCCAGCTGCAAATCGGAGTATGAAGGTGAGGGCATCAGTCCAAACGGCCCAGTCCAGAAGTCCAGATATTGGTCGTCGACCCCAGTCGGAATTTCGAACATGGCCGAGTAGTCAAATGTCAGCGGGCTTTCGTACTCTGACTTGAGATGAGCGGAGTCGATCTCTTCCTCAGGCTCATCATTCTGTTGGTGGAACTGGAAGCCTGCTTGCCTATCATCGCAAGGCGGGAGATTGAACGTCTCTGTGAAGGTGTCTGTACCGCCGTTCAACAGCGCTTGGATGGACACGCGATCGCCAACGGGCCCGAATTTGTCAGCGACTAAATTGCAAGTCAGCGGGCTCTGCGATTCGATTTTCTTGTGGAAAGGACTGACTTGAATCCTCGCCTGTGCCCCGTTTCTGCCGACATTGAACCTGCTTCTTCTTGCAGGGTGCACAGGGATTGCCCCCGTCGCAGCGGATTTTGGACGAAATACACTGTGGGCACTGTCAGTACGATGGCTGCCTCGCGGGTAGCGCCAGAATCCTCACTGTCACACACGCATGAGGGCGACGGCCTTTCGGGATCGAATTAGGGACATCTCTGTCGCCGCGCCGTTGACAATGGCTGTAGTGAGTTTGAAGGCGATCCCTATGGGGTAGGTCAGTGGTGGTGGGGCCGGTCGATGGCTGAAGTACGTACTTGCGCGAGAAGTCCCGCGAACAGAAGACGCATGAGAAAGGTTTGGCTCCGGTGTCTCCAAGGCTGTGTCAGTGGTAATGGATACCGGCGTTGAGGGTCACTCACGCCTCGTTTGGTGCCGCTTCAAGTGTTCAGCTCGAGAAAAACCTTGGCCGCAGGTGGTGCAGCGGTAGCGCTTCTCCGGAGTGGACGATGCTGCGGCAGGAGGCGCAGGTTGTTTGATGCATGCTGAAGACAGAAGAGCCTGGTTACGGATAAGGTCGTGAAAGCCATCCATTTCTGCGACCCATGAAGATTCTAAAAATGTTTCGAAGGCCGCGGCGACGAAGGTCAGATAATTGAGGGGCGACCGCTTAGATAAGAGCGGCAACACCGGCCAGAATTGCGGAAACTATCGGCTGTCTGACACCAACAGCTTCAGGAGGCTCACTGGCCAAAGATGGGCAGGCGGAGTATCGAGTAAGATGGCCAGATGGGCAACCCCACGAAAGGTTAAGTTTTTAGGCACGACAGCGGACCAATCGTCGACGTTTTGTCGTCCACTGCCGTCTGGAACGCGGAGAAAAGTGCATGGCAATTTCATCCAAGGGCCTCTGGAAATACCCCACGTTCGCTTCAGCATCAGCCTCGGCACCCTTCTAGAGCAATTCGTATAATTATCCTGACACGATGACGTTGGACCTGAACGACGCTCTTGGATCTAATTTATTATTAGCTACGGAGTATAATCAAAAAGGATGAAAAGTCCCCGGCCGAGCGAACACCGCTGCACTCTGAGTTTTCGGTCAAAAACTGGGGAGATCTCGACCCTGTACACGAGAGAACTTTGGGGGATCTCAGAGATATGCTATCCAATATCCGATCACCGCTGTTAGCAAGAGAGGCAGTATTGACATCGTGGACATGCTTGGGGCTGAGGAGGCAAGAGTAGAGCCAGAAGCGGAGGTTTGACCGGGCACTGGGACCTTCCGCCCAGCACGGTTTGTGACGGTGAATCCTACAACACGTCAGCAAGAAGTACGTCTAGGAAGCTATCGACTTTCTAGGAAGCTATCGAATTTCTAGGAAGCTATCGACTTACCTGTGTCAACGGCCCAGGCAATGCTGTTGAACTCAATGAATTGGCTAAGCAGTTTGTTGTTCGCGTCGATTTCCATTAAGTTGAAGCCTTGGACCGGCGCCAACTCGATACCGACCTGCATCTTCCAATACCACAGAACATTGGTACAGCCCGCAGGCATGATCTTAAGCGTTGTAATGTTGCGCGGTGCTGGAGCATTCAGGATGGACGCGATGTAAGCTACCTTGTTGGGAAAGGTAATACTGCCTAGCTGCAACATACTCTCAGTATGGTCATCCCAGTTCTATCTTGGTCCTGAACTCACAGCGTTTCCCGCGATCATATTGATTGATTCACTTGTCTCGAAGAAACTATCACTCAGAAGTTCTTGCACCGTCTCGTTGGCAGCATTGACATCCGTATGTTCCATGACGATGATGAATTTGGTGACAATGCCCTCGGCATCACTTTGAGAAATGCAGGTCGAGTTCGACGAAGCATCTCTTCTTGCACTAGACAAATTGGGTACCGCAACAACCGTCGATGCGAGTGCGAGAGAGGTTGCGAGCTTGAAAACCCTCATTTTGACTGGCAACTCGTGGGTTGTTGTGGACGCGTTAACGGCTTGCTGTGCGTGGCGTATGCGTTCTCCGAGCAGCTTGAGTGATCAAACAAGAACAACGCATCTACCGTAGAATCAGCGAACCACAACTATAAGTATATACCTCTGCAAGCGTGATGTCAACAAAGGGATGAGTTTGATGGCTACGCCCGTTATCCCCGGAACCGTCCTCGCCGCTTTGGGAACAAAGGGAAGCCTCCATGACGGAGGAATAGCATCGAGAAACTGTCAGATGACACGCCTCATGCTTGGTCTGACATTCTGTCAATTCCGAGGATCATGGAAGGTAATGGTCGACAGTCGCGACGGCTGCGTAGAACAAGGTTAGAACACAGCAGGTCCAAGCTCGAATCATTCGTTGTCCGTGCGACAAAAGCATGAGGCTTTGATAGGTATGTCCGCCATAGCGACAGAGAAGTCCAGTTGCTGTTTGACAATACGCGCCTCGGCGATACGGCCCAGCTTCTTCAGACATTCATGGTAACCATGCAAAGCCCAGACATTGTTTGGATGGCGTAAAGCCCGAGGTAGCGTATCGTCGAATCCTAAATCGGCACTATACACTGCCACAGCGTCCTCTACAAGGCCCTGTTCGAGAAGGAGGGCACCATACGCATGTCGAGGAGGCTGCATCCAACCCCAAGGCTCATCATACGGCAATGCATCGTCCAACGCGATGGCCAGGCGAAGGTGTTTGAAAGCGCAGTCAAAGTTGCTGCGCCGGTACTCGACTTCTCCCTCCAACATCGATCTGGCGATGGCGAGAATGTCCAGGCAAACGTTGTTGAAGAGCGTTCGGGTTGACTTTACCCGCTTCATTGCTTCGTCGAAGATGATACGCTGTTTGTCCGCTTCCTCGAGTCTCTCAGTTGCTGCAAACGCGACACCTTTGGCATATTGAAACAAGGCCGTGGTTACACAATAGAGGTCCTGGTCTTTCGGAAGGCGCAGGTCAATGATATCCTGCCACAGGCCAAAGCGTATGAGAACATGCGCTCGCATACCATGAAAGGCTTCCAGCCAGTCAGCCATCGGAGGTGATTCCACACGAAGCAGATCTTCTGGAACTGTTGCTTCGATCCAGTCCGCGGTCTCCAACGCGACTTGAGACTGACCTGCAAACATTGCACCATACAGGCGGAAGTGGTAGTTGTGGCAACGGTAAAGCGTATAAAAGTTCAAAGGGCCTGCCTTGGCCAAGAATTTCTCGTCAGCCCGTATTGCGTCCATGTTCGAAGCAACCGCTCGACGATAATCGCCGCATAAGATGTCCAGATGTGTGGGCATATGTTGCAGGTGACCAGAATCGGGAACCAATCCTCTCAAACGGTCCGCCACAGGCATGGCAATCTCTGGAGTGCCTGACATCTCCATAAGGTGGATATAGAGATGCAACAAGCCCGGATGTTGTAGACCACCAGTCTGACTCAGAGCTCGGTCCAGGATGGTCTTTACCTCGACTGTGCGTGCTCCAGGAGCGGCCTCCCCCGTTGATAAATCCCATAATTTCCAAGGTGTGAGGTTCATCAAGGAGTCCGCATAGAGGGCAGCCACATCAAGATCATCGGGGAAAGATGCGTACACCGACCTCATGGCGTCAGCATAGGGCAGGTTCCAGATCGAGCAATCAACAGCTGGTTGAGCTTGTGGATATCTGAACTCAAGCGCATCGATCAGTGCCTTCTCGACAGGACTCGAATTGACAGCCTCGTGTTTTGCCTTCTCGACGGCAGCGTGTGTCCGCTTGACGACGGATTGCAGCTCCTCGCCGTCGAAAAATTCCCATGGCTTGTTGTAGTTTGGCCCGAGAGCATACGCCAAGCCCCAAGAAGCCATCGCACAGCCAGGGTCAATGGCGATAGCCTTCTTGAAACATTCCGCCGATTCTTCATGATTGAATCCGTAGCTCCATGCAAGTCCACGGTCAAACCAGACTTGGGCCTCGTTGCTGGCGGTACTAACAGGCCGGTGAAACGAGCCAAGGTCGAAGTAGTCATCGGTCGCAATTGTTGCATTCACCTGGGCAGAGTTTTCGGTCATGGCGACGGGTTCTCTTCACGAAAAACTTGCAATTGCATCCTAGCTCAACAGCACAAAGCCCAGAGACCAAAGGATGGTAAGCTGGGACAGGGAAGCTGGGCGTGAAGGCGTGATGGACGCTTCTTGTATCGCTGGAGGCGTGCCGGGAATGTCCGAGCACCGAGCCCCGCCTGCGCCTTTCAGGGAGACGAACTTCGACCTTTATCACTCTCGTCTTCCATGAACAAAAATCCTTCTTGAGTTCAGTTTGGTCTCGTGGTTTTAGAACCTTTCTGGCCATCTGTGAGCTAAGCGGCTCTGAAAAGGATGTTCGATCCGCTGCTCAACAACTTCATTGCCGGTCAGCCACATGCTCCTCCTCTACTACGGCTTCAATACCATCCACGAACGACGATACCCTCCCTTTCAGCATGGTCTGCATGCGACGGTTGTACTACGCGTGGGATGCAAGCTGCCAACTCCTCGCGGGCTCGAAATTCTCCCTTTCCTTGTCGGCACGAGTCTCAGGGCGTTTCCTACATGAGACCTTGACTATTCTGGCCCGACACGAGGATCTTACCTCCGACCTGATGCGGTTGTGGATTTAGGCTAGAATGGCGTAAATGATGGCTTGGGAGTATATAATGAAACATGGCTCAATATCGCTTTCGGTCCCTCGTCCAAATATGCCGTGGCTCGTGGGAGTGACACACCCATACTATCGGAAACCATGCTGGGAGGCTGCCGATTCCCCTCGGCCGACTGACCACCTGAAGCAGAGGTCGGTGCCTTTGGAAGCATCGTCCTCGCCATAACTTCCCATTGCATAGTCTCCAGTCTCTCACGTCTGCGTCGGAGCACTACACATGCTTTGCCTACACGTCATCCGTCCCAAATTCGACCCCACGAGCTCGAGGATTTCCCCAGTATCCCGTCCTACCGCTCAGGTCACTTGCGTTCCTACACTGTGGATCCTCGCGATCTTCGGGTGCTCCAAACGGCCAGATGGGTATGAAACAGACTTCGTCGTATGGACATTCCGGGCATTTCTTCCATACCGACCAATCCAGGTAGTGGATGATCGCCCACAGATGTCTCAAAGCCTCAGACAACGGCATGTTGATGTCAAATATGAGGAACAAGGTCTCACAGATCCTTCTGGTAACATCCCGAATCGAGCGAGCAGCAATCGAGCTCTGTATGTTGCTGTTAGCTGGATTGAATTGCTTCCAACAGCGATCAATCTCCGCCGTGGCGTCTCGGGCGTCAGAGTCAATAAACACACGAAGCGTCAACTCCAGCTCCCTCAGCAGTTCTTCGGTCGTCCTGACAGAGCCTGACACAAGGTATTTCAGCAGCTTGCCATAACGCTCGACCACCATATCGGCGACACTCTGCCAGTCCGTTGAATTTTCAATCGAAACCTGGTCAGGATCCCAACCCCGAATCGTCGAATCGATGTCAGCGCGGGCTACGTTCAAGGATGGGACTGAAGCATTTTCGAGCCGAGGTAAGCCATCGTCAGCTTGAAAGAGATCGAAGTCGTAACTGTAGGCTGTGACGAATTTGTCATAGTCAAGCTTCACCCTGCCGCCACCGATGCCATCGTATCGCGCAGTCACGAACTTGACCCATTGCCATACCTGCCATTGAAATTGCCTCTCTTCAGGATCTCGTTTTGCGCCGGCGGGAGCAAAGGGGCCGGCTTTCGTCGATTGCACGAAGTCCAGACTGTCGGAAAAAGAACACATGATGATCTCGAATCCTGCCTCCATCCGAATAAAGCCCTTTATTTTCCCGCCCCACTGCTCGGCCGCCAGTTTACACAATCGATCGGCGCGCTCCCACTCCCAGAATGCACCTTTCCTCTCAGAACTCGCGTTTAAAAGCAACACGTCCTGACTGTCAAGTGTCCCTTTGTCGCACTTGCCAGCTGACATACCGTCGATGTAGAGCAGAGGCGTCGCCTCTTTGGTGCGGTAAGTGTGGAGCCATCCGGGTTCAACGCGAGGTGGGCTGGGCCTGAGATGATGCTCTTCGTCTCCGGAGCTGGCACCTATGATCTGCATTGGTTCGGATGGCGCCGGATTATCGATGCTGGTTGGGAGGTGCTGGCCAGATACATCGACCGGCCCCTTCCTCTCAGAGTCAGGTGGCTTGAATCTCCTCGCAAACATGATCGCATGCTCCGGCTCGAATGCAAGCCATTCAAGGCCCTGTACTGGCTCTTGCGTCCCAGTGCCATGGTAGAATTGCGTTCCTGCCGGCACCACGGCGGGGAAAACCGACATGCCGTTGTGAAAGAGCGAAGAGCCCCATTGTCTCATTGACGAGTGTATCGCATTAAAGATGTGGTTGGCGTTCCGGATATCATTGGTGGCTTTCCCGGGTTCTGAGTGGGGCAACGCTGCTACCAAAGCAGCGATGAAGAGGCTGGAGGCGGCCACGACCGGTACTGGCCACATCTTTCCGTTCTAAATCAGTGAAGGGAAGAAGACAGCATTCTAGGAATCGACAAAGTGGTGGCCTGAGTATCCTCTTAAGCACGGTAATCTTATCTAATCGCCTTCAAGGAAGTGTTGTTGTTATTGGTTGCTTACGTGGCCAGCAGACGCGGCTTCTCGAATGCATACAGGAGGCTTAACCAGTTGAGTTAATTCAGGCGGGTCCAGAACCAACGATATCAAAACCCAGGCACCGACTTCGGCGAGCTCTATCCCACCAGCCCGACAAATCCACTACTCCCTTCTGCTTGAAACTCAAGTTGAACCAAGTCTCTGAAACTGTTTTCACCATTCGATTACCACGCACAAGCAACTAACAGACAGGGGCACTAGAAGCCCAGCCCTACCATTTAAAGAACACTTCTTTCCTTCAGCGTCACCACAGCACCTACTATCTCGCTCCTATCCAGGCTAGCCTGCTTTCAAGCTATACACTGATAGCCGTTACACGGGACTGTATGCCCTCAAGATGCCAGGCATGTTGCTGAAAACTATGTCATGGTTGCGCCACACATTTCAATTAAGGAGCAGGAGGCAAAGCGGCCGCATATCCATCCTCCATTTCTCCCATAGGTCTGGTTGGCTTGAGAATTCTATGATTGTGTACCTGCAACGATGGCCTTTATTCTGGTGAGTCGCCAGATGTTCGAAGCAGCTTGTCTTTTGAGTCAAGCTGGTGACCACGTCGGGGCGGTGGCCCAAAAGTTGTCCCTCCTCCAGATTGTCAAATTTTAACGAGGGCCCTAGAACGAGGTCCTAGGGATGGTTTCCCAGAGTCGCACCACCGCACGTTGCCCCCTCGACCCTAGGAAGGCGAGGCGGTCTTCATAAGCGTTATCGGCCTCTCACAACATACCTTTATGTTGAGGGTTCCCAGAAATAGTCCCCATACCCCTTCTAATGTCTCGTTAGGTTTCTGCCTCCTTTGTTCTTTATTCTGCTGAACTGAAAGTGGGCGCAACATTGACGGCAAAGGGTTCCTGCGAGCCGGAAGTGGTGAGAGTCGTTGACCTCCACCGCCTTTTCATGAACTCTGGTTGTCAGTCGTGATAGAAGACAGTGCCGCCTTCTCTCAAAGACTCTTCAACACAAAGTCAAGGGTCAGGTCATGGTCATGTCCAAAGGTGGAAATGGAAAGTGCTCATGTCGAGATTCCGACGTCGAACTCCCTGTTTCTCTCCCATGGGTTTAAATGCAACTATCTTCCATCCAGAGAATGATCCTCCTTCACCAATCTTGAATTAAGTCCGAGACTCCGCTCATCAGCCCTGCTACAATCATGGTTACAATCACTCTTGAGAACGGTGTTGCACTCGGTGTGGGTGTTATCACTACGATCACGATCGGAGGGCCACTGCTTCTTCCCCACTGTTGAGAAACCACTCAAATATCTCTTCAATCTTCCACCAGACAGTCCCGACAACAGCAGTGCCATTGCATTTATTGCCAACAAGATCGACGAACTGCGAGTGAACAAAACTATCGAGCCGTCCAATGGGCACGATACTTTCGCCAGTCTGATCGACCGCTTCCGTTCATATTGCACCGGCTCGGAAGGATGGACACCTTGGAGGCAGCAGAATGAGATGCACGAGAGCCTCCTCAATCTTGTTCCTCATTTCAACCTCCTGGTCGCAACAAAGAATCTGATGAGTTACATTTTGCAGGCATACGAAACGATGTGGCGGGCCGTGCGTGCATAGAGGTCTCCTCGAGATTCGTTTCAGATAGACGTCTGCGCAAACCACCCAGGTCTGGAAGGATTCCCTCAGTCAATTCTTCCAAAACCATATCAAGGAGAATTGGAAAAAGGAAGACGAAGTCACGCAGCTCTCCGCTCTGGATGTCACTGCCGAGATCCTCCGACTCCACCCACCGACCCGACGCATATATCGCAAATACCTGAACAGGGGAGAATTCGTCAAGGCGGATCTGGAAAGTGCATCGCAACCCATTCTTGGCGTCATACGATCCTGAAACTTTCCGCACAGAACGCTGGCTCGAGATCAAAGAGAAAGTCCTCCAAGGCAGGTCAGCTTACGTCGAGAAGAAGGTACACCAGGGAAATCAAGCAGGAGAAGATTGGGCCGTAGGACTTCGAAGAAGGCTTGGGTTTCGTGCCGTTCGCCGAGATCTGTCCCGCTGGGGGAGGCGACACTCAAGCGTTCGGCTGGAAGATGACTGTGGTGCTGGTCGCTGCCCTGATGGAAGTCTTCAACGAACTCGAGGGTGAATGGGAGCTGTAGGCTGAGAAGGAAGCTGATAAATTACCAGAGCTCGGCAGGGCGTTGAGGTCCGGGCGAGAGGACTATCTCACTTTGATGTACAACAGAAACGGCTGGGCAGGGTAGACACGGCTGACCTGCACGTGTGGGTGTTGAGCCTGTAAAAAGGACCGCGAGCTCCAAGAGGCCTTGGAGATTGATCACGGCCGAATGGGAAGGTGATGCACACTGTCCGCGAGGGGGTATTTCGAATGTGGCAGACCTCAACATGGCTGCACTGCCACTAGCGTTATTTCATAGTCTCTTTCCTAGTCACTTTCGTATTCTTCTTCATAGTCTCTTTCCTATTAATGACTTTATTTCTGCTTCTTCACTTCGCTGAGTACCCATTTGACGGCATCTCCTGCCAACTCCGGCTTCCTGACAGGACTGTCATGCCCCCAATCCATCAGCTCCTGGTACAATGCACTCCCGTGCTCATCGACCAGATCAACCTGCACCTTTACCATTCCATAGGTATATAAGCTCCAATCATCAATGAACTTCCTTGCACCTTTCCTCTCCTCTTCAGAGCCGCCTCCGAGTCGGACACCTTCATCGTACATCATTCGATAATCTCTCGCGCTGTTACACCTTACCACGGCCACGTTCCCGCCCCGATAGATATGATTCTCGAGCTGTTTCTTTTCCGCCAATGACCTCGCGCTGGCGTGAGTGTCTTCTCCCTTTTCCGCAAGTTTCTTGGCCGTTCGCTGGCTCGCCTCCTGGGCATGGGTCCATTCGTCGCCCGTCATGCCCGACTCCTCTCGGAGATTCGTCAACGCCTCCCAGTCGACGTCCTTGCTCACTGCGACTAGATCGGCGCCTGGGATGCGCGGGAACAATGCGAATTCGACCTCTGTACCCGTATCGTACAGTACAACGCCAGCAATGACGGCCAGCTGGTTTGCAGGTCGATGCTTCGTAAGCTGAAGATGGAGGAATTCCCGCAGCGGGATTCCTCCATACGAGTGGCCTATCAAGATGTATGGCGGGGGTACATCGATTCTCTCAAGCAACGCGTCGAGATCTTGTGCAGTGCCTTGCGCTGTTAACGGACCCACTCCCGACGGCAATGTGCTTCGGTCATAGCCCGCTCGATCGTAAAACAGAGTTCGGACGAAGCTGCTGAGGTGTTGTTGGACTTTGACATATGTGGCTGCCGGCCCACCAGCACCAGTGAACAGGATCACCACCGGCTCTCCTCGAAGACGGGCCGGTCCTGATGCGGATGCGAAAAGCGAGACATCTCGTTCTGGAAGGGGTATCAGTGCTGATATCTCCGACTGGGTCTCCCATGGGTTGTCCTTGTGGATCGTCATTGTTGGTGAAGCCTGATATAGAGGTTAAGATGGTCAGGACGGTCTCCTGGGCAGCTCCATGTACTTTGCGGAAGTTTTGTGCGTTAAGCGGAGAGGCAGATAAAGCTAGCGAATATCATACTGAATTAGGAAGGAGATGTAGCCATGCTGTTCACAGCCGCTTTTGGACGGCGGTCGTGCAGATTATGCATATATACTCGGCTACAGCTACAGTCGCTCCGAGCAAAACTATGCAGCTTCGACCACCTTTGCGTCTAACAGGTTTGAGGAGTTAGCCCAAGGGTTCAAGCTTTCATCTCCAGCTCGATGATGTCCGTATTGACAAGACTCTTATCAAGTCTGGCTCTCTCTTCAGCCGAGAGATGCGTGATATTAACGGCGACCTCATCTCCGAACTTTTCGGCAATCTCTTCGAGAGCCAACCCCTTGGTTTCCGGGTAGAAAAGGTACATGATTGCTGCTCCAAACAGCGGGACGATGACGAAGATGAGGTAGTATTTCCAGCCAATATTGTTGAAGGCAACTGGTGCGCACATGGTGTAGATCAAGCTGAAGGCGAACAACCCGGAGACGCTAAATCCCGCGCCCTGAGCACGGATTGAAGTTGGGAAGATTTCGGAGGAGTAGACATATGACGAGGCGTCCATTGAGCCGCCAAAAAATGTGACAACTTGGCTCATCAGTAACGACCATTCAAGGGGCTGTGGAGAAGCTTACAGAGGTAAAGAAAGAAGACGCCAAATCCATTTCCGATGCGGTTGTCGGTGCCGCCGTATCTTGCAAGGCAAGCGGTGAAACCGGCAACGGAGATTGAACATCCAACCTAGATCTGTCAAACAATGCACGAGAGATGGGAGGAGCCACCATACCTGTCCCACAACCATAATGGGGATACGTCCGACTTTATCCAGCAGTAGCGCGTTGACCAAGTTCATGAAGGCCGCCCAGGTATCCCACAAGGCGTACAGCATTAAGGGCATTGATCCGTAGAGACTGAGGCCGTTGTAGAGCAGAACCTGATAGTTATTAATAACGAGGCAGCCTGTGCTCTGCACCAGACCGCTGTCGATGTTAGCGGACGCACGGACAAACTGAGGTGTGTTGACTTACAGAAGTATGAATCCAAAGAGCATGCGCTTCCTGTAGGATTTCCTGGTGAACAGGAGGACCCAACCCTTGATCCAGCCCTGTCTCCAGCCTTCTCGCTTCTCAAGGTCCAACTGCAGACGAATTTGATACAGTTCTTCACGCGCAATGGTGTCGTCATCGTCGCCCGGGTGGTGGTGGAGTCGCTTGAGGACCTCAAAACCAGCCTCCTGCCGATCCGTGGCGACCAAATGGCGAGGAGATTCTGGAACCCACCAGGATCCGATCAAGAGTCCCAAGGGTGGAACGATCTGAAGAGCTAGGCACAAGCGCCACTGGGCGACTTGACTCTTCAAAAAGTAACAGCCGTAGCCTGTCCACCCCGCGAGGCCCTGCACTGGCGTCAGACATGGTTGCATGAAGATCTGAGGCAATACCCACATAACCGACGCAGAGGACGAAACCGTGACTGCCGACCATTCTTCCCCGGGAATGGGCGGGGGAGACTTCAGACTGGTATAGTGGGGTGATGACATTGACCATGCCGACGCCCATTCCCATCAAGAAACGAGCGACTAGAAACATCGCTATATGGACGGATCCAGCTTGCAGCGCACCCGCCACGATGCAGAGACAGGCGGTGATCTGGATGGATCTTTTCCTGCCCACCTTGTCGGCCAGCCATGTTATAAGGTAGCAGCCGATGAAGCCACCTCCGGCAAAGAGTCCATTCGTGGCTGATAGAAACCGTTAGCACCGGAATCCGAGTCTCTTTGCCTATAAGCTCACCGCCAGTAGTCCGCGAACCGCCGCCCGACTTGATATCGATGTTGAAGTACTGGAAAAAGGACGGGAGGCCTATCACGGCGCCGATGATAGCAGAGTTATACCCATATGTCAATGAGCCGAAGGTCACGATCAGAACGATCAAAAAATTGTAGTTGGTTGTTGTCCCCATGGTGCGTTGGTCAAGCGATGAACGTGTCCCTGGGTGGATTGATCAGGGGCGCAGTTTCAGACCCAGTCTATATGTTGCCTCTGAAGAGTGTCCAGAAGCGAGCCGCGAAAGGCAGAGACTCTGGAGATTCTCCAAGCTAGGCGAGCTTGACTCCTTCTTTACCCCGAGACAGGGTATATCAGACGGGGATATGCCTCATTGGTGGATGATGGGCGGAGTTGGGGTACCCCAGGTCGCGGCAGATGCTGCAGTCAGCCTGCATTTTTGATATGGTGATCTGGATCTGGCTTCAAGCTATGCATAGCTTTGAATCCTACCGGCTGGCCCCACGACACCACATCTCCGCAAATTTGGGGAAGACAACGCGGTACCTCGTACTCGTGTTGGAGTGACAGGCAAGCGAAGCACCAGAACGTGATACTATCCCCAGCTTGAGCGAGGGGAAAGGCTTGACAGTGGTGATTAAGGAGAAACTGGAATTTGCGGAGGGGAACGCTCGAGGTCGACATCACCACGCCGTTCCTGGCCTCGCCAGTGGAATGAGCTTTTGCAACCGAGAAAGGGTTGCTGGTTGCTGGGCAATAGCAGCGAAGATGCTCGCTACGGCGCAGCAGGTGGGCCTAGCTCAGGATCATTGCCAGGGCAAGCTGAACAGCGCCCAGCCACGGCCAGCTCTGTGCTCGGCGAGAGGCGGCCGCTGGGGCAATTTACCCATCCCGTGAGCAACGTCGAGAGCTGAGGCAGCGAGAGAGATAGTAAAGATGTCCAAGTTAAGTTCGGAAGTGGCGACGAGGTTCAGATATGAGAGGTCTATGCGGGATGCTGAGTGGGAGCTTCGGGACAGAGCCGCTGCTGTGCTGCTCTGGGCCGCCGCAGCCGGTGGCTTCCTCCCTCGTAGCTGCGCAATCACCGCAATGATGTCATTCACGAAACACGATCTCGTGGGCTCGTAATTGGCAACACTGATTTAACTACTCCGTAATATTAGCACAGTAACACAAGCAGCCGCCCTGGTTGGGAAAGAATGATACAGGTGATTCTTTCGATGTTACGGCCTCCTACATGCCATAGACCCGCGCTTTCAAGTGTATAGTCCCTTGAACTCCTCTCGCAATGCATGGAACCTGCTCAACCTGGTAAATGCATCCGTCAAATAAGTACAGCTCGTCATTGACTTTCCATCGGCAAGAAACCGTCGCGTTCTACCAAACTTGTAGTTGTTTACATGATGGGTCTGAACTTGGACCTCTCCCTGATCTTCGCGCCATACTTGTAGAAAAGAACAGGCACGGGGAAGAAAACCAAGCAAAGGAATGCCAAAAGCGAGGTCGCCCACGCAACACCGAGGTTGTGGTACATAGCTGGTGCGAATAGCGGAAAGCCTGCGCCGGCAATTGACCGAATGAAAGTGTTGATGGCAATGGCACTGTTGGAGTAAAAGCCATAACAATCAATTATATAGTTGATTCCTTGCTGCGATATGTCAGCGAAGCCAAAAGCCGGGGAGCAGATGCGACAAACCCAAAAAGTCACTAGACACCCCATTCCGAGGAGAGCGGTGGCGAGCACTTGAGGCACCCAAGTAACGTGAGGATTTGACGTCCTAGTGTCGGTTAGCCAGTGATCCAACAACTCCACAAGCTGCAGGACATACCATGCGAACATGAAAAGGCCGATCGGGAGGACAGCGGCTCCGACGACCATCGGAGGGAGTCGTTCCTCAGGAATCACCTTTCCGTGTTTCCTAAAAGCTCTCGCAAAATTTGTCCTCGTAGAGTACGCGATTAATCCTGTCCCCATCGCAATGCCAACAATAAAAGCTGCAAAAGGAAGTGATCCGACACCAGCATTCCAGCCGCGTTGTTCCTGGAAGGAAATCGGATACGCTTCGAAGAGAAGGTAAATGATGCCGTATATGAAACTCATATACAGCGTGATCAGGGCCAGAATCGGTTCTTGTACGAACATGACGAATGGTCGAACAAGATAAATGTGCGTGATGGTGTTGAAGTCAACCCGGCTTTCATCTGCTTTAGCATGTAATGCCCAGTTCTTGGTCTCGTAGCGAAGTCGTTTGGCTTTGCTTTGCAATATTCGCGCCGCGGAGGTTTCGGGGATCACAGCGAGTCCAATGCATCCGAAGAGCGCCGCCATGATCAGGGTGATCCAGGCCGTCCAGCGCCAGCCGAGATGAGATTGGGTGATAAACCCTCCCATGATAGGTCCAGCGACAGGCCCTGTCTTTGCGATCGTCAGAAAGTTGTCTGGCCCAAGAAAGATACGACTTACAAAAGCCGCGGCCGCAAATACGCAGATCCCATATGCCCGCTCAAGAGGTCCCCAGATATCGGCCATTGCTCCTCCTACGATGGCCAATGGAGCCGAAGCAGCGAAGCCTCCAAAGAAGCGACCGAGCATGATGGTTTCAACATTCTGAGCAACGGCTACCGGGATTTGAAAGACTGCGAAAATCAGGTAACCGGCAAAGAGTGGAACACGTCGACCGAAGACCTCGGACGCTGGGCCAAACTGCAAATCTCGGTCAGCCCATCCTGTCTACGGAACGGTCGCAACCCATCGTCGAGCTGGAATAGTCCTCCGGGACAGAGGGAGACTTACGAGGACAGGTCCTAGGACAAACCCGAGCAAAAATAGTGATACTCCGAGAGTCGAGGGGACATAGCCAATATGATACTCCTTCGCCACAGGTTCAATGGCAACAGCATAGATACTGTGGAATCGGTTAGCACCCACCGAAGTCCAATCCAAAGCCAAACAGAAGTGTACCTGCTCGAGAACGTAACCACAAACGTCATCAAGCCCATCGCAAGAGTGATCCCCCATCGCTTTCCTTTTGACCAATTCTTGGGGTTTTCTGGATCGTTGGGTCCATCGAAGTCAACCAGGGAGTCATTGACGCTGACTAGCGATCTCGTCGGTACTGCTAAATCAGGGATTCCTTCACTTTCAAGCTCTTTCTGCGACAGAACGTCACTTGCTGAATCGGGCGGCATGTCTCTTTTCTCAACCTCTGGAACGTTATCCAGAGTAGCCGTTGAGGTTGAAGAGAATGGTGTCTGTGTTGCTGCAGAGTATTGCCCTTCCATTTCGCGTGAGAAAGCCTTCAATCGAGCTTACGGAACTGTTGCCCTGCCATAACAGCTGATGGTATCAGGGACTGTATATCTACATTCCTGAAGTTGATGGAGTCTGCGATACGTCTCCGGCCACCACAATCAACCCCTAGAAGCGCGGCCGCATGGCGCTGGACTTAAAGCGGTCCGAGATCGGCTATACGGCAGCGGTAAGTACGACAGTTTTCGGAGGGTTTGAACATGCAACCTTAGCCGGAAACGATACGTCACCAGCATTTGCTTGCATCTGGATGATAGTAGCTGCTAGCGATAACTGAGACGAATCACGGAATCGTGCAGGCAAGAAGACGCCCACCGAAGGGTGGAAGAAGCTCCGAATGGCGCTTGCTCAGTTGTAACCGCAGGGAGCGCCCTGCGGCTGGTTGTGTCGTTACCTTACCGTTTCCGGCGTCGAGCTTGAGTTCGCATCATTGTTGCGTTCGACAGCTCGTTCCCAAAGTGTTATCGCATATCATAATTGGAATAGGTGTGGGTTGCGACGCGAACAGGTGGTGGTGTTGTTGTACGATCTGCCAAGTGGGTGGCCCAACAATGTGCATACGGAGTGCCACGAGACTCTATTTCCGCCGCTCTGGCGGACTTATCCCTAGCGCCGCAATTGCGTAAGGAGGAGATTTGCAATGTACGAAGCCACAGGCAGAGTGCGATAAGCGCATACGTGGTAGTGTTGCCAAATTAGGCGTTGTACGAACTTCTCGGCTCTGATGAAAAAGCGCAACGTTCACCAACAAGTCTGCAATTATAGGAAGGAAGCTGGTTTAGGAGAGTGGAAGTGCAGTGGTTCTAAAGCGTATTGCCGCGATGTCGACGAGAGCATTGGCCGAAAAGCACCCGTGTTCATTCGATTCGAGGACGACTGGACAGGGGGAGGAACAGGGACGTCACGGTCTCGATGCAGGTGTCCGTGTTAGAACCATCACAGCGGGGGCCATTGCTCTTGAGCGGCTTCGGGGCCAGCCTGCTACACCTCAGGATACACATCGGTCCTCCTTTGTAGTGGGATGCTACGTCTCACTTGGTTGATTGACTCGAGATCAACGTCAACCGTGAGAATGTCGGGTTCCCGAGCCTGCTCTTTCTCGTCTTCGACATTCTCGACATGGTCCAAACGTCCCGCAATCTGCCCGTTCGGCGTGATGACGATGGTGTCTCCGTAGCTCACACGCCTCTCGTTGTGTTTGCCGCACTGTGCTGAAGCAATGACCCAGCACTGCGTTTCGATGGCCCTGCATCTCAGCAAAATCTCCCAATGGAGCTTTCCGGTTGGGACCGTGAAAGCCGACGGGTAGAGTAAGACATCAGCGCCGAGCCTACGAAGGCGGAGCGCTGGCTCCGGGAATCGCAGATCAAAGCAGATCATACTACCGATCTTTCCAAGAGGCATAGAGTATAGTGGCACAATCTCATTCCCCGGTTCAGTCGAGTCACTCTCCTTTAGTCTGGGCCCGTTTGGACGAAGGTCAAGGTCGAAAAGGTGGAGCTTCTGGTATCGGTGGGCGATATTTCCTTGGTTATCGATCCATATCAGGGTGTTTCGGATGCGGTTTGAGGGAGGATCGGTGGGCTCGTGGATTCCAACATTGATCGGTAAAGAATGCGCTCTCGCCGCTTTCTGCAGGCCTCTTACGAAGGGACTCTTGGACACATCTTGGCAAAGCTCGACCGATTCTGCAGGTGAGGAGGCAATGTAGTCGGAGGCTTCGGGGAGGAAGAGGGCCTAGGAGACAGGTTCGCTGGTAAGGATGAGGTCGATGTCTTGTCGACGTGGACCCTGAGAGACATCAAAACGGACAGAAGTATGCGCCTACCTTTGCGCCTGCAGCCACGGCCTTCTGCACTAGCTTCTGGCATTGAGCGAGATTATGGGACATGGATGCATTGGAGCATATCTGACCGATAGCCTGGTAGAAACTTGGTCAGCCATTGTTGGCTCGAAGCGCATGCTGTTGAGCATGGACCAAGGGCAGCCGTACAGCAAGCACCATGATGTTGGGCCGGGCAAGGCGGTCCCCTATAGCAGAGATGCGCAGCGAAGGCAGAAGAGGTGGCCTAAGAAACAGGAAAAGGCCTCCGTTCATCCGACTTGGAGGCAGGTTCTACTTGATAAGGTTGTGAGAGCTGCTCGACGAACCACATCCAGCCGTTCTCGGCAACCCTTCCCTTTCAGGTTGTTCTTGCGGTCTGTCACTCAGTTGTCCTCTGTCCATGGCAGCAAGGGTCGCTCATTCTTCCTGTCGTACATCTTCTCACTGCGCCCATCCCAGTCTTCAACACAGATTAAATCAAGATTGAGCTGGTTCGGTGCAGGCGCGGTATCGGAAGGTACTCGCGTATGCCGAGGCACTTGTGCCCTATGCACCCCAGGTCTGGAGCGTGCCAACGCTGTCATGTCGGGCAATGAACACGGCAAGCGACTGCTGTGAACCACCGAAAGGCTGCTGAAGCCAATCATTCCCATCAGAGCTCTTCCCTGCGCTTCCGCATTGCTATCATGCGTTTCATAGAAGCCTCTGGACAAAACCTATTGGTATCTTCTCCACGTCTCCTGAACGGTACCCCGCCTTTCAAGCTTTCGACCGAATGATGGCTGTTGAACATCTGCGGGGGAGCGAGTCTCCCCTGTTGACTCGATCAGAAGTCGAGCGGACTATGGACAATTACAGCCAAGCTGAGCCCATGTACTATAAAGCTCGATATGAAAGTGTTCCGTCTGGAGTACTCCTTTCTCCTTCCGTGCCTGAAAAGGAAACAGAATTTAGTATCTACTGCCACTGATTGCATCACTTCAAGCTGTTCATAATGGCTACAATTTCGATCCCAAAACAGCAGAAGGCTGCTATCAAACAGGGTGAGGGGGCAGATTCCAAAGCCCCTGTTCAGCAGATCGATGTGCCAAACCCGGGCCCTACGGAAGTCCTCGTTAAGATCAACTGGTATGTTCCCTTACCGGGGCTGCCTGTCGTACTAACAGCCAACCAGGACTGGACTGTGTGCCTCTGACAAGTCATTGATCAAGGATGAGTGGGCGTCCTTCGGTTTGTCTATGAAGCCAGAGACGAAGGGCATCGCAGGCCACGAAGGTGCTGGTGTTGTCGTTGCCGTAGGAGATGACATGCACCACAAATGGAAGGTTGGAGATCGTGCTGGTATCAAATGGGTCTGGAGTACCTGTGGCGAATGCGAATTTTGTACGAATGGCGTCGACGAGCTTCATTGCCCTCTGCAGAAGAATTCTGGTTTCAGCGCTGCTGGAACCTTTCAGCAGTATGCCTTGAGTGACGGAAGATACACCACTCGAATCCCCGAAGGTGTCTCAGATGAAGAAGCTGGCCCCATCATGTGCGGAGGAGTTACAGCATATACCGCTTGCAAGCGGAGCGCTGTGAAACCCGGGCAATGGATAGTGAGTTAAGTCATCCGACCTTCGGAACCTACTAAACGACAAATAGGTGTTGCCTGGCGCGGGCGGTGGGCTAGGGCATTTTGGCGTGCAGTATGCCAAAGCTATGGTATGTTTGAGATTTCAGGGTCTCTGCGGCCCGCTAACATGATGGCTTAGGGCATGAGGGTGATCGCCATTGACGGCGGTGACGAGAAGCGCGACCTCTGCAAACGACTGGGCGCCGAAGAGTTCATCGACTTCACCAAGACTCAAGACATCGCTGCCGAGGTCATGAGGATCACGAAATATGGAGCTCATGGAGTAATTGTGACGGCAGCCACCAAGGAGGCTTATGCGTCTGCACCGGGATTGCTCCGTCCAGGTGGCACGGTCGTGGCCGTTGGCTTACCGAAGGATCCAACAGTCTTAGCAGGCGCTCCTCCTCTGTTGTTGTGCCTGAAGAAATTGAACATTGTGGGTAGTGTTGTCGGGACGCTAAAAGATGTGGAAGAAGCACTTGACTTCACAGCCCGTGGGTTGGTACACGTGAGTAAACAGTTCCTAAGACCAATTCACCGTACTGACTGGCACCTTCAGCCCATCTTGACCAAAGGAACTCTGGAAGACCTGGACAAGTACATCGATTTAATGGTTGCCGGTAAACTTGCAGGAAGAGCCGTGCTGAAGGTAACGTGATGGCATGATGGCGAAGGTGTACTTGCACTCTGGGTGTAGCAGAAAGCGAAGTGAACAGAACGTTCGGCAATACTCTTGCGGTGTGGCACAGCCTCTCGAACACTTCATGACTGAGCGGTGCCCCTTGGCTCGTTATTCCTTGTTTGCGAGTGAAGGACATCGATCGTTTGCTAATCACAGGCTCTGTTGCTTTAAACGCTCGTTTTGGAACTTCACAAACGCCGCCTTCTCTTGATTGCACTGCCGCCCTTTCCCGCCAACGTTGTGAGCCGTATGAGACTGATACCGGCGCAGGTGACTTGATGCAATGACAATCTTGCAGCGCGTCACTTGATCTCAAGAGTTCTATGGCCGCCACCAATGAATTTGCACGTCCAATTGCTAATCATTGTCATAACCCATTCCATAACTTGCGCTCAAGTGTGAACGGCTCGATGAGCGCATCTTCAGAACACTACTTTGCTGGATTCTCTGTCCCTAGCCAGAATAATGTGGAAGAACTTTCTCGCTTGACTACGAGGTCGAAGAAAGAGTTCTCTGCTGGGGACACACATACCCAACCGCGGGCGCCCAAGCCGGCATCAGCTCCAGTATGAGGATGGTGCTGCAGAGGACGTCGCAGTGGGCTTTGACGAGTACGACGCTGAAGCCCTCCCAGAACAGCATTCGGAATGGCCTCAGCTAGAGGCAGACCTTGGATGTCGCCAGTGGGTTGAAGGCGATGATCGAGAACCACGGCCCCAGCGCAGACGGGAACACAGTTCCTCCAATGCCTGGAGAACGGGACAAGCACAGCAACCGCGCAACACCATCGGACTCTTCTTCACCTGCGGAAGGCTAAATCAGGCAGAATAAAATGGCCTTGGTGCTTGTGGGAGTGCCCGCTGTCAAATATTACGCTTCAGTGGTCAAGGCCAGCGACTTGAAAGTGAGCTTCACCTGCGGCCAACGTCCATTGCATAGCGGAAATCCTGTCTCGCCCACAGCAGCTGTGAGTGTTGGTCAAGAATCCTTCTGTCTCAACATGAATCGATTTCCGGAACAGAGGGTAGCGGAGCAAGCAGACCGAGCTGACACTTTGACCTCCAGGCCTCGACCTTGCTCTGCCCTCCTCTCGCGCGGGCACCGCTTTTCTCGATCCACTTATACACGAGTTGCGGCCGAAACCAGAACGAAACCTGACGCCGCCCTCAACATGTGTCCTTCCGAAAACTGCACCGCCATCCTCTTAAGGGTTCATCTACTGGACCTCACCAAACTCGCCTAATAGCTCGCATACGAACGCCGAATCCACGAAGCCTTGTACCTTCTGCATGTCCATTACACAATGTATACGTTGATCCCCAAATTAAGCCCAATATCAGAGCGCCATCACGGCCCACATGTCCATCCCACAAATGTGCCTATCGTATCACCACGAGAACGTCATCAACGCTGGATTCAACACTATTGGCAACAGCAAATGACTTGCGGTAACCGTACTCATGGGTAGAATCGCAATGAAGTCCTTGATCACCCAGTCGTACGGTATATATCCACCCGGATTCGTTGCCAGGACGATCATGCCAACGATGCCGAGAATCGCAAAGGCGATGCTGAATTTGAACTTCCGCACCACTTTGGGCACTTCAATAAAAAAGTTCGAGAACTCGGCTTCCTTCGAAGTGGCTCCCCACGTCATGTCGATTTCAAACATGTGTGCCAGTAGTGCCTGGGAAACATGCAGCGACAGTCCGCCCAGGAAGATGGAGAGCATCACGATCCATTTGAAGTTCTCCAGGAGTGCCGGAATGAATGACTTCTGACCAATGCGGTACCGCATGATTGCGAGAGCGATGTTGCCTAAGCCATTAAAGACAATGACAATGCTGAACCACACTTTCCAAGAGTCGATGTAATACTTGTCCAGGTAGCCATTGAACCAACCGATAGCAAAATAGTTTGCCAATGTCATGATCCAAGCCGCTCCGATTGCGTAGTAAGTGCCAATGTAGCTGATTATGGTGATTTTCGAAGTAAAGCGGATGTTCGAAAATAGGAACCGTCGGAAGAGCTCAGTGAAAGGACCTTTGTAAATCCATTTCCGCATCGGATGAAACAAAAGCTCATTGCAGCCATAGGCATACTTCTCCCATCGAGCGAGTTCGTCGTATACTGTCAAGCTGACGCCTTCTTTAAAGCCTCCGTGCGCCCAAGACGCTAGTCTAATAATGTAGCCATCGCATTGGAGTCGTAGAGACATGTCGAAATCCTCGCTCACATGTGACTCGGACCAAAACTTTTCATAACCATCTTCGTCGGTGTAGGAAACCTGTTGAATAGCACTCCATCGTAGGATTGCATTATGGCCGACGAAAGGAGCGACATCTCCGTTGGCGACAGTGTATTCGATGGCGGTGTATATCAGGTTGGTGAAGAAGGTGATGCCGTTCTCGAAGAAAGTGTGCACGACTTGCATAACGCCGGAGGCAAATTGCATGATTCCAACATTCGGCGACTGTTCCATCTCGCTAACAGCATCCAGCAGGCAGTCGGCTGGCACCCGGGTATCGCTGTCGATGAGTAAGATATAGTCTCCCATTCGGATGTTGCCTTCGGCCCATGCGCGCGGAGTCTCGTCCAGCACCGCCTGCAAGCATTGATCATAGGCTTCTGCTTCGTCGTTTTGGGTCCAGGTAGAGTTGCGGTGGAGCCGTTGCAGTTTCTCCTCAACTTTGCACGATAGCATCAGGCCGTAATTCATATTGGATGCCTTTTTGAACTTGCCCTTTCGGACGAACCCTTCACTGCCGTGTTTTGGACGAGCTGTCCACCCAATATTGTGATCTTGGTAGAACTCTATTCGAGCCTTTCGCTGTTCGTCGTCAACGATCTGGAGGCCGTCGTCGTTGATGAACATGTTTGCCGTGCCACCTTGCAGCTCATATGTCGAGATAGCCTGTTTAATCGATTTGACCGTAGGTGCAATAACAGAGGCGAGCCCTTCTTTGTAGACGGGGCATTGGATCGTGACGTGTGGTAAGGTGGGTGTTCGCAAACGAGGAGAGCATTTGGCTGAGAAATATTTCGAGTTGAGTTGCATTTGCCGCACCGGTCCTATACACTGCGCGACGCAACCGACTATAACTTGTGCGAAGAACTGAACATCTGTCAGCGATGTCCAATAAACCAGGATGAGGCTTACCAGAGTAAAGAAGATCTGTACGGGCACCAATGCGAGAAAAGCAAGGCGAGTGTATGAGCCATCAACAGCAATCTCGGTCGCCAGGGACCGACATGCCAAGCCGAGCAATGTGACAACAATGATCAATGTAAAAGCGACAAGAATGGTGTTCATCAAGTTTGTAGGCCGGTCGTCCAGCATGAGTTCCCCAGATTCAGAGTCGACTGAGCTTCTGACACCGCCTTCTTTTTCGTGGGAGACCCCTTGGTCGTCTCCTACTTCGCCAGTATGCCACACGAGCTCCATCAGCTCCGATTCAATGCTTGTTGCTCTTTTCATCACATTCGAAGGATCGTCATCCCAAACCACCAGTAGCGACTCAGCAGCTATGAAAGCTGCAAACTGGTACTTCCGTGCTCGTGGGAGGTCGCCAATTGTGGGCAGAATCTGGACTCGGAGCCCATTCATGAGAGGAACATCTGTCGCTTCGGGAGCCCAGGCCAAGAAAGTCTTGATGACTCTCGAGTTTACCGTCATGGCAACCTATGATCTATGTAAGAGTATGGTCTAGCTCCACCCATGGTCCGGCTTACCTGCACGTTGAGTTCGGCGCAAGCTTGGGCAAACTGTGAGCTTCGGAGCTCGTACGGACACGACAGGTAACGACCGCGAGATTTCCGAAGCAACACACCCTCCATTTCTCCGCTGCCGTCGCTCACCCATAGTCGGGAGCATTGTTGTTGATAGAGGTGGTTGACCATCACCTCATGCTTAATGTCCTCGAAAGCGCTTCGAACGCTACGTGTCGATCTCCCCCCAATGGACGCGGTTTCGCTTTGAGTCGGCGAGTCACTGAAATGAGGCGACTCGTGAGGCGTTAAGCCAAGGGTATGAGGCGATGTTGGGGTGGAGACACCTTGATGCGCGAGTATGCTCGGTGAGGCAACGCGCTGAATTGCCTTTTGCTTGGGACTCATTGCATCGGGTAGTTCTCAGCGATCAGGAGTGCCCAGAGAGCACGGGCGTATGACACTGAAGCAATAGAGTATGTACAGGGAAGTGGAAGATGGGAGACGGACACAGTCAACTCCAAGAGAAAGAGACAACGGGGATTAGGTACAAGTCGTCCTCACCTTGAGACACCTGAATCAGCACATATATGGTCTTGACAGCTTATGACCAGCAGGCCCCAATGTCAAAGACGAAGTCAGGGGCCGAAATTGAGGCTGCGGCAGTCCCACCAGCGTGATATTGCTTGTAAGGAAACGATGCTTGCGTCTTTCTACAATGAGAGCGAGCTTCGAGCGTCCATCAACGTTGATCCATGTCCCATCCCGCAGAAATCGATCCTCATCATGACTGCTGCTTAAAATGGATCATCAGAAGTGGGCCGACAACAAGGCTCGCCGATGAACCGGAATTGCTGGGGTTCATATTCCGGTAGCGATGTGGAAGCCTCCCTGGCTGAAAGAGGCCCAAGAGATCATGATTGAGAGCCCCCAGATGTCTGGAACAACAAGGTGTCAGTGGAAGAGAGGCTTGAAAGAAGGATGACAGGTCAGTTCCCCTGACAGCTCTCCTCGGAACGGCACAAACAACCTTTCCTATTGCGGTTAGTCCGGTCTCTTCTCGAACAGCCGCAAAGCGCAACACTCGACACCGCCCTCGTTTTCCTCATACCCTGGCATTG
This sequence comes from Phialophora chinensis, assembly GCA_016109575.1. Lineage (NCBI taxonomy): Eukaryota > Fungi > Ascomycota > Eurotiomycetes > Chaetothyriales > Herpotrichiellaceae > Phialophora > Phialophora chinensis. Next base: position 63,385 of record JADWPU010000016.1, read on the forward strand.
GCATTTCGACTATACCTCGGACCTCATGCATGATGCTGTACCACGCCCGCCAGGCCCAAAGACGAATCACTTCGCAAACCATAGAACACAGTTTCCAACGGTATCAGCATCCCTGCTGGATGGCTGACACGAAGTCCATAGTTGGACCAACGGATACCTTCAGAAAGGTGTTGCCCAAACCGATATGTCTTTCCACCTGGTCGGTTCATGGCTGTGTGTTGTCAAGAAGTCCTCCTGGGGAAGAGTTGAGAACGGCAAAGTGCTGGTTGCGTCGTTAAGCTTCGATTGACCCGAAGCCTGAGACATACCGAACTGGGCCAACACAGCTCAATTTTCTCAGCTAGGGTAAAATTGCGCCTTCAGCGATATCACGGTTAGACGGGAGCCGCGCTCACTTTGCCATCATATCTTGCCTGTTTTTCATCCCTGTGTTCGGAAGATCAGGCACACAATTGTGATCCTGTGTTGGCAAACTCTTCCCCTTCCCTCCCTCGGATCTCTCAGGCGTTTTGCATTTGGCTGACCTGTGTCCATAAAGAACTCGTTGTCAGTACAATGCCGACACATTTTTCTCGTCCGAGTTATTCCAGGGCTGACACCATTATGAGCAATGATGCGACGCCTCGAGCTGGCTCGCCGGACTCAACGACAATTGATACCTTCAACCAGGAGAAACCCGTCAACCCTTTCCTTACACCATATGCGTCTGGAGATCCTTCTAGGGCAGCATCGTCGGCTGTGCTTAGCCATCCCACGGTCAATCAGAGATACTTCCACAGTCGAAGAGTAAAGAAAGGAGAAGTCGAGCGGCCGTGGACAAAGGTCAAAGATCCTCGAGAAAAGTGGGTGACAATCATTCCACTGATCGGCCTTGCTGTTGGATTAGCCGTGGCCGGTTTCCTGGTGTGGGATGGCCTCCGCACCGTGGTGAACAACAAATATTGCCCCGTCTATATGGAAGATTTCTCTGGAGGGTTGAATTCAAAGGTCTGGACCAGAGAGGCGGAAGTTGGGGGCTTTGGGAATGGCCAATTTGAGCAGACCACAGCCACAGACGAAAACGTCTTCGTGCGAGACGGAATGCTCCACATCAAGCCGACACTCCAGGACCCTAAACTGATCAAGACGAACAACATCATTGATCTGCGAGAGGGTGGAATATGTACATCTTCGCTGTGGAGCAACTGCATGACGAGCACCAACACAACTAATGGAACCATCGTCAATCCCGTCAAATCCGGGCGAATTAACACCAAGAAGGGAGCGGTGATCAAATATGGTCGAATAGAGGTCGAAGCTAAACTGCCAGAAGGTGACTGGTTGTGGCCGGCCATCTGGTTGCTTCCCGTCGAATCGAAGTATGGCGTCTGGCCTGCCTCGGGCGAGATCGATATTGTCGAGTCCCGAGGCAACAACCATACTTACCCGCAAGGAGGCAACAACATCGTGTCAAGTGCGCTGCACTGGGGCCCTAACACAGCAAGCGATGCTTGGTGGCGGACCAATGTCAAGAGAAACGCTCTGCATACGACTTTTGCGAAGAAGTTCCACACCTTCGGCCTGGAGTGGTCGGAGAAGTACATCTTCACTTATATCGACACCCGCTTGCTTCAAGTGTTGTACACCAACTTCGACACACCGCTCTGGGAAAGAGGTCGTTTTCCACAGTCCGACGAGAATGGCACGCTGATAGTCAATCCATGGGCCACTGGCTCTCCTTCGGCGCCATTCGATCAAGATTTCTATCTGATTTTGAACGTCGCGGTCGGTGGGACAAACGGGTGGTTTGAGAACAGCAAAGCCGGCAAGCCTTGGGCCGATGGCGGCGCGAGCGCGAAGCTCGACTTCTGGAATGCGCGAGACACATGGTATCCGACATGGAAGGATGGTGGAGAAATGTTGGTAAAGAGTGTGAAGATATGGCAGCAGCAGGGATACAGGGGGTGTGACTGATCAGTTTGCGCGTGGAACTCAGCACAGTGGCTGTGTGTACAAGAAAGGATCGGGTTGTTGTTGATAGGTGCCCTTATTCTTAGTGACAAGGATCAAGTGTCAGCCAAGCGAAGGGCGTAGAGTAATCGGCAAGGTAGACTTTCAGATGTACAGATATTGCTGGTAGATCATGCGGCTGAGTGGAGAGCGAAGGGGTTTGATATTTGAGTAAAGGTCAGGGACATGGATGTCTGCGTGTTCCAAGGCGCGTCTGGGGTTACACAGTAATATTTGGTGGTCAGGCGGAAGAAAGATATTACGATTCCGACTCAGATACTGATGGCACTTTCATTGAAGGTTTAGACCGTTTGACATGCACCCTGGCAAGCAGATCGGGGTAACAAAATACACTTTTGCGCCCGTGCGGGAAGATCGAGATCTATGTACAGCAATTGTTCTCAGGAAGCTGATTAAACCAATTTCAACAGACCTTCGAGATTGATGCTCTTGGGGCGCTCAATTGGCATGCCTAGAGCGCGATCCCAAATCAGCTGCGCCAATGGGCCAAGACCTCTGCTGACACCAAATGTGACAGTGTAGTACAAGGGATCTCTGAAGCCGTAGTGGTAGAAGAGCACACCCGATGCACTGTCGACATTGGGGTGAGGATTCTTCGTCTTGCCGTGTTCAGTCAGCACGCCCGGCGCAATCTCACTGTTCTTCTTCACCAGCCTGTAGACAGGGTTCTTCGCAATGTCCTCACGAGCGTCACCAAAGTCGATCAATGCCTTGAATCGAGGATCAGGCTTGCGAAGCACACCGTGGCCGTAACCTGGCACAACTTGACCCGAGCGCAGGGTAGACCACAGGTAGTCCTTGACGTCCTGGTCTGAGAAGTCCTCTCCAATTTGAGACTGCATCTTCAGGATCCATCGAAGGACTTCTTGGGCAGCAAGACCGTGCAAAGGCCCGGCCAAACCCAACAAACCAGCAGAGTACGACAAGAATGGATCAGAAAGCGCGGAGCCCACCAGGTGGGTGGCATGAGCTGAGACATTGCCGCCTTCGTGATCACCATGGAGGGCCAGATAGAGACGGAGCAAGTCCTGGAACCCTTCATTCTCCTTGCCCGGCTTACCAAGGAGCTTTGCAAAGTTGTAAGCCCAATCTTGATCTCGGTCGAGTGGCATGTCGAGAGCAGCCTTGTCGAAGATGGCTGCGGCCACACGAGGCAATTTGGCCAACAGACTAATGCTGTCATCGAAGGTAGAATCCCAGTAGTCCGCCTTGCTCAAGCCTTCTGCGTACTTCTTTGCGAATGCGGACTCGGTGTTCAGAGCGGCGACGGCACATGACAATTGGGTCATGGGGTGGACATTCTTGTCGAAGGAACGGAGCAGAGACACGACATGGGGAGGGAGGTCTGATTTCTCAGCCAACTCGCGTGACAAGGCGCGAACCTGGGATGTTGAGGGGACTTTTCCGGTCAAAAGGAGCCAGAACATAGCCTCGGGCAGCATCTCTGTTCCAGAAGTACCCTTAGGAAGCTCGTTCTGACAGTCGGCGATGGTTCGGCCGTGGAAACGGATACCCTCATTGGCATCCAACACACTCCCTTCCCAGACCATGGATTTCATTGTTCTCATACCACCAATGACTTGACCGACGGTGATATCACCGATCTTCTTGTCGGCATGGCTCTTGACTTGCTTCAGCAATTCTCTTTTCTCGGGAATGACCGACTGGAGGGTGGCCTTGAGGTCCGGTTCCGCGGAAGAAGCGTAGGTGCGAGCTGCGAAAGAGGCGTAAGGACGGGCAGAGGCAGCCCGAAGAGTTCTCAGGGCATGATGGGTGGTTCTCGTCGTTGTAGCCATGGTGACCAGCAACTGGACTGACTCTGTTGTTGCTGAGTAGACGAGTTGTTGTGTGCGGGGCACGGTCAATGAGTTGAAGTGAGAGAAGAACGCGAAGACCTCTGTTTCGGAAAGACGAGGGCACAGCAAGATCAGTGAAAGGAATGTGAAGCAAGAAATGTGAGCGCTGTTGCAGCTCAAGCTTTGAGCCTTTTCCAGAAACTGTGAACTCCGCGCATTGGAGGAATGGAAAGGCGCATTTTCGGCGAGCAGCTCTCTTCCCAAGCATGACCGCGCCTAACCGAGGCAGTTCAGCCTTCCATTCTTCCATAAGCCAAGGAGACCAAGAGAGTCGCTCCGGAGACTGTCGCTTAGCGAGCCGGCGTCGGAGAAGGCTGTCGTCCCCATCTTTCCTCCAACGAGTTCGATCCTCTATGATGGTCCGCCAGACGAAACTATTGGTTTCTGACAAACCAGCCCTGAAGTTGTTAACCCGCGGAACTGGTGGCGGTGTTTCTCTTTGATGCTAAAAAGCAGCTGGGGACACTCCTTATTTCATGGCTGCTTAGCTCTTGAGATATGTAAACAGTCTCAGAACGTTACGAACAATGCTTCGCCGAGTACCCAAGAGCCTGCCTAGGCTCGCGACGAGACCTGCAAGAAGATCAATAGCATCAAAGCCGTTTATGGCCGTGACACCCCGTTATATGTCCTCATTGCCAACAGTACAGCCCCCAGTCTCTGGCGCATTCCCTGCGGACTCCTTCCAACTTCTATCGACCGAACAAAAGGCCGGAGATGCCGAAGACATCTTGTTTCAACAACAGGTGGAAGATGTAAAGAAATGGTGGGCATCGCCAAGATACAAGGGCATTAAAAGGCCCTACACGCCGGAAGATGTGGTTAGCAAGAGAGGAGCATTACAACAACAATACCCGAGCTCGCTCATGGCTCGGAAACTCTTCAACCTGCTTGCAGAAAGGGCAGCGCAAGGAGAGCCAGTACACACGATGGGAGCTATTGACCCGGTACAGATGACGCAACAGGCTCCCAACCAAGAAATTCTCTACATCTCCGGATGGGCGTGCTCCTCTGTTCTCACGACGACGAATGAAGTCTCGGCAGACTTTGGCGACTACCCATACAACACCGTACCGAACCAAGTCCAGAGACTCTTCAAAGCCCAGCAACTGCATGACCGCAAACACTTTGACTCGCGAAGGAAGATGACTGCTGAGGAACGAAAGAATACCCCATACATCGACTACATGAGACCCATAGTGGCCGATGGCGATACTGGACACGGTGGACTTTCTGCTGTGATCAAGCTGGCCAAGCTCTTTGCCGAGAATGGTGCCGCCGCAGTACATTTTGAAGACCAACTTCACGGGGGCAAGAAATGTGGTCATTTGGCCGGCAAGGTCTTGGTCCCGGTGGGTGACCACATCAACAGGCTTGTTGCAGCCAGATTCCAGTGGGACCTGATGGGCACCGAAAATTTAGTTATTGCTCGGACAGACTCCGAGAGCGGAAAGCTACTCTCCAGCGCCATTGATGTCCGAGATCACGAATATATTCTTGGTGTGACGGAAGACACGGAACCACTGGCTGAAGTCCTACAGGAGATGGAAATGAACGGCGCCGCCGGACCTGAAGTCGATATCTTCGAGGCTGAATGGGTTAAGAAACACAAGCTTGTTACGTTTGATGAGGCTGTCGAAGCGCATATCAAAGCCGAGGGTGGAGATGCGTCAGGATATCTTGCCAAAACCAAGTCAGATCGCAACATGTCCCTCACCAAACGACGCCAGCTGTCTTCGGAGTACACCAAATCGCCTGTGGTCTGGTCTTGTGACGTTCCACGGACGAGAGAAGGCTTCTACCATTACCGAGCAGGACTATCCGCTGCAACAAAGCGGGCTATTGAATTCGCTCCGTACGCCGACCTTCTTTGGCTAGAGACGGCGGATCCCAGCGTGCAGAAGGCTGCCGGATTTGCCAGGGAAATCCGCGAGCAATATCCTGGCAAGCACCTGGTTTATAATTTGAGCCCATCGTTCAACTGGATGGGCCAGGGCTTCGACGACGCATCATTGAAATCATTTGTCTGGGATCTGGCCAAGGAAGGGTTTGTACTTCAGCTTATCTCTCTCGCCGGTCTCCACTCCACGGCCACTATCACACATGAGCTCTCGAAGGGTTTCAAGGAAGACGGAATGCTAGCCTACGTCAAGCTGGTACAGAGCCGAGAGAAAGAACTCGGTGTGGATGTCCTGACCCACCAGAAATGGAGTGGTGCTCCGTATATCGATGGCATTATTGGGGCTATCCAGAGTGGCAGCAGTTCCAGTAAGAGTATGGGCGAAGGAAACACAGAGTCTGGTTTCTAAAGGCCAAGGAACATATGTCCCTAGGCTTCAGACTCACATCGGTCAGTTCGGAGGTGAACAGGATGTGTGCCGGCTCCGGTGACCGGGTTGATCAAAGACTGTATATACATTCGTCAGAAATCATGAGACCTTGAAAAGGCTCTCAGGCACTCCGTAGCAGCACAATCGATCTCGTTGTGCTCGTCCAGCCAGCACTGTGTTTTGCCGCTTAGTCAGCCTCCTTGAAAGCACTGGGAAATCGCCACGAAACGCCTATCGCTTATCGATTAAATTTTCTGTAAGGCTGGGAAAACTGTGACGCAGCGGTTCGGGGCGCGGGCTGATTCAGATTTTGTCTCATAGGCTGCAGGCTCAGGTCCGCTACGGATGGGCCCCCTTCATCAGGAATATTTCTTTCGGGAAAGATTTTGTACGTGGCATTGTGTTTTCTATTGACTCTCTCCTCATTCTTGGGCTGCTGTGGCACTGGGGCAAGAAGTACATATCTCAAAGTGCCTGGCGAGGATTCTCGCCCTTCTTTTTCAGTTTCCACCCCTCAGAGGATTCCCGGCCCGCGCTGCGCGACATTTTCTGGCATGCCACACCTTGAAAGTCCTCCCTCACCTCCCGCCATGGCCGCGCCCGTCGTTCCCTCCAAGTCCGAATTCTCGGGAGTCGCTGTTACATCAGAGGAAGTCAGCATCATTTTTAGGACGATCGTCGACACCGACTCGGCCCAGATATCCCTCGATGCCGCGTATGCGCTCACCAATCTCCTTATTCAATCGGTAGGCATCCGAGGCCTCCTTTCCTACAATTTAATACCGGAGATCAAGAAAGCCGCAGCCGACAAGAAGAACGGCTCAAAACGAGAAAGCGCCATGTTCATCCTGGGCGCCATGTTCGAGCGATTTCCCCGCGAACAGCCCCTCAGCGAGGTGGTCTTCCTTGTTCAAGAGGGAGGCCTGTTCAATCTGGCCCTCGACGGATTAGCGGACAAAGGCTCTTCTGTCCGCGAATCGGCACAGTATGCAGTCGATGAACTCTTCAAGAACCTCTCGCCCGAGGCAATGGTAGTCGGCCTCATTCCAGCTCTCCAACAGTACCTGTCCAAACCCACTGGAAAATGGCAGGGAACCGTTGGTGCATACCAGCTATTGGGGAAGATGGCGGACAAGGCCCAGATAGGCACCGGCTCGAAAGACGAGGAACTAGCCAAAGATGTGCTGAGAGAGTCAATGGGCAAGACGCTGAAGGAACTCATTCCGATTGTCGAGGGTGGAATGCACGACCTGAAGGCCGAAGTCGCCAAAGCTGCAACCAAAACCATGAACTCCCTCACAACGCTGCTTCAGAACGACGATGTCGCTCCTCGGATACCTCTGCTCATCGAAACTATGAGGAACCCCTCCGCACAGACTCTCCAGAAAGCCATTCATGCGCTTTCCCAAACCACCTTTGTCGCTATTGTCACCTCGCCCGTCCTCGCGCTTCTCACACCGTTGCTCGAACGATCTCTGAACACTCCCACTACGTCCCAAGAAGTACTTCGACAAACAGTGGTCGTCGTCGAAAACTTGACCAAGCTGGTTCACGATCCGATCGAAGCCAGAACCTTTTTGCCCAAACTGCAGCCCGGAGTGCAGAGAGTCAAAGACAACGCCTCCTTGCCCGAAGTCCGCGAGTTGGCCACACGAGCTGTGAACGTCATGAAAAAGGCGATGGGCGACGATCAAGATGGTGTGACTAACGGTCAAATCGCAAGGACAAGTACGGACGACGTTCTCAAAGTGCTCGACAGCCAGATCCGAGCACAGGGAGGTCTGCAAAAGGAGGATATGGCAGTCTGGAAACAGGGCCAGACATATGTCTCAGAATTGGTCAGAGAAGATGTCAATGCTCGAGTATTCTCTCGTATTCCCGCACAAGTCGGCCCCTACCTCAAATACATGATGCCCGAGCAGCACCGTACAGCGGTTGCTGAGGGCGTTCGGAAGCACTTCCTCGAGGAACATCACAAGAAGTTCGGAGCCCCCATTGTTGAGGATCCGAATGAGGTGGAGATCGTGAATGCGGAGTTCTCTCTAGCTTATGGTGGCATGCTGCTATTGTCTCACACCAATCTTCGCCTTCTTAAAGGCCATCGCTACGGTCTTTGTGGTCGCAACGGTGCTGGAAAATCCACCTTGATGCGAAGCATTGCCGAAGGGAAGTTGGAGGGCTTCCCACCTAAAGAGGTCCTGAAGTCATGCTTCGTCGAGCACAATCAGGGCGAAGACGCGGATATCACTATCCTTGAATATGTGTCCAAGGATCCCGAGATCGCCAAAGAAGGACAGGAACGCATCTCGGAAGTCTTGAGCGAGGTCGGATTCACTGCTGGCCCGGAAGGAAGACAGTCCCATAAGGTCGGCTCGTTGTCTGGAGGGTGGAAGATGAAGTTGGCGTTGGCAAGAGCTATGCTCATGCGTGCCGACGTGTTCTTGCTTGATGAACCCACCAATCACTTGGATGTTGCCAATGTCAAGTGGCTTGAGGAGTATCTCCAGACGCACACCGAAATCACGTCGCTTATCGTATCCCACGACTCCGGCTTTCTCGACGCGGTCTGCACCGACATCTATCACTACGAGAACAAGAAGCTGGTTCACTATCCTGGCAATCTTGCCGCGTTTGTCAAAGTCAAACCGGAGGGTAAGAGCTATTACACGCTCTCTGCCTCTCAGGTCCAGTTCAAGTTCCCTCCTCCTGGTATTCTGACCGGTGTTAAATCAAACACCCGATCGATCATCCGGATGACAAATGTCAGCTATACATATCCTGGTGCATCGAAGCCTAGTTTGACCGATGTGTCGTGTCAGCTGAGCTTGTCGTCTCGAGTGGCAATCATCGGCGCCAACGGTGCGGGCAAATCTACCTTGATCAAGTTGCTGACCGGTGAAACCATTCCTCAGACTGGCAAAGTCGAGAAGCACCCCAATCTTCGTATTGGATACATCAAGCAGCACGCTCTGGAGCACGTGGAGATGCATATGGAGAAGACGCCGAACCAATATCTGCAATGGAGATATGCCAACGGCGACGATCGAGAAGTGCTCATGAAAGCTACTCGACAACTGACCGACGAGGACCGGGCACAATTGGACAAGTGGATTGATCTCGGGGACGGCAAGGGTGGAAGGCAACTCGAAAACTTGATTGGTCGACAAAAGTACAAGAAGACATTCCAGTATGAGGTCAAGTGGAGAGGAATGCTTCCCAAATTCAACAGCATGGTGTCTAGAGAGACGTTGCTCGAATGGGGCTTTCAGAAGCTAGTCCAGGAGTTTGACGACCATGAGGCGTCACGGGAAGGTCTCGGATACCGTATCCTGGAACCCAAGGTCATCGCAAAACACTTTGAGGATGTCGGCCTGGACCCGGAGATTGCAAACCACAATGAGATCTCCGGCTTGAGCGGCGGTCAAAAGGTCAAGGTGGTGCTAGCTGGTGCGATGTGGAACAACCCTCACTTACTTGTGCTGGATGAGCCCACCAATTTCTTGGATCGAGACTCTTTGGGTGGTCTTGCCGTTGCCATCCGTGATTACAAAGGAGGTGTTGTCATGATCAGTCATAACGAAGAGTTTGTTGGGGCTCTCTGCCCGGAGCAGTGGCACGTCGCGGACGGACGAGTGACACACAAAGGTCACCTTGCCATCGACCTCAATCGGTTTGAAGACTCGCGTCCAGGCTCGAGCAATGTCTCCTCGGCCGTCTCGAGCGCTACTGCGTCTGCAGTCAACTCTGGAGCGGAAGATAACAGCGAGATGAAGTTCAAGTCAAAGAAGAAGAAGACGAAGCTCACCCGCGCTCAACTGAAGGAGCGAGAAGTGCGGAGGAGGCTGAGGCACATCGAGTGGTTGAACAGCCCCAAGGGCACCCCTCATCCACCAGACACCGACGATGAAGCATAAGGGTGGACGACAGAGCTGCTGGTTTGAGATTCTGGAGATCATAGCGCTGGCGTTAATACCAATAGACTGGCGTGGGTCGTTTCCGGCGTGAAGATATGCATGATAGACTAGAGGTTATGACAAAGATGACGCTGTTTGATGGCATCTATGATAGCCAAATTTCTGCGAGTCCCAGTGGTTTCTAAGACTCTCATTGCTTCGTGCTGAATGATTTCGACTGAGTTCGACGAACAAAGGGCGAATCGAAATTGTCATGAACAAAGTCTTGGCCGGTCATGTACATTACCATCGGCACTACCGCCCCAATCATTGTGAATGACGTTTGACAATTTTCCGAGTACGAGGTACAATTCGGGGACTCACTCGACACTGAACAATATCCACAACCTGCAATACCCGGGAAAGAAAGCTGGTTTCTCTTGCGTCCCCGACGCCATTTCACAGCTGCATACAAGTTAGTTACACTCGTACGCGATGACTGGGCCAGCGGAGCCACAAGCAGGCACGCCAACCACGAACTCGAATTGCGTAGCGATGAAAGCCCCCATCCCCATTCAACTCAACCCGCAGCGCGCCGCAGTCCTCGCCCAAAACCTCTCGTCGATCCAATCCCGCATAGCCAGCACGCTATCGTCCCTGCCTTCCCCCCAATCTGCCCGCCACGTCCGCCTCGTCGCCGTGTCCAAGTTAAAACCCGCCTCCGATATCCTCTCGCTGCACTCCCCCCCACAATCCGCACCCTCAGACCCCTCAGCCACAGTTGCTGGCCACCAGCACTTTGGCGAGAACTACGTGCAGGAATTACTGGAGAAATCCAGACTCCTGCCACGCACGATAAAATGGCATTTCATCGGGGGGTTACAGTCGAACAAATGCGCGCAGCTAGCGAGGGAGGTAGAGGCGCTCTGGGCCGTGGAGAGTGTCGACAGTGAGAAGAAAGCCAGCTTACTCGACAAGGGGAGGGGGGAGCGGAATCAAAGGCTACGGAAGGAGTTTGGCGACAAGTGGAAGGCCGAGTTCGAGGGCAATGGATGGGAAGAGAAACTCCGGGTATTTATCCAGGTGAACACGAGCGGAGAGGAGAGCAAATCGGGCTTGGAGCCGGAGTCGTTCGAGTTAGTCTCCCTGGCCAAGTTCATCAAGAGTGACGAGTCGTGTCCGAATCTGCACCTGCAGGGGTTGATGACGATTGGGGCTATTGCTCGATCCAAGGCCACGACGACCGAGACGGAGAATGAGGATTTTATCACGCTTCGCGCGACAAGGGACAAGATCGTAGAAGAGATTGGGCTAATGGACAAGGAAGAGCTTGAGCTGAGTATGGGAATGTCCGAAGATTTCGAGTCCGCTGTGCGGCTGGGCAGTAATGAAGTGAGGGTGGGGAGTACGATCTTCGGGGAGAGGCCAGCTAAGAAGGATGCGAAGGTCATTGAGGATACCGAACCGGAGAAGAAATGAGCCATCTCCAAGTCGGAGTCGTCAGATGCATCCCAACCACACTCGGTGGAATAAAAAGGCATGTTTGTATTAGGCGCTCAAAGACCACGATGCCCAGTATATGCTTCAGTGCAGAGGTGATGCTGCTCGCACAAGTAAAACGCTGACACCACCTTCGACGATGCTCGGAAATGGTTGGAAGGAAGGAACCCAGATCTCCTCAACCTGCACACAAAGGCTACGCAGGAGATCCTTTTACGAGCCGCTCTTGCATTTGATCGAGCAAGATCTTCGGAATCATCTCTTGCGTCGCACGAATGGTCAAGCGGAACATCTGCGAGCAAGTCAGTCACAGCCCTTCAAACGACGATTCCTAGGGATGGATTTAGCACATACTTTCTGCTGTTGATTCGGCTCCAACCTCAACAAGCAACCCGTCTTGCCCTTCTCCAGCTGCAACACTGCGCATCCGACAATGTTCTTTGGGTTCGGATCGACGTTGTCTAAAATCCGCCATCGAAACCCAGTAACCGTATCACGGACGAACTTTTCATTCATCCCTGCAGATGGGCTGCGCAGGCCAAATGTGCTCTGTGCCTCGAGCGGTCCAGCCCCAATCTGCTTCCATCGTTTGAAGAAATCTTCCGCTGAAAGCTCCGATGGGTCCATAAACCTGTGAGCGAGGATAGGAAGTTTCAATGTGTACCCTTGAAGTGCACCGGCAAGATATGAGATGCGGATCGTCGGTGGCTCAGAAAAAGGCGCGACGGAGGTGCAGACCACAGTCTGCTGGGCCTGCGAACCGGCATCAATGCTAGAGTCGGGCAGGCTCTTCGTATCAATCTTGAGATCAGGCGCTGATTTGTTGTCGAGGGTTGTCGTAAATGAGCCGATGGAGAACGACGCTTTGTTGGTGAAGTAGAGTTTGATCACACCAAGATGACCGCGGTATTCCGCTCGAACGCCAACCTGAATCTGTGGATCCTCAAACAATACGCCTTCGTTAGCAAAGTACATTTGCTCATATCCCATTTCCCAGTCTGGAGAAAGATGAGCGGCGCTGGCGAGATTGGGCATAGTCGCATCGTTGTTATGGCCGTTCATATCCAAACCTTCCAGGTCCTTTGCAGCGCTCGTGGTTCCGTTTTGTCCGTTTTGTCCGTTTTGTGCAGGTTTCGCTGTAGCACCGTTTGTGCCATTTGTGTTCACTGCCGTTCCGTTGACAATGGTAGTAAAGCTTCGTTTCAGGCCGGTCTGTTGGGCAAGAAGGACTTCCTTTTCGTCGGCGTTAGCATCTTTGCCACCGACAACCCAGGTTCTTCTCTCGCTAGTGCCTGCACTCTTCTTGTGTAACCTTTGCAGAAGGATCGAGGTTCGTTCCGAGAATGGCGGCATTTCATCGCAAATTGTGCGAAGAAGATCATCCGTAGGTAGTGTTGCAATTGTAAGATACTCGCAAGCCCGCTGCTGCAGTTCTGAGTCGGGTGAATGGCTATAGAATTGGAACATCTGCAGCAGCTGAGGCTTGATCTCTGGGAACAAGTTGACAAACTTAACAAAGGTTGACAACAGCAATGCCCGCGTCGGATCCGGTGCTGATATCATCTTCGTCTGCAGCACCATCAACTGTTCGATCGGGCTGCAGCCTTTGTTGTCGGCGATCAAATGTCCAAACTCTCCAAGAACGTATCCGCCAATTTTGACGAGAGTGTCATGGCAAGTTTCGGCTTTTAGATAGTCAAAGATATGTTGGGCAGCGTAAGGCTGGAGCTCCTCGTTGTTTGTGACGATCTGGACGACACGTTGCCAAACTTCGTCACTGACATGATCACCGGCCATAGCGAGCAGTCGGAGGGAAATGTCAATGTACCATTGAGCGTCGGTTGCATACTTCTCCGTCAAAATGGCGATTTTGAGGGTCATTTCTTCCCGGATGGAGAAGTCGGCGGATTGTAGGTACTTGAGCAGTTCATTGACGATAGACTGTGCATTGGTGATGTCACACATGCTGTAAAGCAGATCTAGACCTTTTCGTCGCACACTGATATCTCGGTCTCGCAAGGAGCCAATAATGATATTTTGGTGTCGTTTGATGGGGTCGAGGGTCACCGATCTCGCTGCGAAATGGGTCATCGCGTCCAAGCCCAAGTATCGCACATTCGTTTCGCGGGACTGAATGAACTTCCCCAACTTGGAAGATATCTGCATCATGAGTTGGTGTTCTGTGTCAAGGTGGATGAGTAGGTTGATCGCTTCGAAGAGGACAGCATTCTGAGCATTGTTCTGTTGTACGTTTTTTGGTGTCTCTGTGGCGGCTTGCATGATGGCTTGGAGGGATTCGCGGATGATGTCCCGGACATGTGAATCTTCTGTTTGGACGGTCAGTAAAACTCAGCAACGGACCAGTAGAACTTGCCTGAAGGAGGGTAATATTGTAGCAACTTCAAGAACTTGACCTGTATCCACGGACACGGCACTTTATAGTAGAGGTAATCAGGTGAGATGTCGTTCTCGATGACGATCTTCCTCAGCCTTTGCGCAGCCTTTACATAACTCCCTTTGAATGCGTCCGGGTTGTCCTGGATCAGAGCCATGACAAGGGAGGTAACGGACAACACCACGCCCATGTCCGGATCGTCCATCAACGACACTATCCTTTCGGCCCATTCCCGTTGGATGATAGCTGGGTGTTTTCGATATAGACGCAGCAGCGTCAGGGCCGCTTTCTTCTTGACAAAGGACTTGGACGTGGGAGATATCAGCAGTCGATGAACGTCTACGCTCAAAGCCTCTCCCATCTCTCGACCTCCAACATTGGCCACAGCATGCAGAGCCAGGCAGTTGTTGAGTTCATTGTGGTCCAACAGGTCCTTCCGAATGCTGTTGACTACCAAGGGCAGGAGTTCGTGCTGTTCGTGCAGGAAAAGGGTCACGGCGAGATACCCAATTTGCTTTTCTGAATATTTGGTTGCGGAGATGAGGTTGACGGCTTCAAGGTGTCCAAAGTCGACATTGTAGCCCTGGATGTAGATATAGAGCAGCTTGCAGACATATTTCTTTTTCTGATAGCCGTCCAACTTCTCGCTCTTGAACTTTTGCCGGATGTTGGCCAATTCCTTGTTGATTCGCTTCTCCTCCAATTCTCTGGCTCGGGCATTTCGCAGGTCGGCGATGAACTGGACGAGACCACGCATGGACGACATTGCGATAAGTCAGAGAGCGACCACGCCCTAGACAGCCCCAAGGGCCGTGCGCGCTGGATGCTGAGTGCTGGGGCGGGGGTGTTGCTGCGTCAAGGAGGACAAGCGGTTGTCAACGGGACGACGGGATGATGTCTCGGTAATCACAACCCATGGTCTTCGAACACTGCAAGCGTGACAGAAAGACGGTCTGTCATGATACTGTCAGGTCCGACAGAGCAATGGACAGCTCAGTAAAGAATAAGAATAACTCGTATTCGAAAGATGATGTGAGGTTGTTCACAGGGCAGGCCGCCTTCGCCCGCAGTTGCCCTACCCGGAAGCGCCAATCCCTCACCCCTGTGACGATCGCGCTTCCCAATTTAGCGCCAGCAATAGACTCACTTCGCGACCAAAAGCTCGGATATTTCACTTTCCGCTCCGACCAACATTATGTGCACCTCTCCTTGCGACTTTTTCTGACAGCAGGTCCATAGACAGAAGTACGGAGCACAGTCTTGTACGGAGTTTGACGGAGAGGATTGTTGATGTTGCAATTGACCTCGGAGACTGGCGCTGACACCGAGACAGCCCACATATTTTCGGTGGAACTGACTACGGTGCTGGTTGTACTCATTTATATCCTTCTATCTCGCTGCTGCTACGTTCTCTTAGTCACGCGCTGGCACCGATGCCATTCCAGACCCTCTAATTATGCCCACTTGGGTTCACCCTTCGCTAGAGTTATCACCTCATCCAGCAATGCCACAGTTTCTGCCGGACTTGCAATCCACGCACAACAACATGCGCTTCGTGCCTTGAAGTCGTTGCCCCCACCACTCAGGAACTGATCGCCAACGTGCAACGTGCTTGAAGGTGGAATGCCTCCGAACCACTTCTGACAAGCCTTCACGCCCAATGACTTGTCTCCGATGTCCAAGAAGACATCGGCTCCACCGTTGAATACCGTAAAGGGGATGTGAGCATATGATGCTCTTTTGGCGGAGCTGCCTGTATTGATTGAAGTCTCAATCACCTGTTGCACCACCAGGACCGTCTCTTCTAGCTGCTCCCGGGTGAGCCTCTTGGACTGATCGGCCGCATAGATACCCACTGCCCGCTCTTTGCGGAGCACCTTGGCTTGCAGACGAAGCGTACGTATGCACGACTCAAACGCAGCCTGAGCCTCGTTGAGGAGCTCTTTAATGGCTGGCTCCGTCCAGTCTTTCATCGCATCCAGGATCCATTCTCGTCGATGGATGTATCGTAGACAATGTTCTTGCGTCTCGTCGAAAACAAGGAGGAAATTGGATTCGCCTCCCATTATGATCAAGTTGGACTTTTGGGCTGCTGTGAGCTCCGTGGACTCTTTGACAGCCAGAAGAAGACCAGAAAGTCGATCGAAGTAGTGCTCCGGCTGAGTGTACCCTGCGGCCGTCACAATCCCAATCTTCACGTCGTGTGCCAAGAAATGAACGAGTCTGAGTATTACTGGGTTTGCTTCAGGCGAGTGTAGCGAAGCCCCGTCTTCATATAACGTAACATCACCATCGAAGGTTAGCAATTCGAGGCCAGGATCCAGCTTGAATTTAAGCTGCCTGTATGGTTTCGGCCGGACCATGGCCATTATCTGCGCCGTGTTGAGAATGAGACGGATATCATTGAAGGATGGAGCGACGAAGCGACGTGACGAAATGGCCCGCACCGAGTCCTGATACCTGAAGGCATCTTCCAGGGCCAGCGGAGTGAAAAAGGCTGAGATAGTAGGCACAAGCATGTTGAGTTTCGACCGTGGATTCGACAAAGCTTGCTGGTTGACTGCGCCGGGTCAGCTCTGGACTTGGATCACCAAGCTGTGCTAGCACTGACTGTGATCAAGTATGAGATCCTCGACGTCGCGAAAGATTTCGGCGTAGCGTTGCTGCGCTGATCTTGCCATGACATCCAAACTCTGCCCACTTGATCCATCGTACTCGACCGCAGGCTGTGAGTTCAGAACGAACGGCACAGTGAGGAGGCCCTGCAAGCATGCGTCAGCCCATACAGGAACGAGCTCATTCGGGCGTGCTGGACTTATTGTCACTACTTACCTTGATCCATTCAATCTATCAGGATTAGCTTCTGATCACGTTGCCGGGTCAGACACCTACTAGTTGATCTCTGCGATGAGTCTTGAGGGTTGCAAGAATTAGCATAATCTTGAGTCTCTACAACACTGCGCGGGTCACCTGCCTTCAAAGCATCTAGCCGTTAGTTAGCAGGAGTCTTGTTGCTTGAGACGTGGCACTGGTAGCGACCCACATTCAATTCTATAACGGGTGCTCATATTGTTGGTTTGCAGCTTGGCAACGTGTTTATCATCCAGATAAGAATGGGCAAGCGTGCGTGGGATGCTTGATTGAAACAGAAGGTAAATATCAGTTGGCGGCTGCTTGAGGTGGCTTAATGTGCCAGGACGTGGACGCGGGGAAGAAACTTTATTACAGTGCCAAGATGAGTTAATAACTGCACGGCTTGGACCCCGATCGGGACGAGGGTGAGGCCGCCCTATGCTCAACCCCGTCACGGGCGAGTCAGGCACACAGGGCTGGTCAGGGATACTACAAACTAGGTTCCCTGTACGACGTACTCGGTAGTACTTTACAGATTCAACGCAGGTTGAGGGGAAGTTTCCCGTTGAGTCGGCGATTAATGCCGCTGCAATTGGAGGATGTCTTCCTCAATGCCAAGATCACTCGCCTGGTGAGTTCCTATTATGCCGTACCCTCCTTAGTCGGCCTTCCCTCGGTCATCTCATACTCACGAAAATCATGATTCGAGAGTAACAACCATCATGCATTTCCGAAATTCTACCAGGGATTTCAAGTTGTTAGACTTTCCACCCAATTTCCTGTTCGAGAGCCTCCATATCATCTTTTCGCAGCATTATAGTCACTTCAATGACATCGCGAGATATACCATTGACGGTACTTCTCCTTCGGGGGAGGATGATAGATACACCATCAGCCTCTGCATAAGCTAGTCTGATAAACTCTGGTTTTCCAAGCTCGCTGCCAAAGTCCGTGTCGTACAGGCCGAAATTGGCCCAGCTCGTGATTGTGAGGTCCCATCCGGAAAATGGATTCCAGCCGGGGAAGATAGCCTTGTGGTCTTCAACCCTGGTAATCAGGCTGTAGGTGTCTGCGATGTGGCGGGAATCTATGTTGATGTGTGAATTAGATGCAGCGATCGCATCACAAATTTTGGCAAGTTCTTGGGCTTTCTCTTGCTCGGATCTGGCCAAGTCCAATATTGGTAGTTCAGCCATGGAGTAAAGAATGACATTTCCGAAGTAGGGGTTCTCGCGGGTGGAAAATTGTGGACTGATGCGTTGTCTGCCGTTGACCGCCATTGCAAGCCGACTGGTCGCGTCCGGACGAAGAGGTACAGAGCGACGCATCCGGATCCGAGTTATGGTTGACCAGAGTAAAGCACAGGTAACCGTATTCGTAGTTGGTGTGACTATCGTGTACTTGCGGAGAAGGTCTTTTGTGTCCTCAATCAGGCGGATCGGGATGCTGAATATTTCAGATGTGCAGGATGGAAGCTCGGATGGAACAGCTGGACACTTCAGAGAGTATTCTGGATGTAAAGCAAGTAGGGTCTCCAAAGGTCGAGACTCTGACACTTCGAGGTCGGATAAAAGCGCATATGACAGCCGGTTGAATCTCTCTCCAAGAGCATAGGTTGGACGGCCAGGTTCTGCAATGTTTTCAACCCATAGTCGGACCACTTCTGCGAATCCGCTAGCATCTGTGGCGTTGTGATGTGTACATATAACTAGCCCAACGCCTTTATTATCTGCAAAAGGGAAAAGCCCAGCTGCAAAGGCTGGGGCTCCAACCTTGTGGAGGTCCTCGTCGATTAGACCGCTCACTGGCCATATTGCTTCAGGAAAGGCATCAGGAGGCATCCCATTGGATGCTAAGGTGTCATACTGCGCGTCGATTGATCCCAGTTCTTTCACTGAAGGTGGTCCGGCATTCGTATCCCATTGGATTTGCAGACACGGCTTCTGGGTCGTGGCCGGGGTGGCCGGGACCACCCGGCCAGAGATCCACGGTATCTGTCTCCAAGTCGAATCAAGAGCAAGCTGGAGCTTTCGGGTGATGATTTCTGGGGAGGCTGTCGTACGAAAAGTCAGAAGTACTCTCAGGTAAGTCCTCGGCATGATCCAGTCGAGAGGAGTGAGACGTTCAACATTCATATCCGTAGCCATGAGGATGACCATTCAAGTAGATTGGATTTCTTTCTGTAGAGACGCGTCAGAATAATATAAGCTCAAGAGGACGAAGGCGAGAAGAAGCCTGAGGTAACGATATAAGTATTCAGAAATGATGTTGCCTGAGGACTGGTGCGGCAGTCGATTTAGGCAAAGGATAATGGTGGATCCAGCTGCTCCTCCGCTCGGGATGCTCCTTTGTTAATATACTACATGAAATAGTTGATGCCTAGCTAATGGCTTTACCTACGCTGAAGTCACCCAGAAGCGGCTCTCGACATATTGAGAGAGCACACTGGTAAAGACTAAACTGAATGTAGAATGTACGAAGCACTTCGTAAACGTGACGCGGCTAGTGGAGTGGAGGCGCCCTTAATGGATGAAGATGGTAAAGCTCGCTGGACAGTCGCGCCGATGCCTGGATCGAAGGACTCCGCCGGCACAGGTCGACATCGGATGGCTCAGTGTGTATGTGAACTTTGCTTCGCATAAAACCAAGCGACGATGCCACGTACTCCCGCTTTCCCACCACTGACGTAAGCTTCTGCGGTCGACGCGTAAAGAGAATTCAGGGCTCAAAGACTCAATCAAGCTGGTCTTCGTGGGGTTGACAAGCCTGGGACATTTATTGTTCTCGACCAAGGCAGAAAGCGACTTGAGGTGGCGCGTGTTGTGATCGGACAGCTCAAAGGCCGAGAAACGATATTCAAGACCAGCCAGCGGCCTCCCTGCAAGAAGATGTCATTGGTATCCTTGGTTGGTAGGAGTTCATGACCCGCCGCCACTTGCATTTCGTGGCATATTGTGTTATACACCCAGAAGCAGGCACCATCTAGCCAACATAAACTTGTGTCCTCTAGCAACCTACTGCAAGCAATTGTTTCATTGCCGCGTCAAATGTCGTATCCTGTTCCTTCGTGATAATGTTGCCCTCTGCTTTGGAGCACCCAGCGCCGGTCCATGTCCATACGACAATGCTGGAAGATGGTCTCTTCTTCATAGGGCCCAACTTGAGACTGATAGACTCCGGATGTACGGAAAGCTGCATCTTACGAACTGCTTCTTGGCCACCATACATCGTGAACTCGCCACTGTGTGGTTGTGACACGATCCACTCTCTGTGTATACTCTTGTCCGCGCCATCGTTTGTGGCAGCTTCCCTTGTAAGAGTCTCCGTATGCGCGACCAAATCCAGCAGCAGCATGTGCCGAACTGATGCCAAGGCTACATCTCGTGTCTCGTGGCGAGACAACGGTGTCTTCGAGAATCCAAAGTCAATCGGAGAAGTCTCGTATCTGGAACCCAACAGCGGAGGTCCCAAGAAGGTGGCTAGCCCAACCTGCAAATTTCGACCAGCCGTCAATTTGAGTTTGAATGATGTTTTGGCAGGCACCATCAGCTCCGATAGAATCGTGTTGGGGGCCTCAATCTTCAGCGACCCAAACATCACATTATCGGAGTTTTCTATGGACATTGCCGTCGGCAGGTTTGCCCTTTCGAAGGCGCGGAGCAGCGTCTGGCAGCTATTCCAGAATGCTCTTGCTTCCGAACGGTGTCTTAGATGGGTCAGGATAGGTCGGATCAGAGCGTACTCGGGCGTCGTTCTTGTCTTGATTGTCATCGGAGGAGCCTTCTGCGTTCTTCTGTTCAGATTTTGCTCATGAGCCGCGTTTAGTAGCAGTCGTAGGGAGATCCCCACGAATCCAGCAACCAGGTCGTCTTCATCATTAGTATGTAATGCGGCTTCCTGCTCGTCAGAAGCTACGAGCGAAAGTTGGTAATCATCCATGTCAATCCCAACGGACTGTGCACGTGCAGTTATCCCCTGATTGCCGACAAGGCGTGCTTCGCGACTTATTTCGAAAAACAATTCCTCTTCGAATAGTGCGTCTCGATGGTCTGTTAACTGCTGGCTGATATCCGTCGTCTCGCTGATTTGGGGCTTCTCGAAGTGAAACGCCCCGGTTTTGACAGCATTGCGAATAACATAAACAGCAAGCCGCCTTCTCTTCTTGGGTAATGTCCGAGCATCCAAGCCCACAGTGCCATCAGCGGCCTGGAGAAGAAGGGCGAAGCCCTGATCGCGGAACTGCGATGCAGCCTCAGCAAAACCGAAATGGACACCAATGGCTTTGCGATCTCTTGGGAGTCGTGATATTGGCCAACCCTTGGCTCTGAGATCCGCGACCTGCCGCCAAAACTGTGTTTCATGTTCGGCTTCAATCTCTAATCGAGAAGAGGCGGCGGATAGCTTGTTAGAGGCTGAATGGAAGCCTTCTGACCTCCAGCCCTGCGAGACGGACACCAGTTGCCGTCGAACTGGTTGCGAGATCGGCTTTTCTTCAAGGACCCTTGCGACCAACGATCCTACTGGAGCAGCCTCTTTGAGTGGTGGAGACATGGAATGCCGCGCAGGAACAGACTGCTGTGAGATCAGCCATGAAACAAAGTCTAGGGCGCAAAGGATGTCGTTCTGTGCAGCCCTATGCTTGTCAATTTCAGCACGGAAAAGCAGGAACAATAGGGCTCACCCTAGTCGCTCAAGCATCTGGTTTCGTCGCTCCCAAAGGCGCTCTGTGCGCTTCTGCGGAGTTTCATCATCGTCCGCCGGAGATTCCTCTTCTGGGCCATCTTGGGTGGCATCCGGAGCTATATCTTTGCCATGGATCTCGGTGAGAAGTGAGCGTTCAGTGACATGGCGAAAATGTCCCTTCTGGGCGATGATCTGCTGAATCTGTGACTCCAGAGCTTGCGACTTCGAAGACGGCTCGGGCGGGATCACAAGGCTGATTGTGTTTGACTCGGCCATGATGCTTGAATTTCGACTTTCTCGACGAGGGATTAATTGTGGACGGAGTCCGCGGCAGTCCCCATCAGCGCAGCACCGAGACGAAGCACATCAGAAATCTTTTCCTGATCAGAAGCAACTGCTTTGATCGAGTGTCTGAAAGTCTGATTGGTGAGATGTTCATGGGTTGCTCATCGTGCAAAAGAAATCGGAGCTCTCGCGCCGTAGTTTTGCAGTCAACAAAGTCTGTAGCCAACAGCAGTGAAGCTCGGCAACAAGGAGGCGCTTTTTTAGCACAGCAAGTGAAGTTTGGGGTCGCCGGGGTCAAATCTAGGCCTATCGGTTACCGTGGATCTTTCTTTTGGCCAGAAGCTCGTTGAGCAGCCAACAGGCGTTTGAGCCTTGCGGGCACTTATCGATCGACGAATGACGTTGTCTGCCCTCAGAGCTGCTTCTGCTCCAGCTTCTGCTGGGCGCGACAAACTTATCACCTCTGCTTTATCTTTCAGCTTCATCTTTATTTAACTGACCTCCTATACCCCCACGAACCCTTTTCCTTTTCCCTGGTCCCCTTTCCGCCGACCTATATAACTTTGCCCTTCATCTACCGCCTCCCTCGAGGAGACTGTCGACTCTTGAACTCTACGAACAGAACCCCGCCTAATCACTGTCCCACCCAAACCACTTGACGGCCCCCGAACGAATTATGGCCGCCAAGGGTGAGCCAGCGCCCTCCAGGAAGCGCAGAATCGGCGTCTTAACCAGTGGAGGTGACTCTCCTGGTATGAATGGAGCTGTCCGGGCCGTCGTACGCATGTCAATTCACATGGGCTGCGAGTCTTATGCAATCTACGAAGGCTACGATGGATTGGTGAAAGGTGGTGATCTGATCAAAGAGATGAAGTGGGAAGATGTCAGGGGCTACCTGTCTCGTGGCGGTACCTTGATAGGTACTGCACGGTGTATGCCCTTCATGGAGCGATGGGGCAGGTTGAAAGCAGCCAAAAACATGGTTCTCCGTGGCATCGACGCCCTGGTCATCTGTGGTGGTGATGGTAGCTTGACTGGCGCTGACAAGTTCAGGGCCGAGTGGCCGAGCTTGATCGAGGAGCTGGTGGACACGGGAGAACTGACACAAGAAGAGGTCGAACCCTTCAAACACCTGAACATTGTCGGCTTGGTCGGCTCCATTGACAACGATATGTCAGGTACCGACGCCACAATTGGCTGCTATTCCTCCCTCGAACGAATCTGTAGTGCTGTGGATGACGTGTTCGACACTGCGGCTTCCCACCAGCGAGGCTTCGTCGTCGAAGTCATGGGGCGTCACTGCGGTTGGCTGGCTCTGATGGCGTCTATAGCCACCGGTGCCGACTATGTCTTCATTCCTGAGAAACCACCACGAGTCGGTTGGGAAGACCAGATGTGCAACGTCATCACCACACACAGGTCAAGAGGCAAGAGGAGGTCCATCGTCATCATATCCGAGGGAGCTCATGACCGAGAGCTGAACAAAATTACGGCAAACCACGTCAAGGATCTTCTGACCAAGAAGCTAAAGCTCGACACGCGAGTCACAGTCTTAGGTCATACACAAAGAGGTGGACAGGCATGTTTCTACGATCGCTGGCTGTCCACGCTACAAGGTGTGGAAGCCGTCAAAGCGGTCTTGGAAGCTACTCCTGAAACACCCAGCCCTGTCATCACCATTCGAGAAAACAAGATTGAGCGGTCCAACCTGATGGAGACTGTCGCATTGACCAAATCGGTTACCGCCGCAATTGAAGAGAAGAATTTTGACAAGGCGATGCAATTGCGCGACATAGAGTTTAAAGAGTACTACAACAGCTACGTCATTACCACCTCGACCGACCATCCTGCGTTGAGACTCCCAGAAGAAAAGAGGATGCGGATCGCCATCATCCATGTTGGGGCTCCTGCTGGTGGTATGAATCCGGCCACCCGAGCTGCGGTTGCCTATTGTTTGACGCGAGGCCATACCCCGGTTGCCATTCACAACGGCTTCCCAGGTCTGCAACGGCACCACGATGACAAGCCACTTGGGTCTGTCCGTGAGTGCAAGTGGATTGACGTGGACCCGTGGGTGAACGAGGGCGGTTCTGAGATTGGAACAAACCGTGGCTTGCCCAGCGCGGACCTGAAGAAGACTGCCGAGTGCTTTGAGTTGTACAAGTTTGACGCCATGTTCCTGATCGGTGGGTTCGAAGCCTTCACTGCAGCAAGTGAGCTGAGAAAGGCACGGCCACAGTATGACGCTTTCAAAATCCCGTTGGTCGTCCTACCGGCCACCGTATCCAACAATGTTCCGGGAACGGAATACTCCATTGGCAGTGATACTTGTCTCAACACCTTGATCCAGTTCTGCGATGCCATCAGACAATCAGCTTCGTCATCAAGACGACGAGTCTTCGTCATCGAAACACAGGGCGGTCGGTCTGGATACCTTGCTACGATGGCAGGTCTTTCGGTCGGTGCATTGGCGGTGTATATTCCTGAAGAGGGAATCAACATCCACATGATCGCTAGAGACATTGAATTCCTGCGCGAAAATTTCAAGAACGACCAGGGAGCCTCAAGAGCTGGCAAGATCATTCTTCGAAACGAGAGAGCCAGCTCAACGTACACGACACAAGTGATTGCGGACATGATTAAGGAAGAAGCCCGCGGCCGATTTGAGTCGCGTGCGGCTGTCCCTGGTCACTACCAACAAGGAGGCAAGCCGTCGCCTATGGATCGAATTCGAGCACTCCGAATGGCAATCAAGTGTATGCAGCACATTGAGGATCGATTTACCGGCAAGGACAAGGAATGGATTGCTGCCGATCCCCTCTCGGTAGCGGTCATCGGTATCCAAGGCTCCGAAGTCGTCTTCACGCCCATGGGCGGTGAGACAGGACTGGAAGCAACTGGCACCGACTGGGAAGACCGAAGGCCCAAGAATGAATTCTGGATGTCAATGAAGGAGACAGTTGACATCCTTAGTGGCCGGCCGAGGGTGTCGGACTGCTGCGAGGAGTGTGGAAAGCCCCTATCAGGCGACGTTTCCAAGCCTGTACCTCTGGCTGAATGAAGCAAGGATGATAGACCAGCGGCAACCTTTGAACCTGGGTTATCGAGGTTGCTTCCGAACTAGACAGGCGGGGGCTCATGTAGAGGGAGAAGGGAGGGAGCAAACCCACATTTCTGAACTCACGAATAGATGAACTTTTGGCTTGTGAATTCAACGAAATCCACCTTAGCGGTTGGTGCCTGCATTAGTCCATCCGCCTGCAAGTCGCCTGATGGGATCATACCACCCTGCGGTATGCAAGAAGATGGTCAGCATCCAGAGGCGATCGTAACGCTTTGAAATGAAAGCAAAACAATTGGCTTGATCTTATCAGATGGGGTGCGGTGGCGCCCAATCACGATAGAGGCATTTGCGCGCTTTCGACCTTTGTGACGTCGATATAAACCGGCTGGCTCTCCAACTCACCATCCGTGAACTATTCGACTTTGATACGCTCTACAACTCACTGCAAAACGTCGTAGCTCACGAGACTCTTGCTCACCGAATTCCACCCCCCGAGCTCCAACAATCCTCGAACATCTCTACCCCCACTAGCAAACCAAAATGGTCAAGCCTTCAACCTGTTGCGGCCGCAGCAACGACGCCTGTGTTTGCTCTCAGAAAGCAACGTGCTCGTGTGGAAAGCAAGCAGCATTGAATTGCACATGCGAGAAGAAGGCACAGGAAAATATCATTCAAGGACCAAGGTGTTCATGTAGTACGTCCTCACTCATTCACGAACCATTTCGTAATAAGGCGTATGTACTAACAGTTCACTTGCTGTAGACGCCCGTCCGGCCCAGCAGTGTACCTGTGATCGAGCTGCCACCGAGAACGTAATGCCGTCCGGTTCAACTTGCGCATGCGGGAAGAGGAGCGCTACAAGCTGCAATTGCTCTAGGGCTACTGAGGGTGGACTTTTGGCGACGGAAACTGATTTCACGACAAAGGCATAGACTTGTGGAGACACGATCACGGAAATGAGATGATGTTGACGGGTAGCATTTGTGAGGGGATGTGCATCATCGCGTGGAAATCAGACCGGCAGAGCGGCCTTCCCGGTATATGTCGTGTTAGCTCTTACTGGCGTCCTGGGCATTTGGTATGGCGGGGAGGAGGCGCACATGGAAGCAGTCTCATTGATAACCCGATGTTTTGGCCAATGGGGATGTTGAATTGAAGAGTCAAAACCAAATCATTGTTTCGTGAACTGCCCAAGGTTGGGGTCCCAGTTCTTGCATCGATCGTCCTCTCCGATATTGCCCTATTCCGGCCTTGCTTCTTTCACTGCGACACTCTGTTGCGGACCTCTCCCCACTCGCTTTTGTCCTAGAGAGGTGTTCTGCTTTTGCTGCTGGTCCAGCTTTTTCTGTCTTTCACCAACATCCCTCCAGTTGACTTGGGCCCATTCCAAGACATCGTCGAACCTGCTTTCCTCAAACGCCTTTCTCACATCTTCGAGTCCTTCCGTGGCTTCGCTTGACGGTGCGTCGCTGTGCTTACCCACAATCTCTCTCTTCATACCTTTCATTACCCACCCAACCTCCGTGCCTTCGATTGGCAGCCCCTTCCTGATGTCCGCCCACAGTTTGTCGGTTCCTATCATTCGCACCATCTTCCTCTTTCTCTCTTCGAACTTCTGCGCAAATTGAGGACCAAAGAACTGCTTTGCATCGTCGATGACCTCTTCTCGCGTCAGAAACGCAGACCTGCCTGCTTCGTCGTCGACGTGCGCGGGAAGGTAAGTCTCGATCCAGTATCCGAAGAGAGGTCTTTTTGCGGCACGCTGGCGATCGTTGGCCTTCAACAGCTTGATGAGTGGTTTGCTTTCCGTACCTCTCGCTTGGCCTTCTTCGGTCTCTCTATCGTCATTGTCTTGACTGCGGGACTTCCACTGGGCGGGGTTGTGAAATCTACAGCTTGCCACGTACTCTAGCATCTCATTCCAGCTGTTGAAGGGCTTCCAGTATTTTTCCTTGTCCAGACCCATATATTCTAGCACTGTATTCGGGTCACTTGTGGCCAGCACCCTTGCCTGTTCTTTGTTGTGCATTTCTACCTCCGCTATCCGCACGCACAGGCCCTTGGAGGAAATTGTGAGGCCGAAACGCCGGATGATGCCTCCCAACGCATTCCAAAGATCCCCATGCGAATGGAAAAACATGTTCCAGTGGAAATAAGCGGCTGTGGGCATGATGGTGATGTCGGCCTGGATGTACTTCTCTGGAATGGCTTTGCGAGGACACGTAACTGTTCTGAGGCCGGCCAAGGGTTCTGAGGATTCCGGTGAGGTTGTTGAAGCGTCTGCAGTCACACCCAAGCCCGTTGTCTCCCTGGCAGCACCCAGTGTCTCACCCTCGCTCTCTGGCTTTGACTCTACCGTAGGGTCATGGCTGTGCATTTCTTCGATGGTGTGCTGACGATCATCCATACCATGTTTGCATTCTGCGTCTACCACATCGTCCTTGAATTCGTCCGGCCATGGCAGCGCAAGATTGTAGCTAGAGCTCCCACCCATCGTCTTCCATGTCTTCGCTCCCAGGAGCCGGGCCAGAAGATCTCCAGTTGCACGTCCATAGGGCAACTGTCCTTTCACAGGTTCGGCAACCAGGATATCGATATCTCCATGCGACGTTTTTGGGGCTTCGATAGCATGACCGACAAGTTTGAAATTTTCCTTGAGGATCCCCTCAGCGTGAGCCAGGACTGCCTCGTAGACGTTGGGAGGCATCCGTGGCGTGGACAGGCCGTCTGCCGCGAAAGCCAAGCCGCCCATCTTTGATACACGAGATACAGATCTAAGCAAGAAGATGGAGATATCGGGGAGTAATCCGCAATACGAAGACGTCGCCGCTAGACAGGTACGCGTTTCGAGGAGGAAATGCGGTAGTAAAAATACCCAAGGCAGGTGACAGGCAGTTAAGTAGAAGTCAAAGGGGACATAACAGTGTTTGCGCAAATTCAATAGTCCAACAGCCGTCTGTTTGGAATTGATTTGTGACTCACCTACATTACACTTTCCTCACCGTCAAACACGTCGACACGGCCACCTGCACCGCCTCGTCTGGGGGCGACAGCTTCCAGCTCCTCCAACAAAGCTCCCAAACAGGCAGTCAGTTTTCACTTGGCAGCCGCAGCCGCTCAGCTTTTCCATGTTTCGGTCAGCGACGTTATCCCGTATACGTTTTGGTGAAGAGGGCTGTTTGCATTGACAGGCATGTTCGAAGCCCGAAATTCCAAGCCTGGACGTGGTGTTAAAGTTTGTGGACGAATCAGAACACAACCAGCTCATTCTCCACGTCGACGTACAGTCACGTTAACGGCATAGCAATATAATGCACAGACCAAATTCAGAGTGATGGTGTTCCTCAAGCATTGTTAGGTATTCTTTAAGGGGTATCTTCGATTCACCATGCGATGCCCATAGCAAGAATGCGTCTGTCCGACGTAATCAATGGTCAGTACGCCTGCCGAGCGTCTGAAACACTCCGTCTGCAATCTCCTTACACAGCCTCATGCAATGGATCCTCCTCGATATCATCGCCCAGCTCTTCTCCTTCGTCATTTGCATAGGTGCCACTCTCCCCTTCAGCGTCCTCTATCAGGTTATTAACCTGCACACCCATTGACTTAACCTTAGCCTGGGTCATCTCATAGACATATTGTCCCAAGTGCTCCACGCCGTCCATCTCTGCCACCTTTCCCTCTCCTACGTCGTCATCCAGGAGCCGCGTGGTCGCAAACATCTCTCCCGTCACAAGGCTCAAGTGACCCGGGCGTTGCAGGAAAAGATCCATGGCGGGCTTCATCTCAAAACAACTGGCGAACAACTCCCGTCTGCCGAGGATGTATAATCCCAGCCGTGCTCGGGACAACGCGACGGTGATTCTTCTTACATCTCTCAAATAACCCACGGACTTCGTCCGCGTCATTGAGACAATGACGTAATCATTCTGCTCGCCTTGGTATTTGTCCACGGTGGTCACGATTCGGGGCATCCCAAAGAGAGAATTGTTCTTGCAGCGATGCTCCAAGACATCTCGAATGAGCGCTCTTTGGCCCGCGTAAGTGGCTAGAATGGAGATGCTCCGCGCAGGATAACCCAGCAAGCGCATGTACTGGTACACAGCCACTGCGTATTCTGCCTCACCAAGATTCTGGATGAAGTGCGGAGTCGGTTCTCGTTCACCAGCGCCTTGATAGTCCGGTACATCGATGAATTGATAGTCGTACCTGAAGCCGGCATTTGCGCGCGCGAACTCAGGCTGCGAGAGCAAATGAGGCAGGTTGCCGAGATTGTTGTACCGCCATGAGAAGAGTTGGGCGATGGAAGGGCGACACCGACCTTGTTGATCGAGGTGGACAGTGGGGACTCCCAGTCGAACTAGGCGAAGGAAAAGGGATTGTTCGAAGTTGGCGTACTGACGCAAGGCGAGGTTTTGAATGATCGGCGAGTTTTGAAGGTGGTCACCCACGAGAACAATCCTTTTCAGAGGCAGCTCACCGGACTTAGTGTCAGGGGTTTGCATGGCACAAGGAATGAAGGACTCAATTTCGGTGATCTGCGCCGCTTCCTCCATGACGAGCGTATCGTAATGAAAGCCTAGTTCTGCGATCTCTGATCTTCTCATCGCGGCGTGCGTAGATGTCATTGCCACAATCCGCGCTTCTGATACGAGCAGGTGGTTTGCCTGATCTCGATTACTGCGCAGGATCTCAAAAGGTCGGATCGAATTGAGCTCGGAAAATATTTTGTCGATATGATACTGGCAACCAGAGGCGACTTCCTTTGCCGTCTCCAGCGTGGCGTCATCGGGGAACAGCGTGGGAACAGGGGCATTGCTGAAGTACTTGAAGAAAGGGAACGCTGTGAGCACAGCTTCGGTGCTGGCATCCTCCGCGTTTGCTGCATCCCAGAATCGTTGCCAGGCAGGTTGGATGAAGACCCGATTGAAATAATCAGCCGTTTCACAAGAAGCGCCGTGAGCACCTTCAGCGCCAATCGAGGCCGCGAGACGGCTGACCTCCGCCAGATATGCTTGACGATTTTCTAAAAATGATTCGACACGTCCATATTTGCTGTACGACGCCTCTGTGTCTAGTTCCTCTTCGCCGTGGCCCAGCCGCAGGAGGTGACGGGGGTCGATGTCAAGGCCAATAATCTTCTGGAATAGCTGATTCAGCGCCTGGTTGCTATGAGCGACGAGTAGAATGCGCTCTGACGGGAAGTTGTGGTACAGCAGGTTTATCGTCTGCGTAGCCACATCGGTTTTCCCAGTACCGGGTGGGCCAACAATGAGAGTGAGGCCTGGCTGCGTCCCAGACACGATAGCTTCTACTTGCTTCGGTGTGAAGCGTACTGCGTTCTTCTTAGGTACATCCACCAGATATGGGCCAGTGTTGCGTGGTTTGTAGGTTGATACCTTGACCGCCGAGGAGTCTTGTTCCATCTGGTCT
Organism: Phialophora chinensis; assembly: GCA_016109575.1. Taxonomy (NCBI): domain Eukaryota; kingdom Fungi; phylum Ascomycota; class Eurotiomycetes; order Chaetothyriales; family Herpotrichiellaceae; genus Phialophora; species Phialophora chinensis. The sequence goes on from JADWPU010000016.1 coordinate 93,687, forward strand.
CGTCGTCGTTTCTTTGGGTTAGTAGATGGTTCCGCGGCAGCCTGAAACGTAGCCTTCAGGACATAAGGGGGGTTAAATGGCGCCGGCTGCTCTGTGGCTGACTCGGCAGTCTTCCCTGGAAAGCTTCCTGTCAGATGTTGCCAATCAAGGAACGTGTCCAAATAGTCAATAGACTCGATGGGGTCCGGAATAAAAGGGTATGTGGCGCTCCTGGGATCACCATAGCCCAGGTAGACGTCCTGCAGCCAAGAAGGAAGCAACGTCTGGGATGAGACCAAGCTTTGAATGGTCTCCAACACAGGCTTGAAATTATTTTCCCGGCCTTGTCTACGTGCAATGACATTGAGAGGCGCTTTGTCTGATGAAACACGGCCGGTCTTCAGCTTGTCCGCTGCGTATGATGTTGTATCAAGGTCAAGTAGGAGTCGTCGCCGCCTCGGCCTCGAATAGCCGTTGGTCTGGGTGTCCCTCAAAGCTCGACCATTGTCGTCCAAGACTTGGACGACTTCAGCCGTTCTCAGATCAGTAAACAGTCTTTGCTCGTCCTCTTCCACGCGCGCAATACCGTTGGTGAAGGGTCGAGAATTGTCATTTGCTCTGACAGCTATCAAAAACACAACATCACGGGGCCTGAGATTGTCCCATTCCCTCCGGATATTGTCCGACAGGCGGCTAACATCCAGAACCACTTCCGCTCGCACAAAGCTAGGCTTGACATGGCCGACTTTGGGAGGACCAATTTCAATGATCGCAGGCTCAGAGATCGGCAGAGCCATCTTGGAGAAGCCTTCAAACGTTGTACTCGAATCCCTTCCAGCTTTTGGCTTCATGCGCTTCACGATGCTTTCCATGTCCTTTCTAACGCCATAAAAAGCTTCAGCTTGGTACAGTTGGAAGGAGCGCCACATAAAATCGCCTAGAGTGAGATATTGTAGGTTGAGTTTCGGAATGCCTAGTGGTCGAGAGCCGTCATAGTGCTCGTTTCTCAGCAGCGCGGGATCGTATAATGAGTCAGCTGTGGGCAACACAGACAGTTGATTTACAACTTCCCGGAAATCTTGTGGCTTGGAGTAAGAAGAAAGAAGGGTTTCCATCAGGACGGCACGATTGGCGGTTATCGCAGCAGAAGCTGGATACGTGGTGCGGAAACCGAGATACTTGCACAATTGCCGTAGTTCATCCTCCGTCAGGTCCGAAAAATGAGACTCCAGGTCACTCCGCTTGCTGATGGAGCCGAAGTTGGACAATGCGAGGACTTTGAGCTTATTCTCGAAATACTGTAGAGATATCCGCTGTAACCGCTCCAGAGCGTGATAATGTGTCTTGCGAACACCGTCGTTGGTTTCGGTGGCACCCAGGTCGTCAATGGCGAAGTTCTGGAAATGTTCAAGTAAATTGGCCAGGTCGCGTAATAGCACGGCGTCCTCCATGTCATAAAGCTTCGACGTTCGTACGATCGGCAGCAAATTGAGGTCCTGAAACAGAGGATTGGTGTAGCGTCTCGTCGGAAGTTGACTGATGAGGTCAATGAGAAATTCCAGAAAGCGCTCACAGTACACCATTTCTTCAGAGTGAGTCAACTTTGACACGTTCAGCCTCGCAATGAAGTCCACCAGCATTGTAAACAACCACGCGCGATCGAACCGCAGGCGACTTTGGGTCTCTGGGTCTGCCGCATCGAATCTCCGGGCAGCTGCTCTCCACGCTTTCCTCCTCGACGCAGTTGTCTCTAATTGCCGCTCTCTTGCCTGCTCGTCATGTAGATTGTGCCACGTCGCAATTGAGACCAGAGGAGCGCACTCTTTCCGGACATGCTCATTCTCCAACGATTGGAATGCTCCCAGGACGAAATTAAGTAAGGACAGCCGGGCGTGGACCGGCAACGAGGCGTCGAGGTTAAGGGACAGGATTCGGCGCAGTAGGTTCGAGAAGTCATTGGGGCGGCCGTCAGTGAACATCGACCAGTCCTGTAGGCGGGCGCGCTGCTTGAGATTGAAGAACTCGGCAATAAGTATGACATGGTGGTTGGACGAATCCGCAGAGTATGTCGGCCACAGAAACCTCTCTAACACCTGGCAGCTCTCTAAGATAGCGAGGGATCTTTGTGGGAAGCCTTCTTGCTCCAGGGGGCGCCATATCTCGTTCGTGATGACATCGGGTTTGACCTTGGTGGGCGCCTGGGTTCTATCCAGCCAGTGCTTTTTAGCTAGCTCTTCCCAGGGACTGATGGTGCCCTCCTGGTTGTCGCTGGTGTCAGCAGGGACATCGGGGGTTGGAGCCATCGCCGGCCGCAGCTGGAGTCCCATTGAGCTTCGGCCGGGACAATGTGAGTGAAAAGCAAAGCAAGGGTGAAATTTCGATGCGACAGTCCACCGAGAGCCAGACTGCGCAACCCTAGAAAATTATGTTTCTCCGCATTCTCAATGATACTGTATCGGTGAAATCCTCCGTAGGCGCCTAAACCTGCTGCGGCCAGTGTGGCTAGCCGGTGGATCTAGAAGCAGAAGCGTGTCATTATCCTTGGCGGTGACATTTCGAGATTCTCCGCAAACACGACTTGCATAGAAGCACAGCCTTGCCCTCGCAAACAACAGCAGTCTCCGTCTCTCTGAAGTTGCGAAGATGTCTTTCTAGTGGACTGACCTCCCGCCCCTGCTACTGTTGGACTGTGAAATACTTCGGCCCGATGCGAACGACGAGCAGCAGCCAGCTCCCGTAACCTCCACCTCCTTTATGGCCGTCACCGACGTCCCCTCGGTCGCAACCTACAAAGACCTGATCGAATCATGCCTGCAGCAACTCAGCGATGGCCGCGAGGATGGAGATATTGACTCTCCAGTGCTCGAAACAGAATGCGCGCAGCTTCTTGACCAGATTCTTGCAGTCCGCAGAGACGCTAGTTCCGACACCCTCCAAATCCACAATGCCGCAGTCGAAACCGTCTGTCGCGAGATCGTCTGGGATATCGTGGCCTCGGTCGATATTTCCGAGCCTGCTTTCGCACAAGTCTGGGTCCTGCTCGACGTCATTAATATTCTCTCCGACAACGAGCTGTGCGAACCAGGTTTGGGCTTTTGGCTTGTCGAAGAGCTGCTGGACAGTCAGACTATTGAGGGCTGCAGAAAGGTCTTTGACTACCTCGAATCACGCAGGGAGAAGATGACAGCAAAACACTTCAAGCAGAAGAACTTGGTCATACTGCGGTGCTGCAATGAATTGCTCAGAAGATTGTCGAGGGCTGAGGACACCGTCTTCTGTGGCCGTGTCTTCATCTTCTTGTTCCAGAGCTTCCCTTTAGGTGACAAAAGCTCAGTCAACCTGCGAGGAGAGTTTCATGTCGAAAATGTCACGGACTTCGATCCCACGCCCGTTAAGTCGGAAGATGCTATTAAGCCAATGGAATTGGACAATGCAACCCCCCGGGCAGCAACATCTGGAGCACATACACCTGCCTCTCAGACCCAAGACCCCGAGAAGACCGCAAGAAGCACACCCGTCCCGCGAATAGCTAAATCCGAACCTAAAGATCAACAGCCGCCTCCAGACCTCGACGCACTATACCCCAGATTCTGGTCGCTACAATCTTTCTTTTCAGCGCCCACAAAGCTTTTTGACCCTTCCAACATGACGGCCTTCAAAGACGGCATCTCTCAGACCCTCTCATGCTTCAAATCAGTCTCCAGCAGCTCCACGGTCCCGACCACAAGTCCAAGTGACGTGAAACGGGGTCTAAAACGCAAACGCAGCAACGTCGATACATCCGCCTCAACTTCGACATTCAACCCGAAATATCTCACGAACCGCGACCTCTTTGACCTCGAGATCCACGATATCGCCTTCCGGCGGCACATTCTCGTCCAAGCCCTCATAATGATCGACTTCCTGCTCAGTCTCTCTTCCACCTCTAAAGCTAAATTTGAAGGCCTGACCAATAAATCCGTTCTATACCCCTACACCTTATCCGAAGACGATGCGAAGTGGGCACAGTCTACGCGTTCTCAGATTGCAACTTATCTACAACAAGGCGGCAACGGCAACGAAGGGAAATTCTACTACAGAATGGTCGACACTGTGTTGTCTAGAGACAAGAACTGGGTAAGGTGGAAAGCGGAGAATTGTCCGCCCATTACGCGCGAAGGTGTCTCGCCACAGATGTATCTCCAGGCAAGGGATACGCTGACCAAACAGATTGAATCCGCTCGCGCACCGTTGGTGAATCCACCTGGCGCGAATGATCTCGCGTTCCTCTCAAAAGTCGAACCACTCGAGGCACTTAAGAACCCGTCCAAGCGATATAAAGTTCCCACGCCCGAGGAATACTACCGCGGGATCGAAGCGGATACTCTTGATATGGACTTCGCCAACACCGAAGAAGAGAAACGAGAGATCGAGGAGCGCAAGGCTGGAAAAGTCTGGCGGGCGCTAAGAAGTAGCAAGAATCGGTTTGTCATGTGCGAGAAGGTGCAATATGGTGGAGACTGTAAGCCGTTGATCGAGGAAGTCAAGACAGAAGAGCATGATGAACATGGAGAGAAAGGGGGAGAAGGCGATGGTGAGGAGGAAGGGAAGGAGGAGAGGCCTGAGGGCCGTGAGAATGGGGTCGGAGCGGAACTTAAATCTGAGGGAGAGGGAGAAGCTGGAAGCCCTACACAAGATGATGCACCAGAGAAAATCGAGCCGCCGGCGCCGCTTACTGACCAGGAGGAATCGCAAGGGCAGCCGGAAGGAGGTCCTGGAACAGTCGTCAAGGCGGAAGATGTAGATATGACCGACGTTCCACCCTCCTCTGTGGCTGCAGACACGGTTGACGTGAAAAACGAAGATGTGGCTGCCACGGGTGGTGACGAAGATCGCGATTCTGGCGAGGCGGATTGAGCGAAGTCCACTGTATTATTAGTGAACGGCTCCGACATCACGAAAATATAGAAGCCACGACCTCCCAGAATGGTACTAGCAAACAAGCTGGAAATGTACAGTAACGATCCGATCAGTTCACGCTCGGACGAAGTGTCCTACTCCAATGCACGATCTTAGTATGGATTCTAGTATTGATGCTTAGTATGGTGAATATTTCATTTTCAGGTACATGATAGAACAGGCGCAACTTAGTCGGAAAGCCTGATGGAACCCGTGGCCCCGATGGAGACCGGCAAACCTGTCCTCGTAGATCCAAACAAGCACATCAACATAGATGTAATGGCGCTCAAGCCAGATTGAAAGACACCTGATTTTCCAATTCTGCATAAGCCCAAATTTTGAAACCAAAATACTCGTACATGTGCTTCGTAATCGCGCTCCATCGCTTGAACAGTCCGTAAATCTCCTCATCCAATCGTAGCGGCCCGGCCTATTCCATCTTCTCCTGGATTTCGCGCGTCCAGTTCTCTCCAGCCTCAGACACAGACTTCTGGCCGGACATGCTTGCAAAGTTGGTCATGTTGCCGAATCCGGCATAGGGTGTCGTGGTCGGGCGGAGGCAGTCATACCATTTGCCCTTTGGGTAGCAGATCGACGACACCTTGCGAGGAGTGGGTTGTGGGACAGAAGAGGCTGATGCGTCGGAAGAGACTGAGGTTCGTGCAGAGGACATTATTCTTGTTGGGCTGATATAGCGATGCGAAAGTTGAGCTGTAGCAAACTTTTGGTGATCCAAGGACTAATGATCCCCTAGCTGACTTCTAGTAGAGGACGTGTTTAGCAACGAGGAGTCTGGCGCAACGGGCTGCCTTTCTCAAGTATGAGCCTGTGGAGCAAATGTAGATTCGGTGTACTAGTAATAATGCTTTGAGTGCCGGAAGATGAGCTTGTCAATGCTTGTTCTTGCGGCTGACCAGCGCCCCGGTTGAGGGTGGGCCTTTATAGACTCAGGATCCGGGGTAAAGAGGGCTTTGCTAGTACCCAGTGCCCAGTAGTGCGTCAGAAAAGCAGATCGCTGGAGAATTTTCACCTTCTGATCAGGCGAACAAGCAAGCCATTTCCACTGCATGGCTGGCAGACAGACCAATTGCCAGGCTGCTGCACCCTGGATAGCATGAGATGGCGTCTTCCACGTGGGTATCAACGCGATTCTTGCAGATCACGAGCAATTGAAAATTCTGAAGTGCTGAAAGGCTTTCAAGGAAGAACATCGCAGGCAAAAAGAAGATTGGACGTTGCAGGGACACAGGGTGAACTATGTGTCACAAAATGGTCAAAGGAGGAAAGACTTACGTAGGAGAAAATCACCAAGGACTGGACAAGCGGAGAAGGAGAAAATCTGCCAGAAGGCTGTGTCACAGCCCTGCCGAAAAGTGCGGAGGGGGGAAATCAATTTTCCGGAGCGTGAAAATTTTCGCTTGTGTACTCAGTTACTCGTGGCTGCGATAAGGAAGGGTTCACACGTGAGAAAAGCCGAAACTCCGCGCCCAAAAAGGTGCATGGCGGGACATTTAACGCAAGCCCGGTATCGGGGCACGCCGAATTCCCACGAGTCAGATCGTCAAATTTCCGAACCTCGCGAAAACGGCAGTCTGTGCGCGCTGGTTGCGGGGTAAGGCTAGAGGTCGAGAGAAGGAATGGTCTCCCAAAAGGTAAGAGTGGTAACAATGAGAGTTCTCAACCGGTGATCTGTATGAGTCGAAGCCTAAAGGCCCATTCATCGTAATGAAGATGGCTAGGTATGCACGTGGTCCTCGGTACTCCGTGCTAACGATTGATAACGGAATGTCCATCGTATCGTTGAATGGGGAAGGTGTGATAGACTGCGACATGTGGCTGGGAAGATTGCAACAGGTCAAAAAGCCGGGGTGAGATATTGCGCGATAAGCGACGAAAATGATCCTTCGACTCTTACCGAAGTTGGAGGTGCTGTTGTACGGAGTACTGTGTTGTCTGTGCATGTAGAGGGCCGAATAGACATTCACATGCAATTCCATTTCCAGCTCTTGCGGCCTTTGTGTTGGGAAGGAACCCAAAAGACGCTGTGAGACTGATCGCTTCAGCGGAGCCCTGAGGTGGTGCTGTGTGGAAGGGTTGGGGTAAGATGTAACTACACCAGAGCTAATCAAAAGTTCATCCTCACTAACAGGGCCCGCAATCAGCCTTGAGTGCAACCCAACGAGGCTTCGTTGAAGCCTTGCAAATTCCATGGCCAAAATCCGGGGGCCGGCAACCTTGACGCGTCAGGCTGGAATATCAGGAGCAGGTTTCCCCTGATGGTGAACATTGCCTCCAGACCAAGGCTGCGCCTCTCGAACCTGCATCTCGAAGTAAACGCTGACAGACCGCAGGGGCCTTCGGGCGATAGATAATGAGGTAACGGAAAATGCAACGGTACGGAGGGCTCGTACCTCAGCGATTTTCGGAAGGTCGAAATGCGAGTTGTGATTGATGAATGGCGAAATCGAGTCCCTTATCCTCGTATCTCCTTGGTAGCATTTGGTGCTGATGGGCTGATGAGCGCATGGCTTCCTGAGGGGCGTTGGTTTCGCTGGCACCTGCGATTGGTTTTCTTGCTAGCTTCTCGGAGGCAACATCTGTTGTGGGAAGGCCATTCTCTAGCCTGACGGGCAGCCCTGGCCAGTCGCTGTTCTCTTACTGGACGACTCCAAAGCCTTGTCCGCCTTGTCCTGCTAGAGCTCGGTCTCGGTTGGCTCTCCTTCTGGTGTGCTAGGTTTCCCCACCTCTTGTCTGCTGTGGCCTTGTCCGGTGGCTTTCTCACCACCTTCTTGTGCAGCCTCGGCAGATTGTCGCCCAGTTGGAATCAAGGCTTGCTGGCTCAACTGGCCTTGCCACTCTTGCGTTCGTGCCAATTTGTGGATGATAAGGGTGGCCGTTGGCGGAATTAACCCTCTCCACGTTGGCCGCGTTGGTTCTAAACGATCAGAGGATGAGGTGACCGGTTGAGGACGCCGCAGCTGCTACTATCAGGAAAAGAGGTTCAGTTCATTGACACGTGCACCTGCTGCTGTCTCGTATGTGAGGGCGGGATGGGAAAGCATGGGAGGAATGCTTGCATGCTTGGAGAAGAGAAGGTTGGCCAGTGAGAGTCGCGGGCAAACTCTGGGTCTGAAGCCTGACTCGATGATGAACCGAGCCTGACTGCCACTGCCACCACCCCCAATTGAATTTACCGTGCCTCGTTCAGTGACGGTGTGCCGTGCACCTCTCCGCAGCCTTATTACAGGCTAATTAAGCCTCGTCCGATTCCTCTTCATTTGCACACTGCAGCGTCCCCCTCTTCGTTTGAATTCCTCTCACCCTTCCCACACTTTCCGCTTTGTTTTCCCCAGGAAGACTGAGAGGGTGCAACCGCCAGCACTCAAAGTCACAACTGATTGTCGCGCTTGTGAATTCCGCAGTTAGGCCTTCACTTCCTGCGCTTTACACACGACTGGCTTCTCTTGGCGCGGGTCGCCACCCTTTTCGCCAGCCCGGTAGCTCTCAAATTATTCTCGTGGCTGTCTGTCACGGCGAGCTTGTGTTCAATCGTCATCGTCTCCGCGTCAAGGCGATCCTATCAACCGCAGGTCTATTACATCGCGACGACGGTTGACGCGAGCATGGGCGACCTCTTCTGAAGGCCCAGCGTGTAGTGGACTCGAGCTCAAAAGCCTCGCGCCTTGTTGCCACGGGCGCACGCCTCGTCGGCTTTGCTTCGCTCAACTCCGTCCCTCACCAACCCCCAACTCACACCCACGTTTCAACCGCCACAAGTCCTAGTCCAACTCGCCTATCATGGCTACCGATGCAAACATCAATATCACTGCCGCGTCTCTGCGCGGCAGTCCATCTGACCGCATTATCAAACCACGTCCTCGCAAGGACTCTCTGCAATCAATCTCTGGCTCCGATACCCACCCTGGGCGCGTGGTGAAGCCTCGTGCACGAAAATCTCCCGGATCTGGAGCTAAGAGATCTGAACCAGCTAAGCGAAAGTTCATCTGTTCATTCTCCCACTATGGTTGCGACGTTGCCCTCAGTTCCAAGAATGAGTGGAAGCGCCACGTCTCGATTCAACATCTCCAGTTGGGATTCTATCGCTGCGACGTCGGCTCCTGCAACCCAGACTTCAACCCTAATGTCCCCGGCCACAAGCGCGTCTACAACGACTTCAATCGAAAGGATCTCTTCACCCAGCACCATCGGCGCATGCACAAGCCCGAGACCGGTCCGGGCTCAGGCCCTATCGCACCTGGTAATGCCGGGGACAAGGACTGGAGAGCCTTTGAGGACAGTCTGGAAGAAGTTCGTAATCGATGCTGGATGGAGAAGCGCAAGCCTCCACAGCGCAGCACTTGTGGCTTCTGTGGCAGAGTCTTTGAAGGCGAAGGTTCGTGGAACGAACGTATGGAACACGTTGGAGGTCATTTTTCTCGTGACATTGTCGAAGCCAAGGAAGAACGTGAGGATGAAGATCTGACCAACTGGGCGATCATGCAAGGCATAATCAAAGATGGTGGGAATGGTCGTCACGTCCTTGTTGACCAGCCGCCAACGGCCACCGAACGTCCGTACCTGACGAGGGATCGAGATGTCGCCATGACCGACGCCCCCAGCTCGGATGGTATCTCTCGTGATGCCGAAGGCTCTCCTTCCTTGAGTGCGTCCTCGAGAAAGCTGGATACGGACAGTAGTTACCCCAATCTCGACAGTCCTCGGGAGGGTCGCCGTCTCAGCAATGCCATGAGTGCCAATGGTACGCCACGTGCTCCCTCTGCACCATTACTTGCGGCGGCAGGACAAGCTCTCGCTGCTGCTGCTCTCGGTGCGACTCCGGGATCTCCAGAGAACAAACTCCAACCTCCTCCAACTCCACCTGAGCGCAGAGGGTACAACCTAGCGCCACCGCCTTTGCAAGGCGCGAGACAATCTTCAGCCCCTGCTGATAACGGCAGCGGCGACCGACTGGAGGATCTCATCAATCAACTGATCAAGCCTAAGCCCCCTAAGACTCACCGTCGCCTCACATGGAAATGCGTAAGTGAACCGTGAACCCATCTACGCCACCCTGTACACTAATCAGCATGGTTCAGGATTGCAACCTCGAAATGTCGGTGGATATCGACGACGCGGATCAAACTGCCATTGAAAACCTCCAGGACATCAGCATCATTTGCAGCAAGACATCCAACCCTTACTTGAAGGTCACTAAGAGCGGCAAATATCAGGTAGTAGCTTGCGATGAACTTGCCGGCTACATCTGGAAAAACTCCAAACAGCCAGTTGAGCAACACAATCGTCCGGCCGAGGTTCCAGTTAGCTAGAGGAGCAATTTTTGCCGGATATTACAAGAGAATCCAAGCTTGCAATGCCGGAAGAGAGTGTCCAGAACGGGCATATTTCGACAATGAGGCCAATTTCTCTGTGGGCACCTTGTTTGGGTCCAAAAATCATACGTTAGCATCATCAGTTGCTTTTCGTTTAGCTTCAGCATAGGTTCCTGATGGTCTTTGGTGCTTGACGACAGCATTTCAAGCCTGAGAGTCGTCGACGACCGAGCGGCGGAATTTTTGTGGATATATGCAGACACAGAATTATGCCTTGGGCTCTCAGACCATACAGATTTAGGCTGATGACACGACATGGGAAAGTATGGTTTTATCCTCCATTGTCGCAATGCGCAAAATGGGCGTGGTAGAAATCTTACATCAAAGAATTGTTAGTTCCACATGCCTCGGGAGGTCTGCTACCAAGGCCAGAGCCAGACAATGAAAAAGCCAATTGCCTTTGCAATCGTTTCCGAGCGTTTCTCGTTTCCTTTTCCTGCATCTCCGTCTTGCAACTCCTCAAACCCTCCCTTGGCCGCGGTAAAACACCACAACAGGGGCAAACAAAACAAAAGGGGTCAACCGCTCTTGCACGGTGATCGTACTCAAGCGGGCTTAGCTCCCTTGCAGTTCGTCTTGCGAGTAATGTTACGGATCTGGAGCATCAGTGAGAGTGGAGATGAAAGGGGGGGTTGGAAAATGTGCCTGGCGGTGGGAAATTTTCTGAATGCTGCAGTTCACGGAGGGGTACTCCGTACAGAGGGTACCTACACTACCTCGTACTTCACGTCACGCCGCGTCTGAAGCTATCCAAGGCCCCAGGTACAAGACCGAGCCGATGCCGTTGTCACGTACGCCCGAAATTACAGGCGCACACGGCAGAGGGGCAAGAAGGGAACAACCGAACTTGCAGCTGCTTCTGCATGCTTGAACTCGGCTTGGGCTTGGGCTTGGGCTTTTTCCCAAGGAGCCCAGACCCTTTTCGCTTTCAGCCAAACAATCGCTTTATCGAAAGCACGTTCACAGCATCTCTCCACAAGCAGCCCACCCGTCATCCATTTGTATTGTCTGAGCAAATCGCCTTCAAAAGATGCCACACAACCCAGGCTGCGAGCAGTCTCTCAGCGGCACAATATGGCGTTCGCCAGCGCATGTTGCCCTGAGGAGATCCTTTATCCTGCCCGATTTGCCATCGAAGCCCGCTTTAGAAATCTCACCTCTGAACCATGGCTTTAAGTGAGAGTTTCTTCTGCGTAGCTGTTCGCCGCATTCCCTGATATTGTCGTTTCCGTCCAATCCTGGCTGTTGGCTAATAATAATCCAGCTGTTACGTCGAAGATCCCTAGTCCGGCAGGCCCTGGACATCAAAAGAACATCTTTCGCGTCTTAGGACGACCGCTGTGGGACCGGCAATGTCCAGCCAGTCCAGTTTCTTAGACACCGCCGACTGGCCCTTGCGGCATACGACTCGACAAGGTAGCATTACTTCGTCCCTGAGTTCCCCTTCAGAGACCACCAGCATCCATTTCGCCAACCTGAATCTGCCACCTACGCCAGCTCTATCTGGCCGGAGCGATAATGGTCGGCTATCAACCAGCGCACCCGAAAACAACGTCCACGTCCCATTAAGCAAGCCCGTGCATATCTCCTTCAGCAAAGGAAGCAAGCTGTTCAAGTTGAGGTATTCGCAGATTCAGCTCCGGAGAGATGTTGCAGGTCATCTGAAGCAAATCGAACTGAGCGACCCGGCAGGCCTTCAAAGCGCATTCGTGCATTCATTCCCCGGCATTAAGATCCCTATCCCTCATCTCGAGCAGCCCGTCACCTCAAGCACCTCTCACATCTCTCGGGTATCTTTTCTTGAAGAACAAAATGTGCAAATGGCGCAGACCTTATTTCAAGCACAGCCTCAGTACACCTTCGAGACATGGGAAGGTACGTTGGACTGCAGGCGCCCTCCATCTTCATGACCGGCCTCTCATGAGTCTTTCAGATTGTGTCCACTTCCAAGAAGCGCTGCTTAGCCAGACAGTGATCTTCACTGCCGGCATTGCAGAGGCAAAGTCGAAGGGCCGTGGAGAAGAATGCATTAGCCAGAATCTGCGTATTTTGCGATCTCGGACAGGGAAGCAGACGATTTTGTTCTTTGCAAATTCGCAGCGAAAAGAGAAGAAGCGCTACATCTCAATCCCACGTAAGTTTTGACGATGTTCACGAAACGTCGTGGTGGACAAAGCAGCAGTGGCATCCTCTTCTGACAGGAACCCGTCTTTCGGAAGGACGGTCACTTTGATCCTGTCACATTAAGCCACGAGTCCTGTGTACTTTCCTCGCTTTGATCGAGCCTCCCTGTGGTATGTCTTGCTGACGGACCAATAGTTGACTGCATCGATCATATTGAGCAGAGCAAGAAATCGGGACGGCCAATGACGGTTTCACTTCGACCAAACTTTGACTTGCTGGCACAGTTGAAAGCTTTACACGTTTTGTTCCTGGACGAGAACGGTATGCCTTCCTCTCGACCCGCTGCTTCCTTCATTGTACTGCAGCTAATGCTCCTTCCAGATCGTGAGTTCCCCGGTTTCCCAGACGAACGCTCCAGCCTTGTCGAATCGTTGGTTACATTCCGCCTTTATCTGTACGAGCTAACGAGACGTTTAGAAAAGAAGTTCTTCGGCCTGCTGTGCCATGGGGTGGGTTTCCAGGGATGAGGAGACAATGTGTCTAGATATGACTGTGCATGAACTCCCATTATATGAGCGTATGAGCGATATGATGATATCCGATTACGATATACGCAGTACTGGTTATCACATGAGCCAGATTCCTTCAGGCTTTGGGTCGAGGACAGCAATCAGAGAGTGTAATGGCTAGCCTCCAGGTTAAGCAAAAGTGGCGCTGCTTGACAGATCAAGCTACCCTTCCAGATACCTGGGATCTGCCAAACGATCAATTCAACAAGCATTGATGGATGCAGCAGGCACCCCATTGATGGATGCAGCAGGCACCCCATTGATGGATGCAGCAGGCACCCCATTGCTGTTGAGCGCGATGGTGTCTCGGACTTGGTAGGGCTGTTGGCGAGACCAACACTTAATTTCTGGGATCACTCACATCGTCACAAAGCTCCAGACGGCACAGTTCACGCCCGGAACTTGGCCGAGATCCCTGGTCAGCGATGTCGAGGAGCGCGGGTCCGTTGCTGCAGGGCTCATGGCACTACGTGTTGCGACCCGTGGGATGGCGCCGTGGTTGTGGACTGAGGCGCGGCTCTTGGAAGGCTTAGCGTGGGCTGCGAACCCTCCAAACATCTCTCCACTACTGTGTTCAGGGGACCGGTGCGGTGCGACAATCCAGCCTTGAGATGCCTTCCAATATGAGATGACTCTGCTGGGTGGAACGACGGCATTGAGATCACTACGATACTCCTAGTACATGGTCGCCCGTAGAGATCGAACTGGTTGGAGCTAAGCCCATCTTTGCCCGGCTTATAACGCTCAAGCCATGACTAACTTGTACCCCCAAGCTCTCCAAGGAGACAGGTATCCAAGAAGAGCGGCAATGCAGAACGAGAGGTGCTGCTCGGATCACACCAGTTCGAGGAGATGGCTGGGGAAAACGTGCAGCATGCTGAGACCGTGGGAGCATCAGCAGAGCGTAAATGGATCTTATGGAGGTCCGAAAGAGGCGAAGCCTCGGAGCCGGAATGCAGCCGAGAAACGTCGAGGGCCTTGAGCTCCATCACTAGATCGCACGTGGCAGTTCTGCGAATCTAACTGGGCCTCTCAGTTTGCAAATCTCTAACCTTGACGACGCTCTCTCGACACCATGAACGCGCCCAGTGAGCCTGGTACGCCCCTCTAAGCACCTCGCCAATCCCTCACACCGAGCACACCACTCGATCTCAGGGATCTATAGGCGTGACCTTCCTCCTCCCAAAGCAGGGGCACACATGGAGGCTAGCTGATTCCCACAGGGGAGTTCGGATCTCTCTGATGATAACCATCGAAACACCAGGCGCAGAATGGTGCTCTCACTGGACGGTGAGCTGGTGCCCACACGTCCGTGGTCCCACGCCTTGCAGAGCCCCGACTCTAAGAGAAAATAGCCCGCTGGGCTCTCCTCGACATTGCCACGCTAAGAGACTTCATATCCGAGTCCCGCCTTCAACAGTCAAAAGCAATTCAGGTACCCGTTCTTACTGTTCCCAGCGCTCTCGATTTATTCCTGTCAAACATCATCTTCGCCCATCTGCCGTCCTCTATTTGCTCCCACTCTGCAGTTGCGGCCTCGCCAGAAGCGCTCTTCCGGCTTACTCTTGCTCTCACCCCCATCGTCTGCGCCATGGAACGTTGACGGCCAGGACCCCTCGCTTTTGGCCCCCAATCTGAACCAACTCGAAATACATCATGGGACGATGGCGCGGACGTCTGTATGCGACTGATCGCGCAAGAGATTTTGATCATGAGCGGGTGAGTGATTATTTCGTTCGGAGGAGGCAACTACTCACAATTCTCTCGCTCTCAGGATCGCCATGTCCGTGTCCGTCAGATCTATGAGACTATCGACCGACAGCCTTTCCAATGGGTCGTTGTCCTCGTCGCCGGAGTAGGGTTTTTGCTCGATGGATTCTCGGTACGCCCTGAGTCTTGTCGCAAATTAATTCTCGCAACTGACGGTTCGGCAGCTCTTTGCTGGCAATATTGCTCTGCCTATGGTATCGTTCGTCTGGTGGAACCAAGAAGTCTCCAGCTACAAGTTGACATGTATCAACATCGTCACCCTCACTGGGACCTTGATCGGTCAAGCCACATTTGGTTTCTTGGCCGACAAGAAGGGAAGAAAGACGATGTATGGCATTGAGTTGCTGCTACTCATTGTCTCGACCCTCGGCGTCGTTATGAGCTCCGATGGCCACAATGGGAGCATGAGCGTCTTTGCATGGCTGATATGGTGGAGGCTCATGGTTGGGATTGGAGTGGGTGCGGATTATCCAGTCAGTATTCGGATTGACGAGGTTCTGATGAGGTCGACGGATACTAACATGGCCCCAGCTTTCCGCGACAATTTGTGCTGAATTCGCGCCTACCCGTCATCGCGCCCGAATGATGGCGTGTGTCTTCTTCTCGCAACCGCTCGGACAGATCATGGGCAACCTCATCTCGTTAATTGTTGTCGCTATATCGCGCAAGTCGAGTGTGGACTCGGATGACCTCCAACGCTCCGTGGACATTATGTGGAGGTGGATTATCGGGATCGGTGTCGTTCCGGGCGTGGTCGCTCTGCTGTTCCGTTTCGCTATCCCCGAAACACCCAGGTTCCTGCTCGATATCGAAGACGATCCGGTGAAGGCCGAGTTTGATGCCACACAATTGTTCGGCGAGACTTCGTTGAACAGCGAGATGGAGGCAGGCATGTGGTGCGATTCGCTACCAGAGTCCGCCATCTCAACCCGCTCGCTTGACGACCGATTCGATGCGAGACCGTCTTTCACCGTGACCTCGACGCCTTTAGCTACACTCAACTCGTCTTGGAAGATCTCAAAGGCCGACATCAGACAGTACTTCTGGACCGAAGGCAACTGGAGGACGCTGGCCGCTGTATCATCGTGCTGGCTCCTATTGGACTTTGGGTATTACGGGATCGGCCTCTCAAATCCACAGTTTCTGGCGAAGACTTGGGGAAATTTGAACATTGCGGGACCTCGACCTATATGGCAGACCAACGACGACCCCAACACTGACATTTACGACATGTTCATGCATACTTCTGTTCAGGCATTAGTGATCTTGAACATTGGGAGCTTTGCTGGAGGCTTGCTATTTATTCGTAAGTGTCTCTGAGCTTGCCGAACCAGGACCGCCAGAATTGGAGATTGTTCTGGCTCTCTCGAGATTGCAATGCTAATGATAACTTAGTCTTGTCTAGCCGCTTGAATAGGGTCTCTGTCCAGAAATACGGCTTCTTAGCCCTGGGCGCGCTGTTCATTGCGTTGGGCACGGAGTTCATCACAGTTCATCAGGAGGGTGCTCTGGCAATCACCCTGTATGGTAAGTTCTCCAATGCCAAACGCCATGTTAATACTGCTTCATTCTAACGGAGATGGACAGTGTTTGGCCAACTGCTTTTCAATCTTGGTAAGTCCGGTTACGTCCAGTTTTCTCCGGTCGCTAAACCATGGACAGGGCCCAATTCGACGACATATATCATTCCCGCCGAGCTGTTCCCGACACGCTATCGGTGCACGTGTCATGGCATCGCGGCCGCCTCCGGCAAGCTGGGATCGATCCTGGTGCAGGTGTTCTCCTTCTACTACAAATTCGGCTCCTCATCTCCTGGGGACAATCAGACCAAGCGTTACGGTACGATCCTGGTCATCTTTTCGGCATGTATGATACTTGGAGCAGCAATCACGCACTTCTTCATCCCAGAAGTCCAAGAAAAGGCGAAGCGGGGATCAGTTTGGGCTGGCAAGTGGGTGTTCCGTCGTTGTATCCCCCATTACCATCCCTGAAGCACTAACGGCATTCTAGGTCCAAAACACTCGAGGAACTGGCGCTTGGGAGATGGTCCGCTGGTAGCTTAAGCGTAACGCGCTCTGCACCGGTGAGAAGCATCGATGGTTTATGAATTTTTGGATGGAATATCACTGTACTAACTCTCAAGCCCGGCGATAATGGAGTTGATGATTGAAATGTGGCATGTATCAAGAATCAATTGGGCCGTCCTTTTGGATGTGCAAAGAACTGGAAAAGGGCTTCGCGCACTATACCCCTGATAATGCAAGTACTTCCATAGATTGTGTGATCCTGTGGTACGCCACTTGCGTGTACTGTACATATCTCGATATCTACCAAGTCCCGCTGAGGCCGCTCTAGGACGCTTGGCACAATTAAGCTTAATCTTGAACCACATCCCTTTCACTTCTGATTCACGGCAACTCAACTTGACCTCTGCTGCCCTCGCACATGATTATGACATCCCCTCCGAGCCGCTCGTACTTGCGGAAGCCTCATGGTGTAGCCATTGCAAGGGAGGTTGCACCAGCGAGCCCGCCTAGGTAAACCGCTGTGGTCGGCATTGCGGTGCAGTTGAGAGCTGCAACTACGCAGTGAATGAATACCCGTCTCACTGAGATGTGAAGCAGACGGCTCTCACACCAAGATTTGAATTCCAGCTTCACGTATGAGGATGCTCTCAAACTGAAGAAAAGCGCATAACCCCTCGCCGTCTTCCTGAATCGATGACTTTCGACTTCCCTGAGCCTTCACTTCCCCCCAACAACGCATGATCTCTCCATTACACGTGACGGTATGCGCTGACTTTCATCTCATTTGCACTCGACTCTCCCTCTCCCACATCATTCAACGAATGTCTTCTTGAAGGTCTTCCTCTCTCATCCGTCCCATGATAACTTCCTCTCAACCTCGATAGTATGCCCTCTTCTGAATCCCAATAAACACTTGGACCTCGACCAAAATCTTACACACTTCATCTGCTTGGCCTCAAACCTCGAACATCAGACAGCTCAACATCCTCTATCCCTACTTTATTCAGCAGCCAAAGGCTACTGGTCAACCTCACTCGGCCTTCATTTCAGCGGCTGCGATCAGTCAACCATCCCTCCAACGTTTATGTGACCTTCGCTTCTTCCTTGCAGCTGGCTGTTCAATTCAGTGAATCGAGGCTTGTTTCTGCCGTCCCGACCCCTCAGAATCACATTCCTGCACACGCACCGGAGGAGTTGTGGGCACCATGAGTGAAACCATTGCTACCAGAGATCAGGTTGCAGCACTGAACTTGACATACCCACCCTTCCGCGAGCCATCCTTCGAATTGGCCGCATCGCAGGGTATGAACCTTGCTGGGCTGATCGCCTGCGAACTGAAAAAATGTCCACGCAATCTTCCACAACGACTGCTGCAAGAAGCCGAGTCGCTGGCGAACGCCCAAATTCCTACTGAGAGACTGATTGGTTTCATTGGCAACTCGGGAGCAGGAAAGAGCAGCTCTCTCAACTCCGTTCTCGACCAGTACGGCCTGGCAAAGACTGGTTCCTGCGGCTCTGCTGTCACGCCCTTCGCTGTAGAATATCGCATTTGCCAAAAGAGACACCGTGCTGCGTACACCCTGGAATGCGAATTGATGTCGAAGCGAGAGCTCGGCGAATATGTGGGTGGTTTGCTGCAGGACTTCTGGCGGACTTCGGTTGTAGGTAAAGAAGCCCAAGACCCCAAGGATGAGAAGATCCATGAGGATGGCAGGGCGGCGCAGGATATCTTCCAGGCAGCTTTTGGAGAGATGGAAGACTTCAATATGGACATGCTCGAGCACAGCGACGACGAGGAAAGCATAGAGCAGGCGCAAGAGCACCTGATCCACTGCTGCAGTCAGCTTCAGTTCCCCGATGATATGCAGGACGACGGCACTTGGATCCAAGAAGGGGAGGATGCAGACGCATGTCAGGAACAGCAATCACTCCTCCAGGACCGTGGTCTCTGGCCTTTCGTCGAACGTCTCTCTATCTATTCTAATACCGGCATACTGAGCCGAGGTGTCACCCTTGTCGACCTGCCTGGATTCAACGACACGAATCTCGCAAGGATCAGAGCAGCCCGCAAGGCGCAAAGCAAGTGTGATGATCTGTGTCTGGTGGTGGACATCTCCAGAGCCTGCGATCTACCCATCATTCAGCAGAACTTGGAGCTTATGCAGGCAAAAGCCGAAATTCAGAAGGCTACCTGTGTCAACGTCACCATCATATGCACACGTTCAGCGGCAGATTTGGAAGGCAACCGCACTTTGGAGAAACTCGTAGGGCGTGTCAAGATCGGCAAAGCAAAAGCCGAGATTCGGCAGGCCGAAAAATTGGGTGACAAAGCCGTCAAGGACGCCGTGCGTAAGTTAGAAACGCTACTTATCACAACTCGCAACGAGAAGGTGGGGAAAGACTTGCAGCGAAAATATGGATCATATGTCAAGAACGGAAATTTCAAGGTCTTCTGCATTGACAACACTTTGTACTCGAAGGCCAAAACAGAAGAAGAGAGAGAGCTGAGCGGCATTCCAGCACTTCGACAGCACCTCGAGGATCTCCCCGCAGAGCCACTATTCAAGGCCATGAATCTTTTCCTGACGAACAAGATTCCGGCATTGATAGGATCATTCGGCAATTGGGTGGAGTCTTGCAGGGTCGACATGGAGCTCGAGAAGCGTCCACGTCTTCCCGAAGTGGTGGAGCTCAAGGAGTGTCATCAAGCACTTTCAGAATGGATTAGACAGATGCATGATGTCTTCGAGCAGTACGTTAATACTCCTCTGGAAAATGGTGCGGAGAAAATCTGTCAGGCATGTCTCGCTGTGGCTCAAAGTTGGGAAAAATGGCCAAGTGCATCAGTGGGCTCATGGGCTAGAAACGACGGGACCTATCGCACCGGTAGCATGGGTCCAAGATGCTGGAACGTGGAACTCCTGACTTGCTTCAACGACGAAGTGATGGGCCAGAGCTGGCACGACTTCGAGGTCCATACCCATCCCCTACTCAAGGCCCTTGAGACTGATGTTACTGGACGCTTGAAGACATACGCTGCGCAGTGTCGCGAGCTTCAGGCGCCTGCAAACTTTGAGAAATCACTCATGAACAGGATGGACATTATGGTGACCGCCTTTGAAACCGCCAAAAAGGCATACATGAAAGGGGTGGGACAGATGAGGCTTGATGGAAACAGTGCTCATCAAGGCTCTTACATCGTGGATTGCATGCTCGAAACATATCGGGCAGCTGGTCGAGTATCCGGTGAGAGACACCCACTTGTCGTTTTCAGAAAGCATAACTGACAGAGAACAGGGTATAGGGTTACGAAGAAGCGTCACGAAATCCTCCAAGCCCGGGTTTCGAGCGAGGACTTTGTGGACGATTTTAGATCCCTACTGTTTAAGAAATCTCGGGACATAATCAAGAAAGTCTCCGACAGTATCAAGGCAGCTCTCAACGCCACGGTCGACGCCATAGAGTCTGATCTCGATGCGATCCAGCCCAGGAAAGGCAAGGAAAAGTTGTTCAAGGCATTCCCGGAGTACGGAGCTGACTGCGAGAGGGCGCTGTCGAAGGCGATCACGCAGATGGAAGAGATTGATGAACTCGCAGCGAAGGCACGATCAATGGCGGAGGAACAATACCGCTGAGGCCGTCTTGCAGGAATGAATGTGATGGGAGGGAATGGCAACCACAAGCAAGGTTAGCGCAGATGCCGCCAGTCCTGCCACTT
Source organism: Phialophora chinensis (assembly GCA_016109575.1). Classification (NCBI taxonomy): domain Eukaryota; kingdom Fungi; phylum Ascomycota; class Eurotiomycetes; order Chaetothyriales; family Herpotrichiellaceae; genus Phialophora; species Phialophora chinensis. The sequence goes on from JADWPU010000016.1 coordinate 114,202, forward strand.
GATGGATTCGAACAATCGAGCGGATTGTTCTTACAAGCATCATTCCCAACAACAGCAAGGTCGACAAATTGACCAAGTCAAGCAATAACGGCGAAAAGAACACGAGGGTCCCGAAATTTTGGCTCCGGTCCCGGCCTGGGGGGAGTGCAGTTGACTTTCCCGGATAACGATGCCTATCTCAGCGTCTTCATCCCGGATTTCAACAACTTTTGGAACAACGGAATATGACCCGGGCTCGTCCATCCATTGGATTGAGACAGAGCTATCTCTAGCTATCAACAGGGTGATGCGAAGCTGCGGGCTTGGAGCTGCATTGGCCGAATAGAGACAACGCCGCTCATGGAAATATGCTGCTCAAGGAAGAAAGTCCACCGGCTTGGATAGCAGCAGACGTAGGCACAATGCACATTGGACAAGCAAATAGTAAATGGACATACGTAATAAAATATGCGTGGTCCCCCAACCAAGGCCTCGACGATCATCTCAATATCAATCAGGAGTACGAGTATTGCGCCGGACATCCCCATCACGTCGCAGGTCTGCAGATAACATGTATATATATACTTTCTGTGCACTGACCAGTCAAGCTGGCTAGTAGGGATGTAGGATATTATCGCCTCGGGCAAGACAGAGTGAGCGAATCGACGGGATTATAATTCTTGTAGTTCAGTCCGTACTGTGTGCTACGCGCTGCAGAACGAAGAGTTGGAGTCGGCACTTCCTCTCGTGTTATATTTCCCTTTGACTGCTGTACCCCACCACGCGTACTTTATGGTCGCGATTGTGCCCAAACAGGCAAGTCTCGCTGCAAGGCACGGCATGACTGTTTGATGATGGCTCGCACTTCTTCGCTCTTCCTGCATCCACCGCGCCCTCTTTGCCGACGCCACGCACGAGACAAGGCGGTTGAATCCGCTTTACCTACCGTGCTACTGTAACTACTGTGCCTCTCACCCTCCCTGGCTACGTCGAGTACAGACGATGTTAGGCCCTATGAGTACAAAATCATCGGAAGCGCACTCATTGACAGTCTGGTAAGAGCATGCAAACTTGCGTATTTTGACCGTTTTTCACCCTGCTAGGATACATGCGGTCTTTCTCCCTCAGGATACATTCATCATCCCTGCAAATCATTGCTGATACCGCCGACGGTAATGCTCTTTATGTTAAGGAACTCCGCGATGCCGTATTTGCTTCCTTCCCTTCCAAATCCACTCTCTTTCACTCCTCCGAACGGCGAGCTGGGGTCTGAGATCAGGCCGGTGTTCACGCCAACCATGCCCACCTCGAGGGCCTCGGCGACTCTGTAAATCCTGCCAACATCGCGCGAGTAGAAATAACCCGCCAACCCAACCTCAGTGTCGTTCGCCAAGGCAACGACTTCCTTCTCCGTCTTGAAGGGGAATAGACCCGCCACAGGACCAAAGGTCTCCTCATGAGCGAGCGCCATATCATTCGTGACATGCGTGATCACCGTCGGGGCGTAGAAATTCGAGCCAAGGTCGGGTAATTTCTTCCCTCCGACGATAACTTTACCACCTTTCTTCTCCGCGTCTCGAACGTGCGAGTCAACTTTCTCGATCGCGCGGTCGTGGATTACTGGTCCGTGTGTGATGTTGTCATCGAAGCCATATCCGACCTTGAAGTCTTTGACTTTCTCGGCAAACCGTTTGGCGAATTCATCGTATATTCCTTCTTGGACGTATATTCTGTTCGCGCACACGCAGGTCTGTCCTGAGCTGCGGAACTTGCATGCAATGGCGCCGGCGACCGCCGCATCCAGATCGGGCGCGTCGTCGAAAACGATAAAAGGTGCATTTCCACCAAGCTCAAATGACAGCTTTTTGAGCGTGCTGCTCGATTGTTTCATGAGGAGTTTGCCGACGTTCGTGCTGCCGGTAAAGGAAACCTTCTTCACTCGTGAGTCGGAGGTGAGGATGGAACCGACTTCAGCTGTGTTCTTTAGCGCCGTAATGATGTTGATCACGCCCGGAGGGAAGCCTGCTCTGCGGGACAATTCCGCCAGCGCGTTGGCGGTGAAGGGTGTTTCACCAGGCGATTTAGCCACGACTGTACATCCTGCGGCGATGGCGGGGCCAATTTTCCTCGTGATCATGGCGGCAGGGAAATTCCAGGGTGTGATGAAACCGCATACACCAACAGGTTGCTTGAGTGTCATGACTCTGTTTCCTGGGACGGAGGCTGGGATTGTATCGCCGTAGACTCGGGGTGCCTCCTCGCTGAACCACTGGAAGAAGTTTGCCGCATACGTGACCTCCCCCTTGGCATCGTTGAAGGGTTTCCCATTCTCCCACGTGACTAGTGTTGCAAGGTCGTCGGCATTTTCGATCATCAGATTATACCACTTCCGCAGTAACGTGGCTCTTTCTCGGGGCAGGGTCTTCTTGAACGAAGTGAAAGCCTCGGTCGCGGCGGCGATAGCCTTGTTTGTATCGTCGGCGCTGAACTCTGGACATGTTCCTATTTTCTTTCCGTTGCCGGGGTCGTAGATGTCGAAAGTCTGTGAAGAGGCGGCGTCAACGAATTCACCGTTCACGAAAGCTTGTTGAATGAGTAGGGAGGGATCCTTGAGTTTGGGTGCTGAGGACATTTTGGCTGTCGACAGTATGCGATAAGAAGGAAGGGCTGAGCGGTATATGGATGAGGGAAGGCGAGGGCGTGAAGAGGAGAGCAATGTGCGGATATATAGAGAGGCCATTGTGAGAGGAAGATATTATGGAGGGGCTTGTTTTCGTTTTGCAGATGTGCCCTCCTCTTCTTGCAATTAAGTCATGGCCAATCAGTAATCACATCATAGTGCAAAGAATCATCGTATCCACAGGAGGAATGAGTTCGGACACGTTTTACTGGCTCGAGTGGCAGAGCTTGTGTTGAATTCAATTACTTCACGGCGCGAAGCTCAAAGCAAGATGCGGAGATGTCCCTGCATGTCCTGATGTCACTTGTTCCGGTGGAACAGGATATCACGTGCCGCCCCATCGATGTGGGTTCATACGGTCGAGTACGGCGCAGTATGCGGTCTCCACACACCACGATATTTCTTCGGGGAACGCGGTTGTGGTGGCCCTTAGGATCCTGAGCAAACAAAAAGCGCCATGTCAAGTTCTAAGCGAGTCAAGCGAGGCCAGAGAAGCAAATCTCAAGATCGGGCAGATGCGGAGGGAAAGCTCGTTGAAACGGTGAATGCTTTGTCATGCCAGGAGTTCTTCCGAAAGTACGAACCCACCGAGTTCCGTGTCAAGTTGTTGTCCAGTGATGCAAAGCTAGATAGTGTGATAGTAGATGATGCCGCGAGCCTGTCTGATCCTCGGCGAGAAACATTTTTGAGATTGATCGAGCAAACAAGCGCCCATGACTACGAAAATTCTGACTTGGGTTGGTCGGTTAGCAAGAAGAGGAAGGAGATGAAACTGCCAGATATGAAATACATCACACTCCTCGGCGAAAGCACAGTTGCTGGCTTCATGTCCTTCATGGTCACCTACGAAGACGGCTGGGAAGTCCTCTACGTATACGAAATCCACTTCTTTCCACGATGGCAGGGCAAAGGGCTTGGCAAGCAGCTGATGGAGGTGGCGGAAGCAATTGCACGGAACGTCGGTGTTGCAAAAGTCATGTTGACGGTGTTTCGGGCGAATAGGCGGGCTGTGGACTGGTATACCAAGCTGGGCTACCAAGAAGACGATTTCTCGCCTGGTCCACGAAAACTCAGGAACGGCACAGTAAAGGAACCAAGCCACATCATCCTGTCGAAGCAGTCGAAGCAGTCGAAGCGCTGATACAATTGCCGTCTATATTTGGCGTACACTTTTACCTTTCATTTCCGGCCTCTCCATCTCCCACTCGTCGCGCATCACGGCGAACAAGGTGTCCCCGACAAGGATCGTCAGACCCAGGCTCCAAACCAATGTGATGGCATAGAAAAAGTTGGCATTTCCAGATCCAGCATATATCCACAAGTGGTGGAATGCAGGACCAAGCAGGGTCGAATATAGTAAGACCGAAGCTGCTATGAAGGTGTACCGAGTTACTGGGGAAGTCAGCGTCTGCATGGAAGCCGGCGGGACGAGCCTTACAAGGGAGAATGTGTTGGTACATGGGCAGAAACCCAAGATATAGCGAAACATCGGCTATGCTCGGGTACGGCTTGAAGATAGCGAACAAGCCGAGAAGACTGGTAATGACAAAAAGAGGTTGATTTTGGAGTCGGAGAGTCATGCCTCCGACGTAGCCGACCAGGTGCAGCCAGAATACACCGATGAAAAAGTCCCGGAAAGAATCAAAGATCTCGATGAAGAAGTACCACCACAATCCAACATTGGGTGTCAGGTCAGGGACAGTAATCTGCGCACCGTAGCACGACGCCAGGAAGTCCCAAAAGCTGCTGGTCACGACTGGTACGGTTGCCAGCAGTGCACCGAGTCCTCCGATGTAGGACAAGATGGAAGTGGTAAAGGAAGTCGACGATGATTGTTGTTTGTGGATCATGAGCAGCGTCGGCGGTAGGAGCAGAGCTGGATACATGGACAAATATGTGCCAATGGCCAGGCCAAACATGGCTCGGATGGCATCTCCTGATGAAGCATACAGGACTGCTTGAATGATAGCGGCATTGGTGAAGAGACTGGTGCTGCGTCCAAGACAGGACAGAATGGTGAAAGGATTGAAGAGATATGCCGCTGCAATGAGTGGCCCGTTCAGCTTCTGAAACCGAGGGCTCGGAATTTGTAGGTTTTCTGCGATGGAATGGAGGGAAACTGCGTTCAGAAGGTCCAGCCCGACGAAAACAAGTGGAGGTGGCACTATCTCGAAGACGACAAGTAATAGTGGGGCCTGGTGGAAGACGCCGCCGTCGTAAGGGGACAAGCCATGTTGGTACAGAAAAAGACCTTCCTGGAGTCTCATGAAGCTGGATATAGGTGTTGATATCTCGACTCGGGTGGTCAGAAATTCGACGATGCCCGGGAAGGCGAGAAACACAAGAAGCCGTAGCAGCGCTGCGCCCGCATATATCGCCACCGTCTTACGGCACAGCGATATTGCCATAGTTGTTATAACTCAGGCTGCCTCGCCGGCATCGAAATAGTTGTGGTGAATGGACAATGCAGATGTGAAAAGGAGGCCGATCGACTGATGTGGCCGGAACTTGGAGGAGTACCTGAGGAGTCTGGTCTGATCTAATCTAATCATCAAAACTGCGCCAGAATTTCTCCACATCTTGAACTTTTTTCTCCAGCGGTATTTGCTCTGTGTCTTTGCATCTACGCCAATCCGTCCTGCTGAGAGAATTCGCCATGGGAAAACAAAAGAAGAAAGGCCAGTCTGGCCAGGCAAAGAACTATATCACCAGAACACAAGCGGTGCGCAAACTTCAGATATCTCTACCAGACTTTCGACGACTGTGCATCTTCAAAGGCATCTACCCTCGAGAACCCAGGAATATCAAAAAGGCAAGCAAGTCTGCCACCCACTCGACCACCTTCTACTACACCAAAGACATTCAGTATCTTCTTCATGAGCCGTTATTGGGCAAATTTCGGGAACAGAAGGCTCTCGAGAAGAAGATCGCCAGATCGCTCGGTCGCAACGAGGTGCAAGATGCGGTTCGGTTGGAGAAACATGGCATGCGCAAGATCAAATTGGACCACATTGTGCGAGAACGATATCCGACCTTTGTCGATGCTCTAAGAGATCTCGATGATGCGCTCTCGCTGCTGTTCCTTTTTGCCAACCTGCCCTCGACCTCCGAAGTCCCCGCCAAGGTCATTTCCCGTTGTCAACGCCTCTGCCACGAATTCGAGCACTATCTCATCGCCACAAACTCGCTTCGCAAATCCTTCCTCTCGATCAAAGGCATCTACTATCAGGCGACCATTCAGGGCCAAGATATCATGTGGCTGGTACCGTATAAATTTGTGCAGCGGGTAACTCAAGATGTGGACTACAGGATAATGGGCACGTTTGTGGAGTTTTACTGCACCCTACTAGGCTTCGTCAATTACAAGCTCTACACCTCAATTGGTCTCGTATATCCTCCTAAATTTGATACGGCAAGTGATGAACGAGGCGCTGAATTGGCAGCCTTCACTCTCGAAGGTCGTCAGGTGGCGGGAGCAATTGACCAAGGGGAAGAACAACATACGATCGCCAACGGACATGTACAGAACAGGAACACTGAGGTGGTGCAGGCTCAAATCGACAAGATCGCCCAGGAAACCCCAGCAGATGAGAGGGCTGGACAAGACGGGCAGTCGGACGACCAACCAGAAACCGACGGCATTGACACATTTACACCTGCGGCACCGGAGGGCGACACCCTGCCGCAGCCGGACGTAACCTCTGAAGATGCGGCGCGGCTCTTCTCCGACTTTACATTCTTCATATCCCGTGAAGCACCACGCCACCCCATCGAATTTCTGCTCAGAGCATTTGGCTGCAAGCGAATTGGCTGGGACAATGTGCTCGGCGAAGGAGCCTTCACGCATGACGAGACAGATCCGAGGATCACGCATCAGATTGTTGATAGACCTACCCCAGCACAACCGCTTTCCAGCTTGCAGGGACAGGAAGAACCGAAGGACCAGAACTTCCAAATGGTAAAGCCTGGGTTTATTATGCCTGGGAGGATCTACGTCCAACCACAATGGATCTGGGACTGCGTGAACGAGGGGAAGCTGCTGCCGACCAATGTCTATGCGCCTGGCGAGACTCTGCCTCCTCATCTGAGTCCTTGGATCAAACCCACCAGCGGCCAATACGATCCAAGAGCAACCCTTGAAGAACAGGAGCTGGAAGGGGAAGCCGAAGTCGCTGTGGACGGAGAAGAGGAAGAGGAAGAAGAAGAAGTGGTTAGTCACATTGCTGACAAAGACGACGTTGAGAACAATGATCATGGCGAGGGTGAGGAGGAAATCGATGCGGGTGACATGGATGTTGCAGGGTCAGAAAGTGAATCCGAAGATGAAGACGAGGACGAAGTAGACAACTTCGCTGGGTTTGAAGACGCTGCCGACGAGGTTTCTGACCTTGATGAGGAAGCCCAACACCAGAAGGAACTTGAAGCTGAAGCGGCTGGCCGACCTGTCAAGTCCGACGTGCATGGGACCAATAAGAACACTAAGGTTGTCAAAGCTCGGCAGCTTGAGCGGACGAGGAAGGACGAGGAAATCGAGCGCCAGAAGATGATGATGAGCAATAAGAAGCGGAAACTGTTCGAAAAGATGCAGTACTCGAACAGCAAGCGCGACGGACAGGCAGAGAAACTGCGGAGCAAGCGAAGAAAGTTGGAAATGACTGGAAGGAGATGATGAAGCATGGTACTCCGGCGGCCCTCAGGACGACTGCTCATTAGCGTGGCGTTGGGGTTTCGAGTCCAAAAATCCGTTTGTAGACGTCGATAGATACGAAGCCAATGCTCGCCTGATAAGTTCAGTTGTGGCTGTGGGCGACTTTCCTGTAGATTTCAGGAGGATGATCACGTGAGACGCGTAAAAGCGGCATGGGCAGTCAGTGCTGGAGCTTCCGAAATGCAGCGCAGCTCCAAAATCTTCAATCGACAGCACGGTCGATGTTCCCTGGAAATCTCACACTCGTTTGAACCAGAGCCCGGACGCGGGCAGCGCAGGTCAAGATGCTGCGTCTAGCCAGGCCCGTCAGCGCACCCTTGCGCAGACAGATAGTCGCTCAAGCTGGATTATTCCAGGTACGTTGAACATGTTGGAACCGAGCTCAGACGACTAACACAATGTCAACAGCGGAGGACTTTTGCAGAGAGGAATGAATCCATGCTGAGCTCAGATCCGGCCTTCATGCCAGGCAGCCAGTCCAAATCGGCTCCAGTAAAGACAGAAGTTCCCTTGGGCCCTGGTGGTCCGGGTTCGCCAGCTCCGAAGACGACCGCCGCGACACCTGCTACACCTTCCTCCGACTCTACCATTCCTCCGCAGAACGTCCCGTTGGCACCCCCTAGCCCACCTGCGAAGACCCAAACAGCTCCGCCCACGACTTCCTCGATCGTCAGCCCACCTGAACAGCCTCCTCCACCACCTCCGTCGCAGAAACCGACTCCTCCACCCCGGAAACGATTCTCCCGCTTCCGTCTTCTACTCTATCTGATTGGTCTTTCCGCGCTTGGCTACGGAGGAGCTATCTTCTATGCATTGAGAAACGACAACTTCCATGACTTCTTTACCGAGTACGTCCCGTTTGGGGAGGAATCGGTTCTGTATTTTGAAGAGCGGGCATTCAAAAAGCGGTTCCCAAATGCTAGGCACAACGTAACGCGCTCGCCTCGATCGGATGGAAGGGGACAGGACAAGGTCATGACCATTCCTGAGAAGTCGGGACTGTCATGGCGAGCTGTCGAAGAACCGGACAAGGGAAGCGATGTCACTCAAAAGGGCAAGCACATGAGTGCAGTGGATGCAGGGGCACCAGTTTCATCAAAGCAGGCTACTGATGCGAAACAAGACCCTCACGGAGCGACTCCCAAAGAGAGGAGTGTCTCGGTCGAGACCGCAAAGAAGGGCGCTGCAGCAAAACAGGAGGGGAAACCCAAAGAGACCGCACCTGCGGAGCTCTCCAAACCAGCCGACACCTCTGCTAAGGCGCCCTCTCCTCCGCCTTCGCCTTCGGCGAGTCCAGAAGCTCCCGCGACCTCTTCAACTGCTGATACAAGGCCGCCTGCCATTCCGCCAGTGTCACAGATCTCACCTCTGAATGTCCCAAATGCGGATGAGCCGGTGGTACAGGAGCTGGTGAGGATTCTCAACGATCTGATCACGGTGGTGAACTCGGACTCCGCCGATGCTGCCAACAAGTACTCCTTGCCGATGACCAAGGCCAAAGAATCGCTAGAACAAGTCGCCAGCAAGATCACTGCACTACGTGAAGCAGAACGCAAGGCTGCCGAAGAACGCATTGCTCAAGCGCACAAAGAGTTTGACGAAGGTGCCAAACAATTGCTGAAGCGCATTGAAACCGCCCAAGCCGAGGATGATGCCCGATACCGTGAAGAATTCGAGACCGAACGCGCCCGACTTGCTCAGATGTACGAAGAGAAGGTGAAGACCGAAGTCCAACGCAGCACAGAACTGGCCGAGCAGCGTCTGAAGAACGAACTCGCTGAACAAGCCATCGAGATGAAGCGCGATTTCGTGGCACAGGTGAAGGATCTAGTGGAAGCCGAGCGCCAGGGACGATTGAGCAAGCTCTCGGACCTCTCTTCAAACGTGGATTCTCTCACAGAGCTCACATCAAATTGGAATGGTGTGATCGATTCCAACCTGGCAACACAGAAACTCCAAGTCGCAGTCGATGCCGTGCGCTCCACCCTTGCCGCTTCGGCCGCCTCGGACGCGAAGCCGAGAGCATTTGTGCGTGAAATGGCGGCATTGAAACTTGTCGCTGAAGGCGACCCTGTCGTCGACGCCGCCATCGCGAGCATCAATCCTGCTGCATACCAGAAGGGAATCCCGTCGCAACCACAACTAATCGACCGGTTCCGCCGCGTTGCGAGCGAAGTAAGGAAAGCTTCCCTGCTACCCGAGGATGCCGGTATCGCGTCACATGCTGCGTCGCTCGTCCTTTCGAATGTACTGTTCAAGAAGCGCGGACAACCCACTGGCTCCGATGTGGAGAGTGTCCTCACTCGCACGGAGACTTTTCTTGAGGAAGGCGATCTCGACGGCGCGGCGAGGGAGATGAACTCTTTGCAGGGTTGGGCGAAAGTGTTGTCGAGGGACTGGCTGAGTGATGTTAGGAAAGCGCTTGAAGTGAAGCAGGCTTTGGAGGTTATTGAGACGGAGGCGCGGTTACAGTGCCTGAGAGTCGGGTAAGTCGCCGGAACGGAGACAGGAGACATAGTTCAAGAGAAAGAAAAGGAATGCTGCGCAAACAAGGTGTGTACAGTAAAGTTGGCCGAAAAGAAGACTGGCAAAAGACCGACAGACTTCGATATCACTATTCTAGAAGCTCTGTGAACCCATCCTTCGAAGTTTGGCCCTGACATACTCCGTACGGCACTTGAAGACGCTCGAGACCGTCATCCAGATTCACGTTCCACGCCCGCCTGCCCCTGCCTGCCCCTGCCTCAGCCGCGGCCGTCTTGCTTCTTGCCCGTCAAAGCCGCGAACATGACGATTGAAAAGAGCGCGTGTCGTCCGCACTCCCTTTTGCCAGCCTGTCCAGCGAGAGAAAGCCCTCCCGCAGCTTTTTCTAGACCAGTCAATCCTGTTCGCTGTTCTTCTCTATCTGCTCACACTCTCTCTATGTAGCTCGACAATTGCGAGAAAGCAAGGACACACAAGAGAGAGACCGAGACTGCGGAGACCAACACGGGCATGGGCGTACATAGTACAAGGGGGAGAAATGTCCCTGGTGGTCTTGCAAGTGCGATCATTCCAGTCAGCTTTTGTTTCTTACACTGTTCATTCTCTCTGCAAACCCACAGGTGACTCCCCAAGGTACAGTTTGTCCTTGCCCGGATGTGTTTGGGAAGTATGGAGGTAACTTCGACTTGGGCATGCCACTAGGAATGACACCTCACATTCTCGCGCGGATCTCGTCGTCATCCAATGCATGTATTACAAAGCTATACAATATAGTGTACCGACACAGCGCTTCAAAACACAAGGTCGCGTAACCAATCGTGAAAAGGAGAAGCTGGATGTCCCTCTCTACCCGCTTGCCCCCTCGATTCGATCCGATCCCTGTGCGCCGTTCCGCTTGCCATCCAGTGCCTCCCTCCCATGATAAGCCAATACCGCGCACGTCCGTCCACTTGTACTTCGTAGACAATCCTTCATAATAGAAAATTTCTGATCCATGTTCTATCCCCGTGTCTCAACGCGTTCGTCGGCCATCGACCGATTCTCAGACACCGAATTTTCTCCCTTATTCAACCCAGAACATCCACCTTACGCCCCTTACCAGGCACCTTCCCACCCCCAGGATCGCCTGAATGACACTTACAACTGCCCATATTAACCACAGTAACCCCACAACCGTCCACTCAATCCCGGCAAACCACAATTTTCTGAAAAGCCGAATGGGTCCTCGACGTTTGCGGCGGAATGCGACTTCAATGGTATCATTGAGTTCTTTCACAGCAAGGGTGGACGTCGTGGACAATTTCATGGAGAGTTCGCCCGCGGAATCGGCCGTCACGCGGACCTGTGGCGTCATGGTGTTTTCGACTTGGTCTTCGAGGCTTTGCAGTTGGATGTGCAACGCGGGGATCTGGGAGCTGGTAAAGGAGTGGAGTTTAGTGTTGAAGGTCGAGGAATGACCTTCCAGCGTCTTCATGATATTCTGGGCTGCGACGATGTGGCGTTCTCGTTTCTTCACCCGAAGCGGTTTGATTGAGTGTAAGGCTTTATTCTCCGCCGTGAGGCTTTCGTAAAGGTATGTCGGAAGGTCTTCCCCGGGGTCGTCCGCTCGTCGGCCAATCTCCCGGGCTTTCACGGTAGAGGTGTACAGCAAGGCATAAGCACGTTCAATGTCTCGCGATGTGACATCTCCGGCCTCACGGTTTTCCAGTCCTGCCTGAGACCCAGCAGCGGTAGAGAGATCACCAGTGGATCTCGTAGTACGAAGACGAGTGAGGCCTGTGACAGGACCTAAAACAGAGTTAAGTTGATCTGAAGCATCCCTCGATCGACTCAGGTCAAGGGCAGCACCGAATCCGTACGTGTTCTGCCGGCTCAGCTCATTGGGCGTATTAGGAGCCCCAGTATCGAGTTTGGGCAGCTGGGCGAGTCGCGGCGAACGAGAATTCGACCGTGGCCGGACTGTGAGATTAGACATGTTATCAGTAGAGACATTTCGACTGATGGCATCTTCTGGGGCCAAAAGGCCTTGCTTCTGTTCCTGTTGGTGGCGATCTCTTTGAAATGGCGAAGTGAAACTGGGCAGATTGGGATTGTTGTATCGAGGCCGATCATTATTCCAAGCACTTGCTTTTGCGGTGACCGGGGAGACCTGGTCACTGGGGGTGCTTTCAATGGTAGAAGACCTCGAGCGCGCAAGTGGTGGCGGAGTCTTCAGAACGGTCCCGTTCTGCTGCTGGTGGTGGTGGTGGTGGTGGTGGTGGTGGTGGTGATGGTGTTCCTTGTCCGAATCAGACTCGTACGAACGGATACTGCCTTCTGAAGCTGAGCCTCTGTGCCTGTATACCGTGGGAGGATCACGTTTCCAGATGAAGTCCCCTACTCGCGACACTTCATTACCAACAATTTCTGCAATCCGGCCCCCTTTGAAGATACCGCGAAGTCTTGAATGATCACCTCCGGTTGTTCCAGCAGATCGGGTGCTGACCTTGCTGGCTACACTGTGCCTTTGTTCATTCGACGACTGTGGGGCGATGTCGTCTGCTTCTGTTGAATGTGTGCGATTCTTCGACAAGGGACTGACGCCCCTCGTCATCGGACTTTGGCCACGAGAATCAGGACCTGTGGTGCGGTGTGCTGAATCCTGGCTAACTTGCACCGGAGAGACGTGTGCGAAGTCAGTTCTGCTGATCGACCCTTGTTCTTTATGCGTCTTTCGATGGAAAGGCTGTAAGATTGTGGAGATTGGTTTTCTGGCAGGCGAACCGGCTCGGCTGGGAGGCGGCGACAGATTGATGGCGATACTTGGCCATTCAATGTTGGTGGGGGAGCTTGGAGCCGTCGTGGTATCATAATCAGTGGAAGCGCGTGGTTGTCGGTCGTGCTCGAGACTTGACCTGATCGGAACCTGTGCTGATGACCGATGTTGCGATGCGTCCTGTCTGTTTCGCGATCGAGTGAGTGGTGAGGCTTTCTTGAGACTGTCCACACGAAACAGCTTGTTGAGTGCCGAATGATCGATCGAGCCTCTTTTCGAAGTGGGCGCCGAGGAGCCTTGACTCGAATCTCCATGGCCATTGCCAAAAGTCTGAGGTGATTGCTTCGATTGCGAATGGTTGACTTGGCCTTCCAAAGTGTCGGTCGTCGGAGCATCCTGCCTCTTCCTCCGCAGTCTTCTACGGCCACGTTCGCCGTCCGATGACAGGCTTGAATATTCAGAATCGCTGCTATCCTGAAATAATTTCTTCCTGATTCGAGACCGTTCTCTGGAGCTGCTGCCTTCCTTGGGTTGCAACGAATCCCGGATAATGTCCCTACGCCGCCCATGATGCCCGCTCTTGCGCGTATGATAGGCCGACTTGAATGTTGGTAACTCAGGCAGGGCCGATGGGGGTGGCTCGCGGAATGAATCATGGTGAGGCTCAGGGGGAGGAGATGGCTGTTGCAATCTGTTGGGTACTTCGACGGCGGGAGTACGATTGCGCCATCCGGAGAATTTGAAATGTGTGTCAGGCGGATAGATTAGATTGTTGTCTCGGTCTTGTATTTTCGTCTTGTTCAAGCCTTGCTCCAACCAATACGCGTCAGCGATCATATCAGCAGGGTGAGTGACCCAGTCAGACCGCGGGCGACTAGGCTTGGGATGGAGGTGGTCTGGTGCCCGATGCGTCACTGTACTCTTTGGCTCCTCTTCCGGGTCGTCGGCGTCTTCGCCAGTAGTCTCCACGGCGCGTAGGTCAAGCGGAGGTAAACGAACACATTCCAGGGAGTCATGCTGGGTTTCCGTGTGGCTCGAGATCAGGGCGTCAACCCAAGCCCTGACTTTCTCGACATGGTGCCATCCCTCGGCTTCACTGTTGATCGGAGTCTTCTCCCAGATACGCAACTTCCGATTACGGACGTATTGTAGGGGATTGTAGGCCTTTTGTTGCGTCTCTGGTCCCCCCGGGGGTGCTGGGGTGCCTGGTCTCCGAAGAGGAGGTAGATGCGGAAGAAGACGTCGATGTTCGTGGGCGAGCTCGAAATATATTTTTGCCTTCTCCACACGGGCTGCCGTGGCCGGGGAGACATGGTCAGCAAACCCAGAGTCAAGATCGAGATCGTCGTCGAGCTCAGTCACGGACGTGTCGATAGGCAGTTTTGGCAATGCTCCAACAGGGTCCTGGTGCTTAGCCGCAGTCCTGCGTCCTGGAGAACGGCTGTGCGATAGCTGGCGCTTTGTAGACATGAACGGGGCGATGCTCCGTCGCCGAACAGAATTACTTGGGTTTATGGTCGATGCGATGGAGATGACGCGACGATCGCCGTGCTCGGTTGAGACATATCTCCTCCCCGAGGCCATACGACGTCGACCTTCATTTAGACTTAGAGCCATGTTGACAATATGGGCTGGGTCGTTGTCATAGCCGACCTTGCCCAACGCCGTCTTTTGTGCCTCCACATTATGGGACGTTGATGCTGAGCTTCCAGTAAATCCAGAGCCCTTGTATGACGACGAAAGCGAACGTCGGATGTCGGTCCCCGCAACGAGCTGATCTGGGTTGGGAGAATGATGGATGATAGGGTCCTGCTTGACTTCGCTAGCCAGCGGAGAACTCCTGAAGGATGAATTCGAGTAGCCATTAGTCTTGTGCCTTCTCTTTGCGACCGTCAGCTCGGACTCGCCACCGTCTCTTTTCTTTTCAGTAGATTTTGTGGAGGCAGTGGGCGATCCTCGAGAGAGGCGCTTCGAATCGGAGACGGGCTCGAGAAGAAACCCGCCTGAGGTTCGCGAGACGTTATGGCGGGGAGCATCATTTTCCTTCTCCTTCTCCTTCTCCTTCTCCCTGCTACGCTCACTCCGTGCACTGCTTCCACCAAAGGAAAGACGCTCTAGCAGCCGATTGTGTCCTGGCTCGGGAGTACGCCTGCCAGTTCGATGACTTCCCGATCCTGAAGCCGGTGACTCGGTCCTCGACGCTCGACCATCTCGCTCGCTGGAAGGATCACGAACAGAGTGGAAGACGGGCAGCGACAAGTGGTTGGATTCGGAGCGGTCTTTGTCGGCGACCTCGTCGCTGGCAACTCGGCCTGCAGGAGGTGTGGGAGAAGTCGACATCAGTCACCTGCCCATCAAAGCAGGTGCACTGATCGGCTACCGCAGCTTCCTGCGCGCAGTTGTAGACGGATTCATTGCATTAGGCAAATGATGGCATGCGGTAGTGCTTGTGACGCCGTCGAGGAATGTCAACGCCTGGGCGACTTTCACGAGTGCTAGAGTTGCTTGCGCGGTCGGGTAAAATTTCTGGATCAGAAGGTCAGTCGGCCGCTGTCCGCGTGGATGGCAGTTCAGGTTGTAAATCAATCGAATAATGTGAAGCAAAGGTGATGTGACAGGGCAGCACTCCGGAGGGTTACTAGCCTAAGCCTGGCTGGCCATGCCGTTAATTGGTGGGCTTGGTCAAGCGACGCGGAGCATGCTGGTTTAGAGATGGGAGGGCACAGGGCCCACGGCAGCTTTAACTAGACTCGAGGTGGCCTGGTTCGTCAACCACGATTCCTCATGCTTGTTGATGACAGCAAGCAATTGCCTGATGCGAAGCCTCGGTTGTGAACGTCGTGGCCGTCTACCATCAAACAGACAATTGTATCTGTCACAGTCAAAAACTAGGCTGCAGTATTATATATTCAGTAACTACCAAACAGGGAATCTTCTATCCATCTCGTGTCAGCACCCACTGGATCTCACCTTGTGGAGCGATGAGCAAGAACCCCATCTAGTTCGGAAGATCTCCAGCTTGAATTTTGGTCGATGGTCCCTGTCAGCACACCAGTATGATGGTCCTCCAATGCTTCTAGCTTGTGCGTTCGCCCTCTACCAGTCGCAATATGCCAAGTCTGACCTGTTCACTCGTTTGGATCCTATTGTGTCCGCCGTGCCGGACTCTCTCCCACCGCAAACGCTTTCTGCCATCCTCGCTCTTGAATTGCTCATGATCCAAATTTCGGGTGAACTCGGTCTTGTCACTCGACGCAGCTGCCAACACACGGTCCCAGTTTGCACGGCCTTCCTGCCATGGGATCTCATGGTCGTTACGAGCATGTAACATGACAAGGTCTAGCGGGACATCCGGCGTCTTTGCCAGCTCCACCAACCTAGAGCTCGCATCCCATTTGTCTTCGATCTTGGAGCGCAAGTAGTCTTGGATCCGAGGGTATCCCATCAGAGGAGACAGCAAGGGCGGAGTAAGTCCCTTGAACGAGTAGGATTCGATCAAGTTGGGTAACGATGTGAAGCTGGCAATCAACACCAAGGCCTTGAATGGTGCCCTTCCGAGCTTCAACACCCATTCGTGGTAAAGGGCTGTTGAGATAAATGTTCCCATGGACTGCCCGACAAGGATGATCTGGGATGGTTCAAGATGCTGCTCTGGCGCCCGGTGTTCTCTTTCGGCCTCGTCAGGATAGCCTGTTAGAGTAGACAACAGGGCCACTGAATCTTGAATAACGCCTGTCTCGGTTGGGCTCCCTGTGCTGAGGCCAAATCCACGATAGTCAAAGGCAATGACATGAACGGGTTTCTCTGGTGTTGACACGCCGAGCAGTTGCTGATATGCAGTTGGGCGGTAGTTGGAGGCAAGATGAGCGGCGTTCCCATGGAAAGCTACTACGGCGGTCGCATGTCGATCCTTCAGGAGTAGTTGCAAGCCCACACTCTGGGAGGCGGCCTGGAAAGGCTTCAAGCCAAAGTCGGGCTGGGCTTTCAAAGCCTGTTCGTATTTATAGTACAAATGAGTGGGCAAGATATGCCAAGCGAAGAGGGTGACATTGTCAGGAGTGGTGATAGTGAAAGGCTGGATCTGATGATGAATGAAGCCAAACTGCTCCGTGTTGTTCAGATCCTGCCAGAAAGTAGGGTTGAAGTTGTGAACGTATGTTACATTGCGTTGGACAACTGGGACAGTCAAGCTGCCCATCGCCAGAGCATATATCAGTCCACATGCCGCCAGGCCCCAGAAGGCCTTACGGAACAGATTGTCAAAGGCCATCTCTACGGATAACCCGGGAGCAGGTGTATCTTGCTTGGACCCAATCTGGGCCTTTCGTACAAGAACGGCGGACTTACACACTCATCATAAGAATCTGGGCCAGGCAATTGTCGTCTACACGCACATTGTCAACAACATGCAGTTGGAATAGTTATCGGAGTTGGTGAGATTGATGTGAGAGATCAAGGTCACCTCGGCTGACTTTCCCGTCAGAATTGTCGTCAACAGGGCATCCCTCTGCAACAACCAAGTGTGCTCCGAGCTTCGACTTCAATCCTCCTAGCCGCCATAGCGGCAAAAGAGGTCACCGTCGGTTGAATCATGGCAGACGTGACTCCCCAGAAGCGGGCACTTCCCGCCCGAGAGCGACGGGAATCTGCAACAAAACGAAGAGCATTATCGCCGGCGCAGCCTCCCTCGAGCACGTCGACTCCCACCACTCACAAACCATCCACGGCCGGCTCTACGCCAGCTACTGGCAGAAAGACAGGGTACACCCGTGGGCCGTATAAAAAGCGGGCCAGCCTGGTTCAAGGTCAAACTCCCACCTCGGGCTCGCGCTCATCACCGTCAGTCTCGATCTCCGGAGATGTCGTACCTACCCGTATCATGGCGAACAAGCCCTTGCCTACGACGAAAGAAAAACCGCTTTCGAAGTTGTCTCTCAAGGAGTACCAGTCTATTGCCGAAAGCGCCATCCTGGCCGCGTCTTTATATCAATCTCGCATACAATGGCTGTACAATGGCATCTTCCAGAAGTACTACGTCAAGAAGAGGAAGGGCGTTGAAGTGCCTCCTAACAACCCGGACGTCAAGTCAATGCAGCGCTTAGGGTCTGCCGCTATAACAATTGAACCGCATACCTTTGACGCATTGTTCTACGTGGTCAAGGATGCTACGGTCCCTCAGCCCTACCAGCGCCATCCAAATCAACACACCACCAAACAGATGGGCCCTCCGGCGCATCCTACCCCAAATACCGGTTATCCTTCTCAGCTTCCACACCAACAGCCTCACATCCCACCAACGATTTCCAACCGCCCTTCGGCCACCAAGCCTCCGGCCCCTGCACAGCCGCCGCCTACACAAGCGCCTACACCTGCAAAAGCTACCGAGATTGGCGCTCCCGAAGGCTCGGGCAAACAGGACAACAACGGTCAGCCCACCTCTGCTGGCCTTCCGGCAGCGCCGAAACCGAATGAGCCCCAAACTCAGTTACCACAACCTGGTCCAACGCCCAATCCAACCGCACCCACGAAAGGAAGTACACAAGATCCGGTGATCCAGATGCTTGCTGCCCGCGCCGCGTCGGACTCACAGTTGAAGGAGTTGATGAAGATCGTAGCTACTTCCAGGGCATCGCCGGAGCAGTTGAAGGAGTTCCAAGCCCACATTGACGAGTTCAACGAGGTCATTCGGCGGCAGGAAGCTGCGCGAGTTGCGAAAAAAGAAGGACCAGCTACTCAGCCGCCGTCGACTAGGCCAGTGCTGGAAGCATCTCAGCCTTCACCCGCCATCCAGTCCAAGCCTGCCACGCCGAGCCCGCCAGCTCCGGCGTCGACTCCGACACCCGCTCCAGCGGCACCAACCATGGCGCCGACGCAATCTGCCGTGCAGAGCGCTCCTCAAACGCAGGCTCGTCAGCAGTCGGCCCAGGCAGCAACACCTACGGGTCCGCCATCGGCACCAGCAGCATTGCCCGGGGTGGTGCATACGTTTTCGAACCCACCTGCACCAGTCGGTCGTGGGGGTCCCATGCCTGGCTATGTTGGGTATCCTACTCCGACTCCACCCAGACCAGAGCCCTTCATCAAGCATATTGTTCTGGAACTTACCAGTGTGCCAGCGGGTGGCCAGGCTGCTTGTCCAGACAGATGGCTGTTTCCCGAGCATGCAGTGCTGGACATGCGACCAAATGGACTGGACATGATCTGCTCTTTCTTAGTGGAACGTAAAGGCTCGCAGATCATGTCCCGAGCCGGCGTCGAGCTTCCTGCAGTTAAAGGTGAGACGGAAGGCAAGTGGCAAGGAGACCAAGAATATTATCAGCCAGTGACCATGACAATCAAAGCGCGAGATCACAAAATCATCCAGACGATTGCCAAAGCCGCAAAGACACTACCGGCGGTCCAAGAGTACATGAAGGATGTGATGGGCAAGAAACTGCGAGCACCAGTGGAGTATCTTGTGCATCAACTGCCACGCGAAAGGAGCCATGTGGGCGCGGAAGGCACGGAGACTGGGTTCGTGGACAGCGGCGTGGAGCTGAGCAGTGACGCCGCATCAGACGACGACGAATTGAAGGACTGGTATGGGATATGAGCAGTGAAGATTCGACTCGGTTCGTCGATAACGGAGGGATCACCTCGTTTTAGCTTCATTGGGTAGGCGATATCGGTACCTTATGCGGATGAATAGAGAAGCTTATGTACTGCTACCCGACCGTAAAGAACCTTAGGCATCAGGCCACGAGCACTTCCTCCGCTCACGGGTACGGCCAATCCACAGACGCGATGTTGATGATGATACGAGGCCACGGACAAGGGGATGACCTTGTGCCTGATCGGAGTCTTCTTGCGCAATAGGATGCTAGCATGTGCTGTTTCCATGGACAGCTTGCGTGCCAGTTGCCCGTGGTTTGCTTAGTCTGATGTCCTCTTAGAAATACTCGTTGATTTGCGGGCTGAGATATGTAATTATTCTATAACCCGGCGGTTCGCCGCCACAGTCCACGTTGATTCCCACCGACTCCAACCTTGACGAGCATCTCGGAATTCGGATTAAGTGAGCCCTGCGCCCAGGATTGTTCCCACTATTCCCTCGTATCCTCCGCGCCGTCCTTTCCTTCCGCCACAAGTGAGACGGGATTAGCATCCGTCGGGGCACCAAGGCCAAATCTGTGGCGATGTCATCGTGCGTCTGTCTATCATGTTGCCGGAGTCCCTGGCACATTTGAACCACTTCACTCCGAACTAACCAGACAACCCTTGCTGCGACCAGTCTGTCTAACCAACCACAACAGCTCTGTCCCATTCAAAGCTCTGTGGCACCATATGGTTCGCATGTGTCTATCCACTCGATAACCCGGCTGCCATTCGTTCTTTTAATGCCCTCGGGGGACCTAGAACAACCTACACACACCGAGGGCATCTTGAACCGCGCCCTGGACGATTGCCCGCGATTTCATCGTTTCCTCATCCACGCAAACACAATCCAACGCCACAGGGACATCTCCTGAAGCACCACCTCCGGTCTTGTCATGCACTTTCTGCTCGCATGTCGCTCCCAGATTCTTTCTCTCCTTCCCCATTCCCTCCTGTCGACGAAACTCCTTCCAGGCCAACTCAGATAAAATTCTATCGTCCGGCGCAGATGGCTCTCTTTGCAAAGCTTGCGACCTACCCTCCACTGGCCCAGGTCACGGTTGTTTCCCCGACAAGAGACAAAGTAAGTATCAGCCCTCTTTGTCTTCTGTCCGCTGAGTGTGGGTGAGCATGTGGCGGAATCGGACCACTCCACGGACTGCCTGCATGACGATGACGTCTTGACAGATGCCCCTTGCTCATCACACTAACAACTTCCGTAGTTCAATTTCACAGTCGTCCTCGAATCGTCAAGATCCTTGCCCGAAAGACCATGGGAAGTCTCTATATGGTACGACCACGGGAGCTACGCTGGGATCAAGTCTCCATGGCAGGCACTGGATCTTAAACTTGAACACGCCACTCCTGCGGTGCTCTACGACGACACACAAGCCGACAACTACCGGTACACCTTTTCTGGCGACCTCGAGAGCCCATTTGTGTCCTATGGCCGGACTTACAAGGGCCGAAGAGTGCCTTTCACGGTCCGCTTCAGAGTCGATCCAAACGCGGAATGGTCATGGGTGTACCACAACTTTGGCATCAAAGATGGCGAACTTATCCTCCAGCCACCGATTGACCCTAACTTCCTCGGCGCATCCCCGGTTGAGGTCGAGGAAGGCTGGACATTGAGAAAAACGCCAAGCGATGCGCCAGAAGCTCGATTATACACCATCGAATCGGCCCACCCGATACCGACCCCGAATGCGGGCAATGCGAAAGTAGAATCACTTGTCCTAGGCCGCGTAACTCAAGTATGTCGCTGGCTGGCCCTGGTACGGATATGGGAGCCATGGTTTGCCCCCCGGCACGGTGAAAATCGGCTTCACCTGTCTGAACCAGCAATATTACTCTCCTTCCTCCGCTCTGATGGTCTGCATGTCGTCCTGCTGGCGGTGAACGGCATCGATGAAGTCCTTACAGAGATTACATCCACTGACGAAGGAGCGATTGCGGTTCAAGCCAGAAATGATACGGGACGGGATCGCAAGTACAAAATCCTGGCGGCTTCGGCTTGGAAATTCGAGGTTGCGAATGCCGCTGTCATGTATGAAATGCGCAAACTGGTCCGCCAGTCCAATGCATATCAACAAGCGCTCGAACAGCTGGAGCAACTCCCCAGAAGCATCCGATCGGAGTCTCTGAATTCGGATACGGTGCTTGTCAATCACGAGGTACATCCCACGGACGACCCAACATTGACTCCCCAATGGCTGGCTAGCTGGTATGACAGCCTTGCCTACTGTACCTGGAATTCTCTCGGCCAGGATCTGAATGCAGAGAAGATCATGGCCGGACTGGATTCGCTTGCTCAGCATAAAATCTACATCTCGACCTTGATCATTGACGACAACTGGCAATCCCTCGACGGCACTCAAGGAGAAACAAACCAATTCCAACGTGGCTGGAAAGACTTCGAAGCCAATCCGCTTGGCTTCCCCGAAGGCCTGAAATCGGCGGTCGATAAGATCAGAGAGACGCACCCGAAGATTCGTGATATTGCTGTCTGGCACGCCCTGATGGGCTATTGGGGCGGTATTTCTGCAGAGGGCAGAATCGCCCAGACGTACAAGACGCAAGAGGTTACATTCCGTGAAGGGACGCCCATGTCCGGCCGCAAATTGGCCATCCATCCAGACGATATCCACAGGATGTACGACGACTTTTATCGATTCCTGTCGAGCGCCGGCGTCACCGGCGTCAAAACAGACGTCCAGTTCGCAATTGACCTGCTCAATGACACTCCTGATCGTCGATCTTTTACGAATACCTACCAGTCGGCATGGACACAAGCACACCTACGCCACCTGTCTGGAAAAGCCATCTCCTGCATGTCGATGGTGCCACAAATTCTCTTTCACAGCTTCCTGCCGACAACGACACCCAGAATCCTGCTCCGCAACAGCGACGATTTCTTTCCAAACGTGCCTACTTCGCATGCGTGGCATATCTTCGTCAATGCCCACAACGCCTTGTTCACCCAGCATCTTAACATCCTTCCCGACTGGGACATGTTTCAGTCCAGCCATCCGTACAGTGGCTTCCATGCCGCCGCGCGATGCGTCTCGGGAGGACCTATCTACATCACTGACACCCCCGGCGAGCACGACGTCGGCCTTATCCAGCAAATGACGGCATTGAGTCCAAGAGGACAAACAGTGATCCTGCGACCCAGCTGTGTTGGAAAGACGATGGGCGTCTACGACAAGTACGACGAAAAGGGCGTCCTTAAGATCGGCGCCTACGACGGTAAATCAGACGTCGGCTCTTCCTTCCTGGGTGTCTTCAACATCGCCGAGTCAGAAACCAGCTTCATTCTGCCCATCACGAAATTTCCGGGCGTCAATGCTCCTCCCTCCTCAACCGGCGATGGAGAGATCTCCAAGAAGAAATGGATCGTCCGCTCGCATATTTCCAAACACATCACGTCACCGATCCAGCCCTCCGATCCCATCAAACCAGATAATCTGCTTCAATGCACACTACCGGTCCGTGGTTACGATGTCTGGACGGCACTGCCCGTGCACACCTTCCACCTGCCAGCATGGGACTCGGACCTCGGCGTCGCTGTGCTGGGCCTTCTAGGCCAATTCACGGGCGCCGCTGCGATCGTCGAGTCGAATTTCAACCTCGACGAAGTCACGTCCGAGGGGGTCACACACCGCCTGAAAATCCACGTCCAGCTCAAGGCATTCGGCCTTCTGGGGATCTGGCTCTCTGACGTCCAGTCCCGGCAGCGCAAGGTCGAGGATATGATGGTCATCATTCAAGGACGAGCCGTGCCGGAGCACGTGGTCTGCTTCGAAACAGAGCATTGCCCAGCCGAAAGTGGACTACTCGTCATCGACGTTGGCAAGGCCTGGGAGGAAATGGGGCTAGAGTCAGGCTGGAGCAACGAGGTCGGGGTAGACGTCTTCTTGCATTAAGCCTGAAAGTCGCGCGTTCATGCTGCATTGGCCCGGCGCAGGATGACACGCGTTCGTGTTTGACCGCTCTAGAGGCCATATTCACCGTCCTCGAGCATGTGATTCAATGGTGTCCCCGTGCAGGGAGACTCACCTGCAGAATCAGAGATGGACTGGCCGCTTAGTGCGTGCAAGGAAAAGATTACCAATAGAACGATCTCGTTCATCCACGCCTCTGGCATATTCATTCGAGCTTGGTGTTTGTCAATCTGTCTCGTCCTCGCTCAGTGACCAGCTTCGTCTCCGTTTCCTCGCATATCTCATTCCGAATTACTCACTTGATGGAGATCCCTACCTGGCGGGCCGGTCGGTCACCAACGTCATGATAGGAAGGTATATGTCTAGATATCTCTCAGAGCACCGTGATGACCATCGTCCAACACAGTATGTACATGTACCTCGCCAAAGCTGGACCACAGGTCTCTCTCACGTACACTCTTGTTCAACCAATGCCTGGCATTAAGTCCTCAACAGGTATTGACCTTTCATTTCCTTTCCAGACTTTAAGGGTCTCTACATCCCGGCGGATTAGCGAAAGCAATGGAATGAAATCTAGGTCGTATGGTTGGCAAATGCTACATCCTCACTCTTGAAGGTCATTGTTCCGTGCGAAACCCGTGAACAAAAAGGTCTTCATGAATCCTGTAGAAGGAGGCATCGGTTCTCCTTGTCACTCGGTCATCTTGAAATCGCCACCTCTCCGGCTAGTTTTCATTCCGTTTCACGACTTGTCAGAGCGGTCTTTTCTGTTCCTGTATCATCAGTGATGTGACGAGAGATGCATTCTCGGCAGTGTCTTCCAACGAGGCAGCTTATGGGGAATCTACGGGGACTATCGTTAGGTTCTGGTGAAGCTCGATGTTGTAAATCCGGCTATTCTCATATTTCATGAACCCCGGGAGCCTCGGCTCTAGGGTGCGAACGTTAGAACAGAAAGAAGAGTCACAGATCCCGTGAAGTCTACGTCAGAAGCCCGTCCAGCTGGACTAGATATTGAAGCATGGACACAGGCGGGAGTGGATTCACTCTTTCGTTCTGCCTGATAGATGCTCGGTTAAACGGCATGCTGCGTGGACCATCATCCTTCTTGCTCATGGACATCTCCTTTTCAAGTCTGTCTCCTTGCTCACTGACGTGTCCCTTCAAGTCTGTCTCGTTCCGCTCGGTCAGAGAAAGGTCCCACGCCATCCTGCGGGCATAAGTTGCCACCTCTATCAACGCGACTGGAACTCCAAGAACGCCGTCGAGTATAGAATGCAGCCGATTTATGACGTGCGAAAGTCCTTTCCTGCAAACACAGAGTTCCGCTGCCCTCACGTAGTTTCTCTATTTGTCTTCATAGAACCCTTCCTTCTCTAGTCTTCGGCGAGCCTCTTCGAGGGCCCATGTCTGTATCCTAGTACCTCATGTTAGCGAGAAATGTTTCATGTTGTGCCCCGTTCAAATATCGAGTGCGCAATGGTGCGTCTTGCCACGAGTCACGGGTAAGAGGCAATGAAGGGGGCCAGAACGTACGAGGTATCCTCTTTCATCGTATATGCTGCAATAGCGACCACCCAGCTGGCGACAAACACCCACGCCAACCCCTCCCAACCTTCCTTTTCATATTTCTCCCCCGGCCGAATTCCCCACAGCCACCCTGACGGAGGGTCAAAGTGGTCGTCATGTCCGCTTGCGTGGTGGCCGTGGGAGTCGTCGCCACGATGTTCGTTGTGGGCGGTCGTGGCAGTGCGGATTGAGGTGCGGGCCAAGGCTAGGCGGGAGCCTGAGGGCGCTGGACGAGTAAGGACAGAAGCAGGGCGCGTCAGGCGCGACGGTAACCGGTTGAACATCCTCGATTATGTTGTTGTGAAAGGAGATGGGGTGTGACGTGCAAGTGAGGAAGTGCCTAGGACGGCACCACGGCGATCAGAGAGGGCAACTCGAGTGACGGAAGAGCTCTAGAATTCACTGGATCTGATCGCAAGGCCGCGGGGTCGTTCGAGGTGTGAAGAATTGCGAACGGGAACCAAGGTGATTTGCGGTCAGCTACGAAAATGAGGTTGAGTTGAGGTTGAGACGTCGCTCGGTTTGCCAAGCGTTTTTGGAGCTCCAGCTTGGGAGTCGGAGAAGCGGCACTGACGCAGCAGCACCGCAGTGGGTGAGCTGCTGTCACATTGAGCAAAGACTCAAGTAGAGCATCATCTCAATACCACACCTACCCTACGGTGGTTTGTCAGGCGGGAATGGAATGCGTCCATCACCATGGGTCCAACTGATTACGATCCCGCAAGCGCAAAGTTTGAATAGAAGTTGGTAATTGAGTCTCTACAACTCATCAGTCAATTCATCCATGTATGACCCAACACGACAATCCAGCGCTACGTGTGTTCTGCTTGCTGTCATGTTCGCCTCTTTTTGCCTTCGTCCGGGGCTCAACGCTTTGTGTACGGAAAATCTGCAACACGAAGAGAAGGAACAAGAACCTTCCTGTAGTTTTTCGCACAAGAGTTCGCTTCGACAGTCAAACTCCTCCATGAGAATCGTGAAAATGCCGTCAATGCATACCCATCACAATGTCAACACACCGTGCTTGTGCAGTGCGCTGCATTGGTTTGCCCACATATTACAAAAAGTCTTCCTTGCGTTTCCCGCTTTCTGCTTTTGGTTTCCAATGCTCCGTCCCAATACAATGCTGAAAACGACTGGCGCCGTCCCATGCATCCAAGTGAAAATCCCGAGCTCATTCGTAAACTCCGTGCCTTCGTACTGTACAATGCTGCACAAGGGAAACGAGATCTCGTTGGATCTCGCATTTCTTCAATTAGCCTCCACAACCGTGGTAAAGGTCAACGGCTGGGGGAGGTCGTGGTCGGAGGATGTGCCAGCCACATCGAGATAGCTATTCGCACTCCTGCTCTTGGGTAGACCCGGCTTTCTCAGCCCTGGGCTGGGTGATGAATTCGGCGGATCGAAAATTTGCCGAAACACCGGCTCTGGATACTTATGCACAGGTCGTTCAGGGCTCAGAGACACCCCTTCAGCTTTTCGGACAATCTCCTTCAGCGCTCGAGTGATCACCCCTGCTCTGACCACGAGATCTCTGAGATCCTGCGTGTCGAAAGGCAGTTTATCACGATCATGAGAAGGTGTTGCTTGCTCCACAGGTGGCGGTTCCACCGCACTTCGGTTGTAATGGATGGCCTGCAGAAAGCTCTTAGTTTGCAAGCTTTCCCCACGTGCTCGTCCGTAGGGAGGTGTTGCCGGACTGGAGATAGAGCGCCGGTTCGTCGCGGGCCCGAGATCGTCTTCGACCGCCCTTTTATGCGGAGGTGTCTCGTCACCAAAAATATCAGACGATACCGGCGAAGGCGGCCGAGGCAGAGTTTCGTCATCCTCGTTGACCGTTGCAAGGTCGATGATGCTTTCTGCGTCTTCCCATAGTTGTCGTGAGTAGCCATCAAGTAATTTTAGATCAGCCCCACGTATGCGAAGCCGTTTAAGCTCTTCAACCAAGAGCATGAAATCTCGGACTTGACCAAATTGCATGTGCACGCTCTGCTGGCGATCGATGATGGACTGCGGCACCTTGACGCTTCGGATTGACTCCCGATTCTTCGCCTTCTCTTCGTCTCTTGGCGCCCAAGCTTCCTGAACCTCTTCGGCATCGTCAAAGTCAAAATCGTCGCTCCATTCCTCGCTGACCGGCTTGCTCCCGAGAGCCCACGTACCAAACTTGGTGGCAGATGATGGCGTATCACTTTCGATGAGCGTGTCTCGATTGACCGGCACGCTCTGGCTACGAAGGTGCATGGCTGCGTTAGATTTCCGACCAGAGGCTCGACTTCGTCCAACATGGTTGCCTTGTTTGCCGTGGACTGTTTGAGGTCTTGGACTGATGCCATTAGACTGGTCACTGCCGAACTTCTGTTGTTCCGACCAGTCAAAGATTGACGACCTCTTGGTAGACCGCTGTTCATCGAAGTCATCCTCTGACAGTTGGTCAAGTCGGGGCTGCAGAAGACTCGACGGCAGATTATTTGAGACATCTCCTCCGAGTCTATCCGACTTAGGCGACCAGTCGATATCGTCTTCCGCGTCCACATCCATCATGCTTGGAAGCTCTGGCTCCCCATGTTGCAGTCCAGCAAACAGATGGGTCGTTGGCGGCGAAGAGTTGAAGATAGCCAAGTCACGAGGAGCCTTTCTCGGCACAGGAGTTGAAACAGAATCCTCCGCGTCCATCGTGGGGCTTTTGACCGGAGTAGAAGCCTCGCCAGGGCTGACACCTTGCATGTGCTCGTTGTTTTCAATACCATGGATACCGATGCCAATTGTGCTTGGTCCACTGGCCCCCACCCGTGAGCTGGATGGCACATCGTTATCCAGTGTAGCTCGTTGCATCAATTGCTCGAGGTCGTCTGTCTCATCGGGCTGCTGATCAAGGGACATCTCGTCAAATATCGTTTCTATTTTAGGTTGACGGAAGCCTGAGTGGCTACTTGCTGTGGCCCGAGTGGCCAAAGAGTCATACGCCGTATCGCTGTGAAAATCCATCGAGTCATCGTCGGTGAAAACTCTCGTGTCATTGTCGGAGCTGGCGGTGGTGGGGTCTGAAGGAGCAACAGAAATACGTTTTGGTATACTAAACCGGTGTTGTGGAGGGCCGTACGATGGAGGGCTTGAAGTGAAAACAGGAGTTCCATGAGGTAAATCGATCTCGAAGGTGGATATGTTCGACATGGGCGATATGTTTGAGAATGCAGTCGACGGAACAATGCTCCCATAGGCTTCGTCTTTATTCAGCCTCACTATCGGATCGGTGAAATGGCGAGAAGGAATGCCTTTTCGTACCGAACCCAGTGTCCGCCGCATCTTGTGCCTTCGGGTTGGTGGAGAATGTGGGATTTCAGGCGGTTGCTCAATCCGATCTTCCATGTCCGCAACGTCTCGAGGTTCTATAGTACCTCCTAGAAGCAACGTCGGCGGCCGACCTTGTGGAATCGGAACAGTCCGGGCGATGCCTTCTTGATAGAAGCCCGACGAATGTCTTTTCCTAGAGTAGCCAGTCTCGAAGAAAGGTCTCCAGGTGGGCTCCTGAGAAATGTAACCGGGCAGCTCTGGGAACGTAGACTCGGTGGTCAAAGGTCGAGTGTATGGTGGGCCAGACAGTGTTGCTGACCTTTGATGGCTAGTAGCCGGACGCCTTAAAAGAGCCGGAGGTCGAGTCGCACCGTCACTGTTGAGAACTCGCTTCGACGATGAGCGCTTGACCAGCTTATTGGGTTGGTCCAGGTCGTTCATCGAAGGGCGGGAGGGAGCTGGGGAGATGTCAAGCCTGGACGAGGATGATGTAGGGCTGCTGCGAGAGGGACGAGAAAGACTCGAGATCCGTCGTAACCAGGTTTGACTTTGACTGGGCTTCTGTTCTTTTCCTTCTATTGACGAGTCCCTCTCGCCAGACGTCCAAGGTCTCAGTATCCCGTGCCTGCTGATCGAACTTTCACGCGAGCCCGTGCCCGTGCTCTGTGTGGCTGCAGAAGGAGTGGTGATTTTCCGTCGCAGAATAGACGTGGACAGCCGGCGCTCGATTCGTTCGGACAATGCTAGGGCGGGAGTGTTGGGGTCTGAGGTAAGAGGACGTGGTAGCTCGGGGGAGTTAGGAGAACGTATGGCAGCATTTGAGCCGGGAGCCTTTCTCTTGCCGGGCTTGATTAGATATGAATCTCCCTCAGATGAACCTAATGCTAGGCCGGCGGCAGCAATGCCCAAGGTACCGACTGCACAGAGCTGGACCCAACAATCAGTAAGTGTATTCAGAGGAGAAAAGACGCTCAATGGAATTGTTATACCGTAGCAATGTGCTCCTGTCTGGATTCCATTACGCGTGACGAGCCAAAAGCCCTTGAGGCACCGCTACCCAGATCCTCTGGAGGCCGCTGGTACGGGACGTCCTCATGGCGGATTCACCATCAGCGACAGTGGCAGGAGGTCAAGAGTCCGGTGCAAGAGTGACAGTGTGCTGTTATCGTGGTCGACTGCTTTGGTGTTCTAGAAGACGTATGGTGGATGCAAGGGGTACGGGCTTCTCTTGGGCGCTGGGTCACAAATCGGGCGAGCACACGCGACTGGTTTGGAATGGGTCGGGCCAGGATGCAAACACAAGTGGATCTGGTGGATTAAGGCTGCATGCCGTGAGAGTAAAGACACAAGAGATGCAAGGACGCGCAAAAGGCACAATGAAAAGTCACAGCTGAAGAATGAAGACTGAGGAAAGTGTAAAGGAGGAATTGAGGAATCTCAGCTGGGAGTCAGTGGTAGTTGTTAGGTGGGTGTGGATGGAAAGTTTGGGGTGTGGCTATTGGCAAGCAAGCACCAGGGCGTCCCCAGATACGCGATCCACCATACGGAGTGCTACCTGGGTGTTATAGGTAGCAACCATCCACCCGCGCTGTAAGGCTGTCTTGGCCCGTGGTTGGATTTCAACTTTAGAGCTGTGAATCTACATAACTGGTAGCTCCTCCCACATCGCTCAATACGGGGCTGGAAGGTGAGCAAATTGTATCACTTCGCGAACCGCGAAACTTGTAATGGCCGGTATTAGCAAAGTATCTTCGCGACTCCGTCCGCCGTTGCTGGTGTCCATATCCTCTGTTTGTCCAGCGAGGTGACATCCTGCTGCTCGAGGCGGGCAGAGCGTTCAAGCTATGCATGTCAATCGCAGCCACACCGGCGCCCGCCTCTTGGTAGACCTGTCAGGACGTCTTGAGGAGCCAATACTGCTCATCCTAGGGGATCTCCAGCCGGTTCCGTCCAGGGAAGGCCGGAGCACAGGGCAAACATGGTTCCCGACCAGATGCGCCCGCGGCGTCTAAATCGGCTGTCAGTGCGTCAAACTCGACACTGAAGCGGCATCCTGTTGGTGGTGGGACGATACTATTGACTGCAGCTTCGCGTTCGCAAATCATTCCGCGGCCATATACAGTCACTGTGACCGTAGATGCTACATTATTAGGCGGCATCGTTGCTCAACGCCCGGTCAACCAGATGCGGTGCTACTGACTACCCTCAACAGTTCTGAACGGGATTTCTTGTTGGTACCAACCTCCTGTAGCAGCCGGTCAAAATAGGACGGGGAAATCCTGAAGTTGGCATACATGAAGATGACGGTAATTGACTCGTTCCGGTCACCAACTTTACACAGTGCTCGTCACGGCACAAAATCATCCTGCGCCCACAGTCGCTGCTGTTGATCACTGCTGCTTGCGTGTCGATGGTAGGGCCCGTGGATGTGGCGGCACTTGCGTTTACTGTGTACGTACGAATAATATGACAACTAAAACATCATGGTGTCATACCCTTGCGTCGGCTGGCCCAAGAGACTCCACAAACCGTGTGACGATAGACCAGGGAATCCCAGCAAAGGTAAATCCGCAGTCCCTCGCAAAGAGGGAAATGTATTACAGGGCATTTCTGCGTGAGAAGTTGAACTGCCCTTTTGAGAACCAGGCGACCCGTTGAAGCAACAAGCTTGATCCTGGTCTCCTTACTTCTGGTATGGCTTCGTGAAGGTTCGGGGATCTCAGTTTCGGCTGGGAAGAGGTCAGTCGTTTAGCACCGAGTCGTTCGGCCGTCCAGCTGCATTTGTGCAAAAGTGCATGCGAAATAAGTCATTAGAGCATTTGAAAATGCCGAAAAAGCAAGCTTTGGAGCTGAGGAGACGACCGGCAAACGCATGAGACAGATGGTTCCAGCAAGCAGCGAGTTTAAAGTGCGTTAGCGAGGGCCCAGCGCGTGAAACGCGACGATAAACCTGGGAAACAAGGCCGGGGTGTACGTAAATGGCCGATCAATCGGATGAGAGAGTACCAGCATGGATCCTCTGGGCTTGATATCGCGATTCGACACCCAGCTAGCCACGGTTGCCCGCCCGATTCAGGCGGTCGAGATCGTCCTAGCCTCGAAGAGTCGACGCTTACACGGCACATGCAGCTATGCCAACAGTTGTCTCACATTTTGACGTGGGAAACAAGTTTGCAGATCCGGAAAAAGTACTCGTAGCTGTTTGTTGTCGGCCCGTCAACGCCCATCGAGGTCAAGCGGGGAGGTGCACGGATAGAAGCTCGTTCGAAACTCTCGCACAGCCGAACGGTCTCGCCTAATCAAGGGACGTCTGGCAGTGGCTGATCCGGGTGGAGGCCGGCTCTTCAAGGCTTAGGGTGATGATAGGCTGGCGTCGTGTATGACGGAATCTGCGTGTTGATACACACAAAGTTAGATCTCGCGTCGCGTGCCAGCCAGTCTAGCTTGAACAGGCCTTGATGATACAAATGGTGAGGCTAACCGGCTGCTTGGCTCCTTGCACAATCTAGGGCCACTGGTGAGCGTAGAAGCTGCTTTGATATGTATCCGTGTCACACATCAGCCTCGGATGACGTGACACTTGTCAGACTATGCTAGTAGTCAACTGGTGGAGGCTGTTTGGAAGACCGTGACCGCTGATTCACCGTCCGCTGGCGGTGAAAATTGTCCAAGGCAGCTGGGGAACGGCAAGACCTAGCTCAAGATCAGGGTTTGCATGAACGATGCCACCTTCTTGCGGACCTGTCCACAGCCAGATTGCCGGGCTGCCGTTTGACAACATCCAATCAATCAGGCCAGCCAGGCTCGCAAAGGGATGTCCCAGGCACGACTTAAAGTTCTTTATAAATTTGCACAGCCATGACTGTGAAGGCTTTAGTCCCTGACCCAACAAAACTTTTGCTGGTTCAACTCTGCCTCATTGCTTTTCACAGTCGTTGGGTAACTTTCAAAATGGCCCTTGTGGACGAGACACGAGTCAGTGCGGGGTCTTCGAAAGCTCAAATGCATCCTAGCTGCAACTTGACATCAAAAGGCGGGACGGAAAATCGAAGATCGCAAGACCACTTCCAAGAGAGCTAAAGGTCTTGCCACTGCAAGAGGAGACCCATACGCCTAAGGTGTCATTCGACACCCACAGCTCGGAAACCAATACCAGGGCTTGTTCGACGTACGAACTTGTAGGACATGCAAACTGCAGTAGATGACATATCTTGAAACATTTCTCTGTCACTTTGGCCGGGCAACTCTGTGCTAATAGAAGCATACCATGCTTAGGCGTGCTCTGCAGGTATTCCTCTGGCCTTTCTCTTCAGTATGATGGGCCTGGATAGGCAAGCCTTCAACAAAAGCAGTCACTTGCAGCACCACATGTGCATGATTAATGCCGGTCATCCGCGCTGCTGACTACTGCAAGACACTCGCGATTTTACCGAAGCACTCCCTCTCGGATACCAATGATTGTTGATGGGCGTCATTTCCGGGTCGTGGGGCACGACTACTGTAGACTACTATTTTTGAGCTTGGAGATGTGCGTGTTGCGGTCGGGGTCTTCGCTAAGCGCTTCTTTGTTCTCCGCTCACTCGGGTCAGGAGCCTGTCTTCGCAGATCAAGCAGAGTTTGACGCGTTGCTCTCACTAACGCCATTCTCACTCCTGTCTGGCCTGACCAGAGTGAGACGCGTTCAGAGGAATATTCGATGATTGGGAAATGTGAGTTTGTCGTCAGATTGGCACTAGTACGTATTTGTCGTAGGCTGCCAAGAACAGCTCGGATATCTTCCGCTTTTCAAATTTCTGCCGCACTAGACGATTGTGTAGGTACGTGACTGAGTCTTCGCCCCAAGACTTTGAGGCAGATCCATCATGTTGAAGTTTGTTGCTTCTACGCAATCTCTTCGTGGGCCGTTCTTTAGCTCATTCGCAATCTTCCCGCATTATCATTGGACAGCCCGGGTTCGAAGCAGGGTACCTGAACCACAAGCAACAGTCTCTCAATAATTTCAGCCACACCAAGCCTCATCCACATCGACAACACTTTTTCGTCCCGTCCATATCCGGGCTTTTGACGGAACTTTTTGCCCATACCGGGAAGACCCGTCAAAGTCTACGTCTGCTCGAGCACAAACCCGAAGATCAACGGCACTACCACTGGACCTGTTCTCGAGCCATCGTCAGCCTGGGCAGTCATGGAAGCTGAGATACAAGCTCAAATTCCTAATATTGATCATGTACTATCAGAATATTCCGTGGTAAGTCGACGTCTTTGGCATGGTGTCTGTGATGAATTCGTTTTCGCACAATGCTACTGAGAACTGCCCTGTTGCATGATTTTGTTCCCGGAAGTCATTTCGCTAAAGAGGCCCCCACAGGGATATCTGAACCATGCATCCAAGCTCTACGTCTCAGAAGACGATCCGTCTACTCAGTCGCCACTGGGCGAGGCTCTTGAGACTGTGACATCTCTGCTCGTGTCTGCATCCGGGAACTTTTCTGACCAGAACGAAACTGCGATACGGAATCTTGTTGAAAGATTCATTGCGAGACTAAGTGAGGCAAATGGCGTCGATCCCGAGCGGCGACGGATGCCGTTCGCAGCCAGGAAGCTCGAGCAAACCATCCAGGTCAGCGCACAGCGAAACATTTCTTCTACTATGGGCTTGACTAGTGGCGCTGTTGATCTTGAGGCCACCAATGCTCGTAAAGTCGAATCGAAGGTCGACAGAAAGAAGCTCGAAAAAGCCGAACGGAAAATTCGAGCGAAGCAAGACAAGAAAGTCATGAAGAATGTCGAGTACGAAGCGTCGAGGTTGCTCAACCAGCCGGACCCCACGCAGTCGTACGAAGAGTTCTTCATGGCCGTCAACCCTCTTCAGCTTGGTGCTGATGCTCAATCGAAAAGCAAGGATATCAAGGTGGATGGGATCGATGTGTCGATTTCTGGAAAGCGTATCTTGACAGACACCTCTCTGACGTTAGCCTACGGTCGGAGATACGGTTTAGTCGGTCAGAACGGTATCGGTAAATCTACGCTTCTCCGGGCCTTGAGCCGCCGAGAAGTCGCCATCCCCACTCATATATCTATCCTCCACGTCGAGCAGGAGATCACTGGAGACGATACCTCTGCCATTCAAGCAGTGCTCGATGCCGATGTCTGGCGGAAGCACTTGCTGGCGGAGCAGGAGAAGATCTCGAAGCAGCTCACCGCTCTTGAGAATGAGAGGTCAAAGTTGGCTGATACCTCCAAGGATGCTGCCCGGCTAGACAAGGACAAAGACGGACTTGACATTACACTAGGTGACATTCAAGCCAAATTAAGTGAGATGGAGTCCGACAAGGCGGAATCTCGAGCTGCCAGCATTCTTGCTGGTCTTGGGTTCTCACCAGAACGCCAACAATATGCAACCAAGACCTTCTCTGGCGGTTGGCGGATGAGGTTGGCCCTTGCACGAGCACTTTTCTGTGAGCCAGATCTGCTACTGCTCGATGAACCTTCCAACATGTTGGATGTTCCTTCGATCACGTTCTTGTCCAACTACCTACAAACATACCCTAGCACTGTCTTGGTGGTCTCACACGACCGCGCGTTCCTGAACGAAGTGGCGACCGATATCATCCATCAGCATTCGGAGAGACTGGACTACTACAAAGGCGCAAACTTTGATGCCTTCTACGCAACCAAGGAAGAACGAAGAAAGAACGCCAAACGCGAATACGACAACCAAATGGCGCAACGAGCCCATCTGCAGGCTTTCATTGACAAATTTAGATACAATGCTGCCAAGTCATCCGAGGCGCAGTCTCGTATCAAGAAGTTGGAAAAGATGCCTGTTCTCGAACCACCTGAGGCTGAGTACACGGTCCATTTCCGGTTTCCTGACGTTGAGAAGCTTTCGCCTCCGATTATCCAGATGACAAACGTCGCCTTCGGCTACGCAAAAGACAAACCTTTACTTCGCAACGTGGATCTAGACGTTCAACTCGACTCAAGGATTGGCATTGTGGGTCCCAATGGAGCTGGTAAAACAACAGTGCTGAAGCTGTTGATTGGGCAGCTCCAACCTACGTCTGGCCTGATATCGCAGAACCCGCGTCTCCGCATTGGCTTCTTTGCACAGCACCACGTTGATGCTCTGGACATGAACACGTCCGCAGTAGGCTTCATGCAGAAGACGTACCCTGGCAAGACTGACGAAGAATACCGACGGCATCTTGGAGCATTCGGCATCACCGGAATGACTGGACTACAGAAGCTTGAACTGTTGTCTGGCGGTCAGAAATCTAGGGTAGCATTTGCTTGTTTGTCCTTGACGAATCCACATATCCTTGTTCTGGACGAGCCGTCGAATCATCTCGATATCGAAGCCATGGATGCTCTGTCGACAGCATTGCAGCAATTCCAGGGCGGTGTGCTGATGGTGAGCCACGATGTGACCATGCTTCAGAATGTGTGTACCAGCCTGTGGGTCTGCGACAAAGGTGTAGTCGAGAAGTTCCCTGGAGACGTCAACGCGTACAAGAAGAGGATTTCTGCACAGGCCGACGAAGCTGGAGTTGTCCAGGCGCATTGAGGAGGATCCAATACAGTGTCCGAGACTGATAGAAATAGAGGCCATGCTCGAAGGGTTCGGTTGTGCCAGGCGACCGGCCGGCTGAATTCCACGAATAGTTCGTTGTTGTCGGTCTATATCTTCTTGACGCGTCACTGCGGCTTGTGTAGCCAAGAACCGGCTGTCGATGTGCATTTTCAACATCCTACCCTGTATCTTGTAGTCATGTTGCCGTTTGCTTGGATGCTTGCAAGGATAATAGGGAATGTCGTGATCAATGAGTCGGATATATCGGCATTCACCTCCGCTATCACTGGCGCTAGGGCCAACTCCGGCTGTACCCGGGGCCGTTTTGACTAGGGGCGGTGCATGAGATCATCGACTTGCTTTGGCTGTTTGTTGCATTGGCAAGCATCATGACTACAGCTCCTTCCAAGGAAAGACGATCCAAGCGGACACCTGCTTCACATTATGGACTTTTGTGCAGCTTTCCGGAGGAGGGAGTTGTCCAGCTCTCACACCCTAAAATCTCCTTGAGCCCCGGTTGACCAGAGCTCATCATTCAACCCACCAGCCGCTGTCCGCCTTTCCTTTAACGATCTGCCGATAAAGATGAGGACCTTCGCACCGGTCCTCGCAGCAGCGCTCGCCACCGTCCTGTCGCCAGCATTCGGGCAGTCATCTTCCAGCTGCGGTCCGGCACCTTCGGGCTCGATTCGACCCTCGCTGGCGTCAGGGTTCCGCATGCAAGTGGTTGCGACTGGCTTGTCCAAACCTCGTGGCATCCTCCTCGACAAAGCTGGTAATCTCTTGGTGGTGGAACAAGGAAGAGGCGTTGTCTCAGCACACACACTGGATGAGAACAATGGATGTGTCTCCGTCGGCGCCTCGTCAGATGTGACTCCTGCGTTAAGTGTCTGTCACGTTGCCGTCAGGTGCTGGTCACGGCCACTGACATGGTAACAGCTGAATCACGGTATAGAGATCTCAAACGATGGAGAAACTCTCTTTGCTTCCTCATCCGAGAGTGTCTACTCTTGGGACTATGATCAATCAGCGAGGACAGTCTCAAACAATGCTACCCTTGTCAGCAATATGGCAGGCAGCGATCACACCACTCGAACCCTCTTGCTGTCAAACAAAGCTCCGGGTTTGCTTGTGGTCACCAGAGGGTCCACCTCCAACATCGACTTCGATGCCGCAAGTTTGTCCTCTGGGCACTCTCAGATCAAAGCATTCAACATCAGCAATGTGACCAGCACTCCATACGATTTCAATAGCGACGGCCTGCGGCTAGGATGGGGACTGAGAAATGATGTCGGCATTGCGGAGCATCCGACCAGTGGTGGCCTTTACTCGGTGGAGAACTCCGCTGACCAGATTACCCGTATGGGTGTCGACGTGCACGAGGACAACCCTGCCGAGGAACTGAACTTCCTGGGCTATCTGAATGGCACCCAATATCCTCCCCAGGGAGGCAACTTTGGCTACCCTTGGTGTTTCTCTGCTTGGGGCGTCGACGATCTTCCAGACAATGACAATTTGACGGTTGGAAGCCAGTTTGCTGTAGACGCAAGCCCCGATTCCAACAATGAGAATCGGACAGACGCCTACTGTGCACAGCAATTGCCCGCACGCTTGGTTTTCCAGGCTCACATGGCTCCTCTTGATATCAAGTTTAATAACAGCGGCACGGAAGCTTGGGTCACGTTCCACGGAAGCTGGGACAGGACTGAACCCGTGGGTGAGTTCCCCCAGCATCTGACGGAATGATCCCGACTCCAACGGCGTTGTTTCTGCCGCCTTGTCAACATCATTACGGGCTAACAATAATGATTCACAGGATACAAGATGTCTGTTGTGGCCTTCAACACGAGTGGCGAGCCAGTCGACGGTCCCAAGAGTAAGACAGCTGCCCGTGATATTTTCGCCAACGAAGACAACTCGCAATGTCCTGGTGATTGCTTCCGTCCAGTGGGCATGGCTATTGATAGCCAAGGCCGTATCTTCGTATCCTCCGATGCCTCTGGCGAGATATACTTGATATCCAAGGTCTCCGGGTCCCCAACTTCGTCAGGGAACCCATCCTCGACCTCAAGTTCAGCTCCAACATCAACGGGTGCCGGCAGCCACGTCAAGGCTGCAGCTATGTCAGTTGTTGCTGCACTGTTCTGCGCTATGGCTCTCATGCAGTAAGATATGATGGGAGGCGGCAAGCAGCTGTACAAGAAATAATGCCATGATGAAGCAAGTTCAATGAAGCAGGCGTGTTGTTGTGCTGATTATGGAGACGTTCGTCCATGCAATTCTTGAAAGATCACACTTGACATGTGCTCCTCATGCGCCTGATGTAGGTATTCACTTCCGCCGACTTAACATCTCACCCGAACATCGATCTCGTTCTGGCGAAGCAGTCATGGGACCTAGCTTCAAAATCGCCTTCTTTCATCATCTTTCAATACATCCCCCTGCTTAAGATCCCATACGGCTCCTCTTCCTCGTCCATATTTTCAAACCCTCTCATTCATCTATCAACATTTGCCCCCTTTTCCACATTTTTGTGTTGGGTCATGGATCTTCCCTCGGTGCAGCTGGCCTGGAGCCATATTGACCCATCCGATAGCGATCTCTCTGACCTTTCTGAGGATTTTGAAGACACAGATATCGACATGGAGGATGATTTGGCCAACACAGTGCCAAATATTCGAACCAAGCGCAAGGCGATTTCACCCTTTGACATTTCTGACGATGAATCGATGGACGACGTTTCGCTTTCGGAAGACAGCCATTCACCACCCAGGAGCCTTAGATCGGCGAACCCTGCGAGCGCAAAGTTTGAAGAAGTTCCTACGGAGGCAAGAGAAGTTAATGTGCCTCACTCGTCCTGGCTGACTGACTTGACCAGATCCTCAATCTCATTGTGTCTCACCTACCCGATGACAAGGACCTCTTCAACTTGAGTTGCTCATGCAGAACTTTCGCTGCTCTTCTGGTGCCCAAAGAATCCGCCATATGGAAAGAGAGGTTCCTCTCCCGATATGACTTCCCCTACGTCGCCAATCCAAGATATTTCATCTTCGCATATCAACTTCGTCGAGCCGTGCTTCGCCAATTCGTCGAGTTCACTGATCCAAAGGATCCACGGCTCGGTGTGCAACTGGAGGTCCTACGAGACATGGTGATCGGTATGTTGTCCATTACACGTTCTCTATGTTCCTCTTCATACCGCTCATTTACTCGTCATATAGAGGCCTACAGACCGCGTCGACGCCATCTCCCTCCGCCATCGATGTCGAAGAACCTCGCAGCATTTGCTTCTCCACATAACTCGCCCTGGATACGCACCTTCCTGTCTTGTTTCTTCTTCCCATGTCGTGGTCAGAGATTTGGCCAGCCACATCGTCTCTTCGATGCTTTACAGCTCGTGCTTTCCCACCTTCTATTGTCCCCTGCATCCCAAATGGCGCACGTCATCAAATCGTCGCGGGGGAACTATGATCTGGCTGTGGTGTACGCCTGGGGCAAACCTCTAGTACTTTTGTACCGCGAGCTAGCTGCGGGAGAAGAGCCTCCCGAGCCCTCACCTTCTACCTACCAGGAGCGACGCAGTCTGAGAAAGCGCTCGCCGCCGCCCAAGTTTCTCCTCGACACGCATACATTGCTTCACATACGCAACTTTTGGCACCGTCATCTCATCGGAGATCGACAGGGCTTTGGATCAGCGAGCATGGTTGAGAGCACATACGGGCATATGGCGAAAGACCTCACGCGTGCTGGAATCAATTTGAAGAGGTGGGACAAACCATTGAAAGACAGAGACTTGCACATTGCCATGGAATGGTACGGCCACTACAGCACCTTGGCCCAGTGGCCGAAGAAGAAACAAGAGCTTGAAGAAGTACAAAGCCTGGCGGAGGACTGGCAGAAGGTGGATCCCTTGGTAAATCATAACAGTCTCTGTCATTGTGGAATAAAATGGCTGACGTGGCGCAGAAACTCGATTTCTCCATCAGCGTCGACAATGACGAGGACGGGTTTTGGTCACCCATCTTTGCCAACATCCCCATCTTTCAAAATACCCTTTCAGGCTTCAACCTTGACTCCAGCCCATGCAGGTTCATTCGAGGTCTGGCCCCATTCGTCGAGCTATCCCTGCCCAACAACGACACGAGAACACCAGCAGACTCGCAAAATGCCGCCCAGCTACCGAAATATCATCCCTACTTGGCGATGCGGCTTCGAGGCGTCATCCATTCTATCCCAGCGCAGCCGCGGTTGAACAGTATCCCAGGTTGGAATCGCATCATCATGGTGCTGTACAAGCCAACACCTCGCCACCTAATCCAAGTCCTCGAGCACGCGGAGCAAGAATTTGGCGATAGCTTTACCACGACGATAACAACACAGATGACGCAGAACGGTAACAACAGTGGTCAGCTCGCTCAGGTCCTCGACGGGATCGGCGCGGCAGGACAACAACTTGACCCGGCCGAAATGGACGCGCAACTCGCTGCTCATCTGCGCGATAAACTCCTCAACAACCACCTCTGGCGCGACGGCTCGAAATTCGACAAGGACAGAATCGAGGAGATGGAGGAGAAGTACCGGCTGAGCGAGTACCTCGACTGGAACGACATTGACTACGCCTACGCTTACGAAGGCGTCATTCTCCCAGGCGGGAAGATCATGATGGGGCGGTGGTGGCGGCTCGCTATGAATGGCGAGGGAGACGGGCTGGAGTGGAGCGATGCGCTCGGTGAGGTCGAGGAGGGTGATGCGATGGATTTGGACGGGGGAGAGGCTGTTCAGGATGGCCATTCTGCCGCAAATGGGACCGGTAGTGGCAACGGCAACGGCAATGGCATTAGCAATAGCCTTGGGAGGAGCCGATCCAAGAAGTTGGAGAGAGGGCCATTCATTTTCTGGTGCTGAGTGCACGGCGTCGCTGAAACTGCGAAGGCTGGATGGCCGGCTTGGGAAGCCATAATTAGGATAGTCTATGCACCCGATATTGCTGGGCTGTAGGTGGTGGGCGACGACATGGTATCACAGTATCTCGACAGGGGCTCTTCAGCTCAGTCGATCATGAAACTCCCCGTGGCCGCGCCCATTGGTCTTCAGCATTCAGTGTCGATACGACAGAGAGGGAGAAAACAGACCGGCTTTGGCATCACTGAACTCATATTGATTTGACTCTGCGTTGAGCCTGGTCAGCTGTTGACACTCGTAGGTTGGTTGATACAGTATTCCACTTCAAACCACCCGGCCTTGCATCAATCCGATGCATTTCTCACTGTTCCTTGCTTGTGGCAGCCCGTGACAGTTCTTGGGAAATGCCCTCTCATTGCTGGAAATGGAGGAGGGTGGTTCATTTTCACGTGCTCACATGTACAGCATCATCACACACAACCGACTGATGCTCGAGGTGCAAAGCAGAGCTCACTGCGTTTCTTTGTCATTATTACACTCCTGTCTAGCTATACCCTGCCACTGGGCCGCGTGCGTATCCAAATACGCGCTCCACGCCGTACGCTCCACGGTGCATCCTCCCTTCGGTCATCAACCTCTTGTAGTGGGGAGGCTCCGAGAACCTAAAAGCTCATTTCATTTCTTGCAAATCGCCGCGCCAATCCGGCACTTTGGTCGACGTAGTCGAAGTCACTGGCCGAGATGCGCTTCTCCAGCCCAGCGCCATCCTCGACTACACTGCCGCCGCCCGAGACTGGGGGCACAGCGCCGCTCATCTCAACCTCGGAAGAGCCGGAACCGGCCATGGCCGACTTCTGGAGCTGGGGACTCTGGTCGGGATAGAATTTCCCACCAGGGTGCAGTGCCTCCATCTGAGTGTGCGGGTACTGGTCGTCGTCGAACCCGTACGTCGTGTAGGGAGACTGGTATCGCTGCGGGGCAACTGCACTGGCGGAAGACTGATCCCGTTGTTGGGCGTCATAAGCGCCATCGCTAGCATCGACCCACATATCATCACTGTTTGTGGGGGCATAGACGGCGTCCATGTCGGGGAATTCGAAGTGCGAGCTCATATCCGTATCCGTATCCATCCCCGTCGCTGTCGCAGGGACAGGGCCCTGTCGATGGCCCTCGAAGCGGAGGGTTTCGGACGCCGGCCTCCCCGTCGACGTCTCATGCAGGTCATCGTTCTGGACCTCGACTTCGCGGTCGCGGATCTTGCGCATCAGCTGCAGGAATTGACTGTTTTGGAACTTTTCGCTCGTATCATGCGAAACGCTGTTCAGCAGCTCGCCTGCCGTGCGGGCCAGTTCGTCGGCGTCGCGTGCGTTCGGCTCAGCGGTACGTTCGTGCTTCTCGACGTAGCGAAGCGCGTCGCTCCCGATCTTTATATTCTCCCCTTGTTGGGCTTCTGTAGGGTCTGCGTGGAGTTGGGCCTCGATTTGGAGAGCGCGGTCTTGGTCCATTTCTTGGGCGTGGGCGAGCGCATCGGCAAATGCGGCCTCGAAGTCCACGTCGGAGATCTGCAGCTCTTGTCCCATGCTTGGGTGCTGCATTTGCGGTTCCTGCTGTTGGAAGCCGCCGTGGGTATATGATTGGTACGGAGCTTGGGAATAGTTCATCAGCGAGGGCTGGAACGTGTTGCTGTTCATCTGCGGAAGGTCTCGCACTGCTTGCTTCCCCTGGGAGACGGGTGTGCTCGCGCTGGACCGCTGGCGCAGGAATTCATTTTGCCATCCACCCAGCGGCGATGACCTGATTAACGGCGCTTCGGTACGAAATTGCTGCGCCGGCACGGGCGACTGGTTATGGAGGGAGAGTCGCTGGAAGTCGGAGGCCCATGCTCCCGCCGCGGATGGGGCATGGTGTTGAGGATGGAAGAGCTCGGGCTGGTGAAGCTGGAAGGGATTCGGCGCTGAGTTCTCGAAGGCGTGGAAGTCGGCATCGAGGGCTCCGGTCCTGGGGTCGGCGGTGCGGAAACCCTTCGCGCATGGGTCAGCGGTGGGAGAGAGCAGGGTGGAGGTGGATGATAACTCACATGAGCAGGCGACTGTCTGTTCCCGACGAGGCGATCCTGCTGCAGTGTCCGATCTACCTGCGTGTGTTTCTGGAGGTTCTGAAGCGGGTTGGATGGCCCGCAGAGAGCGTCGGCCATGGCGGGGCGGGTAGCTGTCGCCTAGAGAGAGGGAGCGCGAGGGAGCGGCGGCCTGAGGGTTATGTCATGTCACCTCTCATGTCTCATATCTCATACTTGTCTGGAGTACTCGGCGTAATAGGAAATGGAAATAGATCGGGAATTGAATATGGCTGGCGGGCAAAAGGCGATGACAGCCTCGCACCGCGCGCAGCTGATGAGAATCGCACGCCGCCACCGCCGCCGCCGGTGCCGAGGCTCTTTAACTACGAGCCTTGCGGGACAAAGTTTACCCGGCCGGCCGCCTTGAAAAGTCCGGCCTCACTTTCATCTTCCACACTCGAGGAGATTCACGGCGCAGACTACGAAGATTCAATCTTTCTACTCGTATAGATCCTGCTGCTGTCAATTCCACCGCAGACTCGCCTGGTGTCCTCCCGCCTAATATCTTTCCCAACCTTTGCCAGCAACCTCTGGCCCGCCTTCCACTGGTTACCGGCATGGGGGAATCGTGGATTCCACGTTCTAGTTCTTCCTAAGAAGCCGCTGTTCTTCTTCCAGCTTGTCCCTTTCTCTGCTTGCAGTACTCAGGTCGCCTCGCTCAATATCATTGCCACTTTGCGCTAGACACGGCGACTTCTAAGATGACCTTGGTTCTCTCGCGGCTTCACTATGATGGCAGGTAGGTCTTTGAGCCTTTTCCTGTGTCGAAGACTCGAGTATTCGCTGGACGAAGTCACAGACCATGAATGCTCCTTCCGGCCACGGACATCAGCACCTCGGATTGCCGCTCATGGCATATCCTGACACGGAACGAGTTCTTGATGTTTCTTAACCATCCCCTCCCTGAGTATTCAATCTTCGCTATCGCCCCAGTGATCCTTCTTCCAGTTCAAGATACGGAGGCCAAGTTACCAACCCCCGCCTCTCAATGCTTGCTCGGTAAGGTAATCAAACAGTCTTCGTTAAAGGCGTCCAGATGAAGGATGACATTTCCAACCTTGTCGATGCAAGGTTTGCCCTGGAAGTACGTTCTTTCAAGGGGAATCAGTCATGGCAACGCCGTGCTTTTCATGATGGGAGGGACGGTCGCTGACTTGCCAGCTCACACAGGGTTGGGTGAGGTCTAACGTTGCAGGCCAAAGCCCTCACTGTCACGTCCATATGCTGTCCAGAGCAAAGGCCACGAATATTCCTTTAGCCGCCGCTACAAGTACTTGAAATCTCTACCTAACACTCAACTGGGGGAATGGAGGTCACTGATGCCTACTACTAAGAAAGAACACGAGCTGACAACCGGATTTATGTACTGGACTCCTATCCGAACATCTTCACTTCCGCCTTAGACACAGGGTTGAAAATGCACATCTTGTGCTAAGTTCCGAACGCAAACCATATTAAATATCGCCACAACAAATCACAACCTCCACAGCCACGCGCCGGCGACGCCCATAACCAGGCCGGCAACCAGTTCTCCCATGCTGCCGCGCACCTCTACCAGGCCAGCCCCACCAGTTGCAGCAGAGCTTGCACTTGCGCTTGCAGACGCGCTGGAGGAACCCGGCGGCGAAGTGGATGCAGGATTACTTGAAGCTGTCGTCATGGTGGTAGCATCAGTGGCCGAACCTGGAGTTGGAGTTGTCGATGTGGCGGAAGCGGACTCCGTCCCTGTCGCAGTCGTAGTGTCGTTGATGACGCGGAACCAGTTCGCAGCAACAGGTTGACCCAGGCCAGCCGCATCCGCAAAATCAGACATATTAAAGGGGTATCTGGCGTTGACGTCCACGGGGGGACTGAACGAGGCGTACGCTTCCGGCACCGCGAATCCCTCCGGCTGAGGATACAGCAGCAGGGTGTATCGGTGGGCGATGTCCCCTCCCGGCGGTGAGGGCGTCACATAGTCTGCTCCCACCGCGGTGGTGGCATTCCGTGCACTTGGTTGGACGGACAATTCATGGTTGATCCCAACGAGGTTGGGCTGGAAGTAATGCAACAGCTGGACGCGCGGGCCGTTCCCTGTGTCGACATCCTCGTCGACCATGAACAGCACGTACGTGGCTTCCTG
The DNA here is from genome assembly GCA_016109575.1 of Phialophora chinensis. Classification (NCBI taxonomy): domain Eukaryota; kingdom Fungi; phylum Ascomycota; class Eurotiomycetes; order Chaetothyriales; family Herpotrichiellaceae; genus Phialophora; species Phialophora chinensis. Next base: position 158,961 of record JADWPU010000016.1, read on the forward strand.
GGTCGCATTCTCGGGGCCGTACACTGTTGGTGCATCGAGCACGTCTGCGGTGTCTTGATCAGCAAGATGCATATACATACGTTCACATCCATGTATGTAGGATGTGTTGTTGTTGGCACCGGGGTGTGGGGATGTGACGATAGAGCCTTACCGTCTCGAGGCAGAAGAATACCCGCTGGGCTGACGCTCGTTGAACTGCCTAGGAAATCGACTCGCAGGTTGGTCTGAACCCGCACTGGGAAGTTGGGTGCTGCCGACGCGTTAACTTGGGCCTTCCATTCTGGTCATCCTATCTTCGGTCTCAGGGAGAACTTACCAGACTGTGCGGCGACAAGTGACACCAAGGCCAGAACTGGCACAGCGAGGACCGGGAAAGACCCCATGATTGATGTCCGAATCGTGGCTGAGAGGAGTGACGGTGGAAAGAATCGAGCTCCGCCACGAAAGTGAGAGAGAGATGGAGGAACAGAGAATGATTGACCTTGGATGGTTCGGTATAGGAGGACGAGGTATAAGTACAGTGTCTCAACTTTGGACACTCACCTCATCTCGTCAGTCCGCTGTCAGGGGCACTGTGGTGCTGCGGTCTAACAGTCCAGCGCAAGACTTCTCATCTCAAACGGCGAGCTGCTGTCGCCCACGGTCGCTTCTATGCTCAACTTCGCATCCGATAGGTTGACCGTGGTTGACACCAAAGTGGCACCTCCCTATTTCGCGGCTATATCCCTCCACGGATGAGGGTCAGGACGTTATTAATGCTGGTCTCCGCACCGTAGCTACTAGTTCTGCGGTTATGCATGGCGGGTCCCTTCGCGTGCACTGGAGCAGGTTGTTTTGGCCGGCTCACCAAAGACGATGTTTCGGGCGGGGGTGACGACGAGGCTGATTCCGCTTCGGGGTTTGGCCCCAAGTTCACGCCATCGGACACACAAGACTAGCCTTGATGCGGAAACTCTCCTCGAGATTGTTCTTAGTAAGTGGAAGGACCTCGTCCTGTCACTGAGTGAGTGATCAGAGATTGTCCCCCTTCCGCGCCACTGTATCCGAGCGTCGCGACACAAGGCTGGGATCATTTAGAAAAAGGGGCGGAGCTGAGCTGGGTCGTGACGGTCGGACTCGTCCTTCCACCCCTGGTCCTTCAGTGTACACACACTTGCTTACTGTAGTCAGGGCCGGCTTGTCTGGTGGAGACTCACTCCTTGTTCCTTGTCTGGTTGTGGACAGAATCTCACACTGCGGACTGCCGGGGACGAAGTACTGTGGACATCTGAGCCCTCGATTCAAAGGGAGATCAGCCAAGGGTATCAGCGCGCAGAGAACGACATGAGCGACGGAAATCATCTGGTTCGAGGTTCCGTCGCGAGATTGATGCTCGTTCGGGGTTTTGGAATAGCATAACATCCTCCGGACGGACTTCGCACTCTTTACAGTACACGGTAAGGAGTCTTCTTTGCGGGAAGTTAGAGGCAATGATGGCTCAACCTTGGGCGCTTCCAGATGCACGGCCATCTGCAACCCACAGCGACCGGCGTCTGACTCACAAGACCTCGAACGGGTACGGTGCGTTCGGGATCGGTGCTGTCTGGTCTTTCCACCAGGGACCTCGAGGAGCCCTCAGCACGGCTGATGAACTGGCTGTGAATTAACCCTTGAGACACTTCTGGACCTAGCTCTGTTGCTCTTTGTATTTACACTATGCGTCGATTCTGGCTGATCAATCACGACCCGACCCGGCTGTTCATTGTGGCCGAGCCTCAAGCAGCTCGGGAGTATGCCCTAGCATATCACGCTCCGAGTCTATCTCTGGCTCCGACTCTGGCTCCGACTCTGGATCCCACTCTGGCTCTGGCTCTGGCTCTGACTTTGACTCTGGCTCTGACTCCGGTTCTGACTCCGGCTCTGACTCCGGCTCCACCTCTGATCGCGACCCTCCGGCACCGTCCGCAACTTGCACTTCAGCTGCCTCGTCTTTTGCGGCCCATTCCTGCGCGGCCGGTTCGCCAGGGGACTCATCTCCTGCGGGCTGCTCGACTTGCTCTACTTCCGGCTCTATCGGGCTTTGCCAGTCGTCAACTTCGACGCCGTGTTCCTCTTGGTCAGCCAAACCCTCCTCCCAGGCCAGATCCGTCTCGCGGACTGCGTTGTATTCGTCCTCGTTGAAGTATCTTTTCCCTGCCCAGATCCATTCTCCGTGCCCTGTCCCGCTTCCGATATCTTCGAGTGACAAGGGGGGCACCTGATCTGTGCCGAACACGCTCACAAAGTCCTCTGCTCCCGTGAGGATACGCGGGATGTTTTGCCGCGTCGAGTACATAATCCGCTCGCTCCAGCCTTGTTCGGAGATCTGCTCATTTTCCAACCCGCGGATGTCGCTCCCTCGATTTGATGGGCCGGCCGGTTTGGAGATGCCGACCACGGTCGGGAAGGGAGCTATGCAGGTAAAGTTGAGGGAGTGCTGGTTGCACATTGCGCCCATGCCGTTGTCGACCGGGTCGTTGTAGGGCACCATGCTCTCGGTGAAGACGACCTTCTCGGCGCCGCGCAGCGAAATGGCATACGCGGCGGTGCAGGAGTTCCAGGCCGACTTGAAGTAGATGCGGGTCTGGAAGTTGAGGTAGTCGTCCGAGTCTTCCTCCCAGAACGACATGTCCGGCTTGACGAACTCGGAGCGCGACCAGGGCGGCAGGACTGTCGGGTCATCGGTGACGACGAACCGGCGATCGTCGTCCGGGTCGGCACCGGACGCGCAGTGGCCGAACCAAATGATGTCCCAGTCGTCGCCATAGGGAGAGGGGGACTTTACGTCTTCGGGCTGGCCTGTGACGAACCGTGTCGCCCGCGCTGCCTGGAGCATCTGGTACTTGATCGCCACGTCCCAGTCGGCGTCGTCCTCGAACACCATCGCCGTTTGGATGTTCTCCCGCACCATCTCTTGCATGACGTTCAAGTGCGCGCGCCAGCATCCCGTGGCACCTGGATCTTGTGCGAAATGCTTGTGGAAGTCAGCCCAGCTCTGGTCGCGATGCCGATCAATTCATCCTTTGGAGAGAGAGAGCGCTAGACTTACAAGTGGAAGCGCTTTGGCAGGGACATCCGCCCCAGCAACCCCGTCCCTCACTTCGAAAGTGATGTTCGACAGCCGCGCTTGGAGACTAAACGCATCTCGTTTGTCCGCGCGGTTAGGCATAGAGATGACAAAGACCTTCGCAAACCCGAGGGTCGAGTTCATCGAGTCGGCCAGCCTGCCGAGTCCGCTCTCGTCGACAGGCGGTTGGGCGAACACGTCCGCCACCTCGGCGTCCTCGAAGGGGTTTGGCGGCTCGACATCGTCCACGAGGAGGCCCATCACTTCGGACGGTGTGTCGTCGTCATTGTCGTATTTGAGCACCGACGAGTCCAGGTCCGGGAACGCAGGCCGGAATCTCGAGAAGCACAGGAACACGATGATCAGAGTGATGGCAAAGCCTGCTACCTCGAATCGGGGAAACATGGCTCGATAATACTAAGAGCTGTAGCTGTAGCTGTAGCTGGAGATGATGCGGCGACAATGGCCATCTCGGTCACCGATCCATTACAAAGGGAGGAGGAGCAGGAGAAGAGGAAGAAGGTGTTACGAACCGAGTAAGAGAGGAAGAGAATGAGATTCAATTCAATACAATCCCCCATCCCCCCCGGCTCCAAGGGGGCGAGCGCGCGTGTCGTGTGTTCTGACATCTCACGGACCGGCGCGCTGGAATGTAGAGAGAGTGTGTGTGAGTGTGAGTGTGTCTGTATGGAGGGGATGATCCAAGTCACATTGTTTCGCGGCCCTTGCGCTCTGTGCTCTCTTCATGTGTCGCCTTCCCCCCCACCCCTTGCATTTTGCAACCGCACGGGCATCATGGGGTGCAGATTCGGCATCAAAGGCGAATGCCTTGCCTAGATCTTCACGGGAATCCAGCCCGGCTGCGAGAGATGATGCGTTTTTACTCTTGGCCACTAGAAGGAGAAGAAAAGAGGGAAATTGACGCATCGTGCGCGACGAGATAGGTCAATGCTGAAAAGTCTCGTGGGGAATGTGTACTAATCTGTCCGGATTGAGGGTTTCGTCACGAATGTCTCCAAACCTTGCATACGGATACGAATACCCCGTGCTGGTGCGAGCGCAACTTGCTCGTTGTCGTAGTGAGTATCTCCCGAAATCCGATTCTTCAGGCGTTCGTAGGTACATATGTAGCCGGTTCATACAAGTCTATCTTCTTTTTTGGGGTGTGTCATCAGCCGTGATCTATAAGTTAATGCAGGAGGTACTGGAGCCGCCGCCTCGTGCAGGATCCCAAACGCCCCCAAAGTCTTCAGCCCAAAGTCCAAAGCACAAGCCCGCAACAAATCCTTCTATCCCTGGGTATCGACTGAAATGTACACAATGTTAGACACGATGGATCGCTTTCCTTTTTTGAAATTCGTATTGGTTCTTCCCATTAAGTTTGTTCATAGGTCCGCACAACGCCGTTCCAATCCTCGAATCGAGAGGTGTCGCTCCCTGGTCGTGTCGTTATACGCGCCTTTCGTTGTGTGCTGGCGGCCCACAGAATCAGAGCACGGCAAACTGGTCCCGGCGATGAGCATTTTGGGCACTGGTGAGGGTAGACAATGGCGGAGACCTGGACGCTGTCTGTTGCTCAGCATATGAGGCATATTCAGGCCACCGGTCAGATACCCCTGGCCATATGTAGATGCCCAGCTGGGAGGACGCCCTCAAGCCGCGTGTTGATGATGTCTTGTCGCCAAAGTCACCAATCTTCAGTCACCAGATTCAAACACCAGCCGCATGTGCTCCTGCACAAAATGGCAGCTCGAGTTGCCCTGCCAGGTCTTGAACGCGTATTCCAGATCGCAGGCCGTGTAGTTTATCGCTTTCCACACCTCATATTCCAAATCCAGGCCGAACATGTCGACCGTCTTCTGCGCTGGGCCCCACATGCGATCATGCTTGTGCAGCACCCATGAATGGTTACTGCGGCGGATCTGCAGGGCGTCAAGCTTCGGAAAGTGGTGATGAATAAAGGCGTGCGGCGATTGCAGGTCTTGCCAGGGTGTCCCGGCTTCCATCTGGGCATAGTCATCAGCGGGATTGACCTGCAGAATCGCAAAGTCGATGGCGCCTTCGTCGGACAGCATCGCGGGCAGCTGCCTGGCCTGGTAGAACGTCTTGTTCAGTGCCACGGCGGCTGCGAGATACGTCTCCTTGTCACCCTCGCCTGGAAAGCCCTGGCTGAGAAGCGGATACCACAGACCGGGCCCATAGTAGCTGTAGTAGCAGGCAAGCAACAAGTCTTCGACGTGCCTTGTCTTGTCATACATGATTTGGCCACTTTCCGAACCGGGCCTGTCCCCAACAGGCGGCTCTGCGGTGTCGGTGATTTGGTAGTAAAGCGGAGATTGACTTGCACACCAGAAGTCCGGCCAAGTGATCAGACCTGTCTCCAAAAAGGGCTCTGATTCGAAGAGCAGTTCCGGGTCCGTGATCGGGAAGTTGTCTGCGTCGAGGAATAGAACCTCATTGAACGAAGACAGCATCAGGACAAACGGTTTGAGCTGGTACGCTTCCAGCTCGGGCCTGCCGTTGGGTAATGGCACGTCCAAGAAGTCGTCGGCAAACATGACACATTTTGCATTCAGAGACGGAAGGACTTTCTCACACAGCGTAGGCTCGTAGTCTCCAAAGTCGGCAATGAAGACCTCGACCGGCAACGTGCAGCCCGTCCTGCGCAGCAACCTCAAGGACACCAGCAACATGGGCATGAGGGCGCCATTCGCCGTAGTCACAATGCCCCGGCTTTTCTTGGGGAAGCTAAAGGCCCGAGCGAGGGCAGGAAGCCGTTCGAGGAATGCGGCATGGTTTTTCCGTGCCCTCAAGGCCTGTTGGTATTCGAGATCGACGATATTTGGCCGTCGGCACGTGTCCCAGCTCTCGGCATATAACTCCTTCCTGTCTACATTCTCAAACCCCGTTGCGAGAGGACTGCCCGGGTTGAAATGTGTAAAGACTTTGTGAATGAGAGCCCAGCGTTGGGCACATTGGGCGGGGAGCTGCAGCTTCAGAGTGTCACCGAATGGCGGCAGCTGCTTCTGGAAGGGGCTGATCGAGGATGAGAAGAGAGAGGCATCGAAGGAAGCGTCGCTGCTGCCAAAGAGGTGCGTCCTGGAGCCCGACGTTAGCGGTTGAAGATATCGATCGGGCCGCAGCCAAGGTGAAACGAGGAACAGCAGGACAAGGACGAGGCCGACGCGAATAAACAGCCGCCCCGACAGCGCCTGGCTACGACCGATTGACAGCATCTTGACCTGTGTGCCCAAGGTGTGTGTGTAGCAGTGGCAGAAGCATCAGAGGCACCAGCAGCACCAGAAGTTGTATCCGACATGACGGCACCATTTCGCTTATATGTGGCCGCCACCAGACCAGTGAGTGTCAGGGGTAAAGTATAAGCAACAGGGGGGTTGCTGCGGCAGTTCCCACTCGGATGAGATTAAGAAGACGGGTGCCTTGCATGTGAAAGTGTGGGCGCGATAAGGAAGTGGAGATGAGGAGGAAAAGTACGTGGCCATAATCACCACGAACTCCGGATAAAGACAGAACTCACGCCATTGTGATATTATTGTGTACGTGTTGCTGGCGTAGCTGAGCTTGACTTCAGCCCAGCCCGCCGCCTCGACCCTCCGTCTTCAAGCCTCGACCGACACTCGACGCTCCGCCCCGCTTGCTACGTAAAGTACTTACTGTACTTGTACGGACCATGACCATGTCTTCCCCCCGGCACTCCTAGGGTCCTCACTTGTACTGTCCAAGACTCCGGTCATTGCTCGTGCATCGTGAACTTCTATGTCCGTCTATTTGCTCATAAGCCGTGTCCTAACCAAAGGCCCTACAACACTTGGCCTGAAATGTCCCACCCGCGACGGAAGACTCTGTACCTTGGGTCGTCTAGGGTTAATGTACATCCCAATCTTCGCCCAGACCTTTCATATCCAGTCTCTCTTTCCTGTTCCCCGTTCACGGGTCAGCCGCCCCGCCGTCCTCAAAAGAGATTCCTTGCTCGGTGGCCTTTTCGGCGTTGAAATATCCTGAATGCGTCCAGTCGAAGGGCACCTGCTCCTTGGCTTCGTCCCATCGGACCCATGTGGGATGCTGCCAATCCGGCTCACACTTGATGAGATCCGGTGGTGTGTCTTGCCAGTGGATCTTGCCGTATTTGCCCAGGCCCATCTCGTCTTCTGCTCGATGGACGATCTCGGTGGCATACCCGAACTTTTTCTTTGTGCCGCGCGATTCGTCATCGTTGTAGCCGATGTTGACGCTGGGGACCACGGCAATTCGGCCATGACCGTGTTTCCAGAAGTCCTTGCACAGGAGCGTGGGTTCGCCCATGTAGCACTCGTCCTTGTACGAAGCACGGAAGGTGACGTTGTGCTCGAGGAGCGGTTTGGCCGTGAAGACGGCGCCGCCGTTCCAGCATGAGTAGACCTGGTGATGAGTTAGCGGGCTTCAATGCCTGAGTGTTGCCAGCCCAGCTTACCTGGAAGGGGAGTTTCGCCTCGAAGCGAGTTTTCGTGTCTGGATCGTTCCAGAACAGGTTGTGCTTGAATTCGAAGCTGCCACTTTGTGGGATCTCGATGAACATGTCGCCGCTCATCCCGCGGCAGATCCACGAATCGTAGAATGTCTCTCCATGGTCGACCCAGTCCATGGCACAGGTCATATCGGCTTTTTGATAGAACTGCTCGAACCGTTAGTGCCTCGAAAACCCCCATCCGCCTGGCTCCAGTCGCACTTTACTCACCTTCTGATACACAAGTTCAAGGATGTCGTCCGTACAAATGGAGACATCGTTCAGGAAAATAACTGTAGTGTCTGGGTCGTACAGCTCGGGCTGCCGCACCAAGGGATCCAGCACCAGGTTTCGCAGAACTGCCAATTCTGTGATGCGGTCGTTGCCGGATTTCAGCGGATCGACGTCGCTCGTGCTGAAATAGTATGTGACGTTCATTGCTTCCATCTCTTCCCGCAACTTGGCCAGAATCTCGGTCGTGCCATCGTTGGAGCGACCGCCAACGATGGACAACACGCAGTCTTCTGGGCGGAGAAAGCGGATCGCTTCCACCACTGAAGCCATCAGGCGAGGCAAGACGTGCGAGCACTGGTATAGATTGAGAGCGAAATACCATCGTCTCGGCGGCGAGTCCCACCTCGTTGCAAAGTTCCTCCGCCGTCGAAGGATTTCGTATCGCTCTTTGATGGGTCGGGGACATCGGAGTCGGGGAAATGTTCTGTCTTTGGGATCCATTATGGCATTGAGGAACTGGCCGACGATTTTGGTCCTCTCGGGGTCGAGGTCTGGAATCCCCGGTGGCTCCCATTCCCCCTCGTAAAAATGGCTGACGGCTCCCTTGTGCGAGGCATCTTCTGCAACATCGCCGAGCTCGAAGTCGGAGAGGTGGACGTCGCCCTCGATGCCTGTGGCTTGATAGAGGAACTCGTCTACTGCATCGGTTTTCGTTTGGAACAGCGAGGCAAACGGCCCGTTGAGACAGGAAATAATGATAATACAGACGAGTAGAATGGCCAGGTACAACTTGTCTGAGCCCCGTGCAAACAGGGTCGAGGCGACCGACATTTTGGCTCTGTGTGCGCACCCGGGATCGAAGAGGAAGTCAAGGATGAAATCCAGCCCGAGGTGTATAAGTCTGGATACGCTAGAACACTCGACGGTGTGGACTACTGGACCCCTGAACAGCAGCCGCGCCCATTAATTCCGGCCTCCGTATATGGAACTTTACTGTCGATGGTGTAGCTTATCGTGGCTTTCGATAAAGAATCACTACTACTGAACTCCATACGGAGTGCCATGACGGAATCCACGGGTCCCGACATGTGCTTCCAGGCCCAGCCCAGGGGACATGCGAGCGTGTGAGATTGATCCAAGAAGCCCCTCGGAGCCCCTTTCAGTGACCGCGCCGCCACCAGCTGAGAAGAGGTGCTGAGGACGCCGTGGCGTGGTGGGACTTTGTTTCGAGGGGCAGTCGAACGCGGCGGGCGCTAGTCGCACAGTCCAAGTGTTAATCGTAACCCTGTTAGCGTTGCGGCATCTGATTGGAGCGCACTTGCGGGTACCTGCGTCAAACCTTGTTCAGCCGCAGCCAAAAGGGGGGAAGTCTTGCCGCTGAAACAGCCACTCAGCTTCTGGTGGCGGTCTTGGTGGCTGTTTCGGGGACTCGCGTAGACTTTTCATTTGGGCCCAGCCCATTTCAATCGGTGATGGAGACGGTAGTCGACGAGATCGCTATTGCCCAATCTCCGGTCAGCAGCTCATGAATCATGATACTATCAAGGAGTCCGGTCGATATAGCGAAGTAATCTGGAAGCACGCGCAGAACACGGCCTTATCGGCATGGCGACATCGGCAGGAGGGTGACATGAAACTTGCTGGTGCGAGCAGGAGTGTCGATCTATCTTGGTGCAGTTGTCAAACACCGTAACCACCGGGTGTGCAAAGTCTTGTCTGGTCAGAGTCAGAGCATTGGCACAGGCCCCTTCACCTGTGGACGAGGATTATGATGCGTCAAAGAATCTCACCTACCATTTCGCTTATTGCTCTTCTCGGCTTGGCTGCCGAGTCGTCGGTGATTTAAAGCGGAGTCGCGATAAGATCGATCCAGGGGCAAACGGTGGGATGCTTGCAACTCGCAGTGCTGGGGACGACTTACTGTACGTAGTGTACTCGTAAGCATGAAGCATGTGCGGTTTGTGCTACGAACCACATCTCTCAGCGCCGTCAGTATGGACAAGACTCCAAGTTGGATTCTGTATCTCTCTCTGTTGGCAACCCACTGTCCCGGTAGAGGAGACTTAAAGGACGGGTTACACTCCCTGCGGATGTTGGTAAGTGTGTTGAGTTCCCTGACAGGCCGGTCCATACTGATCACCGTCATAATCCAGACGTAACCTTCCATGGCAGTCAACAGATTTCTGCTGTGGCTGATACCTAGCCCTCTCTCGAGGTCCACGAATGCGAAGCCTACGGCCTCGGTTGATAAGATTTCCGCTCTCGACGGCCTGCGAGGCATTGCATGTCTTATTGTCTTACACGAGCATTGGACAACTGCGGTGGATGATCCCTGGCGCTACTATGCTCTGAAGGACCTTGCCACTGGTACCATGTGGAAGCCTTTCTTGATTCTCCTCTGGGGCGGAGAGGCCATGGTGAATCTCTTCTTCGTGATCTCGGGCTATGTGCTTTCATACCGGCCATTGAGCATGCTGTACGCATCAGAATATCCCAAAATGTATGAAGGCATCGCTTCTTCGGTGTTTCGAAGGGCATTCCGCCTCTGGCTCCCAACGATGGCGGCCATTCTGCTGATTGCGTTCCTGACGCAAATGCGAGCTTTCGAACCGGCAAGACACGTATACAACCACCTGAACAAAGCTCAAGTCAGGGCCTTTCAAGCAAGAACCAACGTAACTCGTTTGATTGAGCAAGGTCTGATATCTGAGAGTCCCGTTACACACCTGGTCCGTGAGACACCTCCACCGATGGCCAACTCCACCCTTGAACAGGGCCTGCATGCCATCAAGCAATGCTTGCTGCTGGTCAAAACTTCGGCAGTGGGAGATGTGGCCAAGCATGACATGTTTGCTTACGATGCGCATGCGTGGACCATTGCGGTCGAGTTTAAATCAAGCATCACCCTCTTCATCCTTGCCATGGCAACATCCATGTTCACAAGCGGCTGGCGGCTTCTTTTGCATGGCGCAGTTCTCCTGTATTGTGCCCTCGAAGGATACCGGACTTCCCTCTTCGTTGCCGGCATGATCATTGCCGAACTCGACTTAATTCGAAAGCACACGGAGAGAACGCCGCCTCATCTCGGTGCCTTGCTCGGGAACCCATGGCCGGCATTCAGTGCTTCCCGCTCATCTCGACGATTCGATCCCTCGTCCACAGCCTGGGGACTCTGCTTCATCGTTGGGTTGTATATCCTCTCTATCCCCTTCATGGAGCCAGTGACAGCCTCACCATATGTGTACCTTGCTGAGCTTCTCCCAGCGTACGTCCCCGAGAAGAACAAGCTGATTCGATCCATTGGAGCAGTCATGACCACTTGGTCGTGCATCCACTCGAGCACCCTTGCGCCTTTGCTCAACAGCAGCCTTGCGCAATACCTAGGAAAAATATCTTTCTCGTTGTACTTGACTCACGGCCTGGTGATCAGGTCCGCGGGTTACGTCGTGCTTTGGTGGCTCCGTGCTTACACAGGCGCATATGTTCGGGAGGAGACAACACTCGGACAATTCGTGTTTATCTGGTTGTGCGGCTATATTGTAATGCTGCCGCTCCTCTTGTGGACGGCCGACCTGTTCTGGAGATCGATAGATGTCCCTTCAGTGAGATTCGCTAGGTGGCTGGAACAGCAATTCAAACGTCCACGGGATGGGAAGTCCCGAGACACAGGCACAACCGGCTTCAAATGAAAGCCATCTGCAAATGTGGCTGCAATGAAAGGTGTCTTGTAGTGATTCAACGCCTTCTTGGTGTTCGACTGTCATTATCCACGAAAGCAACACGTTCCCATCGTCAGCCAAAAGCCACGGAAATCCTCTTAACTCATCGGCCGCAAGGATCAGATCGGACAGCCCAGGTAGGTGGTGGCTGGCCTACTTCAGAAGAGGTTCAACAAACGGACGGGAAATGCGGGACTGTACTCCTAAATCATGGGTCGTGGCACCCGAGACACCGTGTTGAGCAAAATTTCAAATTTCAAGCCGGCCCCAAGTCACACAAGGACCTGGGAAAGGATCAGGGGTATTCCTTAGATCGAACGATGGGAGAGTGATGCTTGTGCACATCTCACGTCAGAAGCGGGAGCATGAAATGGCTCCCTTTTCCCTAGGAGTTTCTGATGCGATTATTCTGGCAATTTTCTTTCAGATCAGGATCCCTGATGTTGTCCTGGCCGATGAGGGACAAGACGCTCTTCCACGAGGTTCACAACATTGGATGTTATGACCACCTCGTGACGCTGACGACGAAGTCAACACAATATTAACGGCAGTATGTCCGGAACAGGTCGATGGTCCAGAGGCCGCTTCACAGCCGCGGCGGTATTCGCATTCCTCGTTCTTTTCTTGATCGCCAGTGCCTACCGTTCTCGAGAACCAATCCGAGGTTTTATGACCAATGAGTCAACCACCCTGAGCTCGAGTGCGAAGAGTGCCCCGTCCGGGCGCGTGCTCGTCAAGGTTGGCGGTGTGCCGCAGGAAGGATTCGGGTCCTCCCTGCACTTTATCAAAGACGGAATCCGCATGGCGCATGTCCTCGGTGTCGACTTCTATCCTGTGCGGACGTTTGATTTTGACGTGTTCGAGTACAACGCCATGGATGAGCTGAATTTGGGTGTCGATTCGTCCAAGAGAAATTGGAACAACATGTGCAATTTACACACGTCCATAACCAAGGTTGGAGGGCATGAGCCGTTTCCCGACCGTGTGATCCGACTGCGCAAGGGGGTTGAGCGGTTTATTGAGGAATCCAAACTCATGTCGCAAGGCGAGGAGTACGATGAGGGATTCATCAGCGAAGTGCGGCAAAATGTCCAGGGATGTGACGTGATCATCTACGCAGATCAAGAAGTGCATCAAGATTGGGAATGGGACGATTACCCTCGAGCGTGGGTGACCGAAGCGATCCGCCGCAATGCTGCCATCAAGCTTGCTCAGGGCAAAGCCAACCCCATTCCTCATCGAGATGTGCACGTTCACTATCGCTGGGGTGATGTCGTCGACCTGATCCAGAAGCACCACGATGGCGGCAAATGGAACTTCGACAACACGGAGCTGGAACGATCGATTCAATCCGTGGAGGCGTGCCTGGGTTGCAAATTAACGTCCAATGTCTTCATCAAGCACTCACCTGCACAAGAGTCTGACGATGAGTTGCGCCAGATCATTGCACCCATCAGACAGGATGCTCGCATCATCGAGGGAGAAGACGACATTGTGGATCTCTACCATCTTTCCCAGGCCAAGATTCTAGCTGTATCAGGAGGTACATATTCGAGTGCAGCAGCGGCCATTGGAAACTTCTCGCTAGTGATCCACAACGGCTGGCACGTCCGAGATTATGACCATCTGCATAGAGACGGGGTGCCGCTGCTTAAACAGGGTGAGAAGCTGAGTGCAGAGCAGTGTGCTCGTGTACGTACGACATTTGCGTCGTGAATGTCGTATTGTTGGGAGACATCTTTGCGTTTTGGCCAATATGAATGTTGCGAATCTGTTCCAAAGCGGTGAGCTCGAGACTTGCATTTCCATTGCATGCTTCGAGAGCTGATTCCGTGCCCCTGCGTACCAAAATGAAGGAGACGGAGGAGAAGCTTGGAAATTGAAACAAGTGTCGCTACACCACTCTCGCCGCGATATCCTCGTGGTTACGATCATGGCCACAGTTTCTTCAGCCGCCCATGACGCGGTCGACACAGTGTAGCTCGGATATATAGGCGACAAACTCAACTTCTGAGCCACCGGTCAATCCTGTGACGCCCTCTTGCGCCTTGACTGCTTTCCTTGGGTAACCCATTCCTCCCGCAGGCAGCCTTGCCGGCCTATTCCTTCGATGGTCTTCGTGCACAAAATGCACGGGCTCCGGCAGGATGGCTGGTGCTGATGGATATGAAAGCCTCAATTGCGGGCTGGAAGTCAGAGGACAGGCAACTTGCCATGAGTTGACGCTTCTTCTCCCCAGTAATTGGCCTCACAATTCGCGCAGTGTCTTTAATGCCCCCGATCTGACCCTTTTTGGAGTACGATTAAGATGCTTTTTCTTCTGGTGTCGTTCGTCCTGGATGCATTGGCCAACTCTGTGTATAGCTACAACGGCTCAATCCTATCTCAACCAGCGTCAAGTCAGAGCGCCGCCCCATGGGCCATGAGTAATTCGGACAAGATATCGCTGGGGATAGGGCTGGGAGCAGGCTTGCCGGGGACTCTGGCTGGCGTGTGGGCGGCATAGGTAATGTACATTTGAAGACGCCGGTGACGAGCTCCAGGAGACGCACGAGTTTGTTGGCCATTGGAGGCAGAGAGGCTGGACCATGCAGGCAAACGCATTGTCAGACAAATGTTAGTGCTAGTCACGTGCAATACGCCGAAGAGAGGGCCATTCATCTGCCTTTTCACCCACAGATAACTAGTAATGAATGGCTGCAGCCAAGCCCTGCGGCACTTACAGTAGTTGTGCGCTTGTTCTCATGTCTCCTCTTCGCTGTTGACTCCGCTGTTGACTCCGCCGTTGACTCGAACCTTCTGCAGCATCAAGCTCGCTATCGTCCCTCCCACTCCCATGCCCCTGTCGTGAGGATCGAGCGCCTCGGTCTAAGTTGCTCGATGCCTGAGATTCCATTGTAACCAACCGCTTGCTCGGGAAGACCATCTTTTAGCCTCGACACGAGCAAAGCCTCGGTTGATGGATTCCCATTGCCGACCCCCACACTTTTTGTTTACGGCGTATAAGCCCATCTCAAGAGTCGATCATAAGAGAGCTGCTCCTACGTATCTTCTATCCGCGCTCCGGTCATTTCCCTCCCAAGTCGTGCAAGCTTTCTTTTCCAACCTAGCGAAAACTTTGTGAACCGTCCATTCCCAAGATGTCGTCGCCGCCCGCCCTTAACACCCCGCTAACTAAGCTGCTTGGGATCAAATATCCCATTATGCTCGCGGGCATGGCTCGCACGTCGGGCGGCCCATTGGCGGCAGCCGTGTCGAACGCAGGAGGCATTGGGACGATTGGCGGACTGGGGTATACACCGAAGCAATTACAAGAGGTACTGTGCACAGGCCGCCCAGAGCCTCTGAATGAGGCGTCAAGGCTAACACAACTGCGGCGCTCAGATCATCGACGAACTGAAGTCTCACCTGACAGACCCGTCGCTCCCCTTTGGTGTGGACCTCGCCTTGCCCCAGGTCGGCGGCTCCGCTCGCAAAACAAACCACGACTACACACATGGGCAACTCGACGAGCTGATCGAAGTGACCATCCGGAACGGGGCCAAAGTCTTCGTCTCCGCCGTGGGCGTCCCTCCTGCGCGGACGATCAAGCGACTCCACGAGGCGGGGATATTGGTGATGAACATGGTGGGCGCCCCGAAACACGCCGAGAAGGCCTTGAAGGCCGGAGTGGACATCGTGTGCGCGCAGGGCACCGAGGGTGGCGGCCACACCGGGGATATTGCGAACAGTATCCTCATCCCGGCGGTATGTGACGTCGCGAAGAAATACAAATCTCCCCTGACGGGTGAGCCGGCGCTGGTGGTCGCCGCGGGCGGCATCTACGACGGCCGCAGCCTCGCGAGTTCGTTGATGCAAGGCGCCGCAGGCGTGTGGGTGGGCACGAGATTCGTCGCGGCCGACGAGTCCGGCGCGAGCAGGATGCACAAGGAAGCCGTGGTGTCTGCCGATTTCACGGACACGCTGCGCACGCTCGTCGTGTCGGGTCGGCCCCTGCGAGTCCGCCTCAACGAGTATATTGCAAAGTGGGAGGCTCAGCCGGAGAAGATCAAGGAGCTGACCGAAAAGGGCGTCGTGCCCATGGCGCACGACATGGAACACCAGGACTCCGAGGTGGACATGCCGTTCCTGATGGGCCAGGTCAGCGGGATCATCAAGGACATCAAACCGGCCCGAGAGATTGTGCACGAGATGGTGACCCAGGCGGTGGACATGTTACGCTTGGGCGCCACATATATCGATGCCGCTGGGCCGCGGAGTAAACTATGATGGGCCCGACGTCGGCAACAAATCTCTTGGTAGCACATAGGGCATAGGCATATTCTAATCTTTCTGGATAGCATGTGTGTCTGCGATTCTGTATAGGACAATACGGCTATCCAAAGCTCTCTGGGCAATCTGTACAGCCTCGCTCGCGCTCGGGCGCAGAGACGCTGCCCATTAAGCCCCCCTGACGGAACGTGCAATAACACAGGCGAGGTAATATCCAAAAAAAAAAAAGCACAGGTAACTTCGTGAACTGCTGAGTTGGGACGCATCTAATGCTTGATACCATTGACGAGAGCATTGGCCGCCGCTTTCTGCCCGTTGGCCTTTGTGGCGACCATTTCCGGCGGAGGCACCGGTCCAAACACGGGCTTTGCGATTTCCGCGGCCAACTCTTCTTCGGCTTCGTAGCTGGCCTCGTCGTCCTCGTCCTCGTCCTCGTATTCTTCGTCATATTCGCTTTCCGTGCCCTCCTCATCCACCAGGTCTTGCTGGACCGGCCCGCCTCGGCCTTGCTCCTGCATGGTTTTGATGATGTTACGCATCTGCTGCTCCTGCTTCCGCAGCCTTTCCAGGTCCTCTTTGTCCCTCGTGCGCTCTTCGGCCATTTCCAGGATATTCCGATTGGTCTGGTCGTGCTTGCGCGTGAGGGTAAGGTTGTCCTTCTCCAGCCGTTTCGTCTTCTTGGACATTTCCTCCATCTCCTTGCGAAATGTGAGGAAGAGCTCGTTGCTGTTGTTGAGGGTGTCTTCCACCTGCTGCATGGTGAGTTCAAGAATTTCAGCTTGTGATATCGACAAATGAGTTTGCGGGAAATGGGCTCACCTGCTTGAATTTTTCCACGTATATATTCAACTGACTCCTCAGCTCGGCCTCTGTGTGGGAGAAGGTCGAGACTTGATTCGTTAGTGTTCGACAACGGGCCGCCTCTGTGTCTGCCCTCCGTCGCTCCACTTCATGCTTGGCTTGCAGGTGTGCGATTTCTGCATCCTTGTGACGAAGTATGGCCTTGAAATGCATTTCACGGATTTCAGCCTGATCTGCTAATACCTTGCACCGAGTCTTGAACCTGCGAGGGGATTAGTTCAACTGGATTGGCAAGGAAGGCGGAGAGACTAACAATTCGTCCAGCTCGAGGTGCAAATTCTCCGAATGCGTCGTGTTCTTCTGGTCCATGGCCTCCTGCACGTCGTAAAGCATTTGATCCAGCCTTTCGTTGATGGTCTCTCGAGCCTGCTTTTCCGTCTCTTCCAGCTTCTTGTTGTCGTCCTTGAGCTTCTTGTTCTCCTTGGTCAGTTCCCGGCACAGCTTTTCCAACTTGTCCTTCATGGTGGCGGTCTTGTTGTTCTCTGACTTGGACTTCTCGGCGTCCTTCTGGTACTGATCTCGACTCTTTTTGGCCTTGACGTGTTCGCGCTCCGTCTTTTTCATTTCCGCCAGGAGCTCTTCGTACTTCTGCTTAATCATGTCAATCCCCTTCAAGGGCTCAACGCCACTGATCAACTCATTGATGTCTCGGATGGCCTTTTTCACTTCCCGATCGATCTCGGCTTGTTGGGTCTTCTCGCCAGCCTTCTCCTGCTCCAGTTGCGACAACCGCTGCTGGACTAGCTTTGCGTTTTCCTCTGCGCTGAGCTGCTTATCCTTTTTAGCCTTGCCTTTCTTCGCAGCCGGCGCAGGTGGGGGTAGATCGTGGGAGTCGCCATTTGTGGTTTGCGAACTAGGGCTGAGTGCAGTGGTGGCCATATGAATAGAATCCAGACTCGACGGCCTTTAGCACTGCACAAATTTCAGATCCAAGCAGTATTCTGCGAAACTGTTTCTCGAGGTCGTCGTTTTCGGCGTGACCATCTGCGCAAGGACCTTCGCCGTGGCGTCAGATGGCAATTGGCCGCAGTCGCACGTGAAAATTCGAGATATGTAGCTGCTGATTCTACCGTCTTTTCAATCCTTTGTGCGCCGTGATCGCCGATGGGACGTGGAAAGACTGGGAAGTCGAGAACGGCTGAAGGAGTCGATCGAGGTAGGTCTTGGGTGGACGACGTGCCGTGCAGATCTGGGATTTCCCTCTTTACGACGGCCAAGCAAATGCGCAGTGCAGCACAAGGGACGTCGAACACTTAGAAGTCAACCACAATCCAAGACGGGTGCGCTTCTTGAACAGGTGTGTTATCATGCGTATCTAGCCACATAGTATATCACAAACTAGACATCT
Source organism: Phialophora chinensis (assembly GCA_016109575.1). Lineage (NCBI taxonomy): Eukaryota > Fungi > Ascomycota > Eurotiomycetes > Chaetothyriales > Herpotrichiellaceae > Phialophora > Phialophora chinensis. The sequence goes on from JADWPU010000016.1 coordinate 176,984, forward strand.
ATTACCACTTGACCAACACGACCGCACAAGGCGGGATTGAGACCGGCACGTGACTTGTAGATTTCGCTCGTTGCCTTCCAACATTTCCCTCTTACTCCATAACACCAAGCAAAATACCGACAACCAGGTCGACCTCGCTCCAGCATCTTTCCCGCGACCACAAAAATCCTCTCGCCCTCGCAAGGCATCCTCTGTATCGGTTTGAGCCTACGAACACAGCCAGCCTGAGATGCTCAGGCATGGCCTTCGACGCTGCGCCAGGCCACTTCTACCTAGACGGGGATATGCATCGGTGACAGATCTAGAGGCTTACCCGAAGCCTGGTGAAAGCATCCATGGCTTTACACTGAAACAGATCCAACATGTCCCGGAGCTGCATTTGACAGCGTTGCGGTTGGAGCATGACAAGACCGGTGCAGAGTACCTGCATGTGGCGCGAGACGATAAGAACAATGTCTTCGCCATCAATTTCAAGACAAATCCTACCGATCGAACAGGCTTGCCACACATCCTCGAGCATGTCACACTATGTGGGAGCCAGAAATACCCTGTACGGGATCCGTTCTTCAAGATGATGCCCCGGTCTCTGGCAAACTTTATGAACGCGTTTACATCCTCCGACTACACTTCCTACCCCTTCGCGACCACGAACCTCCAGGATTTCCGCAACCTGTCGTCTGTCTACCTCGATGCGACCCTGCATCCGCTGCTGAAGCGCTCGGATTTTCTGCAGGAAGGATGGCGGCTTGGACCTGAGGATCCTCGAGAGCCGGCAACGGAAGATAATGTAAAGTTCAAGGGTGTCGTCTACAACGAGATGAAGGGCCAGATGTCGGATGCGAGCTACCTTTTCTACATTAGATTCAGGGAGCATCTGTTCCCTTCGCTGCATAACTCAGGTGGAGATCCCGAAGTCATGACCCAACTTACCCATGAACAACTTGTCGATTTTTCCCGGACGCATTATCATCCCAGTAATGCCAAGATATTCTCGTACGGCAGCCTCAGTCTGGCCGACCACCTTCAGCATGTCAATGAAGCGATATCCCAATTCGAGAAGACAGCCCCGGATTCGGATATCAAGATGCCCATCAGCTTTTCGGATGGGCCACTCTCTTTCGAGGTTTCAGGCCCCGTCGATACAATGCAGCCTCCTGACCGGCAATTCAAGTCTTCAATCACCTGGACGGGCTGTTCTTCTGCAGATATTGTAGAATCGTTCTCTATCAGCATAATGACGTCCTTGCTTATGAATGGGTACGGCTCGCCTTTATACCAAGGATTGATTGAGTCAGGCTTGGGAACCACCTTCAGTCCAAACTCTGGCTATGATAGCTCTGCAGCGGTGGGAAATCTGTCAATTGGCTTAGATGGCATGAAGGCTGAAGACGTTACTGGGTTGAGAGAGACTATCCAGACAATTCTGCGAGACAAAGCTCATGAAGCTTTCCAACCACACAAAATCGACGGCTACATGCATCAACTCGAACTTACCTTGAAGCACAAGACTGCCAACTTCGGTATGGGTCTCCTGGAGAAGAGTCTTGCTGGGTGGTTCAATGGAGTCAATCCCATGGACGGTCTGGCTTGGAACCAGATCATCGACGCCTTCAAGCAACGAATGGGTGAAGAAAAGTATCTCGAGCGGTTGGTCGAGAAGTACCTCTTGAACGACAACAGCATGCAGTTTACCATGAGACCAGACGAAACATACGGCGCCGCTCTCGAAAGCCGAGAAGAAGAGCGAAGAAAGAAGATTCTGGAGAGCATCAAGAAATCCGCTAGCTCGCCTGAAGCATCACTCTCCCAGCTCGGACAACAAGAACTCGAGCTTCTTGAAGAGCAAGAATCAGCTCAACACAAGAACCTGGACACCCTTCCAACCCTCCGAGTCAGTGACATTGCCCGAGAAAAAGAGACGAAGCCGAGGTACCACTGTAAGGTCGGGGATGTCGATGTCCTATGGCGGGAAACGGAGACGAACGGCATCACATACTTCCAGGCAAAACATTTGCTTACGGACTTGCCGGAGGGACTGAGGCTTCTGATGCCTCTATTCACCGACTCACTCATGCGACTGGGCACTAAGACAAAGTCAGTAGGAGACCTTGAGGCTGAGATACTGCTAAGGACTGGTGGCATCTCTGTCTCGTCATTTGTTGCGCCGGAGCCTTGGAGCCTGGACAATTATCATGAAGGCCTCCTTATTGATGGCTATGCTCTAGACAGAAATGTCCCTGCTATGTTCGACCTTATGCGAACGCTTCTCCTGGAGGTCGATTTCTCCAGTCCGAAGGCTGTTGCTGCGATTCGTGAGCTTCTGGAAGCCAGAGCTTCTGGTGCTCTGGACACGGTTGCGGAGAGTGGGCATCACTTTGCTATCACAAGTGCTTCAGCCGCATTGACACAAAGAGGGAGGATACAAGATCAGCTCTCTGGGCTATCCCAAATTGATTCTACAGCGAAAATACTGGATGCAGCTAGACGTGATCCCCACAGCCTTGAGCATGTCGTCCAGAAGCTAAAGACGATCCAGTCGATAGCGATCGCCAATTCTTCGAATCTGTCGATGCGCGTCGTCTGCGAGCCAGACTTGGTCAAGACGAACCAAAGCCTCATTGAGGGCTTCCTAGCGCAGTTGCCACAGGAGAAGCCATCTGTCACAAACTCCACAGCTTCGGACGCCGTCTCAGGTTCTTCGCTTTCGAGACGGGCATTCTTCAGCCTGCCTTTCCAGGTCTCTTACACCGGAACTTGCTTACAGACGGCGTCATACAGCTCATCAGACAAAGCGCCACTCACCGTGCTCGGTCAACTCCTCGTCCATAACTTCTTGCATCCCGAAGTCAGAGAAAAGGGAGGTGCTTATGGAGCGTCAGCCAGCGCAAGTCCCATCAGCGGCCTGTTCACCATGTCTTCATACCGAGATCCCAACCCTCGGAACTCCCTGAATGTCTTCAACCGCGCTGGATCGTATGCTCGTGACAAGGACTGGAGCGCTCGAGAACTCGAAGAAAGCAAGCTCAGCATCTTCCAGGGCATCGACGCTCCCAGGAGCGTCAGCAGTGAAGCGAGCAAAGAGTTCATGTACGGCATCACGGAAGAGATGGATCAACAGATGAGGGAGCGCTTGCTCGGAGTCACGAAAGATGATGTTCAGAGAGTCGCTCAGAAGTACCTCATCGACCTCCCATCTGATCTAAAATCTGTGTGCGTGCTTGGAGAAAAGAAGGACTGGGTCGAGCAAGACCAGGAGCAGTGGCAACTGAAGAGTCTCAAGATGTCAGCAGAGAGCTAGACATTGTCATCAGTAAGTGCCATCAACATTGTATATTTATTCCACTCTTCCAAATGATACCCAAATACATTTTTTTATAACGACCCGACTGGAGGCATTCCGTGGACACTCTTCCCGACAGCGCGACTCAGAACAGAGCATGTACGTCTACGGCCGCGATCACTCCCATGGCCGGAGATCACAAGTCAGAGATGCCATGGAGCAATCCAACGCGCGAGATAAAAGGATCAGGTTGTAGTCGTCCGCTGCAAGCTCGGCTTTGGTTTGATGCTCGCCCGGCGACGGCTACGATTCATCCATGACATACCTATTTCAGACCTGTCTATCTTTAAGATTGAGGGACGGCAGACTAGAGGTGTGCGCACATGCCCTGGATACCTTTGGATTTCGGATACTTGGAGTTTCGTTGTTGCATTGACTTTCCCATCAGGCGGGATGTATCATTCGTCGAACACAAGAGCTTGCGTGTCCGTCCGTCCGAATACAATGCATGGGTCTGCCTCTCTAAGTCAGACCCAACCCTGCAAGGATCAGTGATGTATTGCTCATTTGTTCAATGTCCAGGCGGCACCTGAAAGTCGTTTGCTAGTCTCGTCTTTCATCGTGCCACCAAGTATGCCGGAGCGAAACTGTCCATTCCCTTCTGTTGACTTCTTGTTCGAGTGGCGTCCGTGCTATCCCGTTTCAAGCTTGGACTTTCTCTGCTTGTGAAGACATATAGCTTGCTGCTTGGATTGTCACACGTTCGTAGCCTGGATCAGGATGTTGGTCAGAGTTATGGTTCATACTGTCTACTTTGTGCTCCCATGCGACAACATATCCCTGTGGTCACTCTTACCTTGGTCTCCTTCCACTTGATTTTCTTTTATCATTTATCATTTCACATGTGCCCGAGCTCCCATATCAACTCTGGCAACCAGACTTCACTTCAGCATCTCTTCGTCGTCTCTAATATAACGTCACCGATCTAACACCGCGAGATCACCACTCTCCTTTCATCTCTCGCGATTCATGTTTTGATTCTCGCGCCTCACACTCGTCTTTCAGCAACTCTAGGGCCTCTGACTCCCGCGGTGCGGTCTTGGATCTTCATCTCTACACTCAGTGCCGGCACAATGGCCCCATCAGAAATCACAAGCGAGATCGAAACGTTTGTCTCCCAAACACGGTGCCCCTTTCTGTCCTTTCCCCCGCTCTCTTTCCCTTTTTCAGGAACAACTTTCTAACGCGACACCTCTGAATACAGCTTCAAATCGGCGCTCAGGAGGGAGCAACTCCCTGACTTCACCATCTTCTGTGGTGAATATAGCTGGAAAGTCCACAGCCATCTGTTCGCCAGGCAGTCCAAGGCCTTTGAGGCTATCTTTCAGGTTCGTATTGGCTCTTGAGCCGGGGAAATGAGAGGGGTTTCGGACTTCTGAGTCCAACTCGATGTCCCAACCATGACACATATCTGTGCTGCACTGCGCTGTTTAGAGGTGCTGACGTGTGTCTGTCTCTAACCACATGTGTATAGGAAGGAGCCACGAAAGAATGGACCACGGCCGAATCACCCGTCACTATTGCCCATCTGATCCTCTGGGTCTACACGGCCAGGTACGGCGACCTCGCCGAGGAGGCGACCCAGTACGACAATCCCACCCCCGCCATGGAGATCGACGAGCTGATGAAGCATGGCCTCATCCGGCCGCCCTGCGAGGATGGATCGCCCGGGGTGCTGAGTCCGGTGGACGAGCTGTTCATGCCGACGGAGAAGGAGTGGCTGCCCGACACGCTGCATGCGGCCATGTACCTCCTCGCAAGCAAGTATGGGATCACGGAGCTGAAGGACAAGGCGACTCTCGAGATCGAGGTCATGCTCACGGAGCTCGACTTTCAGAAGACGTATTTCATGCCGTTGCTGGCCGAGTTGTTCGGGTTCGTCAGGAATGGCCATCGTGGGGTCGATTCGAACAGCGCGAAGAATGGCGAGACGGATCATGATGGGGACTGTGCTGCAAACTGCAATGCCGTCGAAGAAGGTAATCGGCTCGACAGCGATACCAAGCCACCGCCGCCCGTGCCGTCTGCCTCAAACCCGCCCGTCTCGCTCTCCCCGACAAACGATGCACAGGTGTGGAACATCCTCGCCGACGAGGCGGCCAGTGGTTTTGACGCCTACCAGCTTGACCCCGTGTTCCAGCACGTGATGGTGAACCACCCGCAATTCAACTGGGAGGTGTCGACGAGGTTGCAGAAGAAGTTCGCCGAGTCGCAGATGAAGTTGGCCCAGAAGGAAGAGCTCATCCACGGATTGGCGATCAAGGACGCAGCCAAAGGGAAGAGGGGTCGCAAGAGGAAAGCGAAGGAGGAGAAGACGAGCTAGGGATGCTGAAGTGGAGGAGGCGAGGTGCAGAGACACCGCGATTACAACAGAAGAATGATTGTACCGTCGTCGTCGCGAAGCTGACTGTCCCCTAAGAACAGACGGTCGACCGTTTGAGCTTGTGCCGGGCTTTTCTTTTGTCTTTGGGCTCTGGGCGGAACGGAGCGGGAGCAGATGCCAATGCAGAGGGAGCCACGGATCCCAGAGCAAAACGAGCTTGCGCAGAACGAACAGGGGTTTGATGTCCTTCGAAATCGTCCCTGAGGGATAAGGATGAGCTCCGGAAAAAAGGCCGTCCGTACATTTGGATTTGCCCTGAATGATCGACGTTTGGTTGCTTCATCGCCCAGTTGCAATGAGATGCAATGATTGACCTCCTTTTATCCTTGCCGCAGTAATTATTCCCAAGCCAGGGAGCAAGACCACTTCCTCGGTCGTAATGTGAATGCCCATTCTGATCTTATGGACACACACACTCTTGTGGCTGAATGGTGCCGGGAGAGCAGACGTTGTCAGCTCCATGGCCGGCGCGGCTGGCAGGACATGGATTTACTGTAGCATCGATGCTTTGCGACGCGTATCGTGCAGGGAGGAGCGTTATAATGACCTGGCGGCATCAAACTAACGACAGATTCACTCTCCCTCCTTTGAGGTGCGATCGAGACCACCTTTCTGGATGAGCTCGGTCGTGGTATTATTTTCACGTTTCGTTCGTTGGTAGTCAGTACGCTGTAGCTTGTATCCAGGACCTCTGTGCTCTCCATTCGCCCCGGTCGCTGAAGTTCCTCTGGCCTGAGCTTCATTCTCGGAGACCAGGGGTAGTGAAATCCGGTTTCTCGGAGTTGAGCCGTGTTCGTCAAAGGGCTACTGTAGCTAGCTGCCCTTTGTCGGCCTCAGTTCATGCACGACCATGGCCAGGTCCTCATGTTTTTGGCCATTGCGAACGCTCGCCTCGGCAGGTTTTACACTGTGGATATCCCCATCGTGATGACGACCTCATTCAAGCCAGATATCCACAAAGACGGGCGGAGGTCGCCTTTCCAGCAATTCTCCTTGCATAACGCCCTCAACGTAACAGTCGCCTACAAAGGAATAGAGATCGAGACCCTCTCGTACTGCATTTAGGCTTGGCCTTAGGACATACGCCACCCTTCCACCTGCAAGGATGGCCACCACATCTCCCTCGCGGGTGTCCCTTGGGCCGAGGCCGGGCATGCCGTCGGCGGTCAAAAAGAAGCGTCGGTTGCTGGTCGCACTCCCGATGGCGTCCCTTACTGGTGCGGCGTTGGTTCGAGCGGCACTTGAAGTGAAGCTTGGTTGCAAAGCGAGCAAGCATCTCGCAAGGGGGATAACGTAGCCCAAGCGATCTGCAGTGATCAAGCGGACGAACGCGGCGTCCCCGCCTGGATACTGCGTTCTCCAGCCCCGGATGACGGCTTCCAGGATTTTGGATTCTGGCTTCCCAAAGACCGATCGACTGCACTCGCCGATCCGGTCGACGCGGCTCACGATGAAACCGCTGCATTTGAGCTTCGAGAGCCGACGGTCCGCAGCAGCCTCCCGGGCTCGAGCGGTTGAATCCTCTCCCGACGCGCGGTAAATTTTATAGGTGTTCAACCTCGAGAAGGCGTCGTGCTGCTGAAACCGGCATGCCCAGTCGGGGACAAAGGTAGGTAGGCCTGGCGTCGAGTTGCAGATCGACTCGGCCTGGTTGAGCACGGCGAGAGAACCTGTCTTGCCGACCAGTCTGATCACGAAGTCGGTGTACGTCTCGGCCACAGTCCACTCGTAGTTTGGGGCGATGAAGTCGCCAAAGAACATGGAGGTCATGACGCCCAAGAAGCCGTAGATGCGATCCCTGGGGTCGTGGCATTGCGACAGCCGAGCTCTCTGCAAGATTCGCGTCAGCTCGGCCGCTCTGCCTTCGAGGGTCCCCATCGTGGCCACAGGCAACACGTCCCGTGCTGTGACGACGGTCGACAGTGTGTGTCGAATGTGGTATCGTTGCGTCCGATCGCCGATTCGCGGTGCAGAATCAAACTGGACAAACAAATCTCTGAGTGTGTCCATAGAAAAGGTTCGCCCTCCAAAGACGAACTGCACGTTGCGGGCGAGAGCGATCTCTTGGATGACCCACGTACGAGACCAGTAGTCCAGGTTGACCAAGTCGAGCAATCGATCGAAGTCCTTCTGCATGTCGCGGGCGCTCTTTTTTCTAGAGAACGGGTGACGGGCGGGCTGATCGTTCATGTCGTCGATCAGTAGCTTGACCGACGTCGGATTCCGCCCGAGCCAGACCTGGACATTGACGGCCCGGTTGAAGATGGCTTGCATCAGCTTCACCTGTGGTCAGATTAGACGAGGCTCTTTCCCAGGAGCAAAAGCACGCAGAACGAGCGAGCGACCGGATTCATGAGGTCCGGGGGTCGTGTTAATTACCTGCTCGCCGCGCTCCTTCAGGTCCGACTGATCGATGCAAATAGCGTCCAGCCAGAAGCACCGTTCCTCGGCCTCGTGCCGCAGCCTCTGAAGGGCCTCGAAGATGCCGGTGCTAACCAGCCATTCGATGCCGTCAATGACCACGACTTCGGGGAACGAGGCACGGCCCCAGGCATGCGATATCGCGTCATAATGTAGCTGCTCCTCCAACGACCGTGTTATCAGTCTTCCTTTCGGCACGGATTTATCGTCTTCGTCAGGCGCCAGGATGAAGAGCCTGATCTCGCGGCGGGCAGGATTGAGCGGCGCCCAAATCTGAGATCTCACGTCCATAGCCGCAACCGAAGGAAGTACAGCTCTACAGAGTACGGCTTCTTCAATAGACCAAACCGCCTTGGGGCGACTCCTTGTGAACGAACAATGTAATTGCCATCTACAGGTTGACCCCGGAGGCTGAGCGAACCCCGCTTCAACATGAGGTTTACCATGAGCCTCACTGACCGGCGCCTGACCCCAAGCAGGACAACGACACCATGCAGGGGTTTGATTTCTGGCCCCTAGCGATCAGCTTCACCTGCCTTCCAGCTGGACATGACTTCAATATGTGTATTTTGCTCACCCTGCTTAGTCCTCATTCTAGGGCACTCACTATCTTGTCTTGCTGTACCGTGTACACAGGCTCGTGCATTAATCACCCCAACTGTACGCGGAGAAGCAGCTTGGATATTCCGTATCCTCTACTTTGACGACTACGATTGGTACATAATAACACATCCATCCCGAAAGGCTCCGTTGAGAGGCAAAGTGTCCAGGAAGGAGCTCGATACAGAAGCGAAGCGCATCAATCGACGAGCCACACCTGATCGTCCCCGAGCCTCGTCCCGAGAAATGCATGGTTGAACCAGTCGGAGATGGCCACCCATAAGTACTCGTCAATGTCATCACCCCATGTCTTTCTCATCCCGATCCTCAGGGCTTCGTTCCCGTTGAGCGCTTCCCTCATCAGATCTTTCATTCTCTGCTCTAGTTCTCTCAACACCACTCTGTACTCTTCGTTTTCGACTCCGAGATGCGAGAGGGCCTGTAACCTGTTTGTGACTTCTTCGCCTCGAAGTGTCAAAGCCAGCCGCTCGGCAGTGTTGTACAGTGTCGACAGAGCGATGGGGAGAGTACCGACGATCACATGGTATTCGCTTTTGGCCAGGATGGTCTTCCGTCTGCTGCTGGCGGCTCCAAATGGGAGAAAGGAGAGAAGCCACTTCAGTGTCGAAGGCTCTTCGAAGGTTCCTGTCATCAGGATTCCATCGACGGCGTTCTTTTGGGCATGCGGCGTTTCGCCTTGATCGATTTCGGGCACCAGGAGGAAAACCTCGCCCGATTGGCCTTGGGACCCGCTGTTCTGGTGCAGAAAGTCGTGGAGCGGAAATTCCGAGCGCTTCGGCATGACCGGACCATGTCGCAGCTCCATCGCACGCGTTTTGGTACTGACAGAGTACCACTCTCCGCTCGACGAGTCGCGAAAGAGAACCCCGTCTTCAGGAATTCGCCTGCAGCCTTTCCAAGGATGTCTAGGCTTCCCGTCGTTGTACTGCGCGAGATGAAGTCGAAACCCAGGATAGCTGACCTGTAACCCCTTGTCGGTGAGGATGCCCGGCTTCTTGTCATCCCATACCAGCTTCCTCGATGTCGGGCTGAGAAAAACGTTTTCGGCTCGGAGTAACGATCGCGGTGCCCATCTGAAACCCGGTGAGTCGATCCGTGGCTCCTCGAAGAAAACGACCCGTGCTGGCAGCGATTTGAATTTCTCGGCAAGCAGCTTCCACACCACTTTCATTCGCACGTCACGGAGTTTGAGCTGGAGCCGATCTTCTTCGTCACGATGATTTCTCTTCCGCAGAGCTTCAAGTATGTCGTCTCCAGGGGCAAGGATCGCCTTGGCTGGCAGCTTCATCAAGGTTCCGATGCATATTGGCTCGTCGGACGCATTCGAGACTCCACGATGCAAGAGGGCCTCATCCAGAACCCTGAGGTTAGGGCCACTTTCATCGTAACCTCTGGTCTGGAAGAACTGTTCGACCCGGTCAATTTCGTGCCGCGTGTCGAAGAAGATAATCTTCTGCTGTAAGTCATTTGGCCAGATCGTCTCCATGTTGGCTTTCAGCTCCGTGAGAGAAACGGCCTTGTCCGCAAATTGAAACCACAAACGCTTTGCCAGTGCGCCTTCCTGCAACGTCCACAGCCTTCTGAGCCATCTCGACGTGAAGATCCGGGCCAAGACTTCCAGTGTGTCCATAGATGCCGTTGAGTACGACCGGAGCGAGGAGTCAAGGACCAGGACGCTACTTGCCCGCTCGTATACTTGGTGGATTTTGGTCAAGGACAGCTTTTTAGCCTCCTTCGGCGCTACGGGGCAGCAAAGCGTATCTAACCAAATAAGCGGGCATTGGTCTCGGCGTTCTGCTGAAGAAGAATCTCCGTTTGCCACGTCCGTCGTCGTGGTTGACATGGGCAGGACTCGAACCATGTCACGCAATTCACGGAGCTTGCAGGCGTTGAGCGAGTTCGCTTCCTTGTTCGCGAGACCATCGGCCCAGATCTATACTCGTAAGCATTTGTTTCTTCCTACGGAAGGATGCACTCACATGGGATATTGCTATATATGGCGTGGAGCTTGTTGACCTTACGACTTTGATCGTCAGGTCCTCTTCTTCCGAGCTGGTGTCGGTTGCAACCTCGGCGGATTTAACTGCTCGCTCTCCTCCATGGAGTAGAAGCAACGGGACAGAATTCCTCGTCCTCAGCGCGTCCATGACATCTTCATGATTCACAGCGACCTTATCGCATGGACACCCTTCTATTCGGTGACCCTGAATGCCGCTGGTGGCAGCTATTTTGTCAGTCACACATTCGGCCCGATTGCATTCGGCGTGACCCTTCGCTGGCATCCTCTTGTCCAAGTATGAGAAGTAATGCAAGGTTTGCAAATACTTGAAGCTGTGTGTAGTTCTGTCCAAATGACTCTTACACCATCCGTTGTCCTCCATCCTCGACACAACATCCTTGGCCGCATAATAGCCACCTCCCCATTCATTTGGGCAGATCTCATCAAGCTTCAACCAATAGCACACAGGCTGCATAGCATGAGCGATGGTCTCAGCAACAGCTCCGATGGAGAACTTGATATCGGAACCGAAGTCTGCCGGCAGATGGGTGTAAAAGTAGTACGCTTGTCGCAAGCACAGACGCATCTGTTTGCAACGAATGGCGAGCCGGTTTCTTGTAGGATGGAAGGATAACAATGAGATTGACCATGAGTCTTGGAGGTCCAACAGGAAAGTTTTCGTCGTGATATAGGACAAAGCGTCTGCCTGGTAGACGTAATCCCGGTAGACGCGATCAACAATTGCTTGATTATATCGATGCGCGGAATTTTCTTCAGCACCCGCATCGTTGTGCTTCTGAGCAGAGTCGGCGTTTGTCTCCAGCGGCCCGGGCGAAGGGATTGAACCCAGTGTTTCTGAATTGCCACCCAGTGATTCAATGATCAGTCCGAAAAAGAGCCATTCCTGGAAGAACGCCTCCAAGACCTTGGTCGAAAGTTGGGCAGCTGCGGGAGAAATTTCCCAGGGATGATCTGTGGTTCCGCCGGCACCTTCGTACATTTCGCGAAATCCTCTCCTCAGAGGATATTCTAGGAATGGCCCTCCATCCCATTTTTGCTCGGCCACGAGTGGGATCCTAGGGAGTGTTGGCCCCCGATTCTCAGTTATGCTTTTGGGCAGGAGTAAACATTCCATAGATGCATGGAGCTGGATTCTGGTAGATTCTGTCGTGAACCGCAATCGGGGACGGTCTCCAGGATGCTGCAGGTCAGATGCTCAAGGAAATAGCTAACACTTCCAAGAGATAGAGTCTTGTGGGAACGACAGGGACAGATGAGTATTCTAGATGCACTAAGCAACACCCCTTGAGAAGGGGGGACCGATTGGCCCAATCTCGAATCTTGGTCTTACCCTCTTTCCACTATCACGAAGAACTTTGGTCTGTGTATTTCTGGTTGGCCAGGAGGCAAGGCTACTGTGAGTCCGCAGTCCAGACATTTTGCGCCACCGATGTTTCAGCGCCAACACCTGACACTCCGCTCCGCCTGAGCTGGCAAGGTCCAAGGAAGGGGAGCTACTCGGTACGCTGTCGCCTATATCTCTCAACGATGAGCATCAGGCAATGCAATCGACGGCAGGGTCTAGCAATATTTCCCTGTGATGAGTACTCGGTAGGGACTGTGTACCCAGCAAGTCGCGGTTGCCCCTGTAAATGCTTGGCAGCGGGTGCCAAGAAAGCTAGGCCATTTTTGGAAATATAGCCTCGCGCGTGGCGGTTGATTGGAAACGCGTCCGTCCTTGTCAGTTTGCGCGCCTTACCGAGTTTATTGAGTACGGAGTACAGGAGGTTGCGGAATTGGTCGACCCCTGAGGATACACTGCGACTTCATCTGACCAGGGCCAAGAGTATTAGGTGCTAGACAGTTTTCCAGAAACTACTATGGCCGGTCCCATTGGGGAGCAGGAACCGACTGCTGTGTGGAGTGTCGAACTGGTCAGAGTCTTCCCTGACCCCTCCTTCCCCTCCACACGGTACGGTCCTCGGTCGATGTCCTTGCTATGGGACAGAACAGGCGACTTTGCCTATTTCTTTCTTAATAACATCTACCCCAACCCTCGCATAGGCTGACAGATATCTAGTGGAGACCCCAACATTAAACATTCCGTGACCACCGCCATTACTTAGCCCGGGATAAATCCACATGGCCCGAAATCCGTCTGAGTAGAGACTAATGTCCGTTCCTGACCGCTGGTATCCGACTGATTGGGGTTGGACATGCCCTACCTGGTATCCAGTGTCATCAGCGAAACACGAAGCCGCTGATTTTTTCTCATCTTATATAGAAGAGAGAGAGAGAGAGAGAGAGAGAGAGCTCTCATGAGGTGATAATGGGCCTGGACGGTTAATCAACAGTCTACAGTACCATGGCCGACACGAACAACACAATCAACACAAATATCGTCAGCCCCTTGAGCCGACCAAGCGGAGCTCGTTCATTCAACGGCGTCAATCATCTCAAACTGGCCACCAGCGACATCTGGAAATGCCACGACTTCTACACCAAGATCCTCCCATTCACCCCACTGCCGCAATTCCACCACTACACGCCCGAACACAAGCTTTTCGCCGTCATGTTTGAGCACACTGCCTCAAAACTCGTCGTCGAGGCGCGGTACGAGCCTAACCAGGCAAAACTCCAAGAAGGCTGGGATCCCGTGACCTGGGGGGTCGGCACGCGCGAGGATCTCGAGCACTGGGCTGCCTGGCTGGACGCGAACCAGGTCAGGCGGAGCAAGATCCTGGTGGGGATCAAAGGATGGTGGTTGGCGTGTGAGGATCCGGACAAGAAGCATGTCCGGCTGTATGTTGAGGATGAGGAGCACGAGTGGACTGATCATCCGGAACAGGACGCATACTGGTTGAGGAATCTGGTCGCGGATCCCAAGTACGCATAATGACCAGAAGCTAGGATATGCCAGGTGAAGGTGCCTAAAAAGTGTTCGGGCTTTGGACGAAGCCAATATGAAAGTGTGTCAGAGAAGTTACTTAACAGGTACTGGAACCTGAGTGTGTCAGAACAGAGTTGTGGTGTAGCTAGCTACTCATGAAGCTCAATGATGTCTGGTCGCCATAAGGTCAATTTTTTTCAGGAGATAGAGGGAGGATCCTTGCGATTATAATGCCCAAACAGACCGACGGACTCTAGGTTCCCTACATTGGCTGGATACACAAGATCGTCAGACACCCCAGTGGCACGCGGTTCACTCGAATATAGTCCGGGCAAATGCGCGAGAGAAGAATGATCGAATCTGATTTTAAGTCATCCACATTCCAGTGATTCAAGCATGCCATCATTGCCTCCCTCTCCTACAAGGTATATTTAAAGTCGGGATGGTGGTCGCCCAACTCCTTGATCTGTTCCTCCAATGGCAGATGTTCCACTCCCTGAAGCAAGTCGTCTCGCCTGTCAACCTTGCGTCTGTTCAGGTAGGTCAAGTAGAACACTTGCACCAGGGCCAAGACCAATGTTGCGGCCAGGAAAGCCGTGTTGGCGCTGGTCGCGGGCAGATACCTCGGGGCGTGCTTGGACGGGTAGATCCACACGCCCAAAATGCCACCAGAGTTGCCGACCATGAAACCGAGCGCCACGACGACCGCACGCTTGCCGTAGGCGGCACTGTTGTTCGGGATCCAGGCCAACACCGATGGAGTGCACGCATAGACACCTCCGATCAGGAAGAACAGCGCCGGATATCGAATGCCGAGAGAGGTACCAGAAAAGTTGAGGATGCAGCCTAGAATCCCCAGTGCAGCTGTGGCCATGGCAACCAGACCGCGTTGGCGATAGCGGTCTGCCACGGCACCTGCCACCATTGTAGTGAGAAAGGCGAACATGAAGGGCGGGACTGTCAGCAGTTGTGTAATGGTTCTGCTGTAGCCGAAAGTCAACACAACCGACGGTGTGAACTGTACAAAATCCTCGTTAGCATGCAGATAGTAGATCGACGTTTGACCTGGAAGGGAGTGGCTCTGGGAAATAAAGGGATAAAGACAAGGTTGACTCACATAAGCTACGCCCTGAGCGACAACGCTCACAGCGAATGACATGATCAGAACGTTGATGACGTGGGGGTCTTTCAGACAGGCGAGGATATCTTTCCAGGAAACTTTGCTGTCTTCGGTTGTTTTCTGATCGGCAGCCATCCGCTTGACGTAGTAGTCCTTCTGCTCCTGCGTGAACGTGACGACGTCCCGTGGCGTGCTGGGCATGATCCAAAGGGTGCCAAATCCCCAGACGACCGTGGCAAGTCCTTCAAGCAAGAAGATCCATCGCCATCCGGCAAAGGATGCGACCCCGTCCATGTGTTCGATCGCGGCCGCCAAAAGGCCTCCAAAAGCGCCCGCGATGGATGCTGCCCCATAGAGCAGTCCAATTCGCTTCTGGATCTCGTCTCGTCGGTAGAATTCAGAAAGGACCAAGACGTAGCCGGGAAACACGCCGCCTTCGCACAGACCGATGAAGAATCGGCAGGCAATGAAGCCGGCGTAATTCTGGACGAGGCTCTCCAAAGTACACACCAGTCCCCAGGCCATGCAGAGGCCGGGAAGCATCCAACGTGGACCGATTTTTTTGAGAACGACGTTGGATGGTATCTCGATCAAAATGTATGGAATGAAGGTGACAACCAATGCTGCTCCAAGTCAGTGCATGCATAATTATAGCGGAAGAGTCACGAACCGAGCTGATACTCGTGATCAGTTAAGCCAAGGTCCTTCTGCAGACCAGCAACTCTGGCGTTGCCCACATTGGCACGGTCAAGCAGCAGGAAGACGAAGGTGATGAACAAGATAGGCTGGAGCAAGAGGTCAAGTCTCAGGACGGTGATGCGGTCCATCTTTACGTCGAACTGGAACCCGAAGCTCCCTCCTTCGAGATGGATGTCATCGGAAACAATGTCCACCTGCTCTTCTGAGACGGTCTTTTCGAGCATGTTGTCCTGGTTTGTTGCTAGGACGGGGATGGGGAGAACCATGGAATGGGAGGCGAGAATGAACGTACAAGAGCCCACAAGTTCGGAAACGTGGAGGATGTTCGTGAATCGACGGGTGCGAAGTTACTCGATGTAATTTGTGCAACAACCGGTCCTTCACCGAGCGTTAAGTAGCCGGAAGCATTGTCGTCAACCCTTCGTTGACAACATTTGTGTTAGGAAACCATTCCGCGCGTTTCTGAGAAGACCTCGGGCACGACGACAATAGCAGAGCTTCCAGCTTGGTCTGGAGCTCGCCATCGTGATTCTTCTAAAAAGTAAAAATGTGCCACATGTGTGAAAAGCCCGGGCTAAAACTGTGGGGGATTGTGGAGGACCCCGGAGTTTCCTCCCTCCTTTCGCAGCTCGAGGGCCGAGATAGCCGGAGACGCGCAACTCGAAATAACCAGGTAACCAGGATGCCCGCTTAAGCATGATGTCGATGCACCCCTAGAAATCATGGACGGACCTGCAAGCGGCAGCGGATGTGGGAACTCGCCGCACTAGAATCCATTCTCGTGGAAATCTCCAGACAACACCATGCATGCAAAAGGTCGGGAATCTCACTTCATGCACGAGTGTGGGAAAGTCCCGGGCCAAGACGACGAGGGTACTGAGAGAAGGCCAGGCATGAGCGGAATCGTGCCGGAGGAATGCTCTGAGCGAACTCAGGAAGGCCTCCCTATATACACGAGACATCGTATCCGAAGCCGATTATGATGGTGGATTCCGAGAAAGGATACTACCAGAATGACAAGATTCACTCTCGCAACGCTGCAGACGTCTGCTGGTCCTCGGGCAGCCATCGGCGTGGATGATAGTTACTACCAGCTGTCTGAGGTCTCGAGCGAACTCCGCCACGCCAGCGTCAAGTCCTTGCTGGAGGACTGGTCAGGCTCGCTTCCAATTCTCGAAACACTCGCAGATGACATTGCTTCTGGACGTAGCGTCAATGCTCAGGGTATCCCTGCCACCAAGGCCGATCTCCTCACGCCTATCATGTGGCCGAACAAATTCATCTGCGTCGGTGCCAACTATGTCGGCCATCTCAAAGAGATGGGTTTGAGCACCACAAAGTGGAAGACCATGCCCTTCTTTCTCAGCCCTCCGACCACCTGTCTGGTTGGGCCGGGAGAGACAGTTGAAATCCCAAAAATGACCAAAGAATTCGACTGGGAGCTCGAGCTCGCTATGGTTGTCGGCAAACGACTTCGCAATGCGACGATCGAAGAGACGAGAGATGCTATCGCAGCATACACCATTGGGTTAGATCTCTCATGTCGAGACCTAACACTTGTCGGCGGTGACATCCCTGTGGATCTTGTCCGCGGCAAGGCTCAAGACACCATGGCACCATGCGGTCCGTTCATTGTGCCCGCGAAGTTCTTGCCGGATGTCACCGATCTCAAGCTCACCCTCGACGTGAATGGAAAGCAGATGATGAACTCCTCCACAAATGAGATGCTGTACTCATGCGAAGAAATGCTGGCTACCATAAGCGAATACGTCACACTAGAGCCAGGCGACTTGATCTTCACCGGCTCCCCTTCTGGATCAGCGGGTTTTCATGGAGGCTGCTGGTTGAAACCCGGAGACGAGATCCATGCAGAGATTGAAGGCATCGGGGCATTCGACGTCCGCATCAAGCGGAACTGAATGTATATAGGGATGGAAGTAGTCGCCCTCAGCCAGGTGGATAGCATACTTGTCCATGCCCGACATTTGCGCATAGCGGTGTTTGCTGATAGAAGCAATAAGGAGATATAGGTGGCGCACGCAAAGTGATTACTAGCTGAGTGCTTTGGCCCTCTGGAGTAGTTCCTTGAAAACACCGTTTCCAAGAGAATCTGCTTCGCCTCTTGTTGTCGACGCGTCGGCAAGGTAGCACGCCAAGTGCCAGAATTCCGGACCGGCACTTTTTATGAACCCGCTCGTCTGCTTCTGTGTTGGCGTCATCTGGAGTATAGTTTCATCCCATTTGACCTTCCAAAGCCCAAGACCATGTTGGACGCGTTCCGTCGAAACGCCTCTTCTTTTGAAGCTCTGGATGATCTGGAGGAGACCTAAACACCCATAGGTTAGAGTCGAGCCAAGACACCCAGAGGATCTACGCACCAAATATGACGGAGAACAGGTAAAACAGGTTGACATTCTTCATGTCGGAAACTCTCTCACTGCGATCCTCCGCGAGCGCTAGAACGATCTTAGGAAACGGGAGACAGTTGGTACTGTTCTCGCTGAGGAGGATGCCGCGACACGCTTCAAAGCTCTCTGCCATGTATGCGTCTAGAGAGCATGGGTGGCTCATCTGAATCTCGTGGTAGAAAAGGCGAGGTGTCGCGCCGTAGAAGATTGTAAAGGCTACATCAAGATGAAAAATCCCGTAGAGAAGCCTGATGAAGAATTAGCAGCAAGACAAGAGGGGCCGCGTGATGGACATAGTCATACCGCAAGCCAGACTCTCTCTCGGCCCAAGTCCTCCAGGCCAGAAATTCTGGATCGTCAGCTGAATTATCGGAATCATCAGCACGCGCATTGTGTAAGGACATTGTTCGAAGAGCCTGGCTTCAACTTAGCATGACAATTCACAGGGGAGCCAACGACTGGGCTCACATAGATGATCTGATCGAAACGATCCGACCGCACGTGCTGTCGTTTCCACGTATTGCCTTCGCGCAGCTGCAGTTGAGCGGCAGAGAATGCAGCTTGGAGGGCTTGCAGCGCGCGACGGCGTCCCTCAGGGCTCTCGGGAAATATCCCGGATGCGATTCTCTCGAACTCTGGATCACGAAATGCGAATTCCTCGGCCAAATCAAGCATAGACTGGGCTGTTGCGACCTCGTCGGTGGACAGGGAGAACAAAGCTCCTGTAAGCGTCATCACAAGCACCAAGGCCAGCGATGTATCCGCGACGTCAAAGGTTCTGCGATGCACTACTGGGCTGTGACGGTTCCAGTGGTGGAAATAGAGCCACAGGAACTTTTCGATATTTGCCTGGGTCAATATCGTCATGCCTAGAGCAAGATTGATGCTTGGAGCACGCTCCGGGTGATCGCGAGGAAGTGACAGAGTCAACATGGTCAAGCGCTCGGCAAATTCGGCCGGCAGATCTCTTCCCATCAGGTCGTGAGTGGCAGGGGATCCAGTGCCTGGCTGGTTGGCCGGCATCACGAATCGTGTCCAATGCTGAGTTCCATGAAGGGGAAGAGACATACTTGGGGAAACGTCGTCGGAAATGCCGAGCTCGTGGCTGGAGGAGAACGACATGTCTGGATCCACATCGAGTGTCATTTCTAAAGAAAGGTCGTCGGACATTGCAAAAGGCGCGAGGTATCCTTCTTGGAACATCTCCAGCATTTTGTCAGAGTTGTGGGACGAAGGTAATTCGCCATCGTCGGCGCTGGCCTCGACTTCACCTAGAGTTCGCACCACCTCATCCACTTGGACATTTTCAGCATCGACGGTTATGTCACTTGACCGCTCGAAGGTATCCGTCAGGCCGCGGTGAGGATTGGTCCAGTTCAAGAGAAAGGGAATAGAGATTTTATGAATGCTGGTGTCTTCTTGGGTGCTGAGCTGGGGAATCATTGGAGGTGCACCGCCGCGATCATTCGAGCTCTTCCCTTTATGCTGGTCGGCTTCCGTTCGACGATAAGTGCAGGAGTGGCCCGAGAGGAGGCAGTTTTCGCAGGGCATATCCAGGTCACAGGAAATCTTCCATCTCGCGCAAACATCGCACGCCTGCTTTCTTCTGCCCCTTCGCAGACGGTCGGGGATTTGTCGTAGGCCCCGCTGCGGACAAGACTGATAATGCCTCCTGAGAACATCCCTGCACGACACGTGATCAACATGACGAGGACGTATGCGTAGTTGAGAAGGTGCCCCAAGACTCACGACCGGTGAAAGTGTTTGTGGCAGAATTCGCAGAGCCAGATTGATGCGTCCCTTTCTTGAAAAAACATCAGAGGGGGTTCACTTGTTGCATGGAACGACACTCACTGCGATGACTTCCTGGCCTTAGTCGACCACCGACACTTGCGTCCAACGGGTCAGATGCCATGGAGGAACCTACACAGTCCGACCTGGAAGCACGACGACCCAAGTGTCGTCAGATTGATGTGAGCCGGGCAGAAATGTTTGCGTGACTGCTGATTACGATTGCGAATATGGTTGAACACAGCGACAAGTGGTTCGAGTCAAGGGCAATGCTGGAACGAGGTGGTGAAGCTCGTTTTAGCGGTGGTGACATATCGCATCAGGTGGTGTAACGATGTGGGAAGAGGAAGAGAGTGTAGGAGGTCTGACTGTCGAATACATGAATGCTGCAATCGTTCCTCGTATTGGGTTGTGGTTCCCAATGGCCTCGCAGCGGACACATACTCGGTACTGTGTCCGGAGGACTCGTGGCTAACGTTGCTCCCTCTTTCCGCCGGGGCACCCTGGGGTCAATTGCACTGTTGCTGAAGGGCTCCAAAGTCCCCGCAAAGTTTAATCAATACTACTACTTAGGTCAGTCGGGGTGGTGGGGGGGGTGCCGGCGCCAGCGAACCTGCGATAACCGTGACTACCCTGCACTTGTCGGCGTACAGCAGCGACCTCGTCTACATACCGAGGTGCCCGCTGCATCCTCCTAAATACTGCCCTAGGTGACAATTACAGACGGCCAGAGACTAAAGGCAATACTTACCACTATACCACTCTAGGCTTGGCGTAATAGACTCCGAGAACCACGCCCTTGCCCCCCCAAACGCCCACCAGAACCCTAGATCCAGCCAACCACGGACCCAGCGACGTCAAATCATCATGCCCCGGAGCGCCAAATGTCGAGTTGACAGTGTTAATCGCAGTTATCATTCATGATCATCCCTGGGTTACGGAGTAAGCGGGAAGGTGAATTTTAGCGGAGTTACTCTACGAAGCGCAGCCCACGTGATCTCACGTGACCATTCGCGCCAATAGGGGCTACTTTCTCTTTCCCACGTCCTTTCTCACTCCCATTGTACGGAATAATTATTATATTATCCAACCAGAATGTGGCTGTTCAGCTACTATGAACCAGCTAACAGGGTATCGGTCTCATCGATCTTGAAAGCCCTAGCACTAACAAGATACTGCAACAATAAACAGGCGGCAGGTACTCGGTATGCCATCTTCGTGGCCAACTCCCGGCCCAAGGACCAGACCAACATTGATACTGCCCTTCAAACCTAGTACGTCTTGAACTTCAAGGGGCCTTGGGCGTGTCTCAGCCTCGCGCCGAAGAATTGCAGGAACACGACGATGAAGAAGGCTGCCCCCATGATCCCACTCTGGATCCCGTATTCGGTCTGTGTGCCCGCAGAATTGGCCCAGTCGATTTGAATATATCTGGAAGGAAATGTCAGCGAACTGGTCCTAGAGTAGGGGAACGATAGGCTCCAACATACCCAACGATGAAACCGCCTAGGGTTCGGGCGAAATTGATCAGGCCAGCACACTCGCCGGCAGCTTCGGGATACGCGTCTAGCAGGTATGCGCCAACTGCAGACGTAGTGAGAATCGTGGCGAAATTGTGCATGGCCCAGCCGCAAGCGAGAACCCAGAAACTCCACGTCCTCGAGTTTTCCAAGGTCGCACCTATCAGGTTGTATCCGATGAGCTTGAAGGGTAGCACGAGCCAAAGGACGACCAGTCTGTTCTCCGGAGCAATCACACCGTTGTGGTACCTCGCCCAAATCTTCTCGATCAGGTCGAATAGGAAATATCCGACCAGGAGCCCGAGGACCGCGCCAACGACTGGGGCCACATAAAGAGCTGCGAGGTTGAGGAAGTCGAAGTTGTAGGCAGGGATAACAAACACCGAGATTGTGGTGTTATTCGCAATTGTCCAGCCAAACTACGGGCGTCCGTTGTCAGCATCAGAAAGTACATGAGGAGATTGGGGACCTACGTCGAAGAAGTAAAATAGGCAAGTCAAGAACACAGGTAATTTCAGCACTGCATACCACAATCGACTAGCAGCCTCCAGCAGTGTATTGGTGGTGTACTTCTGCTTATACTGTTCGACGCCAATGAGCCTGAGGAGGCGATTCTGCCGCTTCGGGATGCGATCAGGCATCAGATGGCGTGGATAGAATGTCTCGTCTCCCAGAACGATCGTCAACACCAGGCCGAGCTGTGTTGTTATTAGCAGCGAGAACTGTGTCGGGAAACACAGGGCGAAGGTAACTCACGGTAATGATGCCAAAGTTCAACCACATTCCGGTCCTCCAGGTAGAAGTGCTGAGGATCGCTGCCATGAATTGAGGTCCCAAGAAGGGCGACAGGATTATCGCTGTACTCCACACGTTGATCTTCCTCGCATGCTCGTGGAAGTACCAGACATCCTTGATCCACATGAGACCTCCGCCGGCTCCAGCAACGACGAAGAAGCCGTTCAAGATGCGGGAGGCCATGTACGACTCGAAAGATTTTGCAGCTGCGGACCATGCCGCTGTACCAGCCGAGAGACATCCGAACCAGAAGAGGACAGGCAGACGACCAGCCCAAGCAGATAAGATGATGGCCGCCAGACCTCCGGCCCCGAGCATAAATGTCATCCCAGCGGTGGCATGGTTGACCGTGTTGGGGTTGATACGCCACTGCTGTGCCTGGGGAAGGAGAGCGCTGGCACCTGTTGCGGCAGAGTAATCCGAGGTGGCGGCATTGACACCGATGACCAGCAAGATGGCGGCCTTCTTCCATCGGCTCCAGTTCAGCGGGTCCTCTGGATCATCGGTTGGTTGAGGCACCAAGACCTTGCCGCCCTTGGACTTCTTGAGGGCAACGTCCGGCGCAAGGTTGTATTTCTCGCGGATCGCGGCCTCGTCGAGCAAGTACCCTTCCGTTTGACCAATGCGATCCAGATCGATGGCCGCGTTGGCTTGGGCACCGCCCTTTTCATGGTGGTGCTCTCCGCTAGAGAGGGAGGGTGCCGCCGACCGTTCGGTGTCTTGGGCTGCCTCTGTGGCCGTAGCCTCAGGCGCATCTTTGGTCGCGGCGGCTGTTGTAGGCTCATCGGCCATGGCTGCGATGCTGAAGAGAGAGAGAGAACTGACAAGACCTGAAAGCAAAGGGAAGGAGAGAAAGTGCCAGACGCACAACTGTCGGGAACGCAGGAGCAATTGAACAAAAGTACCTAGGAGAGGGAAATCCGGATTGGAAAGAAGCGACGGGACTCCAGCGTCTTCAAATATTGCTGCTAGCAGGTTCGTGTCACGCTCACTGCAGTCAATAAATAAACAACCAGGGGGGTGCTAGTGTGTCAAACGGTCGGGCTTGCTGTGGTTCCCTCGATCGTCTCCGGAGGCGTGAAGTATAGACAGGCAGGGGCCCCTTCCTGGCGAGGCTAGATTCGCTTACCCCTGGTAGAACCAATAGCGTGTCTCTACCCCATGATGGGGTTCCCATTCGGACCATGCTCGCTTGACCCTTGACACTCTTCCGGCAAGCGCTGGGCCAAGTGTAGCCGAGAGTGGTTCGGGCAGAAACCGTGCGTCGCACTTTTGATGCGCACATGCTCTCCTGCAGAATTCGTCCCGCGCGCTCTACGGACGGTGAAAAGAGCCTATCCTCCCACATGTCAAGCCTTTGACGGTCAATGCTTGGGCATGACGATCTTCACCCTTCGCGTGTGCTTGGTTCGAACTTGGACCGCGCTTGGCCGTCAGCGGAGGGAAGTCAGCAGCCACATGACAATGTCAAATTGACGATTAAGTGAGCATCAGTGCCGATTCGACTGACAATGTCGGGTAGTGCCAAAACTTGAAACGCAAAACTTTTTCCGCAAAAAGAGGAAGGGAGCAACTCGTGTTGACTTAGTGTTCGGCCACCGGTGGAGTCTGACTGCAGTGCATTGTTGTGATAGGCGTCGAGGGCCTAAAAATGGTGGCTCTGTGGCCAGCCATCATCCACGGACTCGTCGCACAATAATAACGATGGCTGAGCTGGGCTGGCTCGACGTCAGGCGTCGAGGGCGTAAGGCTGGTTGTGGAGGCTGATTTTCAGGGGCGAGGAGTGTGCCTAGACTTCGCTAACCAGGCACGCAGGGGGGTTTTGTCTACCGGGTGCCCCAATTAGAAGCCGCCATCTGTGCTTGAGGCCCGGTTTGGCTTTTTCTCCAGGGGGTCCGAGTTAGCGCGCTGCACGGTGTGACTTTTTGGATGAGAGTGAAGATCGTGGCTCTGGCTGACAGGAGTCCTTCGACTTCATCGTCGCCAGTCTCCTGGTGGCCTTTGCAGAGATAACTGTGTACACAGTATGCGTAAGGGGTACGGCGGAGAGTACGAGGTACACTATCTGGCAATCAACCAACCCCAGACGCATTCCTGTCCGCACTTCCCGCTCGTCTCCTGCGGCGCATCCACCGCGTCCACGGGAAATTTGTACGTAAGCCCGGACTTTTGACGATGCATTAGAGCCGGGTGCCTCATCCGACACGCGGGCTATTAGTGATCTCCCCAGCCTGTCGTTTGTTGCTTCTTCGAGTAGTCGGACGGTGCTAGGAACCAAGTCTACCCTGCCCTCTGTAAGACCTTATGAAATCCTTCAGAGCCAGTCAATGGACGAATGCGGGAGGCGGTAGCCGTTCCCAATCCCCTCATCGTTGTGTACGCTGTACTCCGTAGACGCGTCGAAGATGCGAGATGGAGGACACGAGTGACACGAGTGGCACCACTGGACGACGGTCGGGGGAGGAGGATCTAAAACGGGTAGGTAAGAGCTCGAAGTGGCAATTGCACGACGACAACCTGGGACATGGTTCTGGCTTCATTTATCATTGACCGCTCATCCTTCAGCCTCAGGAGCCAAGAGGTCTGTATCTCTCTCTCTCCACTCCCTTCCCATCATCCAGACCTGCTCGCCTCCTTCATCCCATTGTCTCGTTCCACTGCCCATTTTCCAAAGCTCCTAATGTCACACAATAGCTCCTCATTAAGTGGCGAGGAATGAACTAAGAAAAGTCCCGGCCTTTCCCTTTTCTCTGCTCAAAGATAGTACACGAGAGCTAGATCCACGCATCAGATGCTCGGCCTAAGGGAAGATCTTTCCGAGAGACACAAAACACGTAGACCCGCCAGCAAATGGGGTATTTCGAAGTGAAAAATAAATACGACACAGCAACGCAGTAGGACATAATTTCACAAGAACAACATTGAGCTTTCACGGCGCCTGGCTTTAGTGGTCGCCGCGTTGTCGGGAGACATCATGTTGTTCGACCCGCCATACTGGGGGTTCCCTCCTTGCTGCTGGGGAGGTTGTGGAGGTGGGTACCTCGGGGCTGCCATGGGCATCTCATGGGGAATCGACACGTACTGTCTGGACTCGTACGATGACTGAATGGGTGCAAACCCGAGATCCGTGGCCGGATCAAGCTGGTACTCGGACGGCCTCCCGAGTGCTTTGGCACCTGGGCCAACCCTTGCGTTTTGCGCAAAGCTGTCTTGGTTATACATCGGTGTCGGCAGGTCAGTAAACATCTGTCGACGGGGAGATCGAATGTCTTCGGGCGTAAGTGTGCCCTCCTCACGCTCAATCTCGATCGAGCGCACCGAGTCCCGCTCGACAGGCTTGTCGAAGATTGCATCGAAATCCGTCAGGAACATGGCAAATAGGGGTGCTGGAATATTGAGGGTGGGCGAGAAGACAATGCCGACATTCTTGATCGTCATCTTGTTGCGTTCGGCATTTTGAACCACCTCGAGCAAATATTGTGACAGCGTCCGCAGGAGGGAGAAATTGGCCGATGGCAGTTGGTGCACCAACGCATTGAACATGGCAATCTTTTGTGGCTTGTCTGGTAGTTCTAGACCCTTCAGAAACTCAAGATGCAACTCTCGCGTGAGGATGGTCGACGGCAGTTCTCGGAGATACGTCTTCAGCAGGGAGGCAACGGCATTGATGTCGTAATCCTCGTCCTCCGTCAGCAGATCGACATCACCTTCCATATTGAACCGATCCTTCAACAGGCGAATGACGATGTTTGATCCGCTGAGTCGGAACAGGCCTTCTTCATTGGTGGCGTGCTTGGCTCGGAGATATTCGACGCAGCGATACACCACGGCAGGAAGATACACATCGACATCTGTGGGTGAGTAGTACTCTACCGCTTCTTGTAGCTGCATCCCAAACACTGGCCGTACGTGCCCGCCGCGATGAGCATTGAGCTCTGAACGTTTAGGCTGAGCTGGCTGCACAGGAGCCAGTTGCTCATACGATGGTCTTCTGAAATGGAAGATATTGCGCTTCTTTTGCTCCCGCTCTTTGCTATTGCTGCTTCCGGTGGACTTGTTGCCCCAGCTTCCGGCGTCTGAAATTACGGATCCGTTAATTGGGCCCGAGATATTGAAAGGCTTGGAGGCCGGGACGGGTTCCGAAACAAGGTCCGGAGTATGGCTGGATGCATTGGACGGAGACGGCGTATCCACGTGCGTCTGGGGGCTGCTGTTGGATCGCGACTCTCCGTCCTCATATCCGAGCTTGGGGACATTTCTAGCCTCTTTTGCATGTGACGACTGAACGCCGGCACCATACTGTGATTTAGGATCGACTGGCTTTTCATCAATGTAATGCAGCAACGTCTCCACCCACTCATCCCGCTCCGCATCGCTCTCGGCGCAAAGCACGTGGCGAACATGGCTGTTCAGGTCTTTGCGCTTGGGCTCGAGGATGAGAAAGGCATGACGGAACTGATTCTCCGAATCAACCTCTGCGTGTGCTGCAGGGTCAGACTGCGTCTGCCGCCCGATGCGTGCATTGAGCAGCTTGATGGTACCGAGGTGCGCACCGCCTGGGGCTTCAAAATACCGCAATTCTGGACTGTCTAGGACGAAATATCGCGACTTCCATCCTCCAAAATTCTTGCCCTTCTTGGTCAGGTAGCCGGATTTGGTGGGGATGCCTGAGTTGGATTCTTGACTTGGTTTCGGCTGTGCGTCTTCACGATTCTGTGGAGGCAGAGTGAGTTGGGGCTCTATGACCTCTGTTGACAGAAATCGACAAATGATCGCGGCCGCTTTTTCGTCCATGGGAGTGTCGAGCAGGTCGTCGAAGTAGGCGTTGATCGAACTCCTTCGGGCGTCCACCATCGCTGGGGCGTGGCCTAGGAAGAGTTTGCGGTCGGGCAGTTTTGGCAGATCGGCGCAGCGGGGCTTCAGTTGCTGGTCGAGGTTTGCAAGCAAGCTTGGGTATTTTTCAACCCGCCAAAGTTCAGATGCGGTTGCGCGTTCGAAGACTGACAGGCTGAACGATGCATTCTCTTCCTGCGTCCTCAGCCCAAGCATGCTGTTTCTTGAGGGCCGAAGTCGGGAAGAGGCCACCTTGACCTGGATCGATGGCAATGCGTTTGGAGGTAATAAGAGGTCCGGCCAGCTGGGATCGGCAAGACGACGGCTGACTGATGGTGCCTCCCCCGGGCTCAACGGGGACTCGTGAACTTGGCCGCGATCTGCCTCGCCGCCAGGAGCAGTGTCCATCTTAGACAGTGACGAAGGACCAAGCTTCTTCTGTGGATCGGAAGCACCTGCTTGTGACTGGTGTTGTGGAGCAGGTGCCTGGGTGCCAGGCGTGGTTGGCATGGGAAGAGGCATCTTTGGCGCACGGGGTGAAAGAGGGAAATTGCCACCAGGTAGGCGGGGAGACATAGGTAATGCAGATCCCATTAGCGGGCGAGGACTCATGGGCAGACCAGGGCTTCGCAAAGGAAGTGAGAATTGAGTCGATGAAGCCACGGAACCTGAGGTGACAGATGATGGCGAAAGGTGACCTTGACGTGGAGGTACAACTTGGGTGACTTCAGCAGCAGCAGGTGGGAGAGGTAGCTGCTCCAGTGTCGTCTTATCTGCTTCTTCGCTTTTCGGCTTTTTGTCTCTCTTCGACCGACTTCTTGCCTCTTGCTCCTTTAGTGCAAGCAGCTCACGGTCTCGATCGTCTTCTTCTCGAGTCTTACGCCGGCCTCGCTGAGCCGGCATCCTGTCCTCGTCTTCATCCCCACTAACAATTGCCTCGGCCGGGACAGCAATCTGGTGATCTGGTATTTCCTCCTTCGCCGGACGAAGGTCAAGCGGTTTGGGCGGTGCCTTTCGAGAGGCTTGGAACGACTTAGAAGGCTTCTCTGAAAGCGGAGTAGCTTCAGTAACGGCAAAGCTGGGTTGGGCAAGATGCGTTGCGAGACTCTGCATCTTGGGCGCCTGCTGTTGTAAATGGAGGGGTGACGGTAGCATGGCAGGGTCGAGCGGCGAGCTCTGCACATGGGCATCGGTCGCGGCAGTCTTGCTCGGATTTTGCTGCTCTTGCCTCAGCTTCAGGTCCGACCCTGCCACCGGTATCGGTTCCTGGAGTGGACCCGAGTGCTCGCCATCAGACTGAGGCGAGTATCCTTCTTCCGTCCGCAGACGGCCGACCTCTGCAGGTGGAGGTTGAGCCTGGAACTCTTTCACCTTTTTCCTGTACCGATCTCTTTCCTTTGTCAGTCGCTCCAAGTCCTTGTTGAGACCTAACAAGAGCGCCCGCTGCTTGTCCACAAGTTTCCACAACTGCGCATTCTGGGTAGCCGCATGATTCTTGTCCCTCAGGAGGTGCAGTATCAGATTCTCTGCCGAACCAGCAGTAGCAATGAGGTTGAGGACCTCCTCCCGCGTCAACTCTTTACCCTCACCAGCACTTCTTGCAACTTGCGAGGGATTCGAAATGCTGGAGATGGCGGAATCAATCGACGACGTCCGCGGCATGTTGTTGGGTGGGTGCGCGCTCGTGGTGGATGTCAGCGAGCCGTAAGACTTCGGCGATTCTGATAGGAAATCAGCTCCTTGGTCTCTTTCGCTCTGCGAGCGCGTTATGATGTGTGTCTCTCTGTTGCTGGGCACAGCGTCCGATTCAGCTCGCGCACCACCGCGGCCGTTGCTCTCCTGCCGCGTCAAGGGACTCTTGCCCTCGACTGTATATCCGGCCGACCTCTTGCCAGACTCATTAGTTGGCGTTGGTATCTGCCCGACTAGATTATTTTCTTCTGAGACTTTGCGCTGCTGACCCGAAGGTGACCTTGAGCTGGACAGCGTGCTCAGGTAGTCGCGAGGGATTAAGCCACCTTGTAGCACCGAGGGGCCTTGCTGCTTGCGGGAGGCTAGAATGTACGGATGAGGACCGGCCAGCGGTGAAGTCGAAACAGCGGCGGCTGTTTGGGCCAGGCGATCCTGGGGAGACGGAGGGGGAATTGTGTCGCCGGTCAATTGGGACATTTTGGGGCAACTCGGTCAGGCTGCATCGGGAACCGGCGTGTTTAACTCGGAGCCATTATTGGTACAGAAACAGGGGAAGAAACACTTGGAGCCCGCTGACAGGCCAGCTGTGCGAGGCGGCGTGAAGAGGAGTTGCAGCGTCGCAGGAGACTCACGGCTCGCATAGAACCCGACGGAGAAGGCCTTGGATTCGCTGGAGCTCCGTACAGCAGCACGAGCAGGACGTGTAGTTTGAGGTGTGGCAGTTAAGCGCCGGGAAGACGTCGATATGCAGGTGATTGGTGTAGACGAGGGTGCTACGAGGGTGGAGGTGGATGTGAAGGTACCAGGTCGAAGGCCACTGCGAGCGTCCAACTGGCTCCCACTCGTTTGCTAAGTCCTTCAGAAAGACGCAATCAGCCTCCACTGGGGGACCTAAGTAGAAGCCTACGAGAACCTCCCCTTCGTCTTCGACGCGTGTCCGAATCCAAATATTGTTGATCTCCTCGAGCCTTGACAATTTGTCAGTGCGCTGACTCCGATTTGACGTCTGGCGTGGCTCTCGCACGAGCCAGCATCTGGTCTCCCTGCTGCAAGGAAAACGGTCGGTCTCATCTGGCAGAGTTGCGCCTGGTCGAATTCTCAAACATTTGCGGCAGTGGATGAAACAAACGTGTTCGGCTCGCAGTCACCTCCTCGCTGCTAATGGGGCTAGAGCCACGCCTAACAGCCGCCTAGAGCTGCAGCTTTACGCAGAGGTGGCACCCACCCCAGGATGCGTTTGGCTCTCGAGGTCATCCTGGCAACATCGATAAGATTCTGGACCCTGAAAATCCGTCAAGCGAAGCGAAGGTTACGATGTAGGGAGTAGACTGCAGAACTACGAAGGGTGTCCCCTTTCCCCTGCTTGACCGACAGAATACGAGTAGGACGTGGAAAGGCGACTTGCAAGAGCATTGCCTACGCCGCACGCACATGGACTGCTTTACGGAATGCTGTGATGCGCTTTCTTGTAAAACTCCCTTCGGAGGAACCCCTCCATCATGTCGATGCGATGTTTCAGCTGCAGGAACACATTTGTCGGTCCGAGTCCTTCCGTATGATTGGCCTCCTCCGGCCCTGGACTCAATCCAATCACCTCTGTATCTCTAGATTCCATGCACATCACGAACCCTCTTTCACACCGGCCAGATCTGTTTGTGGCCACTCAGCTTTCTGGAAACGCCATCTTCCGGATTCTTCAGGATTGCTACTTCGCTCCCGCTGACCATCATTCAGAACTGAGGGTGCTCTCGCACGAGCTGTCTGCGCTGGCACCACATAATCAAGACTCTCGAGTCCCTCTCGGGGGGCCACCCCTTCCAACAAGAGGCAAAGTCCTGTGATTGCTGCTCGTCTTCAGGAGCAGTCTCTTCGGGCGGCTTCCCGGAAAGGAAAGTTGCATCTTGGTGAAGTGAAGCATGCACAGTATACTGGCGTCGAGGGCAAGAGACCTCCGAATTAGATAGCCTTACGCCGGGTGCCCTTGGTGTCTCCTACCCGGTAGCGTGGCTCTTCCGCTTCCTCGATGATTGTTTCAGCACTTGCACACGAAGCAAACACGTCATCAAGGCCGTTTCCGTTTATTTGGCATTTCGGCCGTCGACTCTCGACTGGAACTGCGAGAAGTCCCTGCTGAAGCGAACTCGATGTTTCTCTTTCCGGCAGCCGAGAGAGCCTTCTTAGTCGCCTGTTCTTGCTCTCTCAGGCCCTGTTGGCTGCGGAGAAGCTCCTCCTTGTATGCAGCGGGCGGAAATCCCGCGGGGTTGAAGACATCCACTGGCAGAGACGTTTTGTACTGATCATGGTCCTCTAGGCCTGCCCTCTTGGTCATGGTAGCCAGTAGGCCTGGATTTCTGAAGGTGGACTTATTTGCCAGGTCCTCGTTGAAATGAACCCCCTTCGCTTTGAGTTCTAAGAATCGCTTGAACTTCCCATTGAGTGCTGGATCAGGAGAACCCGGGGGCGAAGGCGGTATGGACGTCATGGGATGAGTCGCCTGTGTGAGATCATGAATAGTCTCACGTTCGGACATTCGGTGTTGAGGCTCAAATGGCTGTTCCTGCTCATGGTCGTCGAATTGTTCGGGCATCGTAGGACCTACCATCGGGTCGTCGTCGCGAATGTCTTTGGCAGCCGCTTCATGGCCATTTTTCGCTGTAGCAACCTCTCTTGCTTTGGTTGTGCCATTCGCTGCAAGCTTCAGATTTTGAGCCACATCGCTCGAAGAAATTGGCGAGGGTCCGGCTCCTCTGGTGGGTGAGTCATCCCCATTGTCACTACTTTCATAGCCTACGAGACCAAGGCCGCTCATTCTGCGCGAGAGAGAGAATGGCACGGTCAGCCCCAGATGAGTTCAGGCTGGATGGTGATTCAAGTTCAAGAAAACAAGGCGGGTACCTGTGGCGCACCAGGTTGTGGCTTGGCACATTTCACAAGCCACAGCGGCGCCCGTCCGATTAGGCTGAGCACTTGCGTACTCTCGAAGAGACATTCAATACCTCAAGCTCGTCTCTCCTTCACCCCCAATCTCCCATCTACATAGTCTCACAATGGCTTCCTTGATGAATGCAGGGCCTATTGCCTCAGATCAGCCGAGCTACTCGTTTTCCAATGCAGCTACTGGACCGCTTCAAGCGGCTGGTATCAGACAACACGCATTCTATCCGTGAGTTCTCACCCATGACAGCCTGGAGCTCAGGAACTGATCCGCACAGATACACGGACAACGGCGGCTCGACGTTAGGCATCACAGGCGCCGACTTCGCCATCCTAGCAGGTGACACGCGGTCCACGTCAGGCTACAACATCAACTCGCGGTTCGTGCCCAAACTGTTCCGCATCGGCGAAGACTCCTCAGATGAACAAACATCCCGCATCGTGCTCGCAGTGGTGGGCTTTGCAGCCGATGGCAACGCGCTGAAAGAACGCCTTGACGCGATCGTCAAAATGTACAAATACCAACACGGCAAGCCTATGAGCGTGAAAGCATGCGCGCAACGACTGTCTACAATCCTGTACCAGAAGAGATTCTTCCCCTACTACGTGCACGCAATTCTCGGCGGGCTGGACGAAGATGGAAAAGGAGCACTCTACTCATACGACCCGGTGGGGAGCTATGAGCGAGAACAATGTCGAGCGGCGGGCGCTGCGGCAAGTCTGATCATGCCTTTCCTGGACAACCAGGTCAACTACAAGAATCAGTACATTCCGGCGTCGGGCAAGGGACATGATTTGCAGCAGCGGCAGATTGAGCAGTTGCCAAAGGATGTGGTTGTCGGATTGGTCAAGGATGCCTTCACCAGTGCGACGGAGCGGCATATTGAGGTGGGCGATGGGTTACAGATGCTCGTGATTACGAAGGAGGGGATTGAAGAGACGTTCACGCCACTCAAGAGAGACTAGACCCGCAATCAGAACTGTATGCATAGCTCGGCGAAAGGGGATCAGGCTCAGAGATATCCGAAGGGCAGGCAGGTGGTTTGCCTAAGCCCATCACAAATCGCTCTATCTCATGTCTTGAAATTCTCAGCTTTCAACTGCTGATGACCGTCCGCGCAGCGCCCAGCCCACCTATTTTCTCCGTAGAACCTTCCAACGCCCTAATGCATGCCCTGTGTTCATATTCG
This sequence comes from Phialophora chinensis, assembly GCA_016109575.1. Lineage (NCBI taxonomy): Eukaryota > Fungi > Ascomycota > Eurotiomycetes > Chaetothyriales > Herpotrichiellaceae > Phialophora > Phialophora chinensis. The sequence continues at coordinate 209,620 of JADWPU010000016.1, forward strand.
GTCGTGATATCTGCGGGTACTTGGCGCCGATGACTAGAACCTCTCCTTCATTCGACTCGCCACCGTCCTCAAATTCCCATAAACCTTGCCCGGCGGCGCGCCGAGAATCAGACTTACGACCGCCTCCCTGGCAATTCTGATATTCTGGAACCCGCCGAGAATGTGGATCTTGGTGTCGGCCAACACCACTCTCGTCTTACTCGTATTCTCGATCGCAAACTTCGTCTTGCCATCCTTGCCTGCTATCCGCCCGATCGCGCGGCCCAGGTGCTCGCCCTGCAGGGTCTTGACATCCTTGATCTCAAACGTCTCGATGTACAGATCGTCGAGCCGTAGCAGCGCAATGGCATCGTCGACATCAAACCCCAAGGTAAAAGCCTTGACAAAGTCCTCGCCTTTCTGCAGTGCGCCGGCGTCGGTGGTGAATTTCGAGGTGCGCAGCTCCACGGCTTTGGATTTGATGTTCATGCGCACCTGGAGTTTCAGGTGCTCGACTAGAGGCGGGTAGATCTTGGACCAGGAGTTCTTGAGCGGAGACATGCGGTGTGGTGGGATCGGGACCTTGCGGGACTGGATTCGGATTGCTGTGTCTGAGATGGAGGATGAGGAGGGGATGGTGGGGAGGAAGCGCGGGCGGCCTTCTTCGTCTACTTCCATGGACGAGTCTAGTTCTGATGGTCTCTGTGAAGGTGATGTTTGGAGTTGAGGCTCTGTTATAATGTCGAGGTCTTGTTCTTCATCGTGCGTGGTAGTGGGTAGCGGGATGTTGTGCGGCTCTGAGTCTGCAAGGGTAGCAGGAGCGCGCTGCAGCGCTGTTGGAGCAGGCATGTTGTCTTCGGTTGCTTTTGCTGATTTATTCTTCTCTTGAGCACCTGGTGGTCGTGTTGGGCGGTAGTGATCAGCAGAGAAATTTCTCCGCAGTGTGGAAAAATGGATGTGGACGTGCATGTCGCCGTCTCCGCACCGGCGACGGACGAGGCCTTTCAAGTTTGCAGTTGCATCATCTTGCACATGCATTTGTCTCGTCACCACATCACCGGCACAGAGACGTCCGCACATTCTGTATTCCTCTCAAGCAACATGTCGTATCAATCATGACGGAAGCCTTATTTCGGGGCATTTGTGATGTCTCGAGAATTGCTTCTATCGCGCCACGAGCGACACGGGTTGTCCAGCGCCGCACACCCTGCGTCGACCGAAGCTTCAGATACCATGTACCGAGACGGATATCAACCACAAACACCGCCGAAAACACCTTCGCCTACCATGGACAGTCTGTAAGGCTTACCTCAAGACCAGGGGCATGTCAGCATCAGAATTGGCTCCAACGACTCGATCAGCCGCAATGGAGGGTAATTCCCTCACGGCCGAATTGTCTTGCTGTGCGAAATATTCACACCTGCAATTCCGGGGTTTTAGGGCTTCGACAACGCCGTGGAGTGCTTGAGGACCATCTAACTGGTCGTTTCATTTTCAAACAGCGTCGAGATCTTCATGCCACTCGAGCTCTCCGAGAGAAATCAGACAAGGAAAGAGATGGACAATACAGACAAGATGGCGCAGAGAAGGCATCGGAAACGGCAGCAGGGGAAAATCCTTCAAAGGCTGGTCCAGGACAGCAACAACACGGGCATTCAAGCAGCTTCTACGATAGACTACACATGCCGCAATTCCACCGCCCAACGAAGCAAGAACTTCTAGCCGCAGCTACTGGGTTCTGGTCCAGACTCAAGGTGCACTTCAAATGGTTCACCATCAAGAGCAGCCGGCCTTTCAACATGGACGAGATTGTTGGCTTTATCTCCTGGATCGCGCTGGGTCATGTCATCTGGTTCGTCATTGGTACAACCACATTTGTCTCTTTGGCCATTTTGGCCATCAACACCGTCTTCGCGCAGGAGACCCTGGCTGGTTGGATTGGGAACTACCTGACCAAATCCTCGGGCTTGCACGTCGTCTTCGAGTCTGCCATTGTACCCAAATGGGGTGACGGCGTCATCACGTTCAAGAACGTCTTTGTCTCCCGAAGACCGGGTCGGACCAAGTCAAACGTGTCCAAGGGTTCGCCAGAAGCAGCTGCCCAGGCATCATCCACCGAAGACCCCGTTCCCCCAGAAGAGCAGAATTACACCCAATTTGACATCACCGTTGGGGAGATCAATGTGACCTTGTCGTTCAACAAATGGTGGAACTCCAAGGGTCCGTTGCAGAATGTCGAGGTCAAACACGTACGAGGCGTTGTCGACCGAACCCATGTCTTCGCGACGGGTGAGCAGATCGATCCGAAATCATACCGACACGAGCACAACCCTGGGGACTTTGAAATTGAGTCCTTCAAGATCGAGGATCTGCTTCTGACTGTGCTTCAACCGGAGGGTTTCAGGCCCTTCCCCGTCAGCATCTACACCGCAGACTTGCCCCGACTGCGGAAACAGTGGCTATTCTACGACTTCCTCTCCGCCAACAGCATTACCGGAGAATTCGACAAGTCCCTGTTCACGATCCATCCTCGCCAGACGCATTCCTATACTGGCGTTCAACTCAACGATCCAGAAAATCCCTCCAATGAACCTTGGAAGAAGCAATCTCGCATTCGCATTGACGGGATCAACATTGATCACATAAATCGGGGCGCAACCGGACCTTTGTCCTGGATACACGAAGGCAATGTCGATATCGTGGCCGACATTATGATCCCTAACGACAGCGATGACTCGGTGATAAAAGTCATGACTGATTTCTACGAGCGCATGGAGGCCACTCTTACTTCCAAGAAACATCTCGAGCAACAGCACCTCGATGAATATGCCTCCGGGGATGAACCCGTGGCCGTTGGTGGGGTAGTCGTACCTTCGCCGGGCGCTCAAGCCGTGAGAGAAGAGGACAAGCGCTTCCTTGTTATGGATTTGCGAGTCCATCTCAACGACGTTCGAGCTGTGGTGCCGCTGTTCACCCGTGACCTGTCATACATCAATAACGCGCTAATCCGGCCCATTGTCGCCTATATCAATTCGCGACGCACATTCATTCCGATCAACTGCAGGGTCGTCAAGCGGCTATCAGATTTCGACGGCAGTTGGACGGTCTTTGACTCTGGCTTGATGGACGACTTGTCGGCCGAAGTGTACGATGCCTTTGCGCGGGATGTCACGGACGAGCAGGCACGATTGAGACGGTTTAAAAAGGTTGGGCTCTGGAGTTTGCAGCTTGCGGTGCAGGCGATTTTCCTGGTGAGCCTAGAACACTCTTGACCTGGTCTAGGCCGTCTTCTCCAGTTCTGCTAACAAACTCGGCAGGGCATGGCAGGCAACATCGCGTAATCTTGAGACGACTCTGACGACGTTTCCACTCCCTATCGCGTGGTTTAAAATACATGCGGTGTACAAAAGTAATGACTGCACTCAGAGCTGGAGAAAAGGATTCCCTGGGCGGGTCGCAATTGTCTGCATCGGCGTCCGGTAACAGGTAGCAATGTACATAGGAAAAGGCGATCGATTCTCTCTGCTGCGTGCAGAACTTTGTTCACCCACTGCAGTCACTTCTCGACGGGCAGGGATCAACCAGCCTCATTCAGGGAGTCATTCCCATCACGACGCCGTCACCGTCCTCCCAACGGCCTGCGCGACTGTCTTGCTCTCACTCCCACATGGCCTATAACTCTAGCCCTTAACTTATGTCCTGCCTTAGGTGGTGTCCTAGCAGAGCGGGTTTTCCGGGAGACCCGTAATTCTAGACGAGTCCGCCCATCCAACACCGAATCTTAGTACTCTTCGTATGGCATCTGGCCCTCAGGACCCCATCACAACAAAGAGTTCGAAACACCGGAAAGATTGATGGACGGGTCCACGGTACCTTTTAGGAGTGACAAGGATATGTGGGGACGAGTATACAGACTATGAAACAAGCAACGTTGTGAATGTATAGAATGGAAAGGGAAGATGGGACGGCCGCAAGGACCAGAAGGTCAACATTTCGGCTTTCAAGTATCCACCATTCTCGAGAACGTTGTCGAAGACGAGGTGCTTTATCTTGTCCTTCTCTCGGCTTTCAAGTATCTATTATTGTCGAATACTTTATCTTGTCTTTCTTTTCATGCATAACAAAGTCGACTTTATGTTGCTAACGATGCATCTCTGATGGACAGTACTCGGTACGGCGCACTTCATCCCGACGTCGCCGAGCTGTGGCTGAGCACCAGTTTTCAGTCTAGAAGGGATAAGGCTTTTTGGTCGAGGTCCCCGCAAGGTGATTGTTCTAAATGGAAAGCGTCCATTGGCGAGCCCATGTCTGGGTCAAAGGCACCATTGATGCTTCTCGTCGGCCAAGGAAACCCGTCCCTTGGCTTCGTCGAGTTTGGATGTTGACCCAGGCAGCACGGGAAATTTGTGTAAAAAGGTGTCGAATTAGCATTCATAACTAAATTCTGCCTTGCAAGCCTCATTTCTGAGCGAACCCTAATGATAAAGAAGGCCAGATACACCATGTTGCTCTCTTGGAATGAGAGCCCTAGGGGGGTGAAGCGAATCACCACTTCATCCGTCCCTTGAAGCCTTGTCAATGGCACCTAAACAGGATGGGAAACGCAAGACTCCCTATCTATCAATTCTCACGACCTTAGGGAGTGCTACCTGTTTGATACTGGTCGGAATAAACACCATCTGTGGCGAGCCAGATCCCCAGGATTCCCTTCGTCGTCAATTCGCCATAGGCCCCGCCCTTCAGATTCAATCATGGACCGCCATACTAGGATTGATGGTGTCAGGACTCTCCTTTGGTTTCCTTGCCTCGGTCCAACATCTCTATGACTGTGTCTGCTCCAGGCTGGCAACTGCCGAGGGGTCAAAGGGTCTTCCTTATGCAAAGTACCTGAACACCCTTCCTCACGCTCCGGTTCACCTTGGGATCAGGCGAGGCTTTGCATGGTATGTGATGACTTTTTGGTTGGCCTCAGCCATGATAGCTTTGTGGACGATCGGCTACAAGTTCACCATCATTCAAGTCCCGGGCCAGGTACGCGAGCAGATTTCCGAGGACCTGATATCGTTGAGAATTCCTCCCGCTCGTTGTCTCGACGAGGATAATGGCGTAAGCGAGTGGTTTGACGACAGAGTCTCATATCAGCCTCTGGTCCCTGGAGAATACAATGTGTACCAAGACCCTGTGGAGATCTCGACGAACAAAGCCTTCATCCACGAGCTCTCGGGAGACCCAGAGGAAGACGCAGATCGCATGGGTACAGGGCGAATTGTCATGGTCGGATCTGCCTCGTGCGCAAGCACCCTCTTCAATGGGGCCGATAATGGTATACTCTACACCTCTGAGAACGTCTTGGTCGCTGAAGTCGTCGACAGCGTGATCGATCCAGGTCGCTCGTTCGACACCGACTCTGATTGGCAAACCTTCGATCCAACCGGGGCTGGGAACTTTCAGTTCTCGATCCGGTCTCCAGGGGCACTTACAATCCGACGAGCGGGGCTTGTCGTCGGCCAGGGAGCAGACCCAAGTTTGCTTGGAACTGCTTCAATCCGACAAGAACAAGACATTCGTGTTTACCGACATCGGTTCATCGTTGCACGTCGCGTGGTTGACGGAATTTGCCAGAATATTTTGCCCTCTCAGACGGGATATCTCGTGGATGGCCGAGTCTCGAATGATCCACCCCCGGGTTCACAGCGTTTGGTCGAAACCTACTATGAGGATGGGACAAGTTACTGGGTTGGCCCCCTTCTTGCAACTGACTGCTTCAGTGGATCGATATCATCCGGGGAGGACTACGTATACAGAAAAGTCAAGTCTATCATTGTGAGGGCAAACATGGCGACCTGGGGATCGGATATTGAAACCATCCGTCACAATCAGTCCACTCAGGTTCAGTCTCTGGGCCACAATTTCTATCGATCCGACCGCATCGCCGGAACGAAGCGACTGTCCAGTGCAGATGCGACGAGATACCCTGTATTTGAGGGAACCCGGGTGATTGCAGGTCGCGGTGGCTATGTCCAGGCAGCCTATGTAGAAATTGTCTTGGGCGTTGTCTTCATCATTATCGGTCTGGTACGGTGGTACATCGGCCCACCTGTGTTGACGTCGTGGGCAGGACAGCACGTGTCTGTGTTCTGCAACACAGTCCTCGCCTTGAGTGATGGTGAAGAGCCTGGCCCTGGTGGACCTTTACATCTTGCGTCCGAAACAACCTACAACAGTGGCTATTCCTCTGCAACGACACGACGTGATCACAACAGGCTCTCGCTCATCAACGACCTCCGGAACACTTGCTCAACAGGCTATGAGCCAGCGCCCATCAAAGGTGATGCCACGACATGGAATTTGATTTTGGAGAAAGAGACTTCAGACCAAGGGCATAACAGATTTCTCTTTAATACCAGGTGATATCTTTGATCGACGTCGAAAATGAAGTTCTGGACAGGGTCTATTGCCTATCAATAGCGCAGCAAGTACATAGTCAGGATATCCCATCAATTATTTGAAATGAGGCATCCCTTGTCGCGGCATACAGTTTGATATACTAATTAACCGGTCCGAGTGAGGATCCGCCGAGTCGCACAGGTGCCCTCCCGTTAATTACATTCTTATGCTCCAAGTCAGACTCTGGAGTTCAATGATGGAAGCTTCCCAGTCAACCGGACCGTTGAAGTTTTCCTTCACCAACGCCAAGCTCTCCGCGTCCAGTACTGGATCGTATTTGTCGATTGTGTAGTCCTTTGGTCAATCCCGCCTGCAGACTCGTCGTCTCCCTTGACTTTCTAGCTTCAAGCTTGGCGAGAGCCAGAGGGGTTTAACCGATAGATCACAAACCGCTTCTCTTGACATAGTACCTTGAACGTTTGCAGGAATGTGCTCCAAAAGAACATATGAGGTCAGCTGTTTGCCACCTGGTCATCTCATATATTTAACTCACCGAGAGCAGAACGCACTGAAACTACTCAAGGCCAGGAGGCGAAGCGGAAGGCCCAGATATGCCGCCGCCGACGCCACTCCTAGGCTTCATGCCGCAGGCGACACATTCACCGAAGCTCGCTCTTCTTACAGAGGGACACCGAGCATAGCAGGCATGAGGGACTGGCTCCGAAAGATAGGCTACATGGTATGTCGTCAAGCCTCCCATTCGAGGATGATGATATCGATATTAACAACAATCAAAAAGGACGCCGACATAGCAGCCTTGAACATTATCCACGTCGCTGGCACAAAAGGCAAAGGCAGCACTTGTGCTTTTGCTCGATCCCTTCTACAAGAACGGGGCAAACGGACAGGGTTCCCGGACAAAATCGGTCTCTACACTTCTCCTGATCTTACATGCATTCGAGAGCGGATCCAAATCGACGGACAACCCATCTCGGAGGATTTGTTCACAAAGTACTTTTTCGAGGTCTGGGACCGGTTGTCCTCACAGCAGGATGGGGTCGCTACTACCGATGACATGAAAACGCCCCGATTTCTGCAACTCATGGCATTGCTAGCCATCCACACCTTTTGTCAGGAGGGAACTCAAGCAACTATCTTCGAGACTCATCATGGGGGCGAATATGACGCCACCAACGTTGTTTCTGCACCAGTAGTGACCGCGATAACCACCATCGGACTAGATCATCTGGCACAACTAGGCCCTGAGATCGAGGACGTAGCTTGGCACAAGGCCGGGATCTTCAAGACCGGATCTCCTGCTTTCTCCGCCTCACAATCACCGGCCGTCGAAGATGTGTTGCGATCTCGGGCCATTGAAAAGAGCGTTCAATTTGAGGTCGTCCCCGTCGATCATTCTCTGCCTCGCCATGCCAATGCGTTGCGTCCACAGGTGCAGCAAATCAATTGTTCCTTGGCGATTGCGCTCGTCAACGCATTTCTCTCCGCCAGGAGCCCCGTCGACAACAAGCAGCTTAGTCCGCAAGATATCGAAAGAGGTATCGAGAACTTCTCGTGGCCTGGCAGGTTTGAGACCATCCAAACACCGAGATGCACTTGGTTTCTCGACGGGGCTCACAACGAACTCAGCATCGGGCAGGCGGTTGAGTGGTTCGCTGACATGACAACGACCCCCGCTGTCCGCGATGGTTGCCAACAAGAATCTCCACATATGGTCATTTTCTCGCACGTCTCGGAAGAGCGAGATGGACCGTCGCTGTTGAGAGCCTTGGCGACGGCACTTGAGCGGAAGGGCATACGACGTCCTGAGATGGTGTTTACAACGTACCAAGAACGGCGTGACGGAAAAGTTCGATTTGGTACGCAAACATGCTAACCTCCCCGTCCCTTGGGTACTTGGAACATACTGACAGGCCAATAGATAAGACGTTGAAGGCTCCAGAAACTTCACTGGTAGATCTTCCAAAGCAGTACTGTAGCCTGTGGGAATCGATTCAGCCCGGTGCAAGTACCAGGTTTGTACCTTCAATTGAAGAAGCGCTGGAGTACGCAGACAGAGCCAGCTTGCAGCGAGGGAGCTTGCAAGTGTTGGTGACGGGTAGCCTGCACCTGGTGGGTGGCGCGCTGTACTTGCTGCGGCAGCGGAAAACAGACACCTGATGATCCCTCACGAAAGTCCGCGTTGGCACACGCATTAAGCAGCGATTCCAGCGAATTAGGTTGGTGCGTCATAACAGTCCATCTGATATCGACGTTATTGATTGCAGGCTAGGAAACCAATGGGCTGCCCCGGAGAGGTTTTCTGTCCGATATTGAGGACCGAGCCAGGTACTGTAACACATGGGCTCCACGATCCCCTACAAGGCAGCAGCGATGATACTACCTTCCGACCGCCTGAGCAAGTCCTCGAGCTCCTTGACCTGAGCTTGAGCCTCCTTTGCCAGGTGGTGCGGGATGAGGAGTGGCTTGGGTTACATATACGCGCTGAGCTTTGGCTGTCTGGGTCGGAAGATATGCACGTCGAAGTGGCTGCAGCTTCAGAAGCGAAACTCCATGGACTTCGTAACCACTGCCGTTACACTCGTCGGGCCCGTGATATCGCGCCATCCTGCTTCAACCTTGGGCGCTGGTCTGCTCTTCTTGTGCAATGTTCTGGCCATTCCGGACAAATCGAGGCCAGGTCGAGATGCACAAGGCTGCCAACGATACACGGTCTGAGGCGCAACAACTGGGTCTCTGCTGTCTACACTTCTTACACAGGACAGGATAATAGCACAGCACAGCACAGCACAGGCCCTCGCCTCTTCACATACCACCGCCTGTTGTCTTGAGGGCGACACACTACAAGATTTGATTTGAAGTTAGCTCGAAGTGATTGATGCATCCCGACTTCGAGCTTACGGTGGGATCCAACAAGAAGTTGAAACTTGTCTGGCACATTTCTCATTTTGCTCTCATCTTCCGGCGCAGGCAGCATCCAACCCCCTGCTATGCGCCGTGCTCTCGCATCAGCTGGAAAAAGGAACAACCAGAGACTCATGCTCATCGTCGCGCGCGCTTTCCTTCCCATAGCTGAGTCCGCCGGTGAGAAGAGTACGACCGCTAACTTTCATGCCGGCAAGATCAACACCTTCCCGGCCCCAAGAAAAGCTCACTCTGGTCACCACCGATAACGCCCTGTAACATCCTCGAACCATGGCGCCAGCCCCGGAAAGAGCCCATAGCCCACCCCATCCATGACCTTGCTGCCACGAGCGGGTATCATTCCACTGTTCCAAAACATTCTGTGTAGCACGACCGTCTCTTACGATGTAGTGCGATGAAAACTGTGACCGGCTTAGAGGCCTCGTCGCTGTCCACAAAAATAGACGCCGTGATGTGCCGCCTTTGGTCAACTGCAACCTCTGTACAGATCCACTGCCTCTCCTGAGCCCATTTCACCCCCGAAAAACACAAAACAGATGGTATAGAGTAATTACATGCCGAGATCCTGTCCACTCGAGATGCGGACGGAGTTTTCTGGGCGAGAAGTTGAAATTTACGCCGATATACGCCGCGTGCTGGCTGCAAAACGCCAGCTGAAGCAATGCCGTAAACTTTGATTTGGACAAATCCTCCCAAGACGTATATTCATCATGTCGTCGTTCATTTGATAAGTCATGCGCGTGGTGGAGTAGCTGCGACAGCAGTCGAAGGGGTACTGCTTCGATGAGAGAAAGGTGGAGAGGCTCTGCTCGGCGAGGCGATAGCAGGTGCTGAAGCACGCTTCTGAATCACCTGGAGCTTCTTCCGGATGATCGTGAGTCGTTGCCGGATACTCGCGACCACTGCACACGCGTTAGCCCTCTGAGCCCTTGGTCACAATAGACGCGAGCAGACTTACGGTTCTTAACAGTTCTCCTGTCTTCGGCCTCCAGACCATTGATTGGAGCCAGATCCTCTTTCTCATCCTGGTCGCTTGTGCCACTGCCTTCTCGTGACAGGTTGTCATCGTCACTCTCCAAAACAGCCTCTAACATGCGAATCGCCGTGACATACGAAATTTCACACCCGGCCAAGTCTTCATTCGTTAATTCATTGATCGCCGCCGCTCGACTCATCTCAAGCGCTCGATCATACATCAGCTTCTCTGCAGTAATGCCCGAGCTCACCACGACGTGGTCAGCAGAAGTGCCCAATCCCGCGCTGGAAGCGGTGGTCGATGAGATGTTGTTTGGATGACTGGGGTGGTCTTCGGGCAGTCGCCGCTGGCTATCGATGAGCTTGAGTCGGACAAGATCTGCCTTTTCAAGAACTTCGTTAAAGCGACTTCGGACCCATTGCACAACATTGTTCATTCTTTGCCCCGTGGCCGTAGAATTCGTGCTTGATCGATATGTGGCATCGCCAGGCGCATCGGCACGATTCTTGCGAGCCCACCAGCGTGCTGCGGTGTCCATGCCCTTAGCGAGTAATGCCAGCGCCTTGACATACAGGACAAGCGCCTCCTCGGCCACAATGACCGTCGCTTCGATGGTGAGGTCTTCGCTCGAGGCCGCGAACGGTCCATCAACGACATTATCGCCAGAGGCATTGCGCAAGCCCAGACCTGGTTGAGACGGGCCGGCGGGGATCAGTTGTTTATACTTGACTTCGGCGAACCCATAGACAACATCACTCCTGGTCGCAATTTCTTCGACGGTCTGAACGAATTTGCTATCTTCATCACCAGCCGGGGCTCCTTTAGAATCACCAACGACGATCAAGCTGCTTTGAGCTCCGGGATACGTCGGGAACGGACTGTACGTAACCGGAGGAGATTTGCCACCGCGCATCAAGTTGACGGGAGGAGAAAATCCTACGCCGAAGAGCCGACCGCTCGCCATATTCAGGGCTTTTGAGATAGCCGAGGTCGCAGATCCGGGGCTGGGACCGTAACGTCTCTCATACGAGTTCTGACGCTGGTGCATTGAGTCTGGTCTTCTTCCTGATGCGATCTGAACGGCCCGAGAAGCACTGGTTTGTGCACCGGTGGCGGAGCCAGGTGCACCTTGCGTCGTAGCTCTGCGAACCATAGCTCCGGACTTTGGAGACATGGCCGTCTGCAAGTTTCTGTTCAGTCGAGGACTAGCCTCCAGCTCGTCAGCTAAGGCGTTGACCTCTACAGCCTTCTTTTCCACGAGTACGTAGTCGCGCTCGAAAGCAATATCTTGAGCGACCCGTTCTCTCTCTGTCTCTTCTTGCAGCTTACGCTGGGCAGCTTCCTGAGATGCATTATAGACTTGATCGCGCAACGACGAAGGCGGCAGCTTATGCGAGCCAGCGCTGGTCTGACGAGCCATTGGACTTGACGAAGGTCGAGCCACCAATTCCTGTCTCCCCGGAGCGGTGGCGTGTGGATGTAAAGCAGGGCGAGTTTCTGCAGGACCTGAAGTAGATCCAAGGGCCGCCTGCAGCTCGTCGATGGCAACTCTTTCCGCTGCTATAGGTTCCCTTGGGCCAGATGATCGTCGGCTTGTCGAATAACGTCTTGATATATTGTCTTCCGACACAGTCTTCGATGAATCGAGATAAGGGCTTTCTAGCTCTTTTCTCGAACCGGGCCGAGCCAAACCGACGGGGTCTGTTCGGCTGTTACGCCGTCGGCTGCTCTCAAAGTGTGCGGGCTCTGGAGGCACGTCCTCGGGGTGGAGACCTGGAATCGGGCCTGACACAACCTCGTTGCTGAAGAAATCAGGAAATGTCATTCTCTCTTCTGGATCCCTCTTAAGGAGCAATCGAATGAGCCTCTTCATTTCCTCTGAGATGATGTATTCGTCTCCAAACTTGATCTTGTCCTCGCTCTTCTCGATTTTCCGAAGCAATTCGACATGGTTTGAGGCCCGAAACGGCGGCCGGGCAGTCATCATCTCAAATAGGACGGTTCCGACGGACCAGAGATCGGCTTTTGGGCCGTATTTCTCGTACCGCAGGATCTCGGGTGCCATGTACAATGGCGAACCGCACAGGGTCTCAGCAAGGGCGGTCGAGGGCAGTGACCGAGCAAAGCCAAAGTCCGCAATCTTGAGCATAGGGAGCGACTTGATGCCGGCGACTGGGTCTAGCGAGTCGTCGCCAACCTTGTAGGGCATGGGGTTCGGCTTGTGTTTCTGGAAGTACTCGGGTGACGGGTTGAGCAGAAGGTTTTGCGGCTTGACGTCTCGGTGGATGAGGTTCCTAGCACGGAGAAACTGCAAAGCACTAGCGAGTTGCTTTAAGAAATGCCGAACAACCACCTCGTGAAGACCGCCGTATCTTGGGTTGGGATACTTGACCATCATATTGCCCACCAGGTCACTGTCCTTGATCTCGTTTCGTCTCTTGATGAAGTGTGACAAATCCCCGAGAGCGACATACTCCATGATCAGGTGGATGTGCGAGCTCGATTCCTTGCAATCGATTAGGGCGACGATGTGAGGATGATGCAGGCCTTTGAGGATGGAAATCTCCGACGTGAGGTTGTCCTTGAGTTTCTTATTCAACTTGGACATGTTTACGGATTTGATGGCCACAATGCTCTGCGTGCCGGACGTGCTCTGTGAAGCTGTCAGTGCATCTTCGAGGAATTGTGGCACGCAGTGACTCACCGTGTGGATGGCTTTGTAGACTGTTGCAAAGCTGCCTCGACCGATCTCTTCATGGCGCTGGAAACTGCCTATCCGCTCCGAGTCCCTTGACCTCCTCGGAGTGGACGACTGTGAGGTTGTGGACGCCATTTTCTTCCCTTCACCTCCTCCGCCTACTTCGGTCGACAACGCCGGTCGGGGATGTTGAGGCGAGGTGACGTGAGGGTTACCTTCTGAGTTGAGGTGGAAGACCCAACGAAGTGGCGTGGCCCATGGATTGCTCGAGATGGAGTCAAGGTAGAAATGACAGGTTCACGGATCGTTTGAGGCACCAGGTAGCAGTAGTAGGTAGCAGGCGACAGGCCGAATCGGAGTGTGGAGATGGCGCAATAGGGCGGCGGGCGGCGTGATTAGGGGCCTCTGTGCAACTCAACTTCACTGAATTTCGACAAACTGTGTGGGGATGGAAGGATTGTAATGAAGTGATTTGACTGATGCGGTGGTTGGGTTGTGAGATGCGGTTGTGGGAGGTCGTGCTCGTCGGGCGCAAGCCTGGGGGTTCAGGGTGTGGTTGGACAGAATGAGTGACGCACTACAGCGACTCCTAGCCCGTTCAAGTTGGTGAACAACAGCCGCAGCACGCACAAAGACAGTGATGCGACGAATGGAAATTCAAAACTAAAGATAACAATAGATGGTCTGAGGGACAAGGAAGCAACGGCGACAGGAAGCCAGCAGAGAGTCAGAGAGTGAAGTTAGTCATGCAGTCAGTCTAGTCATTCACTGCGCGACAAGACAACGGACGTGCAGAGGCGTGGTGTGTCTTTCCACGGCCTTTGGGGGTGTGGGAGGGAGACGACGAATGTACGTGTGACCTGCTGAGAGATAAGGGTCACGTGGGAGCGACAATCAGCAGCTCGCCTGCTTCGCCTCAGTTGGCCCTCAGATGTGCAATCAACCGACCCGTTGTCCGTTCGCTGGTCATCCAACCTGCTTCGTCGGCCTGTGCATCTTCCCCCCCGGATTTCGTTGACTCTCTGTCCGCTCAACGAATGAACGCTATTTCCATCACGCCCATCTGAGACTCGGGTGCATTCACGGCATGCGCCGAACGCTTATCACTGCCAAATGGATTCCTGTTCCGGAGCTGCTCTATCTTCCATCGCTCCTACTACTACCTCGTGTCTGCAGGTCTGTCTATCTGACGTAGGTCCCTGGTGAAAACGGCCGAGACTGTGGACATCAGGAATCGAACTGAGCTGTGGCTGCGATTCAAGGTCACGCAACAGTACTCGTGATTTCGAGACAAACCGGCTATCAGTTCACTCGAGCAATGTCAATGATGACGAGATGGCGGATACTGCCGGATCAGATTTCCAATCCACGTACTAACAACCACAGTCCCACTGGCACCACCACGTTGTCGTTTGCGGCGGTCAAGGTACTCTCCAGGAGACTCGCTCCTGTCCCTGCAACCAGGCATTTCCCCAGGATTGACCCGATCGGGTTCCCGTCATGCCATGATGCCCATCCTCCGAGCCTGAGCCAGGCCCAACTCGCTACTAGACCACATGTGACCGCAAATGCAAATGCGAGGCTTCCTTCCAAGCTTTTCCCGCCCACCCAGTACCATTTTGTCTTCCCATAACGCCGGCCGATTAGGCTTGCCGCTGCATCACCCATGCCCACACAAATAACGCCGCTGACCATACTCAAGTCTCGGACTGGTGTATCCCAGCCAGTCCAGGGTGCATCACCACCGCGCGGCGCCGCAGCAAGCGAAAGCCACAAAGGGATCGCGCACCCGATCAGTAAGAAGATATGTGACACAATGACTGGACCTCGATGATCCCGCCCGTCCACGTATGGAGCCAGAAAGACAGTCAAAGGTTTCGAGATGGGTGGGAGTTGTGACGCTCGGAACAGATCGAGCAATAAGAATATTGCCAGGATCAGGTTGAGGGCCAATGCAATGAAACACGGATCCACATATATCGTAGGAAGGAGCATGGCTACCATGATGCCATGGAAGACCTTGCGTCTAGTATCAACCTCGACGACAGATGTGAGTCGTAGGACAGCCACGATTCCAGTCCCCAAAACTACCACGCAGTATGCGCATATGGCGAGACGTGTATTGGCGGGTCCGAGTATGTTTTGTCGGAGGTATTCAACGAGTCCGTCCTGGAAGGCCAAGGCGGACTCCCTTTGCCGAGCTGGGAGGCTGATCCAGCGCTCCAAGTTGTTGCTGACTACCCAGAACCGAACTGCGGGTAGATTTCCAAGCAGATAGCCGAGTGCCCACCCGATCGGCTCATGATTAGACAATGCCCGTGTGGCCACGTAGTACCGAACCGGACCCAGAATGATGGCAGCAACGAAGGAGTAAGCGATTGCCGCATATGCATACTTCCGGACTCGAGCTTGTTCCACGCTGAACGACAGGAACGCCGCAGACGGACCGGTAGGAGCTAGCTTCGCCTTCTTCAAAGTAACGGGGTCCTCTTTGCGGTCGCCCTGATCGAAAGCTGCGAAAGTATTCCGGCGAAGTGGCGCTGATATCCCTGCAGTATCTAGTAAGATAGCCTTTGTCATTGTCGCTTCAAGCGCAGACTTCGGTTCCTCAACCGGGCCCATTGCAGAGAAAGCCCTTCCATTAAGTTGCAACTTCAATCGAGGGCGCAGTCTCGGGATGCTCTTCAAAGGCTGTACATCGTCATCAGAGTCCGATTCTTCGGGGTCAACGTGACGAGACCTCCCTCTGACGAGGAAAGTACAGATGGCTTGATCGAACTGTGATATCAAGCCTCGATTTCGTCTTATTCTCAGAAGCCTCCAGGTTGGTACCCTTGCCAATACAACTTCCCACATCAACACGTTCTTGCAAGTGATAAATATGCACAAACCGCCGAGCCAGATCATCGCCTTCAGGATTTCAGCTTGCGGGGTACCCGCAAAAAGATACAGGTTAAGCAGTGCTGACGACAGTAGCTGTAACTCCGAGATTTCCAGACTGGACGTGGTGAGGTAGCCCAGCATCGACATCAACGCGTGGTGCAGTGGAAATAGCAGGACCAGGTCTTCTTGCGTTAATGACCGACCAATCTTTAACGGCAGTGGCTTCGTGGTCGAGGTAGAAAAGAACCTGGAGTTCGAGGCGTGAAGTGGTAAAATCGAAAGTATCCAGTGCATATACTCTCCGACCGGAGGGGCCTGTGGTACTGTTGTGGCTAATCGTGGTATGGAGGAAAGACCGCAAACAATGGCGGCAGGGAGGAAAGAAGGGCTGTGGTGAAACAGAGAAATGGCAACCATCCATGGTAGCGACACGGGGTACAAAAGAGGCCCTGGGTCAAATCGGGATGGGATATGAAATCCCAGTCGCAATGCCTGGAACCAGGGCTTCCCCGATGCCAGAGCACGAAGGGTGAGCCGGAGAGGGTACAGCAAGTATACGAGAGGAGGAATAACAAGGAAGGCCGCAATCTCGTTCAGCCAATCCTCCAGACCGGTCGAGCCTGTTCTGCTCTTCCACACGATGACGCCGATGCCCCAGAGCAAGAGGGTCTCTATGCATCGTCGGACAATCTCGCGTCGTTTCCGGTCCTTGTATGTTTGATAGTCTCTCACCTGTCTCCTTGTTGCCTGTGACTTCTTTTCATTTTTCTCTGGTGGTTCAAAGAATCGAGGCTCTTCCCCATCCACAAAGGCCGGAGGTGTAGACGGCGGACTCGCAGCTGGAGTGAGATTTGCTGGTGTGCTTCCTCGAAGACCCTTGTGAAGACGCAGGGCCGGTGCAGGAAGGCCTTTGAGAAAAGGGCCCTTCTCATCATCCGCCTCTGTCCCACTGTCACTGGACTCTGAACGACTCGGGCGAGGGGATGGAACAAATCCATTGGCGGGGGAACTCGAGCCACCGGCACTCAACCATGGCTGAGCTGTCGTCAGGCTGTCCCCTCTTAGATGGTATGGGCGGGGTGTGCGAGACAATGTTAGATTATGCTGGTCGTGGATTTCCTGAGAGCTGGATCGACCGCTGTCAGTCCTCGCCGGCTTCAGGAAAGTCATCGGAAGCCACGACCGGAAACGTGGGGAGGCGTCGCAGTCTATGGTGAGAACTCTTTCATGGCGGATCGGCGTAGTCAAGGGGCGGTACTGCAAATACTGCAGGCTCAGGTGCCATCCTGGTGTAGCATGACCGGATGGTTTTGTTGGGAGAGACTCACATGCAACGCACGTCCTGTGAGCTGCGGATGCCGCTTCAAGTTTGGTCGGTCTTCAGAATTCCACAATGCGTGCCGAGTGACGACGTAATGCTTAGGGCCGCAGCACCACCAGCTTCAGTGCTCGTGATGTACCAATGACACCGCTTACGAACTCAGGTCGATCTCTGGTGAGAACGCTGTTTGCATTTACAGATAACAATTCTAAGGTTCAATCCACGCATATCAAAACATACGGATACTGCAAAGCCACCATTGCACTCGCTGTCCCTGCTCGGTCAAAGGCCACCCGCAAGTAAAATCGCCCTACAGTTCAGCTTCCATCTTGTCCAGAATGGTCCTGGTGAACTCATGCGTCGTCGCATTTCCCCCCATATCGCGAGTCCGTACCTTTCTACAACGGCAAGTCAGCGAAGGAAGATTGTAGTTGCAGCCGGTGTCGACTTACCCATCAGCAATCACATCGTATACGGCTTTGGAAATACGGTTCGCATGGTCATCCAGGCCCAGATGTCTGAGTAGCATGGTACCAGAGAGAAGCAGGGCCGTAGGGTTGGCTTGATCTTTGCCCTGAATATCCAACCCAACGTGTCTGCACCCGGGCTCGAAGACCGCAACGTCACGTCCCATGTTGCAACCAGGAACCACTCCAGGTCCACCAACCAGAGCAGCAGTAATGTTTGTCAAAATACCACCGTAAAGATTGGGCATGACCATCACGTCAAACTGTTGGGGTCTTGACACAGCTTGCATAGACGCGTTATCCACAATCATATCGTTGACTTCCAAGGTCGGGTAGTCCTCGCCAATCTTCTTGACCGTGTTCCGGAACAGACCGTCTGCAAGTTTCATGATGTTCGCCTTGTGGATGCAAGTGACCTTCTTTCTGTTGTTTGCCAGCGCAAAAGAGAAAGCGAACTTGGCAATCCGCTCGGACTTGGCTCGGGTAATGATCTTCAAGGACTCGACAACACCCTGCACAGACTGGTGCTCTAGACCAGAGTACTCGCCTTCGGTGTTTTCACGAACAATGCAGAGATCCACATTCTTGTGCCGAGTCACCAGTCCGGGGATGTTCTTGATCAAAACCACGGAAGCGTAGATATCGAGTTCCTGTCGTAGGGCGACGTTGAAGGACTGGTGACCGGATCGTTCGATGGGGGTGTGTAAGATTCCTTTCAGACCGAGCTTGTTCCGTCTTAGAGACGATATTGACTCCTTGAAGAGGTCTTCTGAGTGTTTATCCCCGGTATCTACACCTGACACGTCGACCTGCTCCCACTCGATGGGGACGTTATCGGCCTTGAATATCGTCTTTACTGCCTCGGCAACTTCGGCACCGATACCGTCACCTGTGACGATTCCGATCCAGTAAGTCCATTGCTTCAAGGGGCGCTGAGAGAGCTTGAGGGTATATCGTACCAGGAATCAATGTCACAGTATATTTTCCACCATATTTTGTGGGCTTGAAGATGTCGGATTCGACGGTAGCGTACGCTGGACGGAAACAGATACATCAGCCATTGAACAAAATCGACCAAAGTCGTCTTCTAGCTCACATCTGGCAAGAAAGGGCGAGAGGGTGGTTGGTCTGCTTGCTCGCTGAGCAGCTCGGAACAGCGCCTGCGGCAGAAAAAGCTCATTAGATTATTGTTTCTAGAGTGGTGCAGGCCTCGTCCTCACCTGAGCGCTTCGGCTGGACCTTGCTAACGACATTGCAGCAACACGGCCAGGTAAAATGCAAGGGTCAACAGATTATCGTGTTGCGCAGCAGCAATTGTGAAGAGCAGAAAACTTATCGCAAGGTGGAGGAGCTTTGTTTCTGATGCAGGCCGGAACGAAGCTGTGACCAATCGCAGTGCAACATCCGAATGACGTCGATGATTGCTCGGAAGACCAAGCGACAGCGCGCCAGCTCTAATAAAGATTTCCGCACAGTACAGGCGCAAATGAAGCATTGAACTCTAGGTACTGACCCACGCTCTTCTAGTAGTCCCATCCAAGTCGTGTGTCGGCCTCGCAGTACATACGGCCAAAGCGAGGCAAGGGAAAAGGAGGGGGACATATCCGCTGCCTTCAGTTCACCTCTACCATCTCCTGATTCTAGCTGTGACTTACTCTGTGATGTCTTAAAAGACACTCGGCATACACAATGGCGCAACGCTCTCAACTCTGACTTGAATGGCCAATGAAATCCCAATACCCCCAACTTTATGCTTCACCTCGACTGTAAGGCAGGCGTAGGAGAGTAAGAATGTGCCAGACAACTATGGAGAATCACCCATTTAGCAGAAGTGACTTCCTCAAACATGCTGGGTATGTCGTCTATTCTTGCAAGAAAGAAAAGAAACAAATCAAGAACGCATGGAGGTGAGAGCATTCTGATGCCGGTTCTTGCGTGCTAAGGACTTGAGTCCTGGTGATCGGGTGACCAATAAGCGAAGAATCCTGAAGACGACCGACGGCAAAGCAAGACATCGACTGTCAGGCGACGCGAAGTCCGATCAGAGGAGTAACGGTGAGGTCAGCAATCGATGCCTGAATCCCATCATATGGCAGCAGACCGGGCCTGGTCGAGTCGCTGCTTGAGGAAGGAGATCGAGCTCGGAAGGTGATCGAGCCGCAGGATTCTCGTGGAGCAGGAAGGGCAATCTGACCATTTGTAAGAAAGGGAAGTACCGAGAGCGGGACTGAGAGTGAGGAACTCATCTGGCATGAAAAGAACTTTTGTATACGAACTCGCCGCAGTTGCCGAATCAGGCGCCCCCACGATCCCTGCAGGGCCACTCGCTCGCACTCCGCAGGCCTTTGCCTGTTTGCGCGGACCCGTGGCTGGCGCAGAGAGACGCACGAGACCTGGTCTAAGTTCCAGAGCAACCTATCCATTCTTTCAACAAGCTGACCATCGTGTTTGCTTGAAGTCAGGCGGGCAAATAGATGCAGCCAGCCGTACGGTCTCTTTCCAGGCTTGCTGTTCAAACGGGGATTGTAAACTCACGGGCTCAAATCCTGCGTCGATCCTTCCAAACCAGACCTTCCTTCCACGTCAAGAGTGCTTCAGCATCCAGCTTCTGCAGGCGGCTCTCTTCTTTCGCCTCCTCTTCCGCTTCCAGACCTCCGCGAGATCCAGCTTCGAGATCGTTGCGGCCGTCGACCCCTGCTCTTTCCTCAAGCTTGTTGCGATCTACAGCGGTTCGCTCTGCCAGCATGTGCCGATTCATGTCAGACTCGCCGGGGACAGTTAACACCCAAGGCCGAATCATCCTCCCTGCAAATGTGGTTCCAAAACACTATGACGTGACGCTTGAGGTCGACTTTGACAAGTTCGTCTTCAAGGGTGTGGTTGTCATCGACCTGGACGTCGCAAAGGACTCCACCACCATCTCGTTGAATACCCTAGAGCTCGACATCCACTCCACCACCGTTCATGCTGATGGTGCCCTGATCACGTCTTCACCATCACTCTCATATGATGCGGACACGCAGACAACGACTATTGAGCTGGGGGAAGGCAAGAAGCTCTCAAAGGGCCAGAAGGTCCAGCTGAAGCATACGTACACGGGTCAGTTGAACGACAAGATGGCCGGCTTTTACCGGTCGAAGAGAAAGGATGGAAAGTATCTTGCTGTCACACAATTTGAGGCCACCGATGCAAGGAGAGCGGTTCCCTGTTTCGACGAGCCTGCGCTGAAAGCAGAGTTTACCGTCACTCTGATTGCCGACAACGACATGACCTGTCTCTCGAATATGGATGTTGCGTCCACAAGTACAGTGGATTCGGGGATTACAGGTGGAAAGAGGAAGGCTGTGAAGTTCAACCGGTCCCCACGCATGTCGACCTACTTGTTGGCTTTCATTGTTGGAGAGCTCAAGTCGATCTCGACAGACAAGTTCAGGTTGCCCATCAAGGTGTGGATGACACCAGACCAGAATGAATCCGACGGACAGTTCGCCCTTGAGGTTGCTGCCAAGACCCTGGCATTCTATGAGAAGGCATTCCAGGCACCATACCCTCTGCCGAAGATGGACATGGTTGCCATTCCTGATTTCGCCGCGGGAGCGATGGAGAACTGGGGTCTGGTAACTTATCGTGTGGTGGATCTCCTTTTCGATCAGAAGTCCGCAGGGGCCGCGACGAAGGAACGTGTGGCCGAAGTGGTCCAGCATGAGTTGGCCCATCAGTGGTTCGGGAATCTGGTGACCATGGACTTCTGGGATGGGCTGTGGCTCAACGAAGGATTTGCAACCTGGATGAGCTGGTACAGTTGCAACGAGTTCTATCCCGAATGGAAAGTGTGGGAGACCTTTGTGATCGACACCCTGCAGGGAGCATTGGGATTGGATGGTCTGCGTAGTTCGCATCCTATCGAAGTTCCTGTGCATCGGGCAGAGGACATCAACCAGATTTTCGACGCCATCTCCTACTCGAAGGGCTCATCCGTCCTCAGAATGATTTCCAAGTACCTTGGCGAGGATACCTTTATCGAAGGTGTGAGGAGGTACATCAAGAAACATGCCTGGGGCAACACTCAGACAGGCGATCTGTGGGAGGCTTTGGGAGATGCGAGTGGAAAGAATGTGGCGCATGTGATGGACATCTGGACCAAGAACATTGGTTATCCGGTGATCACAGTGACCGAAAACGACAAGGACTCGAGCATTACCATCAGGCAAAACCGATTCTTGCGAACGGGCGATGTGAAGCCCGAAGAAGACAAGGTTCTCTATCCGGTAATGCTCGGGCTCAGGACCAAGGACGGAATTGACGAGACTCTGATGCTCACTGAGCGGGAGCAGACGTTCAAGATCAAGGGAGGGTTGGGTTTCTACAAGCTGAATGCCGATCACTCGGCCTTCTACAGAACTAGCTATACACCTGATAGGTTGTCGAAGCTTGGGGAAGCGGCTCAAGAGGGCTTGCTCTCTGTCGAAGATCGAGCGGGCATGATTGCTGACGCCGGTGCGCTCGCGGCTAGTGGATACGGCAAGACATCGGGCATTCTCAGTCTTCTGCAGTCATTCAATACGGAGACGCAGTTTGTGGTGTGGAATGAGATCCTCACCCGAATCAATGCCGTGCGCAACACATGGATCTTCCAAGACGAGAAGATAAAGGACGCCTTGAAGGCTTTCCAGTTGAATTTGACTTCAGTGAAGGCGCACGAGCTTGGTTGGGAATTCTCAGAGGATGAGGATCATATCCTGAGTCAATTCAAGAGCATGATGTTCGGCTCCGCCGGCCTTGCAGGCGACGCAAAAATTCAGGCGGCGGCCAAGGAAATGTTTAAGAAATTCATGGACGGTGACTTTGCTGCTGTTCACCCCAATCTCCGGTCATCGGTGTTTGCGATGGCACTCAGAGATGGCGGCGAGAAGGAGTGGGACGCTCTGCTCGCCCGATATCATTCCGCCCCAACCTCGGACGAGAAGAACACTTGCCTGCGAAGTCTGGGACGAGCGAAAGACCCTGAGCTGATCAAGAAGACTTTGGATCTGGCACTCAGTGGACAAGTCAAGATGCAGGATGTCTACATGCCTATTGGCGGCCTTGGCACCACATCCGAAGGTATCGAGAGAAGATGGGAATGGATGTGCGCCAATTGGGACGAGCTCGTCGAGAAGCTTCCTCCCAGCATGACAATGCTCAGCAGCGTAGTTAGCATCTGCGCCGCGGGATTCACTTCGGAAGAGCAACTGGCGAGGGTCGAGAAGTTCTTCGAAGGAAAGGACAAGAAGGGCTTTGACCGCAGCTTGCAGCAGAGTATGGACTCCATTCGGGCGAAGGCCAACTGGTTGAAGAGAGACGGAGAGGATGTGCAAGGATGGCTGAAGAGCAACGGGTATTTGAAGGAGGTTAGTGGGAAGTTGTGAGCTGCCGGGGGGAGATGATGCTCGCCACGGATCGCATGGCTTAGATAAGGAAGAGACTTCGGGGGAGGCATTGGGCTGGTGAGGCGGACATTTAGACGGAGCTGTTTTACTCCGAGTAGAATACCACCATACATAGTGGGTAGTAGAAGGAAAAGATGTCGGCAACCCTTTAACCGGCCTGGACGGAACTGCGTACGAAACACAGGCGTGTCCAGTAGCAATATTCCAATTAGTGGCGTGAGATGCTGGCGAGGCTGAGGTTCAACTGTTGCCGCTCTTGCTGGTGGCTCGACTCGGATGAAGCCCGCCGCGCCAAGAGATCAGCATGCGAGATGCAGCATTGGCCAATCACCGGCGTTTGGTACCTGACCGCCGTCATTGGAATTTTATTTTCCGGGAAACGCCCTCGACGCTGCGCAGCAATTCCTTTGATTACTCTGCGCCGCCCAGTCGTTGGATCGCAATTCTTGATTGCCAGGCCACAGGCACGCTCACGCTCTTTTGAACCTTGACTCCTCGCGAAGTTGTTGTACCTCCCATCCTACTGTGTATATTTCAACCCCTGCAAATCGTCTCGCCAGCCCGCGGCCTGCGGACGCATCAACCATGGGACTCCTCACCACCCTGACAGAGCCCCTCGACTACCTCCGTGCAACACTCCCAACTTACCAGCTGGTTCTTCTCGGTCTATTTGCTTTCGTCGCTCTTTCAGTGGCATGGAATGTTACGAGACAGCTGTTGTTCCGGGACAAGACCGCGCCACCCGAAGTATGGAGTTGGTTCCCCGTGCTTGGAAATACGTATGTGCATCGATACACGGCAACAACCCCCAAGTGGCGTGCTGACTTTCCCTTAGCATCTGGTACGGCATGGATCCCTTTGACTTCTTCTTCGCATGCAAGCAAAAGTACGGCGACGTCTTCACCTTCGTCCTGCTCGGTCGACGAGTTACCGTGTGCTTGGGGACCAAGGGCAATGAGTTTATCTTGAATGGCAAACTGAAGGACGTGAATGCTGAAGAGATCTACACCGGGCTAACCACACCCGTCTTTGGGGAGGGCGTGGTGTATGATTGCCCCAACGCGAAGTTGATGGAACAGAAGAAGTTTGTCAAATTCGGACTGACGATGGAGGCCTTTCAATCATACGTCGACTTGATTTCAAGCGAGACAAAGTCGTTCGTGGCCAAGGGCAAACCTTTCCAAGACGCTTCTGGGAGAATTGACATTGCCCCGGCCATGGCGGAACTGACCATTTACACCGCGTCACGGTCTCTTCAAGGGCCTGAAGTCCGCGCCAAGTTCGACTCGACCTTTGCCGATCTGTATCACGACCTGGACATGGGGTTCTCACCCATCAACTTCATGCTTTCATGGTTTCCTCTGCCCCACAACCGCAAACGAGACATCGCGCAGAAGAAGATGGCGGATACGTATATGGAAATCATCAAAGCCCGACGGG
The DNA here is from genome assembly GCA_016109575.1 of Phialophora chinensis. Lineage (NCBI taxonomy): Eukaryota > Fungi > Ascomycota > Eurotiomycetes > Chaetothyriales > Herpotrichiellaceae > Phialophora > Phialophora chinensis. Next base: position 234,143 of record JADWPU010000016.1, read on the forward strand.
CGGCCGGTGGCAAGAGGGAGAAGGGCGACGAAGATATGATCTGGAACTTGATGGCCTGCGTTTACAAGGATGGCACGCCGGTCCCTGACAAGGAGGTTGCGCACATGATGATTGCCCTATTGATGGCGGGACAGCACTCTTCTTCGTCGACGTCAAGTTGGATCCTCCTGAGACTGGCCACAAGACCGGACATCCAAGAGGAGCTGTTGGAGGAGCAGAAACGGGTGCTCGGCGAGGACTTGCCGCCTTTGACGTATGACAACCTCCAAAAACTCACTCTGAACGCTCAGGTGGTCAAGGAGACGTTGAGGCTACACGCCCCCATCCACAGCATCCTGCGGAAAGTCAAGTCTCCTTTGACGATCGTCGCAAACACCCCGGAGACTACAAAGACGTACCAGATCCCCACCACTCATACACTCATGTCTGCGCCGGGGGTGACGTCCCGAGAATCCGAATTCTTTCCTGATCCCATGAAGTGGGAACCCCATCGCTGGGATGAAGGCCATCCCCTAGCATACAGCCGCCTCGGCACCGACCAAGAAGAGTTTGAGGATTACGGTTATGGTATGATCAGCAAGGGTGCCTCTTCGCCATATCTACCCTTTGGAGCTGGAAGACATAGGTGCATTGGTGAGCAATTTGCCTATGTCCAGCTAGGCACGGTTCTCGCGACGATGGTGAGACTCGTCAAATTCAAACAGATTGAGGGCAAGCAATTGGTGCCCACAGATTATTCAAGCTTATTCAGCAGGCCGCTCGCCCCAGCAGTCGTGGAGTTCGAGAAGAGGGAGGGCGTGAAGGAGAAGAACTAAGCCACGAGAGGAAGTGGCGGATTGTACATACATTCATAGAATATCAGCTGGTGAGCGAGCTGACGGTGACCGTCATGGTATGGCCAGTCCGAGCAGGTTCTGGTGTTTGGTGTCTGGCGCTGATATACATGAGGGGATATATAGTAAGATACGTACTCCGAAGGGATCTATTGATAGTGAACTCTGCCGGCCAATATGTTGTACATGAGTCGGTTCTGTGCTCTCTCCACTCGGTGTAGAAATGTGCCGGACCCGAGCGAGCGGGACCGGTTCCCAGACAAAGAGATTTGACCATGACGGCCACATAATTTCATTGTCGTAGGCTGCCCAATTTGCTCCGTACAATAAGTACAGACGGGAGACATGGTTGACAGATATGGTACTCGCACCCTCGCCAAGTGTAACACAGTCGGGCTCACTCTATCGCGTCATGACTCGAATATATTGCAACAAACGGCTCAAAAGAACACGAACTGCACCCTGCAGGATGGAAGCGACTGGAGCCTCCGCAAAGAATGACTGGTGCCTGGCGGCATTTCGTACTCGTATCCCAGGCACCTACCAGGTCGTCTTGAACATATTCAAGAGGCGACGATTTGCTACTCGGATGCTGGAAGATCAGAAGTCCGAATGGAGCCTGAGCAGCGACCTTTCCACATGATGCCGCGCGACTTTCCGAACCTTCGCTTAACGTGTAAATTAGGCACGCCCATTGGACCGGACGGAGCCTCTAAGCCTTGTCCGGCTAGCGACAACTTCCAGACTCGGGCTCGAAATCGCGGGCAGTGGGCAATCGAGAGTTTTTGTTTGCCCGCCTGAAGCACAGGCCGTGGTGAACTGGTCTCCTGTCTAATGATATCGATTGTATATCTCCTTTTTTCATTCCGCATCAATGCGCTTCGTGATAGAATTTCTCCCTGCTCTTTGTTGGTTCAGGTTTATTTCATTCTTTGCTCGTGGGCCTTGTGGCTGCTTTGAGTTCTCAGGTCCGGCAGAATAACCGTTGACCCCATGCACATATTTGTATGAGAGCATTACTTTCCTCAGACAACTGATACTGGACTCACAGTCCTCCTGTAATTCAGACGACGCATTCACGACCGATACTTTCAACCACCGGACTTCCGTCGCGGAAGACGAGATCGGGGAACGAGAGTAAGCACCTTCAGCTGCAAGACATCGAATCCTTCCCGAACAGTGATTCATCTCTACGCGGATGCCGATTGCGCAGCCTCGAGAGCTCCACACATAAATCACGCGCAGCCTTGGAGCCTCCCGAATACTTTCAATCTGCGCACAAGCGTAACCCGTCTCGGGCTGATCAACCGGTAGAACACACCGATGGGACTGTTCAACAAGAAGAAAGACGCCCCCGCCACGGCGAGCCTTGATGTACCAAACAGCAACGCCGCTACTAGATCCGAAGCCACCACAGCCGTCCCAAGTCAAAATGTATCAGATACAGAATCACTGGAGAAAACTCGGGAGGTAGAAACAAGCGTTGTGGGCGAGAAGGAGGCCCAGGAGACGAACAAGAGTATCGCGACTAGTGAGAGCAACACCACCGTCCCCTCAGAAGGAGCAAGATTAGTTATACCCGAGACAAAAGCAAATGCCGAAGAACATGTCCAGATTCAAAGAACAAAATCACATACCAGCGTAATCTCTGCACCGGGCGGCGAAGGCGACGACGAAATCCTCTATCCCGGAGGATTGAAGTTGGCCCTCATCACCCTCGCCCTCTGCCTGTCGGTGTTCCTGGTCGCGTTGGATAACACCATCATCGCAACGGCTATCCCGAAAATCACAGACCACTTCAAGTCGCTGGGCGATGTGGGCTGGTATGGTTCGTCGTATTTGCTTACGACGTGCGCTCTGCAGTTGTTCTTCGGCAAGCTGTACACCTTCTACTCGATCAAGACGGTCTACCTGGCTTCCATTGTCGTTTTTGAAGTTGGCTCAGCAGTATGTGGTGGTGCGCCCACGTCCGAGGCGCTGATAGTTGGAAGAGCGATAGCGGGCATTGGTTCTGCAGGCATCTTCTCTGGTGCATTGGTTATCATCGCGTAAGTTCCCTCTAAGGGTTGATGTCGTGTAAAACGAATTGGGCGGTTTCAGTGGATCATGCCGGTCGCACGAGACTTTGCGACTTTGCTCGGCTTCCATCTGTTAGTACAATGCTGACTTGACGCTGATGACAGGTACACCGTCCCGCTGATCAAGCGACCCATCTACACCGGCGTTATCGGCGCCATGTACGGTATTGCTTCGATTGCAGGACCGCTGCTTGGCGGCGCGTTCACCGACGGTCCGGGATGGCGATGGTGCTTTTATATCAACCTCCCCCTAGGCGCCGTGACCCTTGTGGTCATAATCATCTTCTTCCAGTCGCCTGCACGGAAAGCTGAGGCGAAAGTTCCCCTTCGAGAACGCGTCCATCAGCTCGACCTGGGGGGTACCGCCATTTTCATCGTCGATATCGTTCTGTGCTTGCTGGCCTTGCAATGGGGCGGGTCAACTTACGCATGGTCGAATTGGCGGATCATTCTGTGCCTCACGCTCTTTGGAATCCTCACCGTCGTTTTCGTCATCTGGCAATACTTCATGAAGGAATTCGGCACCATTCCGTTCAATATCATCTCGCAACGCAGTGTAGCCGCGGCTTCGTGGTTTGCATTCTCCCTGGGCGGTGCCTTCTTCGTCCTCATTTACTGGTTGCCAATCTGGTTCCAGGCGATTAAGGATGCTTCGGCCTTCAAATCCGGAATCATGTGTCTGCCCATGGTGCTGGCCCTGGTGATTGCAAACATCCTGACGGGCGTAGGAACAACGGCCATCGGATATTACACGCCCTTCTATTACGGCTGCGTCCTCTTCTCCACCATCGGTGCAGGTCTGCTCACCACCTTCGAGACCAACACGGGTCACGAGAAATGGATCGGGTACCAAGTCATTTACGGTTTCGGCGTCGGGCTAGGCATGCAACAAGCCTTGATCACCGTCCAAGCTGTTCTTCCATTGAAGGATGTACCCACGGGCACGGCGCTCGTGATGTTCATGCAAACATTCGGCGGCGCCTTGTTCGTGTCAGTCGCCCAGAACATCTTCAACAACCGGCTGATTTCCGAGATCCCCAAACAAGCACCCGGTATAGACCCGCAGATCATCTTGCACGTCGGCGCGACATCGTTGAAGGACCAGATCCCCGCAAGATTGCTGGACGGTGTTCAGACGGCGTATAACACTGCGCTCACGGAGACGTGGTACATCGCCGTCGCGATGGCTTGTCTGTCCGTTATCGGCGCGGTGTTTGTCGAGTGGAAGAGTGTCAAGGGGATGAAGCCCGGAGCTGTAGCTGCATAGTGTGCCAGCATGACGTGTTTTTCCGTGGAGCATTTTGCATGACGGTCTGTTGGCATTCTCTTCCCTTCATCGTGTACATGCGGGATTGGTTTGGGAAATACGAGGCGCAGTGACGGCCATGGATGGCATACTGATGGACATCATGACCTTCCCCGGCCAGATGCTGGCTTATTGCACGAATCTCCACACCACGAACGATTGAATAGAGTGATACTTGGTACGTGTAGACAAAATGCACACTGGGTGGATCAAGCAGCTCATGTTGAAAGACCATTGATGCCTTTGAACACGATATAAGACGCGCCCCGTGTTGATATGAGTGAGTCTCACTGCTGCTTGCACCTGCTATTAATAACCGACTTTCAGTCGCATTCACTTCCCACGATGCCGTGATCACCGCTCGCACTCGGGGCTCATCTGCCAATGCTGACCATCCTCCACCTGGCCTGGTTCTCCAAGCATTTTCCGGTTCGTCTCGTCTGGGTTCGGACGAGTCGCGGAGATGAAGTCCCCAGTCCCCCCCACAATTTAATCACGAAATCCACCAGCCCGTCCTGCTGGTTCCGGATGCACGGAAAGACATAAGACCCGGGATAACGCTGCACATCTCGCACAGAACCTCCTTTCCCTCCCCGGCCAGCCTTGCCGGTTTTCCGGGCCTGTCACGCGAAGCTCCAGCTTGGGTTGCCGAAGGGCGCTTGTTTGTGCATGCATTGTCCTTTTTCCATTGCCCCTTTCGCCTTTACAATGTGTTTGCATTTCCTGCTGTTTGGTAGTACGCCTACGTCAATTGGAACAGCACAAGGTAAGTTTGGGACGCCGAGGCCGGCCGGCCGCCTTGCAAAAAAATGCTGCCCGGATCCACCGAGCGCAATTGGGGCCCTCGCTCTCTCCTGTCTCCTGTCTCATGAAGGGGGTCACCACTATCTCGACTCGCCCATTCAGAAGGCTCCCTGGCACGATGTGGATAGGTAAGCAGAAAAGGGGGCGTCACGAGTACGAACGACTCGTGTTCCATGCACAGGACACGGTACACTGCATGTTTCTCACTGCTTCCCTACACGGTAACTAAGTGACGCAGTATAAAATCTTGGGATCTTTGTCCAAAGCTGTCGTCTCTTATGTTTTCGCCCTTGACACTGCGGCTCCCACAGTGTTCCGAGCGGATTGAATCGGATCGGACCCCAATTTCATTCGCTCTTTGTTCATCCACCCTCGTCTCATCATCATGTTGATCTGCTTCTCGATTTGGTATTCGGGCCTCGTGTCCTTCGTCACGGGCATGTACGCGCGATTCGTCCTCGTCCCGGAGTTGAAGAAACGATGAGATGTGCAGGCAAGCAAGCTTGGTTTGAGGCCGGGTGAAAGGGTGCAGTGCAGTGCAGTGCAGCTGACTAGGGAGACTGTTCAAAATATTGGCTGGTACGTCGAGTCGAGTCTGCCTGATGGATTCAACCGTGCCTCGCACACGGCACGGGGCACCCCGCTGATGAGGGAACAGCTGCAACCGCCGACGCGCGACAGAGCTATCTATGTAACACGCCTGGGACGGCTGGCACGAGCGGCGTATCAATGATATCCGACCCTGCGTTTTGTGCCATCCGTCGTCGTGGTGTAACACTGATTTGGGGTTGGATGTCGAACGTACAACACGGCCGGTGTTTCCATTCGAGCATATATCCTCCCAGCCACAATAAGCCTCGCGGGGATGCCCTGATCAGCCGAGAGGAATTACACGCAGATACAACACGTGCGTGTGCACTTGCTCTTGCAGATTGCGGCGTCACTCTCCCGAGAAAGTCTCGCGCGTGTACGACCACGGCCTATCTGGACGCACAGGGATGAAGATCCACGAGCCGTCATACCATGCCCGCAGTCCGCGGTACAACGATCCGGATCGATCTTTCAGGCGTGCAGACGTGCTGGCGTGCAATGTCTGACCCGACCACACTCTACCCGCTCTCTCACGAGGCTGCGCGGGTGAGAACGACAAGGCTGGTAAATCAGGAGTGCAGAACAACTGTTTCAGCGTCTCTTCTGACGGCAAGACATGTCAGGCCGTCCATGGGCCTGAAAGCTGAGCTGGACAATGCTCGATTCGGCTTGGGGATTGTCAGGGATGCCAGCATGTCTGCTGGTTTGGTTTTGTGAGTGTGGACGTGGATGTGGCGCTTGGGTGGGATTCAAAGCGGATGTATATGGACGACATGGAGAGCAGGCAGAAACTCAAGGCATTCGGGCAGCCTCACGGGCTATGCGGAGATGCGGCGTGACGCAGGATTGCGCGACGGAGATCAAGGGTATCTGCCAATACGTCAAGGATGAGCTGCAGCGATACAAAGACCCGAGTCGAACAAGAGAGTGGCTATGAAATTGACATTCCAGGCTCCAACGGTATTGCGCAAGTCGGCCCTGTTTGCCGGAAGAGCTGAATCAGCGCATCTCTCTCCTGAAGAAGCAACCACAAACCAGCTCGCCGAATCTACATCCTGGCCGCGATTTCCCGCATGTTGGAAATGGACGTGACTGGCACAAAGGTGGGCGGCCGCTCGTTGACGTCGTTCTTGCGTTCTTGCGCCGCCTCACTGGCAACGTGCCGTCGCATATCATACAGGTTCATCTCGTCGATCGTGAGCTTGCCGGACGCCACAGCTGCCTTGTAGCCGATCTGGTGGCTCGAGAAGCCGATGCGCTCGTTGATGTCCTCCCTCGCCCGCGCGCTCGCGGCCTGCACTTTCGTCGCCCGGGGCTTGCGGATCTGCTCGTACAGGCGCAACCCGGCCGCCACGTCGGCAGTGTAGGTGTATTGCCGGCTGAAGATCAAGCCGAGCGCCGCGGCGTCTTCGATGGCCTGACACGCGCCCTGGCTCTGGTCGGGCAGCATGGGGTGCGCGGCGTCGCCGAGCAAACAGGTCCGGCCCGCGGTCCAGTGCGGGTACGGCTCGTGGACGAACAATCGCCACGGGCCAATGTCTCGGGCGTGCTTGAACAGCGCCAACAACCGAGGGTCCAGGTCCGGGAACGGGGCGAGCAGTTGCTCGACGCTGGCCTCGTGGTTCCATCCCTCGCTCGCGTGGTCCGACTTCTCAGTCGGGAAGAAGCAGTAGAAGGAGTTGATCTCGCCGCCCCGACATGGCGAGTAGACGATTTTCTCGATGCCGACGCCGCCCCAGAATTCGATGGCGCAGTTGGGCGTCAGGTCGAGGAGGCCGAGGCGCGAGACTTCCTCCGAGGAGATCACGCAGTGGTAGCACGTCGAGGTGGATTGCTTGCGCGTGGGGATGATGCCCAGGGTCCGCCGGACAGTGCTGCCAATGCCGTCGGCGCCGACGATCATATCGTGACGGGCGATGACCCCGTTTTCGAAGGTGATGATGCCGTGTTCATGGTCGATCGACCGGCATTTGTGGTCGAGACGTAGTCGCGCGGGACGTCCCTCGCCCTGGCCGGTGGCCGAGTCCATCAGCATTTGGTGCATGTTGACGCGGTGGAACATGTTATAGACCTGGGGTTCGTCCAGGTTAGCGACAGAGAAAATACCAGCGCGATCCACTATTCTACACACTTACCCAACCCCATTGATCCTTGTAGTCTGACAGGTCGTACTCGGTGAGCACCTCGCCGGTCTTCCAATCATGCCGGATGAGTTTCTGCAAAACCACTGTTTTGCCCAGGGAGATGTTGACGTTCCATTCCTCAAGCCACCGCGTGCCATTGGCGGCGCAGCTGATTGAAGCGCCGACCTCTCCGGCGAAGTGTGCTTGTTCGTAGATGGTCACTTGATGGCCTGCTCGGCGAAGCGATGTTGCTGCGGCGAGGCCACCTGTGGCATGTTAGCATAGTGTGCCAGCCATACTGAGTCCGTGAACAATGGTCTTACCAATACCGCCACCGATGACGGCGATGTCCAGTGATCTCCAGCCTTCAAGCATCCTGCTCTGAAAAGAAGGTCCTTGTCGCACAAAAGTAATAATGGCTCAAGCTGATCGAATATCCTGCTTTGACACCAGAGATCGAACGAGAAGCTGTTTCAGTCCAGGCCCTTTATTCTTCCGCCGGTACGGGTTCATCTCTCGTACAGGGATATTTATCCTTCCTCAGGATCTGCGATAGCGTTCTGAGGCTAGATAAGACTATGACCTTCGCTTGAACGCCTGGTTCATTGGCCATTAGCACGAGCCGTGCAATACCTCGACGGGGTCAGGCCAAGAATACATCCCAGGAGCGTAGCCGACGATTTCCGCACCATTTGTTCCCAAACCTGTCAAATTGCCATGTATGGCATGGTCAGGCCCTCCGACGAAGCACGGGAACGACCGATGATAAGCTGACACCCAACTCGAGCAATACCCGACACATTGTTGAGGCGGCCCGCGCACTTCTGCGAATCAACGCCTGGCTGCTTTCTACAGGGCAGTACGGAGTACTCCTCACTCCAGGCCAGTGTGCGGAGTGCAGTGAGGAGACGGCAACACGCCGGAGTCCTCGCTGGATATCAGAAAGGATAGAAATAGGGATTTTTTTCTCTTTCTCTGGTCAATAGAAGCATAGACATCTCTTGTAAAGGGAGATTCAACTTTGTTCGTCCGTCGTCTGCTCAGTCAATATGCTCGGCAAAATAGCGCTCGAGGAAGCATTCAATCTGCCACGGTTCGCAGAGAAGCAGCGATGGTGGGCATCAATGTTTGCCACAGATCCAGAGAAGCATGCTCGGGAGATGGGTGACATTGCCGACATCAGGATCCAGTATATGGACAAGTATGGGGTGGGGTATCAGATCTTGTCGTACACTGCGCCCGGTGTGCAAGACATCTTCGACAGGAAGGAAGCGGAGGCTTTGGCGACCGAAATCAACGACTACATTGCCCCAGCGGTCAAGAAACACCCGGACAGGTTCGGGGCTTTTGCGTATGTCTGCCGACGATCGTGATGGGACAACGACTGACATTTGCAGGACGCTCTCAATGCATGACCCGAAGCAAGCAGCTGCAGAGCTCCGGCGTTGTGTAACGCAGTATGGCTTCCTGGGAGCGCTGGTCAACGACACACAACGCGCAGGCGCGGACGGAGAGGACATGATCTTCTATGACTCGGAGGACTGGGATGTGTTTTGGGAGACGGTGACGGAGCTCGATGTCCCCTTTTATCTGCACCCCCGCAACCCGACCGGGTCGATACACGAGAAGCTATGGGCGGCGAGGAAGTGGCTCATCGGCCCTCCGTTGAGCTTCGCCCAGGGCGTCAGTCTGCATCTGCTTGGGATGGTGACGAACGGCGTGTTCGACAAGCATCCCAAACTCCAGGTCATCATCGGCCACCTAGGGGAACACATACCATTCGACCTCTGGCGCATCAACCACTGGTTTGAGGACATTAAGAAGCCGCTGGGTCTGAAGGAGACTTGCAAGAAGACCATCCGCGAGTACTTTGCGCAGAACATATGGATAACCACGAGCGGGCACTTTTCGACGCCCACGCTTCACTTCTGCATGACCGAAGTAAGCGCTGACCGGATCCTGTTCTCGATTGACTATCCGTTTGAAAGCTTCGCAGACGCGTGCGAGTGGTACGATAGCGCAGAGATCAACGAGGTCGACAGGAGGAAAATGGGCAAAGATAATGCGCGGAAGTTGTTCAAGCTCGAGAAGTTCAAGGACTGCGACGCCTAGAGCGGACCCTGGGCACGCCTGGGGGGCGCGGGGGCCATTAGGCCCGCCGGAGCTGCATCGCTTAATAAGACGATAGCGTAGCCTAAACGAGAACTAGGCGCCTACGGGTTGGCTGCTTATCAGCTTGCGGTGACTCCACAAATATGACTCTCGCGATAATCAACACCATCATTGATATCTGTCGCTGCTGCGATGCGCCTCCCGTAGATCAACCATGAAGGATGCCTCGTCCAAAGGTGCGACTTGAAGACCGTCAACGGGCCGTCAAAGCGTGTTTGCCGTGCAAAGCCTCCAAGAAACGTTGCGACGCTCAACAACCATGTTCCAACTGTATCCGACGGAGGGCCACGTCGTTTTGCCACTATATCGATTCCAGCTATGTCAGACACAGTCGAAAGCTATCACAGCCTCAACCCGCAGACTCCAGTGCTAACCAGAATGGATCCGTCTCTACCGCGCCGGAGGGTGCCCGGTTCAGCCCCGGAAGGCCATCGGAGGAGAGCTCTGGGAGTGTCGAGATGCCTCCGAGAGAGGCACAAACTTCACGCGGCCGGATGCTCTTGAACTCGAAAGGAGAGAGAGGTAGGAGGTAGATCTCCTGCGCAAGTCTTTCAGAATCTGAACGGCATATCTAGTCTACATAGGAGAATTCGCCTCTCTGACATTCCTCCAATTCCTTCGGCATACTATCAAACAGCAGATGGGCCCGTCGTTGTTCACGGAAAACACCCGGCGCAACCTGATGCTGGAGGCTGCCAACGTCGACGACACGACCACCAAGTTTGTCGAGGACATCCACCAGAAAGCAGCCTTGATAGAGGCCTATTTCGCCGCGGTATGTTCTCAATCCAGGTGCTTTGAGTATCAACTGACGCTCCTAGACGAACGGTATCCTCGATCCGTTCTCTCGAGGCGAGGTAGAGGCTATGAAGCACGCTTCCAACGAGACCGAACACAAGTACGCCAGGGCGGCGCTCGACCTCATAGTGTCTGTCGGTGCACAATGCCGAGCAGAAGATGCGGTCGATCACCGATACGCCTCGACGCTTTTTTCTCGGGCCCAGAAGGCCGTGATGGGAGATGGGCTGGAAGACCCTTCTATCGACATGGTCCGTTGCTTCCTGCTCATGACATTCTATATGCTGGGAGCCTGTCGAAGGAATGCCGCCTTTATGTACCTGGGGATCGCTAGTCAGGCATCGTCCGCCCTGGGACTGCATGTGACTGAGCAATATCGCCATTTCAGTGTGGAAGACCAGATTGTGCGGTGAGTGACGGCCGGCAACGACCTGGGAATACTGCACCTTGCTGACCGTGCTAGACTTCGCACGTTGAGAAGTCTTCGAGCCTTAGATGTAATCTATTGCTCCATCTTGGGGAGACCGTACTCAACGGGCGCCATCAGGGCTGACAGTACAGCAATCGCCATGCTGCACCTACCTACCGTCACACACCGTGACTCAACCCTGAAAGCAAGCTTTGAAGTATGTTCCATCATCGCCGAGATCACACCGATGCTGGATTCAGAAAGCACCATCAGCCTGATCACGGCTGAAGGGTTTCTCAAGCGTCTCCGCGACTGGAGCGCCACTCTGCCGGCCGACATGCGGCATTTCAATCGATCCGCCGATGAATCATTGACGCTTGAGGAGCAAGAGCGAACCATCGGGAACATTCACATCTCGTGCGCATACTATTTCGCCGTGATGCTTGTGACGAGGCCTTTCTTGATAACGCACCTGATGGCTCACATGTCCACGGGCACCAGCCCCGTGACGACAGCAACAGAGGTCGCGGATCTGGCGCAGGCGTGCATCGACTCGGCAATCTTAATGGCAAATATGTGCTACGAGGCGCTTCAGTCGGGCATCTTGCTCAAGCAGATGTGCATTTTGAAGTAAGTGACCGGCGCCCATACTAACCCGCGGAAAGGAAAGGCTGACTGGACCTTCTCTAGGGCTTGGATCTTCGCAGCCGGCCTCGTACTAGGGTTCTCTATGTTTGCGCAGGGCGACTCCCGCTTCGACATGGACGACTCGTTCAGCAATGCACGCGAAGTCCTCCGCAGCCTCTCCCTCGAGAGCCCTCAGGCGGAACACTACTATGAGATCCTGGCGGGGTTCGCCGACGTGATTCAGCGACGTCGCCAACATCTGTCACGCGGGAGCCGCCCGTCCCGGAACAAGTATGTGGACCAGATCTTGACCTTCGATGTCACGCCGAGTGTTTCCAGATCTCAGTCGACACTGTCTCCTGGAACCCCACAGTCGAAAGACCAAGGGACCGGCATGCTCGAGGCATCTGTGACGGACGATGGGGCTGGCGAATTCGAGTTCCAGATGCCGGACCTGAGCCAGTGGCCGCTCGAAAACGGGGGCGGGTTCGACTTTGGCATGTTCGGATGGGACAACTTTGCAATGCAGATATCGGAGAACTTCTCATTCGACAGTGATCCGTCTTGGGGAGCTACCTGAAGCCTGGCGGGACATTAAGAACCAAAGAAACATCTCACAGACACCTTGCTGTCTCAAAGGCGGAGCGAAGACACGCCGGGAACCAGAGACTGACGCCCGCCTGAAAACATGGCACGCCTCTTCCATCGCACAGCTCGGGGGAAATCTAACTCCCCTTCCTCTCCTCGTAGTACTCCGGATAGCTGACGCGGTACCCCAACACCCACCTCCCCACAAACGCCATGACATTCAAGAAGACACGGCTGGCAATGACGCCCAGCCACTCATTCGGCAGGGGCAGTGCCACGGGCGTGTCTGCCGCGTGCAAGAACACGAACAGCTGAAAGGGACTCGGCTCCGTCCCAGCCTTGCGACAATCATCCAAATAGCCGAAGAAGTTGCGGAAGAAGCGCTGTTCGCTCTCGTAGTCCTCGGGGTTGAGCTGCACGTCGACCACGAGCGGCTGCATTATTGACGCGTTCTCGAACTTATGGTACGTCCGCGGCGGTATACTGGCTGTTGCTTGCTTCCCCGGCCCGGCGGCGGAGAGTGTTTTCCAGGGTTCCGCGCCGAGACCCTTCCAGAACTGGCCCTCGCCGGACACGACGCGGAAGTGCTCGCTCTGGCGGAGATGCAAGTGTAAGGGCGGCTGAACTATCGAAGGCCCGTGTTCGGGGGTCGTGGGCGGGATGGTGTGCGTCATTGCGTACTCCGAGCCAGGAGCATGGAACTGCACGCTTGAGCGTCCGTCCTCGAAAACAACGGGATTGTTGGACGCGGTGGTTGTGCGCGATGGTGCCGCACCGCGGAGGAAGGCGAACATCCTGCTACTCGAATGGGAGTCGAGGTAGCAGTACCGAGTCAATCTATAGTCATTCGTAGACGGTTGATGTGAGACGGGCCTGTAGGACCGAACCGGTCAATCAATCACTCGTAGATGTCTGATGGTTGATGGTTGATCTATTACCTCGCCCTTTATGCCCTCTGACTCCTGTCCAGGGTTTCCTCACTCTGCGGCTTATATCGCCCACTGTGTGTACGTTTGTACGGACCAAGACTTTAGAGATTCTGTACGAAGCGCACGTTATCGTTGGCTTGCATTAGATATCATGCCCGTGCCCAGCCCGGTGCAACCCCAGCGCATGGGCGGCCAAGGTAATCAAAATATCCTCCTGCGTAGCAATTCGCCAACACCATGATCAACACTTGCCGAATGTGGTACTTGCGCTGCCGTGCGCTCCTGGGCAGCTGATTTGATCCCGCACCGTACAAAATAGCCATGCCTTACACACAAACAGTGTACTGGGTGCAGGTACGAGATTCCGGAATTACTGTACATTTGCCCATCCTATGTTCAGGTGCGGGTGGGCTCTTGGTTAGCTGTCGAGTGCCTAGCTTCATTTCGCTTTGTGGTCCTTCTCAGCACATTGCGAGTCACTACATGTCAGGACCGTGGTTAGACTACGGTCCCGCGGCATTATACAGCATTTCAGTTAGGGTGTTTACGCTCATCTTTCGAACGGCGCGGCCCAATTAGCGCCGACTCAAGGGGAGTTGAAGCTGACGTTGGGTAGAGGTAAAGGGCAAATAAAAAGATAGTTCAATAGTGAAGGAATCCTGAACAGACCTGGGTTACTGTGCGCATTGACAGCAAATTGTGACATGGGACAATGTCAATGCTGTTCCTTTTCTATCTCATCTGTGTCAATGCCGACCTGTATCCTTGCACCACCATGGTTTCTGCTTGTCCTTCCGATATCTAGCCTTTGGCCGGTATCTCGTCACTATCGCTGTCCACGTTGTACGGGCGGGCGGAACCAGTTACCTGCTCACTGTTGAGTGGTGCAATGGATCGAGGAATGGAAAGATTTCACGGAATGGATGCACGTATCAGACGTAGGCTCGCAACAGGCTATCGTTCAGGCGTCTTAGTGGAATCAAGAGGGTATTCTTCTTTCGCAGTAGCCACAGCATGTCCGAGTCGAGGCCGGGCCGTAGGGGGGTTATCCAGCTTGGGAGTTCCGATCCTATTTCATCATCCTCATGCTACACGGATAATGATGAAGGATTTGTGTCTGTCTGTGGTGGAGGCTGTAGATATCCGAGATGTCCGTAGTAGAAGGGCTGATCCGAGTTCAGTTGCCCTGCAGATGCCAGGGACGACAATCCTATACAGTATCAGCCTGTTAGGAGAGACAACAGTCAGAAGCGGGACATTCCTACCAACTGCCCTGTTGTACCAATCCGCTCCTTAAGAACCTACAGGAGCTGGTGCTGCACAGAGCCTCGGCAGGTGGATTGGGGTCTCTGGAAGACGGTTATGCTTTCGCCAATTGACTTGGACCAACCTCGAATGCGTGAATGCAGGTGGACGGAACGACCGACTCAATCAAAGCCAACGACTTTCTTTTCTTCTTGGCCATCGCTCACAGAGCACTCTCCTTTGGTACCTTCAACAGTTCGTCCACGGCCTGCCGATGGATGAGACATCACATCTAAACTTCCGTGATCTGCATGCATGACAGGCTTTGGGTACCCTTCGTTTCAAGGTTGCCATTTGCAGTACCAATGAGCTCGAAGCGACGAGATGGAGGGAAAGCTCGTATCGCTTCTCGAGGACACTCCAGAGCACTTGCTCAAGAACCAGACCGATCCACGGAAGGTGCGAGTAAAAACTTCCCCAGTTGCCCAATCAGCTGGCAAATCTTCAACCTTCCAGGCTAGAGCCGGGTCACCCTGGAAGCGTAATAAATTCGAGGCTCCCTTGTAAATATTGACTTATTCTTCTGACCGTGCTGATGAGAATCCGAGAAGATCACAAGGCGGGCTGGACCTTAATGAGATGAGAGAATGGCTCGTGGATGATGGTATGGACCAAGAGAAGCGATGAAAGAGCAGTTTCAGAGGCGGATTGGTTCTACAGGCCGTCAAGTCACTTTGATAACTGAGTCGTCTGCATCGGTTTGGACAATGTCTTAATCTCTGCAGCATTTCATTCTCGACTGGCGGGACTGGATGCTTGACAAGAAGTATGCTAGTAAGTAGTGGGTAACCCACGTGCGGTCAACTTCGCTGACAGCAGATCTGGTCCCACTGCATCAATGCTTTTTACTTCACCACAACCAAATGCAATAACGTCCTGTTTATTCACCTGGACAGAAGCGCGGTCTCGAAGATGAACCTATAGTATAATTTATGGAAAAGTGTTGGTTCCAACTACCATCGCATACTGTAAAGAGTGTAACAGGTTACGCGTCTATTACCCTAGAAATGCAGAGAAAATGCCTCTATAGTAGTGTAAAATAACAGAGTGTTACATGCCGAGACGTGCTGTCAGCAAAGTTGACCGCACATGGGATAATCATTTGTGCGTATTGTGGAAGGGGAAGCCGTAGTGGACAAATTCCCAGGATTTCCTTAACAGCATGAATTCATGTTTCACGCCACAATCATGCGCTGGTGTGTGAGAGCAGGTTTACGCGCGCATGAACACTCACTCCCCTCAAAGAGGCACTCCTTCCCCGCAAATAAAAAACGGTTTGGAGATGATTCCGTCTTTCACTTCCGATCTTCTTTGTTCGCATACACCAAAGAGGTATCCCGCTACCTCATGAATGAGCGTCTCGGAATTTCCGCCCTTTGATACCGAGTTATTAGCGGAAGAGAATACGGCACGTACTCGGATGCACCTAAAAGGGGATCCCGTGGTGTCTCGACGTCCCAACAGAGTATGGTGGAAATTACTCTAGGATGCCGCACGGACAGATGTGCCCTCTCCGCCGGTTGCTTGACACTGGGGATCGGTATTATGGAGATGAGCAAAGTCCTTTTAAGCTATAGCGTTGTCCTCCTGTTCGATTCTTTATGGGTATTGACACTTCAAGCACCCAGCTTTTGCTTTTCGAATCCCGAGTACCAGAATGGCTGGCAAGGATCCTACCATCACCAGCTTCACGATCCGAGATCTGCGATGGCCAACTTCTCTGCAACAGATCGGCTCTGATCCGATGAACTTGGCCGGGGAAAACGCGTATGGCTATCTTCAGTTCCACACCGACAGTGGTCTCGTAGGTACGGGATGGTCGTTCAGTCATGGACAGGGAAATGAGTATGCTTCTTTTCTCATGGCAGGAAGCGTCATTTACTCACATGACCCAGAGTTTTGTGTGCTGCGGTGCGGGCGCTTGCACCGCGTTATGTTGGACGAAAACTGTCGTCTCTGACGGCTAACATGGCCGACACGCAGCGGAAGGTCGTCTCCGGCCAACTACGCTTCATGTCACCAGAACGCGGCATTGTTCAGCTGGCATCATGTACAGTTCTCAACGCGATCTGGGATCTCTGGGCCAAGACGGAAGGCAAACCGCTCTGGAAACTGGTTGCCGATTTCAGCCCCGAGGAATATGTCCGTTGCATCGATTTTCGATACCTGACTGATGTTTTAACACCTGATCAAGCATTAGAGATGTTGAAGAAACAAGCCGCGACCAAAGCTGACCGTATTAATTTGGCACTGGCAAATCGAGCCGTCCCTGCCTATAATACGTCAGTGGGGTGGCTGGGCTACTCCGACGACCAAGTCAAGGAGTTCACCAGAAAGGCCCGAGCTGATGGATTCAAGTACTTCAAGCTGAAGGCTGGATTGGGGCAGGAGAAAGATCGCCATCGCCTAGGCCTTATTCGCGAGTTCGGGGGTGAGGACGCGGTTATCATGGTGGATGTCAATGAAATCTGGGACGTCGACCAAGCCATCGAATACATGAAACAATTGGCCGATCTGAAGCTGTGGTGAGTCCTTAGTATGCGCGCGCATTTTGTGACTCAGGAAACCTAAATCCTTTTGCAGGTTCATTGAAGAGCCCACATCGCCGGACGACATACTCGGTCATGCACGAATTCGAGCCGCTCTCAAGCCGTATGGTATTGGAGTGGCCACGGGCGAGCATGTGAACAACCGTGTCATGTTCAAGCAGCTGCTCCAAGCCGAGGCGATCGATGCGGTACAGCTTGACGCGTGTCGCATGTGTGGCGTCAACGAGATTCTGTCGGTCCTACTGCTGGCAGCCCATTTCGGCGTTCCAGTGGTTCCACATGCTGGTGGCGCGGGAATGGTGGAGTTGTGCTCGCACATCTCGACCATTGATTTCGTTTGTGTTTCTGGGAAGGAGTCCATCCTGGAATATACAGACCATCTGCATGAAGCGTATGAAGCTCCGGCCTCGATTACATCCGATGCCTACCATGTGACACCAACTGTCCCAGGGTATTCTTGCGACGTCAAAGAGAGCGAGTTTGAGACGTACGAATATCCCCACGGCAAGTTCTGGCAAACTGAGCAGGGCATAAAAATGGCCACGGATCCGTGGAGAGCTGTGCCAGGTGAACACATAGACTACTGAATAGTACCAGATTATTTGCACCTGAATATTTGTTCATTGTGGACTTTGGATATCGAGGCTATAACCACGGTACTCCATATCCGTTTTCGTCAGGTTGGAAATATGTATCCCAATTGTCCACACTCGCAAATACTTCATAGTTGAAAGTCGGAAACTGTGCCTGACTAGAAGCATCGGGATTTGCAGGGCCTTGAGAAACGGCAGTTGGGCGAGGAAATTCCTGATCAGCGCAAGAGAAGACAGTGTCGAAATCTCTCAGTGTAAGATCAGCGGTGTTGCTTTGTGTAGTGACCGAAGATCGACGACGGATATCCTTGACTGAAGTGACAACATGTTTCAAGTCACCAGTAATACGACGAGCGGCACCCAGGGTTTTTCCAAGCTCATCCAGCATTTCATTCGCTGAATGGAACGCTGCCGCCCATTGTCCGCAGTGGCTCTGCAGGCCGATGGTAGAGAGATTCCTGCTTAACAGCGCTGCCAGGATGAGAAGTGCCCCTCCCAGGCTCGTTGCCATGTGGAATCGGAAGGAACTTGGTTCGTGAATTTCGTGTCGATGGGCCTGGAGCTGATTCACCATTTCAGTAGCTAAAGTGCCACACAGCAGGCCAGTAGCGGCGTCATAGTCTAAGGATACCATTTTCCGACGGCGTAAAAGGAGACGGAGGTGAATGAAACGCTAAGAGCATTGTCAGTCACATGTTGGCCCCAACATTTCGGTGGGAAGATACCGTCTTGACCAGCAGAAGCTGCCTCCGGTGACGCAGAGTAGGGGTGCTATGTATAGGAAGCAAAGGTATGGTTGGCAACACGTTATCACACCAGAACTGGATCTTTGCATCCAGAACAGCTATGGTTTGGAGATCGTAGCTTGTGACGCTGGCCGAAAATATCTCAACCCAGATTTCCCCCGCCAGCTTCGCGAACGCAATCATGCAGGTCAAATACATGGTGGAGGACATCTCAGTGTTTACTGATGGGAGTGTCCTCGACGGATGAAGGTCCTAGTGTGGTGAAAGTCAGCATGGTGGCCCTCTCGAGAGGCAAAGGCAGACCTTGTCATATATCCAGGCGGGCTTCCCCACACAGATGTCGCTATCGTGAATTGCGTATGGCCTTCCACAACTCATTGAAATCCTGCGATCGATGAAGTACACGGTCCAAAAAACAGTTTGACGCATATGTACAGTATAGGGGTCACAGTCCTCCCCCCATCGGGGTTGATTATGTAGGCCGTATTGGAAGCATAGCCTACTTGCAATGCCGACGGCATTATAGGCCGCGCTCGACTTGTCCGCGTGTATCAGATAAAATGACTAGGCCCGTCGTTAGCACGACACTGCTAAATACTGAGATCATCATACGTGCCTCGAATATCAAGAACTGGATTAAGCAGAGATCTGCTTGTCCACTCAACTTGCGCTTGCCTACCAAAGTATCTGCTGCTAGAAACCAGTTCCAACCAGGGCGCGGGGCTTGGCCTTGCGCAGTGTCGATGTCGCGCAAGATATCTGAACACGCAAAGACGATATAGTTCAAGGCCAAGAAACAGGTATCGTCTTCGTTCGGAAAAGGGCGACACCGGAGGTTCTTGCTCTTCTGTCTAAAGTCTCCCTCGTTGACGCAAGGGTGATTGGGATTGATGTCGTTGAAGAAGAAATCGAGGTAGTTTTCGTAGTCCAAACTGTTGGGGAAGGGGAGGGATCGGGTCCCAACCCGGAGACTGCAGCTTGGTCCTCCCGTGGGCATCGACGGAATACTGGCCTGAGTAACTTGAGATCCAATCGTGTCCGAGGCATCGTCGGAGCCAGTAAGGCCCAGTTGGGACTTCAGAAAGTCCAGATTGGCGTTCAGAGTAGACAGCGGTGCCTGAAACGTCGAGTCTCCTGTGCCCATCGAGATGTTTAGTCGTGGCGCTCATTATTAAAACGGTTTGACCTGCCTTGAAAACCATCTCCCGTTTCTGAAGGATTCTCAAA
Source organism: Phialophora chinensis (assembly GCA_016109575.1). Classification (NCBI taxonomy): domain Eukaryota; kingdom Fungi; phylum Ascomycota; class Eurotiomycetes; order Chaetothyriales; family Herpotrichiellaceae; genus Phialophora; species Phialophora chinensis. The sequence continues at coordinate 253,821 of JADWPU010000016.1, forward strand.
TGCTGCCGCTTTTATCGAGGCACCTTGCACGCTCGCCCTCCACAAGGCATCAATCTTGGCTTCCAGCCCAATGACCTTGTCGGCTAAAGCCACTGAAGACCAACAACTTGTTGTGTCCCTAGGCGCCGAAGGAGGTCCGCACTGCTCTTCTTCGAGCGGAGTTTCGGGGTTACGACTGTGACGGACTGGAACTAGATCAAAATGACAAGATACACGGCGAGCGCGGCAGCGCTGGCATGGGTAGCGACCGGTACACTATTCTCTTTAGGCTGTCGACAAAGACTCAGCTGGTCGGGAAAGTCTCACCTTCAATTTACGTTGCCGACATGGGATACTGACACGACGTTAGGGGATCGTTGTTGCCATTAATTACCGAAGACGTACCACGCTTGCGAGGCATATTTGGCTCGAGACCTTGTCTTGCCTGTCACGGTGCCGGTTGATTCTGGGCTGGCTGATCTCATCGCGATTGGAAGGTAGGAGACCACGAATGGTCGACGTACCAGCACCGAAAATGAGAGATGTGCGCCGTGGGCCGGGACGAGGTTGGGCTGTGTCACCCGTAAGAGCTCAATTGATATTATTGCCCAGTATTCAGCAGACATTTAGGAGTGAGACGGCCTTGCCTCCTTTTATCTTTCCCCTCATCCCCCATCAATCCGGGACGACGATTACATACATCCGTCCTCGACCTGGGACTCGGCGTACTAGAGTCTAATCGGGGCGCTACCGGGCTACTCTACCGGGGCAATGGTGGAAGGAATAGGTTTGTTAGCGCCTGTCGATGCGGGGATCTCCTGCCACATGTTTCACAGCCCTGAGTCCTGCAAGGGGCTGTATGCATCAGGGTAGAATGTGGAGATTCTGGTAAGGTGCCAAATGTTTGCCGATGCTCTTCACCCGTTCCCTACAGGCCGTTCTCAACCTCAAAGATCTCTTTCAACCCTTCAGTCACATTGCTGACGATAAATTCGCTGCCACCGGCCAATGGGCGTCTGAAACTTCCTCCGAGCTTCAGACTCCCTTCCTTGACGTGAATATTCATAGCCTCCTTGATCCCGTAGAATCCCTGAGTTGCAAATCAGCAGTGCATCCAAGATGACGATCAAGGTAGGAACCAACCACTCGATTGATGATAGAGTCCGCGCGCGTCACCAAGTCTTGCAGTGCTTGGGCCTCCTGAAAGCTGTTCCTCGTCAGTCTGCCGCGCATCTCATCTGGGATGCACTCACAGTGTGGCGTCGTTCTTCTCAAGTGCCTCAGTGCCAAGTCGAAACAGTTTTTGGCACACTTTGGGATAGAGGTTGGCGCTAAACATGTTAGTCGGCCACTCGAAGATGGCGACAAGCATAGGAGCCTCACGGTCCTCCGACACAACCATGCTGTCGGGCGACCATGGCGGGGAACATGTACTCAGTTGATCCTGGAAGCACCAGGAACGGTAGCAAATGCCTTTTTTTATACGCTGTCGTGCTGACATGCATGGCTACTCGGTGGCCTTTGCTTATGTTGAAGCAAGTGAGCTTGACGCCTCTGTTCGTGTCACTCTTAAATTAATTCACCAGAACGCAGTGCAAGTTAGTGGGTTCGAGACTGACACAACATTTTGGTGTTCTCTGGTTTCGCTGTGAGTTAGTCCGGAGGAGCTACCGGGCTTCTGTGGAGGACTCACGCGATGTCCATCAAGAAGTCTGCATCCAGATCGATTCCCCCGGCAGCAAACGGAATCTGTTTCGTGTTATGAATGAGGTCACACTTCTGCAACCGGAAAAAACTTACATTATAAAGCAGAATTGGTATAGGACTGCTGTCGGCCACGGATGCAAAGAAATCCTTCAAGGCTTTCTTATCCTTCCCATAGGTGAATGCATAGTATCCCGGTGCAACCACAATTCTGCCCAGCATCAGTAAACGACAGGACGAGGTACAGGACGGAATGCAGCTTACGCAGCATCTGCACCTCTACTGGCTGCATCGTAGGCATAGGCGATGGTCTCTTTGAGGCTCCCAGCTCCAACTCCAGCAATGATGGGGATTTCTTTGTCCAAGCCATTCTGTACGAGAACTTCTTTGGCGTGGTGGACGAGGGTTGCACGTTCATCCCGAGACAAGAGTGTGGCCTCACCCAATGTCCCACTGAGAACAAGGCCTATACCTGCCTTCGCCAATCGTAGAATGCCGGCGCGAAACGCTGCCACGTCAATCTCCTGTTCTGCGTTGTTCGTAAAAGGTGTTAGCACGGGGGCGTAGACCCCCGGCCGTAGAATTGAGGATACATCGCCCATGTTTCCCTCTCTGCCGACTTCCTACCCTTCTCCCGGCTCTGCACCAAAGCACCCGTTCTTATCCCATCATCTTCAATTACAATTCCGTTGCATCGGTGCCCTGAGGGAAGGCTTCCCCGCATACATGGGGCCAGACGGTTCTCCAATGGTGTTTCCCGAGCAGATTTCCGAGGCTGTTTCCGCTTCCTTGTCCAATTACATTCCCACAGATTGCGTCTGAACGTGCATGAACAGGGGACTTGCACCACCGCCCAGCTCCACTCAACCCATTCAGGTAGCTTTTCCGTAACAACAGCAACAAGCAAAATGATAGGTCACAGCCGAAGGTCATTAAGAGTCTCCTCTCTTCATTCTTGTTTGTATCAGATATTACACTACTTGTCCTGATGCATGAGGGTCACTGCCTCGACGGTCAAAGACCTAAGGTGGCATCTCTCTCTCACAACGATAGGGGCAGATCCTATGGATGTCACCAGCGGGAATGCTCACGGATGTCTACTGTAACACGCAAATCCATGTCTTGTGGGCACAGGCTTGTCTTTTAGCAATGGATAAGGACGAAAACGTACGTGGTTACCCACTGGAATATTGTATTGAAGCCATCGAGCTGTTCCTTGACTCGCCATGGACATCAAAAGGGCCACATGCCTTGACATTAGACATACCAGGCTGAGTGCCAGCGACCCTCAATTTATCAAGTCGAACAATTACGAGATCAAGAATGTTCTGCATCGTCTACGTTCGGAGACCGTCCTCTCATTTTCGGAGTCTTTTTCTCTTGACTGGGTCCATCGACGTCGTAACACCTCTCTTGTCATTGAGGTAAGCCCTCACATCCTAGTACTTTGCAAGCTTTACCGGCTATGTCATCTCCTCTCCTTGAAGCCACTGGCTTGCACACTCAGCAGCAATGGTCTGCCTATGATAAGGCTAAAGCTTGTCGTGGTCCTTATCTCAAAATTATGTGCACAACAATTTCTTCCTTTCTGTGAGTTCTCTCAAGCCTTTTGTATCCCGTGACCTAGATTTCCTGCCCTACGTATTTGTTCACCGATTACGAGGAACCCTGGGGCTATCGCCTTGTCAATAACCACGTCAGCAATGACTGATATCGCTCCGCTACCCACGGAAGTCGTCACCCATCCTGGCCACAGAATAGCATATGTTTCCAGAGTTTTTCTGCAGCTCACGTTGAGTGCAGCTTCTACACCTGGCGATCACTAAGCTCGACATGAGAAGGAGCTTTCTCCTTGTCAACAACGAGTCCGTCCGAGGAGATCTTGTCGCTTTTCAGGTTTTCGGCCAGCTTTACTTGGTTGAGCTGATTCGTGACCGCCTGAATGCTGCCGCGGCGTCCCGAGTCGAAGATGATAGAGACTTCTTCAATGGTCAAACGTCTGCGAAACGGATCAGTGGTTGGGGCGTGACATGACTGTAGATTAGGAGGAATCATACCTAGTCTCGGGGAAGAAAAACCAGGCCATCACGCCGTAAAAGGTAATCAGGCAGATATAGACAATATAGCTGGCACGATGTCAACAAGCCACTCAAGTGGTGCACCGAAGGGCGAGAGCGACTTACTATTTCCATGCAATGCTCTCCAAAGCCACCGGGTTGACCCATTGATTGAACGCCTGGGCGACGTTCTGGACACCGAGCATGATACTGAGGCCTTTCAGACGCATATGATAAGGCAGAATTTCCGCGCCATAAGAGAACGGTAATGGCGTCCAGCCGACGTCATTGAAGCCGTAATAGATGAACATCATGGGCACAACAGCGATCCCGACATTCCTGTTGCCGGTCTCGGCGAAGCTACCGCTCAGTCCCGTCATGACAATGTACGCACACAGCATGCCGATGGTGGAAGTCATCCAAAGCACGCGACGACCAACCCGCTCGGCATTGAGTGCGCCACCATAGGCAGCGAAAAGATTGAAGACGGCGAGACCAGCGTTGATTCCAGTAACTTGTTTTGGGTTGGTGATGCCTACCAGTTTCAGCGCCGGTGCAAGGTAGTAGCCGATAATGCCGTTCCCGATCCAATTGGTACCGGTGCCCATGGTAACAAGCACCAGCAAGCGTCGTCGGTTACCGGGGGTCCTGAAGAAGTCCAGATAAGTCGTGCGCTTGTTTTCCTTTTCGAGCTCCAGAGCATGTCGAATTTGGGTGTACTCATGTTGGACCAGCTCATCCTCAACGTCCCCATTTGCGTGATATTTAGCGAGAATTCTCATCGCTTCTTCAGCCCGATCATGGTGAACTAACCAACGCGGACTCTCTGGAAGGAAGAAGAGTAGGACGATGATTGCAAAGGGCGCCATAATCTGAAACAGACATGGTCCCCTCCATGCCCAGTTCGTGTCGCCCCAACTGAGGGACCCATAGCAGAACCACGCCGCACTCAAGCCTCCAATATAGTAGTTGGCATAATAGCAACTGGCTAGATAAGGACGCATGCGCGGGTGGGCAAGTTCTTGGATGAGTGCGATGGCCGTAGTCTTGCCAAATGGACCAGCGGCACCGATGAGCGTCCTGCCAGCAATGAACATGCCGCGGCTGGTGGCAAAGGCATTAATGAATGCCCCAGGGATCAACAATATGGAACCGGTAAGCAATGCCGCCTTGCGACCCCAGATTGTGTTGATAGCCGAGCCCATAAAAGGCGTGACGATGGCTGGAAGGAAGAGACTGGCGGCAATGAGACCCAAGTAGTTGCCTTTGGGGTGGTCAAAGTATTCCTGCCACTGCGGTATCGCTTGTAACCCGTTAAGGAGAGAAGCATCGTAACCAAGGTAGAAGACACAAAAATAAAGACCAACGCAGTGAATGAAATTGACTCGAAGGCCGGGATCCTTCCACCACTGGGGATGGGTGTTGTTCTTGAAACCGCCAAAGGTTGTTTTGTCCGTTCCACTTCTCGCCATGGTGAGGTGAAACTTGTAACAGGTCTGTGTAAGTTTCTGGGGAAATTTTCTGGGGAAATTTTCGCGGGGAGAATAAAGGAATCTTCCAAGGCCGGATCCGCTGCTTGATATAGCACGATCAAAGCTTCGAGGACAGGCGCAAAATCCAAAGACGCCGGGTGCATTTCCATGGAAGCGAGATTGACTGAGAGCCCGCCTTTGCCTCTCCATCTCGGTTTTCGGAATGGTTCCGACATATTTGGAGCGAGTCAAGCCCTTCTATACCTATATCTTTGTTGGAGAAGCCGGCTTTAGAGTCTCGGAATGAGCTGTGAGGGGGGAAATAATCGGATTGCCCAAAGAGCACTAAAGGCTCTACTTATAGGGCCCAGGTTCGGATGAGAAAGAGTGTGAAGCTACAGCAAGCAAGCTCCCAAAAAGGAACGAAGTTGGACGCCTCCCAGAACGCTGTACACAGTTTATTCCACCAACCAGAACTGCACCATGTCGATCTCGGTCACCGAAACCGAGGCGGAGGCCGTCTTGAAGGCCACACCATCAAAAAATTGGATCCCTCTACAAATCGAAGCAGAGATACCAGGAGAGTACAAGACACCCAAATTCGGATTCCACGTCAAACCTTTACACCCAACATTTGCTTGTGAATTACAGGGTGTAGATTGGAGCAGACCCATTCCTCGGGAAGAGTATCAAGAGATACGAGACTTGGTAGACAAAGTACGGTTGCTACTGTACGTGAGATCTAGAATATTACCGAGCTGACCAACTCCAATCTAGTATGGTCTGGTTGTTTGCCGAAACACGGGCCTGACCGATGAACGCCACATCGAGTTTTCGAAATACTTTGGCGAGCTCGACGATGTCACGCCGTATCTGAAGGCAGGCCGCAAACATCACTTGCCATACCCTGAACTTTTCGACGCGGGAAACATCGATCCCAATACGGGAAAAGTTGCTCCACTCACTGCCGTTACCATTATTGGGAACAAAGTCTGTATTTCACTGGTTGGTTGAACCCACGAAAAATGTCTGACGTCTGTAGGCAAATGAACTTTTCCACGTTGACTCTTCATTCAACGCACGACGGGCCGGCCATTCATTGCTTCTGGCGCATATCCTCCCACCGGCAGGTACCGGAGGATCCACTGAGGTATATCGTAATCCAAAAATGCTACGAACCGATGGGGCTAATGACGAGGTAGTTCTCGGACAGTCGTACGGCATATGATGATCTTTCGGCAGAAAAAAAGAAAGAACTCGACGGTCTCGTCGCGGCGCATTCGCTTTTCCATTCACGCAAGACAGCTATGCCAGAATACTTCAGGAATATGGACCCGAGTACAATGGAGCTCAGCCGGCACAAACTTGTCCAGAAGCACGAATGGAGTGGCCGCATGGTGTGTTGATCCCTTCGCTTCATCCCTGGTGAATGCTGCTGACGGCTTTCATCAGAACCTCTACATTGCCTCGTATGTGCACCACATTGAGGGTCTAGAACCAGAGCAGAGTAAGGCGCTGATCGATGAATTGATGGCCCATGTGAAGAAACCCAAATACCGCCTGACTGTCGAATGGTTACAGCCTAAGGATTTGATTATTTGGGACAATACGTCGGTTATGCACCGCGGAACCGGTGGTTCATATGAAGGGCGGTTCCCCCGAGATATGAGGAGGACGACTGTTAAGGATATGAGCAGTACAAAGTATGGACTGAACGGTGAAGGCGCAGAGTGGCGAGTTGGTATGCCATGAAGTTCTTGGCGATCTGCCTGAATGTATTCGGCAAATCCTAAAGTCTTGAAATCACATGAGTTGCGTGCACGCACCGGCAAGGACAATTCACGTTATCTTCCCATGGGTCGTGGCCCGTAGGTTGCATCCGCTTTGGGTGAGGCGTAGTTCTCAATCCTATTGAAAGGAGGAGCGTCCCCAGCCCAGGGAAAGCCGATTGATTTCAGGGTTGTTTCCGACCGTCGGAACTGCAGCCAGGGTTTGAAGCTTGCTGTCAAGCTATAATATAGAGCCAAAAGACTGAGACCTGAGATAGCTGTTGCCGCAATTTGGTTCGGGATCTGGTACTAGTACGTTATTGTGCTTAATACAAGGCGGGGCGTTCCGTGATGCGGAAAGTTATCGGGAAAGAGGTCGACTGGGCAGAGATGTTGATCTCCCGACCCTCGAAATCAACTCCGCAAATACTACGGAAAGATAGAGGTAGCCAAGCCCGGTGATGCCCTAGAACAGGGGCAGAACCTGGCTCGAGCGGGTGCTGGAAGCTGGAACCCCTTGACGACTTCGCTCTCCTTGTTCCGAAACGTGCAGCTGCTTCCCCATGGGGTTTCCTTGGCCGCAGCCATGAGGTGGTCTATGTCGAGATATCATGCAGGGATACAATGCTCTGGTCCAGACGCTGGTTGTAATCAGCGGATTGTAGCCCGCGTCCTACTCCTCTTCACCGGCCGTTGGTGCTAAATACCTTGCTTGCCCCTTCGGACATCTCTGATCAACGAGGGCAAACATCATCCTAAGTCAACTCTTCGAATCTGGGGAAAATGCCTACCTGGTACGCTCTGGGCCTGGCCTTCTTTACCGCTATCGGTACATTTCTTTTCGTACGATTGACACTCCCGTGAGGAAGGTCTAGGGACATTAAATGGATAACCATGTCAACAGGGCTTCGACACCGGAATCGCCACAACTAGTAGGTCAAAAGCCAGCAACTAGATATGTGGACGTGCTGAAGTCCAAAAATAGCTATTGCACATCAAAGTTGGGTTGAGTACATGGGCCATCCCTCGAATGGCCTTACTGGGGCGGTATGTATCTTGGTCTCGAATGAAAGACGTCCTGCTGAGCCGGTTCAGGTCGTCTCAATATATATCGCTGGCGAGGCATTTGGGGGCCTAACGCAGACATTCTTAGGTGACAAACTAGGTCGAATTCGGTTCATGCAGATGATGTGCATAGTTGTCACCATCGGCACCACAATTCAAACTGCAGCAGTGAACATGGGTATGTTCCTGGCAGGTCGTGGCATTGCAGGATATGCTGTTGGGTCAGTGGTGCTCTTCAAATCGGCATTCTCTTACTGACAGCCGAATAGAGGTCTTGTCGCGACAGTGCCAATTTATCTCTCTGAGATTTCAGCTCCTGAGCATCGAGGTCTTCTTGGCGGTATCGCCGGCTGCGGCATTTCTTGCGGCGGAATGGTGTCGAACTGGATTGGGTTCTTCTTCTCATATGCTCCTTACGGCACCTCTCAATGGGTAGGTATTTACGACTATTGCGCTGCGTACTACCTCCAGTTCCCTACTTAACGTTTCCGATCCCACTTCGTCTCTTTCTTCTCGGTTTTGGAAAACTTGAAATAACGTCTTGAGAAGGGACTGCTCTACTAATACTTTCATAGCGCGGCCCTCTTGGCATACAGATCCCCTGGGGAATCATTTTGTTCGTCGGCCTGGGGACATTCATGCCAAATTCTCCACGACAACTGATTCGACAGGGCAAGGTCGACGATGCTCGTAAAGAGTACGTGAGGATCCATCGCGGTCTTACGACACATGATGCCCATCAGGAATTCGCCCTCATGTGCTCGCAAATTCAATATGAGATGCAGAGAGAGATCACTTCGTACAGGGAGATCTTTAAGCTCTTTCACCATCGTGCTCTAGTGTAAGTTCCATAACACTTTTTGACATCTCAGTCTGAGAGTTGATACGCTGTGGCAGGTCAATCGGAGTGCAGGTCATGACCAGTATCACTGGTGTCAATGTGATCCAGGTGAGTAGTGATTGTACACTTGACTTTGACTGCATATATACTAAAGACATGCTGTACCCTCGCAGTACTATCAAAGTAAGCCGCCTTCTACCCTATTTTGACCTCCTTCTCTTTATCAACCTATTAGCTCTACGGAGTCACTGTCTTAACATTACCGGCGAGCATAGCAACCCTCTATAAATCTCTGGGCCAACAGCAACATGTTGTCCTTGCATTGGCCGGAGTGTACGGCACCTGTTGTTTTCTTGCCAACTGCATCACTACAAAATTGATTCTTGATCAGGTAATTTCCTCTCCCTCCTCCTCTCTCCGCTTGCCCACCGACTTGCCTCCCACCCATATAGATTTCACATGGTTCATGGCTAATCTGCATATTTTGCAGTGGGGGAGGAGACCGTAAGCTCAACCATTGTAATCATATTGATCTCACTAAGTGCTGACATAGCATGCTCCTATGGGGCTTGATGGCCGTTTGCCTGACTCAAATCTATGCGGCGGTGATGCAACGTGAGTTCCAGTACACGGACAACAACTTGGGAAAGGGATTTGCCATCCTAGGAATCTACCTCTTCGGCGTCTCATATTGTACGTCAGCCTCACCCTCATCAGTTCCTTGCTCTTTTCTATATCAAGGTGAACAGCCAAAACAAAAGCTCGATTGCGCTGACTTACAATCAATTTTCCTTGAAACAATAGATGGCCTGGTCAACAGCGTAACCTGGCTATACGGTGCCGAGGTGCTTCCCGTTGCTCTCCGTTCACGAGTCATGGGCATCGCTGCTGCGGCGCATTTCGTCACGAACGTCGGCATCACTGAGGCTGGCCCCAGCGCCTTCGCCAACATTCATGAGAATTACTATTATGTCTTCGTCGGGTGCTCGTTTGCCTTCATGATCATGATCTATCTGTGGTTCCCCGAGACGAAGCAAAAGACGCTTGAAGATATTGCCGCTTCTTTCGGAGATAAAGTTGTGGATATCGGGGAGGCGGACATTTTGGATGTCGCGAGGCGCATGCAAGCCGTCCAGGGAAGAGACGTGGAGGAGAAGATTGGTCAGGACGCGGGACACGTGGAGACTGTCGATGATACGGTTGTTGCTGATGACAAGTAAGGAGGGGAGAAAGGATAAGCAGAGGGTTGTTTAAATCTCGTTGTATATGTGGAAAATCGGTTCGACAGATGTGTAGCTTCCGGTCTGTATGGTGGGCAATCAGATGGCCAAGGCAGGATGAGACGTCGATGGGCTGATAAAGGACGCATGGACAAATCACAAACAGTGTTACATACAGCTGCTTGCAGAACAGGATAATCAATGAAGGATCGTGAGCATCAATGACCCAGGTAAGAGTACACTGGCCTTATATGGTAGTGTCTGAGAGGGTGGTCGATGCCTTGTCCTTCATTCCTGCTCGCCGCTTCTCAATCGGGCTTAAGCAAATTTGTCAGATCTCAAACGACATCAAGGTCGACTTCATAGATGTGGCGGACGCAGTTCAAGCAGATCAATCATTTCTTCGAAAGGGTTCTATCGATTCCCTTCATTAGCTCAAGTACCTACCTAGCACAGTGCTAGACAAGTCAGCAGCAGGCCTCTCTACGACAGTCCCGGCCCCAATATGCGCCACATGGATTCCGGCAGCCATGGACGCCTACAGCGTTGGGCTTCCGACGATGAACTACGAGGAGGGCTTAGGAAGCGAAATAGAGCCTTGGAGGTCAAGCTGAGATCTGTTCTAGGCGAGAAATTCTGTGTCCTCCTTATACGGACTGCCATAGGTTAGGAAGGAGAGGCCTTTCAAACATCTAGTTGAAGTGTCGGTACTTCGAAACGAAAAGGAAAATTGAAAGAGCATCGACAAATCCACGCTGACCGGCGGTTCAAAAGCCGAGTGGCCATGGTGGTGACGAGCGAGTGTCTGAAAAGTGGACTGATACAAAAAGAGGAAAGCGTAATGGTAGGGAAGGCAGAACCTGAAATTGAGTTCCGAGGCCATCGGAAAGCCCAGCGCTACGTTCGATAGAGCTAGATCGGTTGATTTGAGAAGAATGTGGTTGCTTCCTCTCTCTCTAACTCCGAGTAGAGCGAGTTCATTTGTTGGAGAACCCTCAGCTTAGGGCATTGACTGGCTTGCCCCCGGCATTTGGGAACGTGCCCGGGAAGTACGGACCCTATTCGAGCCTCGGGTCCTTACCTGTTCAAAATATCCTCACAATGTGAATACGAAATGAGCCGATCTTGCCAAAAGGTCAGCCAGCGTGATTGATGATCGACTCGACGCCGTCCTCTTCTTTCGTGGATAATGTCCTCGGGTGCAGAGATAAACTCTGCATTAGGATACAGGGTCGATGTCGACGCCACTCGAGCTCTGATTGACAATCTCCCCAGCACCTGTCCTGGGGTACGAGTAATCTACGCATCCAGGGAGGCTGTCTATGGTCGACCATTTCCCAAGAAGATCACCGAGAATACTTTTCCCACGTCAGAATCCTCCTATGGCTGCCGAAAGCAGATTTGTGAGACGGTAATCAACGATCATACTCGCAGAGGCTTTATCAATGGCTTTTTACTCCGGTTCCTCACAATTTCCTGGATTTTCAACTGGGGCGGCGCCTTTTTTCCCTCTCCGGCATAATCCGGGAGCTTTTGAATGGTCAGGTTTGCGTGGTTCCTCTCGAATATCGGCTGGTGCCACTGGATGTCATCGCCAAAAGAGCTTTTATACAATATCGTGCTTACGTGTAAGCTACCCCGTGATGCTCTTCCTCCGCATAATCGAGCTGTCGATGTTCCGGGATCCATTTTCAAGTTGCAAGATATGCTGGACGCATTGGAGGAGGTGGGAGGGAAGGATAAATTGGCTCTTGTGCGGGAGGAAGACGATGAGTTCCACAAGCACATATTGTACTCGTGGGCTGATGACTTCGACAACACGCTTGGGCTTTCCGTAGGAATGAATCAAGATACTTCTTTTGTTCAGTCGGTGCTTGATTATAAAAGGGCACTTTGAGGCAGCAATCTGGATGAGATCCCGAGCTGCTGAGGAAGAGTTGACGTGGATGCTTTTTGTGTCCGATTCTACCGAAGACTGAACAAACGCATATTCTCTGATCTTCTTGTCCTTCGATCTAGCCGTCTGAGAAGAAATTGAACCACTGTTTTAGGATGCCTCATAGTAGTGCTTTCTAATAATAATCCGCGAATTGATTCTTGTGGTCGGGCTCCCCTACACATCTATGCCTTTTCTGAAGATTGTGTCCAATCCATGACCTTTCCACCATCTTCTGCATTTCCTTAGTAGCTTCCTCGGTCACAGTAGTCAATGGGGCCTTTCGAGATATTTCAGCCTGCACCCTAGCGTATTCCCAATTCATCATCCTGTTGATATTGATTTTCGCCACACCAAGGCCGATACATTTCTGGAGTAGCCCTTGACAAAATATTTACCAGCGCATGTGTTTCCACTGCTGCAAAAGGGGAATAGCAATCTTGCCTTGACTTAGTGGACCCTGGTCGTGGATCCCCGGGTAAACATTGATCATCGTTCTCTCATGATGGGAAGGCAGTGCAGGCTAATCCGGAGCTCGACCCCTTCTTGAAGCCAGGAAGTTATGCTTTCAGTACTGGACGACTAGTGCATCACTGATTTGCGTACTAGCACTGCCCGGAACCATGTAGAACTCACATCATTAGCGGACTTCCAATGTACTTGTAGGATTTGCGGGTTTCGATCATCGGATACCTTGAAATAGGAATTGCCGCATTCTGCCCCGCCAACCCCCGCACATAATCCGCGGGTCTCATCGTCCTACGAAGGAGCTCGGCAACGTCGAGTCATCCGACTACAATCCTGAAAACCCTCTTACAGCAAAGCAAACAGGGAGAAATACTTATCTCCCATCACTCCACGAGTCCATCTCGTGGCACACAAATATTGGTTCGAAATCCTAAGTCGACGACGCGCCCACCTACGATTGTTATAGGTGTGTAGGGCAGTTTGAGAACCACCGTGATGGCCAGTCCTCGAATTCTCCTCGAAGCCCATCTATCCTCCTCCTTCGAAGGGCATTCGTGCTCTCCAGTTCCAGGAAGCAGAAAATCTCGGGGCAAATACTCTTCAAAAGCTTGGTAAGAATGGCTGCTCATGTATCATGACAAAAGTTGGTTATGAGGTTAACGCTCGAACTCAAAGTGTGCAATGCCGAAGACGGAAATTGAAGGTCTTACTACCCACAGTTCGTCCAAACATCACTAACGCATCAAGTGTTCGGGTGAAGAACCATGTGTTCGATGTGCTCGACATGGCCAGCCGTGCCTATTCACAGACGATGCCACTTCAGCAGCAGAGTATTTGCGCCGCCTATACACCTCTGCACAGGGACCTATTCCAGGTGTTGAGCGAGCGGAGGGCTCGGCATATTCATCTTCGCACGACATGGAAACGAGGATAAAAAGGATCGAAACGATGCTCGAGACGCTCGTACAACAATTACCACAAGCTGATGGTCGAGATAATATTGAACTCGACCAGGCCGACGACAACGACGGGTTTCAAGGTGAGTGTTGTGGGGAGGCCGCGTACCGCCAATCTGTTAAGCATGAGTGATAGGAGGCACGGCTTTCCATGCTCCAGTGGATGAATTCAACGCTAATCTTGCACCACTACGTGAGCAACTGGGCTTCCGCGATACCCTCTCAGTGCCCAGGCGCGAACCTGAGGATGGAGGTGCGTCGATTCCGAGCCCAGCAAATCTAGCCAATGAGGCTCCCACGACTATTCGTTTCGGTGCGCAAAGTCTACCATTTCCAAGTCCGTTAGAGTACGCACGGTACCTTGATTTCTTCTTTGACGACGTCAACGTTTGTCAACCATGTCTCAATGAGGCGGACTTTCGCATCAAATCGAGAAGATTACTGGCGACACGGGTCATTGAACCATCTGACGCATGCTTGCTCGCACTAAACTTTATGTTGTTTGCTTGCACAGATATTCTAACACACTTAACCACTACCCGAGCGCATAATAGAATACCAGGGTGGCAATGGTTCCTTGCAGCGGATGGGATCATGGAGAAAAGAAAATACAGTGGCAGGGGCGATCTGAGTCTGATACAATTCATCATCTGCGAAGTATGTCTGACTTGCTGCTCTTGACCTGCTCTAGTCCTCCATCTGACCTCTGTGTAGTGTGTGTATTTGAGCCATGTCGACAAAGCAAATGCGGCCTACAGTCTCTCTGGTCTTGCTTGCAGGATGTGCTTTCAATTCGGTCTTCATCAGCAACGACGCTGGGGATCAGACTGCGACCCCTTCTTACGACATATGCGACAGCGTCTATTCTGGACAACCTATTATCTTGACCGGCGCATATCTCTGAGCTGCGGTCGTCCTTATGGGATTAGAGACTCGGACATTGACGTTGAGCTACCGGCTTATATCAATGACAAGGAATGAGCCTTCTTTCTCCCCCCCAATGGACAGTTCTATTAACGCTGCTAGTTGTAGGTCTTACATCCTGACCAACCTCTGCCGCCGCCGGATCCAGATAACTCCTGTAACGTCTACCTCTCCTGTATGGTCACGTTTTCGCAGTTCGCAGGGGAAGTCTGGGACCAAGCTTTCTCAGCGGCGTCCGTAAACAGTCAAGCTCTCTCGGACAAGATAGTTGTTCTTGACGCTCGGATTAAGCATTGGTTGGAAACCGTGCTGCCCTCGATGCCGTTAATGCCAGCGCAGTTTCCTCCGACGAAGCGACACCTCTGGCAGCAGTCTCTCATTCGCACAGTGAGTAGCTCCCAATTATTGACTAAAACGGGGACTGACCTGGGATAGCGAATGAGCCACTTGCGTCTTCTGTTACGTCGGCGAACGATGGTGTCCTTGTCTTACGATGCTTATGACGGTGCTCTTTGCGGGAGCCTCGCCGTAGACATCGTTCGAGAAATACAGGCTCACGCCTCTGAGATTTCAAAGCCAAGTTCCTTCCGATGGCATATGGCTATCTCACTTGGCGGGGCGATCATTATTCTGGCCGCCCTCCTTTGTCGAGATCTGACTTCTCTCGGCCTCCAAGGACGTCGGCCCGGATATATAGCCTCCTATCATACTGCGGTAGCTATGATGGGCGACATCTCCGCCAATCTGCACGCTGCACGGGGTATAATGGATGACTTGAAAGACATCATCACTGTCGTGGATCTTGCCCTGCAGGACCGGACCCAGAACTCGCTGCACATTGCCAACCTCACAAACGTCGTCCCCGCCAACATTGACGACTTGTTCCCATTCGGTACGGTCAACTTTGGCCAACCTATGGGGATCAACCCTCACGAATATACCTATGCTGCGGACAATACTGTAGTGAGTGATATGACAGCTGCGGCGCAAGACCCTGAGATGATGATGCCGTGGGATACATGGGATAACGACATGCTGCGGGCTTCAGCAGGGTATAGCATTCCTTGGATATGATCTGACTGGCGGGATTCGACTCAATCAGATGTGTACAACAAATAATTCTTGCAAGACGTTTCATTCCTTGGTCGAAATTCCAAAATTTCGACCAAGACAAAATTCCGTTTTCGCGAATTCGATTTAATTCATGGAATCGTGTTAATCGCTCAAAATACTACGAGACTGATATCCCAAATTCGTAAAAGGTTTCAACTTTTCTCGTAAAAGCATGATGCAACCCCTCCCTCCTTCTATCGTAACGAAAAGGGGATAATATTGAAAGGAGATTCAAATGGCAAAGAGATGTATCGCGGTCGCAGTCTTTGCGAAACTCATGGCATTCACCAGATTCATTCAGATATCTGTCGAGAGAAAGCGTGGCCACAAATGCCCCGTTCGACTCTTCGTTCATGCCTTTCTCACTACCGCTTTTAATGCCTTCTCGTTCCGAGGCACGAACCTGATGTTGTACTTTGGCGGAATTGAGGCCATATGGAAAGGCTCGGTAACATCCTATTTGAGAGATAGCAAAATTCAGCTGCACAGTCGATGTGGGCGGGGGTAATCGTCTCCACGCCAGCCATAACAAATTGACTGGGTTAGGAAGAATCATGCGAAGTTGAGTATGTCTCTTACCTCCAATACTCTGATTTTCAATTCGCCGTCGCTCGGGTCTTTGCTAGGCTCGACCTTGAAGGCCCAAAGAAGACGTAGTAAAATGATGTAGAGCTGACGATTTGCAAGGTGGAACCCGGCACACATACGCGTACCTAATTCAGTTTGAGAAGGATTGTAGAATTAGCAAAATTCACGATTCAAAATTACCCTTAACTGGATAACCTTTCAGCATCAGCTGAAGAGACGGAACTCACCGAGACCGTAGGCGGCATGGTCGAGGTGAGTGGCTACCTCATCGTTCAAGTCGGAGTTGCCAGTGAGGAATCGCTCTGGGCGGAACTCTTCGGCATCGGAACCATAGAATTCTTCATCTGTTTGATTTGAAGAATAATGTTAGTTGTTTTTGGTCAAGCAAAGGAGCGCCATTTCTTAAGGGATGGTTAGGGTAGGGGAAAATTGCTATCAGACGGAGGGGTATTGGAGCGGTAGCTGATGGAATGATCCCGGAACATACCTCTGTTGGCAGCCCAAATGTTCAATAGCATCGTAGTGCCTTTAGGAATAAGGAAATCTTTGTAGCGAACGTCTCTCCATGCTGTCCTCGGCAACGATACTCGAAGCACAGAAGTATACCTGAGGGTTTCTTTCACAAGCGCCGTAATATACGGCACCCCATTCTCCTCCACCAGGGCGTCCATCCAATGACTATAATCGTCACCTCCATACACGTCGGAGATGGCCTTATATGCTGTGTCCTGAACATCTGGCCGGAGTGGTAAAATGCCAAATATCCAAGCTAGCGTGTTAACAACCGTATCTAAGCCGCCGGAGACCATGCTCAGGGTGATGGAGAGGTTTTCAACTTCGTTCAACTGTGATGCCGGGTCCTTTAAGCTAAGAGAATGTTAGCTCTGATCCATTCTACGGGCGTCTGTTGGCATTGGATCAATTCGAGTGGGCAGCGACCTACATCTTGCCTCGAATGCATGGGGAATCGGATCCATTCTCGATGCGCTCATCAAGGGCTTTGTTGAGCCGGTTCACGTACGTTGCGCGTCTCCGGTTGACGTCGTTAGCTTCCGCAGTTCTAGTGTTGAATGGATTCCACCGCAGGATCGGAATATAGTCTTGCAAAGAACCTGTAAGAGAGCGAAAGCGGCCAACCTTGTCTTCGATGTATGTAATCTCATGAAAGAGAGCCGGGTCCCGGGGCAGTCGTTCGCCCCAATTAAGCGTCATGGCCAGGTCAATAACCATTTTTTGGAAATAGACCTTTGGGTCAAACGCAACAGTGCCGGATTGGCCATTTTCAAGGCAATCCGAAATCAGATCAGAGACAAGTTCGCCAATGAAAGGGATGTAATTTGCGGTTGATGGCCGATTCATCGCACTTGCTGCAGCTTTGCGGCGTCGTTTGAGCGAGTCGCTCCTATTCAAGAATCCAACAGATACTCTCAGCATTTCCAGATGGGAATTCAGTGTGCATCTTCCACTTACCAGGGAGTTGTCCCGATGGATGACGCCGTGACTGACACTTTCTTGTGAAAGGTATAGAACTTTGGTCGATCCACAGTTGCCCCGCCCTGTCCGATAAAGACTTGCCTCGCAGATTGCATAGAATTGAACACAATGACCGGCATATTTCCCAGAGTGATTTGATATATATCGCCATACTGCTTTTTCCACTGACGCATGCGCTCTGCAGCGTTAGGTCTGAGCTGGTGCAGGTTTCCAACGATAGGCAGACCAGTTGGACCACCAATACCTGGGATGCGAGCTCGCAATCTCTGGATCTCGCTGACAATAGAGTATATCAGCAGACCTCCGATGATCAAGGGAATTATTCTGTAGAGAACAACGGTCGTTGTCATCTCCGCAGAGAGAAGTAAAACAGAGAGCTGATCAACGTTGTGAACCTTGCTGAATGCCATGTTGATTGGGATGAAATGGTGATTTGATTAGAACAAAAGGCCAGGAATAGTCGTGCTGAGCAGATAGTAATACCTCAATATAAAGGCTGGTCCTATTCGGGGCCCTCCGAGCGGAGCTTATGGGATATGGACAACCACAAGCCGGGAAGAGGCCATCCAGCACTCGATCATTGATCGGAGAAGGGATGTTGGCAGAGTTCGTCCACAGTCCGCATCAATTCATTGACGGATGATTTGTTACCCTAGGTGGAAACAGCGAGGCTGAGACTCGAGATCTGCCAGTTAGAGCTTTGGAAATAGTGATTAGAACTCCGCAAAGTGCAACCCTCCAATGGATTGCCTGACAAGCTAAGGTTCCGCTAGTCGTCGGAAATGGGAATTACAGTAATCTCAAAGTTTCCGATGATTACCGAGTTGCCGGGAGCAAGGGTGTCGTATGGAATTCTAGAGAAGTTTATTCCGATGTCCGCAATCTTTGACCACGTCTAAGTTAGAGTGCAGGTGGACTTTGCCTGAAGACCCCAAGTAAGAGAATTTCCGAAGGGTTCGGAATCCCCTCAACGCTAAGCTTCACCGAGCACGAGACCCTGTTTCCCAGGTGAGTATATGCGGTAAGTGTACAGTAGTGGCTATCCCAGGGCCAATGGAATACGTAACTTTTTTAGTGGAAGTAATACTTAGATATAATAGGTGAGAGGTAGCTTATATCCAAGATAGGCTTTGTTATGTTTGTACTCTACCGTAGATGGCTACTGATGAATGAGTCTCACCTCAACGACGGCCTAACCATACCAAAGCACTCTCCAAAGCCCACACAGTCGGCCGATCCAAGCTTGCCAGCCCAGCCAGTCAATCTCACTCCATCACCATCAATTAGACCTCTTCTCTCCGAATTGTCGGAAAGCTTCACTGCATGCTTCCCTCCCGCAGTGATTTCCAACAAACAGCCATGAGTACCCGGATCGGTCCCAGAGACCGTTCCTGTAGCCAGCAGGTCGCCGGTACGGACGGCACAGCCATTTATAGTCTGGTGTGCAATCATGTGGCGGAAGTTCCAGTATAACCACTCGAGCTTGCTGTCGCAGACAACGGTGGATCCTGAGCCATGTACGATTTCGGCGCGTAATTGCACTGATAATGAGTTGGCTTCGAGTGGATCGTCGAGATAAGGTGCAAGAGGTATCTGTCGAGGGGGGGATTTTGTGCGGAACGGCTCTAATGCCTCAGCAGTAATAACCCAAGGGGAAATGGTCGTCGCAAAGCTCTTGCCGTTAAAGGGACCCAGAGGATTCATTTCTAAGCCTTGAATATCGCGGGCTAGTCCTACATCAGCTCAAGGAAACTAAAGTAGATGGAAAACATATCCTCGACTTACCACTCCAATCGTTCAGCAGGACATATCCAAAGATATGCTCGTCCGCATCTGCGATGTCGACGGGCGTACCCATACGAGAAGGCTTGCCAACGACGCAAGCAACTTCCAGTTCAAAGTCCAACATCCGAGTGGGACCGAACTGGACACCACCATCAGCCCGGAATTGACCAAACGGCCGATCGACGGGCGTTCCAGTCACGACAATTGATGAAGACCTGCCGCCATAGCCGACTGGGAAGTGCAGGAACCCGGGGGGCAGTTCGCGTTTACCCTGAACAGCCTCTCCGGCGTTCAGAACGTGGTCCCGGGAGCAGGAGAAATCGGAAAAGTCCCCAACCAACAGTGGCAAGTGCAGCGAAACCTCAGAGACAAGATAACTGCAAGCCAACACATTTTCATTCTCGACAGACTTGGAAAGCAACGCCTGGAGTTTCTGACGCACGTCCTTGTGTCCTTCTTTCGGGATTGCGGTGAATAAGTTGAGCGTCGACTGGTTCATGGTTTAAGCGGCGTCTCCTTGAAAATAGAAAACACAATTATAGACATACCTTTTGCAATGCTTGTACCAAGTCTTCTGGTAGGTCAGACAGCAAACCTTTGGATATGAGATCTGGGATGAAATAAACCCGGTTGTAGACGCGAGTGACGATTGACGGAAGTGCGCTCTTGGATGCATTAGGTTTTGTTGCCACACCGTACGGAATGTTAGCAAAGGTGAATTGCTGGTCGTCCCAGCTAGAATCGGTCATGCTGAAGAAGAACAGAGCGGTTATGATTGATTGGGAACTTGCAACAGACTGTCGAGGAGGTCCAAGGAACTGGTCGCTGTCCACGGGCAAGACAAGACATCACAGGACGCGGATGGATGACGAGGCTGTGGCACGGGCAGGCCAGGCGCTACGTTAGCATGGTCACAGGGGCTTCCACGCCCAGGGTTTGCCTCTGAAGACAGGTTCGCCTGTAAGGAACCTCCGAAGGACCTACTCGGAGGAGTGTGTAGATTGACGGAAGTGCACCACACTCTTCGAAATATCCCCCACGTCTTCTCGCTCCTCCACATGACCCCTCCCCCCTCCCCCCCTCCCGCCCAACTTAGAGGCTTTCGCCTTTGGCCTCTCAGTTACCGCCAATCTCTGGGTCTAGTGCCCAAAATTCGGATTGCGGCCGCGCTCAGCTAAGGCGCAACATCAACTCAGTACCAGCACGATGCCCAAGCTTGGGCATCCGCACACACACCAGGATTCCGTTGGGCATGGCAGTAGACTTGGGAGGGGAAATAGAGGTGGTCTGGCTCATGTATCCGTCGGGCGTGATAAAATCTATCATTGCAATCCTTGCGGTAATATTGAGACAAAGAAATATTCGCCAGACATAACTAATACCCATCTCTCAAAGTGCCCAGCGCACAAGCATTCCATTCATCGCCTTCCAGTCAATCCCGGCGTCAAGCCGCAGTCGCAACATAGTTTCCCCACGTGTATTGAGAATCTGTATAGTACGTGTCAGCTTTAGCCGATACCTTCTTCGGCGTCTTCAATGAGGAGGACTTACTGCACATGTTCGTCAATTCCCAGTCTTCAGCCATCAGCTTGCCTCTGACGTCCTCGTCCTCCTCGTCTCCGATGGCGCCCGCTACGTACAAGGCAGCCATGAAGTGGTCATCGGTAGCATGCGCGTCGCGATAGTTGGGATGCTTCATCAACCTTGTGAGGCCTCGGCGTAGATCAGGACCAGTGTTCGACTCGATAACGCTCTTGAAGGCCTGACGGAACTCCATTGCCCATGGTTCCGGCGGGGTTGGTTGCGCAAAGTTATCCTTGTACAGAAGCATCGGATACCACACGTTGCGATAAAGGTTGTGTACAGCGCCGCCGCTCCCGATCACAAGGTAGTTCTCCGCTCGTAGTGGCCGGACGGCAGCACCAACCCGGACGTGGAAATGCGGATCGTAGCGGGCGTTCATGGAGATGATGGTCGTGGGCGGACATGTCGCGCTGTCAGGAAACATGCGTATCAGGATCAGATACACGTCGTGAACCCATTCAAAACTTTCGAGACCGCTTGCGCGGATTCCCGCCTTGTTGAGTATGTCGATGCATCGTCGCCCCGTCTCGAGGTCTGGGTTGAGTTTGTAATTGACCCATTTGGATGGATGAACGTTGGCCACGGGCTGTTTTGAAGGCGTTGGGTTCATGGCGACTTGCACTTCCTGATCCCGTCTGCAATCCCAGTGGGCTCCCATAATGACGATGCCCTTGACTTTATGGGCCAAGGCTTCGTCACCGGCTTGCTTCCAGTATGAAGCGGAGCGACTTGCCTCGCCCAGCATCATCGTGCTGCCATGCGAGAAAAAGTGAACTGGAGTGCCTGTTTAGTTTTTGAATTTGTCAGTAAATGGCCCGTCAGTCTAGGGGAAACTGACAACGGCAGGCTGCGGCTGCGGCGGGCTCTCGTCTACATCAGATAACATGACTTACGTGCTTTGGCGCCCATGGCTGGTGCTGCTGGTTCCACGAGGAATGGATGAAGTGCGAGGAAACCGTTTCTTTCCTTTCACTCGGTTGAGCACGCAGCTACAGAGGACGTGAAGTTGACAGACGATCTGGACACGCTGTGAAGCCGAAAAATCAGGAAGTTCTACGCTGGGACTGCTAGGGGATGTGATAATGACACAGTTTGGATGAACAGGTTTTCTTCTTCCTCGGACTAATCAAGCACGCTGCAGTGGCTTTGATCCTGTGTCGAGACCAATCACCCGGAGTCGGATTCTCCTTCGACTGTGCTTGCCACTCTAATCATGTTACCGTGGGAGGTTATCTTACAGCTCCAGACTATGTATGGAGATAGGTGTCACACTCGGTCGATGCTCCGACTTTCCGTTCGGCCCACCGTCGGAGGTGGCACCCGCGGTACCCTTCGGACGGCTAGCCTCTAAATTGGCATGACTGCCCAGAACGCGAGCGATGCCGAAAATTGTCCCCGAGTTTGTGATACACTCATTGCTATAGAGTAGTAAACACACCGATGGTTGTCAGGGATGATGGGCATAGCATCCACGTGCTCGCTTTAGACCTTTCAGGCTGGATTCATGGCCGGATACAAGTTGGAAGTTCACCGGAAAGCTCTATGTAGGATGCTAGAGAGCCGAAGAGAGGACAGATGGGAAGTCTCCTTGGCTGAGGATGATTTCAACTATGCCTGTTAGGTGCTTTAGGCTGTCTCTTGCTCTACAAGTCCAAATACAGTACGGGTAAATGTAAAGTATCTAGCTTATGTAGCGCCCCTTAAGCGCCTGATAACCATATTTCCATGAAAAAATGCCACCAGCGATGATAGCAGAGAGAACGAAACTTGCTGCAGTCAAGAAGCCTTGTTCGAAAAAGCCCACTTTGGGCCCGAACCCTTCTTCCATTGATTTCAACGATGTATCGAACTCGGCCTCAAGAGTTTGCTTGTGCGCAACACTGTTTTGCGAGGCGATATAGGCCGTAATAGTCGAGCTGAGCCGAGATGCCTTGGTGAGCTCGGGATGGCTGACGGAAAACATGGTCGGCGTGTATCTCGGGTGAAAGGAGGGCGTGAGGTGTAGAGGTGCAGGTGGCCCGACAAGGAGCTCCTGCGGAATGTGGTTAACGATGGAGAGATGTGATTGCACGAATTGGCTGAGGTATTTAGCTGATTTCAAGTCGGCAAAGATATAAGCGGCAAGCAGGGCGTCGCCGTGGCTTTGGGAGTTGAGGTAATCAATTGCGTCGTCCAGACTGGAGATGGTCAGGATGAGGAGCGTAGGAGACTGGACCTTTCGCTTGAGGACGTCCGCGTCCCGGGAAGAAAGGAGCGCGATACTGCCTCTATCGCTCGAAGCCAGAATCCGGAATGAGCCGTCCTTGCCGTTGGGAAGGTCGGCGTCCAGTTTAGCCGCTCTCTGCTTGCTGTAATAGCTGCCCGTAAACGAAGACGAACGAAAGCCAAAGTCTACCAGTGCGGCGCAGAACGTGTCTGCGGCATATTCGTTCACAAGCACAACATCTGGCGCATAAGATGCTGAGCCTCCGAAGCCGAAGCGCGCCTGGATGATTTCCTTTGCAGCGGTCTGGAGGTCGGCAGTCCGATCAACAATTGCAGCTACTCGTGCCCTCGGCGTCACGATAGTCATCACAGACGAGAGTGTACCTGCCGTGTCTTGCGGGGCCAGGAGCACTCGGTGTCGTTGCTGAAAGCTCTCCTCAAAGGGATCCCGCTCAGTAACTCCAAACGTCTCACGTGATAAAGCTTTTGAGAGGAGTGAGACAAGAAGCGACGTGGTTTTCTCATGCTGACGAGAAATTTCGACAAGGATGCAGTTCCCGGCACCGACGGCGGCAGCCACGGCCACAAAGGTCGAATAGATCAAGCTGTTTGGTGAAGGGACGATGTAGGCATATCCGGCTGGATCGCGTCGGCCTGGACGGTCCCTCAAGTCCAGAATGCTATACTCGTCCTTGAGACTGGCTTGGGGGTCAGCGGCATCGTGAAATTGCTTGATGGCGTTGAGAGTGAGGAGTAATTCAGTGGTTGCTTCTGCTTCCGATAACAGAGAAGCTGTCATCAGAGCTTCGACGACAGCCAGACGCGAGCCCAAGAGCATCTTGTGGAGGGAGGCAAGCTCACGTTCTCGATACCGAGGCGTCAACGCGATACCGTCAATGACGGATGACCGAATGGTCTTGGGCTCAAAGGCCATTGTATGCTGGTGGTGGTGATGATTGATGTCAGCCGAACACCTCGATGCGATGGTTGAAAGAAGTGGTGTAGTGAGATTGAGGATGATCAATTTCGACTCTCTACACGTGCAAAGATCTGGTAAGTTGCCAGGAGCCTTGTCGGCTCCTTGGTCACAAAGTCCAAAAGCCCAGGCTTCGAGATTGTCAAGGGCGAGATGCACTGCTTCCTGGAGCCTCGGCGAACCCGCTGATGTTTTGCCCCGATTGGAGTCTATCTTGCCCCGAATTAACGGCGCTATACCAACTCGGGCCCCGACGGTCTGCTGTGCCCTGGCCATGTACTGACGTTTTCTATCACCTAGAGCTGTATGTAGGCACCTTTGTTGCGTCAATGGTATCTAGCTTGATAGCCAGTTGTGATGGCTACGAGACAATGTCTAAGCACCAAAAGGATGATTATACTGCTGGGTGCTCGCTTCGGTCTAGTGGCATTTGATTTCGGGGCAGAGGTACTCCCTCTCGGGGCCTAATGCCACTTGTCTCCTCGATGGAGACCCCAGATCCCTCCGGGACCACACCTTTCCGACCTCGCTTGAATCTCGAGCAAATTGGGCAGAGTCTTCTCTTCTGCCCGCATTTCGGGTAAGATTTCATCAAGACCCGGGACCTCCTCGCCGCCTGTGTCGCAACGTTGTCCAAAAATTCTCAACAGTCCCCATTCACAACCATCCACAATGAGTGTGACAACTACTGCCAATCCGACAACACAGAGCGTGCTACATTTGCTCGCAGACTACGATTTGACAACATCCGGTGATGATACTTGTGTCGAACCGCCAAACCAGAGATCAATTGAGGAAGAATCACAACGAAACCCGGCTTGGTGGCCTACAAACCACAACGACATACCATTATACCGCCCGATCAACTATAGTCTGAATCACGAGGAACGTCCATGGTCGAATCCCGGCGTTGAAAATGCATTTGTCTTCATCATGATGAACGGTGTTGGTTTTGTTTCGGTATGCCGCTCGCAGTCCCTTCCGCCAGTTATCGCCAGTCAACATTTTAATCGAGTTTCATATAGGGAGTGTCGAAACTTTGGCGAGCCACTGGAGGGAAAGTCAATGATAGAATCTTTAGGTTTTCAATCGGCGGAGAAAGATAGAGAGCCGATTCACTTGGACCGGTTTCTCCGTTGCGGATAGAGTATTAAACGGCCTTCTGTGGGCAGAGGATTGCAGTCTCGTATTGGACAGCTTTTGATAGCATCTATACCAGTTGCCAACTCATCCAGAAGCTCTCACGTCCTTGGGCATGGTACCGTAGTCCTCGCACAATTTATTCCCACCGATTTCTAATGGCTCTGAATCTTGCAAGACATACATCATTCGTGCCCATTGCGTCTTGCTGGTGTTCCTCCAAGCATGGTTGGTCCCACGTTGAATAGAAATGTCACCTCGTCTCATCAACCTTGACTCGCCTGAGTCCAATTCCAAGATAACCTCGCCTTCCAGAACCACCCCATAATCAAGGCTCACAGTCCGATGCATGGGCGAGAGTGAGTCCGGCGGCATATCCACGACCCGACACACGGTACCCCCGGGGACGACGAGGCCAGGCTTCTGGTCTAGATAACCTTTGTAATCCTGTATATCCTGACCGTCTTTGAAGGTGACGGGAAATCTGCTGGTGGTGTAGCTGAGGGCGAATGTCGCATCGTTTCCAATTTTCTGCCATTGCTGAGCCTCTTCAATTTCGCGGGAGAATACAGCTTTGCCGGAATCCTCGTGATCGGTTATGAAACGATAGATTTTGGGTAGTCCATTCTTAAGAGTTCCGGGGAGAGGTGCTGCCATCGTTGTACTTTGGGTTTCCTTGAATGGATACCGCGGGCTGTGACCTTGTCGGTAGAGGTTCCTAATGATGAGAAAGCAGGCAATCGAAGGGACTTCCCACCATACAATTCCCATTAAATCTTTTATTTGAACGTCCATCTTGTACACATGCGTCCGGCGCTACAGTTGCCGCCGTTGTTTACGGGGCTTTGGCGGTTCTCAACATGGCGCGAGATGTTCGGGGAATGGTGGGTTCCACCATGCGCCCGATTGGACCATGTTCCGTGATGTGTTCTACCAGATGGTTGGAGCATTATACTTCTTCACATGTTGCACGTCTAGAAACATTTCAGAGCAGTACCCTCGTCTTCTATTTACTACTCTCGGTCTAGAAGCATAGTAGAACAGGCCCGTTTCTTCTCTTCGCTCCCCAATCTTCTACACTAGGCGCGGTGAAGGCTTGTTGCAGGAAGAAGGGTAGGATATCATGCCAAACGATATCCGAGACATCTCAAGCAGGGATGGCAGCTCATTTAGTTATATCTTTGAGCAAAATGTCACCATCCCACTCAAATCCAGCGAGGGAGTGGTACGTTGCAACGTCTACCGTCCAAAAGACTTGGACAGAGTCCCGGTACTCATGACTTATGGACCATACGGCAAGGATATTGGTTATGCCGACTTCCATGGAAAGTCCTTTTCTCAAGTGAATCCAGAACATAAATCCGAACATTCGGCATGGGAAACGCCTGACCCAAAGTACTGGACAGACAAGGGCTACGCTGTTGTCCGCGTCGACGAGAGGGGGTTGGGACAGTCTCCCGGTGTTCTTGACACCATGTCCAGGGCCACCTCGGAAGCATTCTTTGACGCGGTGGAATGGGCTGCTGACCAGCTTTGGTCGAGTGGGAAAGTTGGTCTTCTAGGTATCAGCTACTACGCTGGTAGTCAATGGCGCGTGGCAGCTTTAAGACCAAAGGGACTGGCGGCCGTTGTACCCTGGGAGGGGATGAGTGACTACTACCGCGACCGTTGCCGTCACGGTGGCATTCTCTCGGATGGGTTCATCAACTTCTGGTGGAATCGACAGGTCATCACGAACCAATATGGACGGCCAGGACGTAGTAAAAACAACTGGGGTCCGGACACTATCGAGGGTGATCTTCCGGACGACGAAAGGGACAAGTTACGTCGTGACCAAAATATCGACAACCGACAGAACTGTTACCGAGACCAGCCATATTATGCTTCAAAAGAATACGACTTAAGCAACATTGAGGTGCCACTACTAAGTGTGGCCAACTGGGGCGGTATCCTCCTACACCTTCGAGGAAACGTCGAAGGCTGGGTCCATGCCGGATCGAAGCTCAAGTACTTACGTTTTATTGTCGGTAGACACGATCTCCCGTTCTACTATCATGCCGAAGTAGAGATCCAACGGAGCTTCCTGGACGCATTCCTCAAAGGGGAAGATCGTGTTGGATGGTCGGTTCCCGGAAAGGTGCCGGCTGTCAATCTCGTCCTGAGAAAAGGCGACCTGGGGGTCGACAATGCTGAAAAGGAGCAAAGATTGCCTAGACGCACCGAGACTGAGTGGCCGATTCCAAGAACCGAGTACACAAAATATTATCTGACGCCTGATCAAAGCCTGACCACGAATGCATCAGACGCAGAGCAAAAACACCCGGTCAAGCTCTCTTACAAGGCGCTTGGCACTCTCAAGGAGCCGAGTGTGCTCACCTTCGCCTCGTCACCCGTGGAAAAGGAGACCGAAATCACAGGGCACGTCACCGCGCATCTGAACGTGAGCGTTACGCCATATGTTGGGCAGAGTACCCTGCCAACCGACCTTGATCTCTTTGTGACCCTGCGCCACATCTCAGCGTCTGGACAGGAGATCTTCTACACCGGTACGGCAGGAGACCCAGTCCCTTTGTGTAAGGGCTGGCTCCGCGTATCGCTGAGGAAAGTGAACACAGACCATCACAAGAATAGGCCATATCTGCCATACCGGGACTATTTCTCGATAGATTGTCTTCCCGTTATCCCTGGAGAGGTATACCCTGTGGACGTGGAAGTCTGGCCAACGAATACGATCCTCGAGCCTGGGGCGAAGATCGTGTTCGAAGTTGCCAGTGGCGACACGCAGGGCAGCGGCATCTTCACCCACATGGGGATTGACGACCGCACCGTCGATAAGCTAGCCGGGGAGAATCATGTGCATTTTGGACCTCAGTGGGAGAACTACGTGGTGCTTCCTATCATTCCTCCACGATAGAACTGCTTGAAAAGACAGCGAGAATACAGGGTTGGTGAGAGTATCATTTGTGATTAGTAGATAGACAATGAAGTTGCAGTCCGAACAGATCTGTCGCTTCAAGACACCAAGGAGATGAGTCACTGGGTTTGTCGCATTCACTATCTTCACAGACTACATACTAGTATCTTGCGTCTCCATCAATCGTGGAGAATTCCAAGTAATATCTATACGAAGCTATGCTGGGATGGCCTATCCAAAGGGGGAGCTTCCTCCTGCTCATCATCCTTGGGGTTTTCACAACGCTTCGGCCGGCCTTGCGTTCTGATGCTGTCCAAGGTCTGCATCCCAGCGCTGGATCCTCAGCACGAATGCAATTTTGCTTTCTTCCTACATCTATTCGCAGCGCACATTGGAGACCCGTACATGAGGCCATGTCCTCCTAGAGCGAAAGCCCCCAAGGACTAGCTGCGCTGTGCTGTTGGAGGGTCAAAGAAGCACAAAGCTTAGCCCCGCAGACTAGTCAATCACTTGCCACTGTTCTCGGCCCTGGTCTCGGAGCTTGAACCAGGCTACCAAGTACGTGTTTCCCCGGTTTTTCTGCCGAAGTCTCCATGCTTCGGGGCAGCGGGAGGCCCCCGAAGGCTCCGGGTCGTGTGCGGATGCACATGTGACGCTCCGTTGCCTCGTAGTATTTCGCTGGCAGGCGATGAATCAGCTGTGACCAATACTATGCAGGGGGATTCTGATGACCCGACCAAGGTAAACAATGTGAATATCTACCAGCTGCTCACTTGTGCATGCTCTTGGAATTTTGACGGACTTCGAAATCCAATATGTTAAAACAGGTATGTTGCTTGCATCGAACCTTCAATTGCCAGCTTTTTCAAAAACATATTTGAACACATACGACCGCAAGACCAGTAGCACAAAGCTACCAATTCGACTTCCTTTTGTTACCGGTATTCCGCTGAGCTTGAGCCACGCAATGCATCACTTCAATCACCAACCAAACAGAGAATCGACAGCCTTGTTCAAAATGGTGGTCACGGCCTCGTTAGCTACGGGGGTCTGTGCGCCGTTCTACATCCCCTATCGCAGATCACAAATTCACAACGTTGGCAGATCGCTGAAAGATTCTGATGCCAGCAACGGCCACAGCAGCAAGACGGAGAGGAGATATCCTCCAATTGGGCCTTTTTTCCATCTTTACGAAGCCGACTAGAATGCAAGGACTATTTCGGAAGACCACGAACCCGGAGCGAGCATTCGTCATGTCGGCGAGCATCGCTAAGCGCACAAGAAACAAGTCGGGATGCTCGAAGCTACGCATCTACAATGATCAGGCCGAGTCTGACTCCTGAGTCCAGTCTCATTGATCGATGACTGATTATAGCAATCACCGCCGCTCCTGAAGAGGAAACCAGATGATAGTCTTTTAGTACAAGGGGTCTACCTAGGAGAAAACCTCAGGGGACATTGACATCCTGGGATCATTCGGACACACTGGCACACAACCAACAACCAAACGATACTAGTGTGTTTTCATTGTGACAACGACAAGGTCAAGGATGTGTGAGGAAGGTGTAAGATCATGCATACTAGTGTTACGATGCTGGCGCTGGTTCCATGCAGAAGTCTGGACTTCATTCGACGGATCAAATCAGGGATACGAGATACAATATCACTAGATAGCAAGTTCTATTGGCATTGAATATTCACCCTCTGTTGTATATACTTGACTTTGAACTGTATCGGAATGTAGACTTGTCACGGTACCTTCACGGTTCGAAAGAGATTTGATAAATACTAGTTCTATGTACGCATTGCCTTCGAATAATTCGATGACCTTTATCTTCAAGCTTCGTCCTTGTTAATATCTGCATCTCTACGACGGCAAGGTACATCGCCGGACAATTAGTTTGTACAATAGTACATCGGAAACTAAGCCATTGACTCGTAACAGACTCCTCTGAATCTGTTTATAACGGATGTTGAGGGTGAAATGCAGTCGATACAATTCTGCATACTTACCCTTGATCCCTCACTGAGATTTCAGCGCCAGGATTACGTGTCGCCTGTGGTAAAAGGGGAGGGCAGATGGGCGCGAGTCCTGACCAGGTCGCAAGGGCATCCGACGATAGTCCCTCATAGTCGCTGCACTTGCGGCTATCCTTGAGGGGTAGAGTGCCGCCAGAAATCGCCTGTTCTAGGTAGTACTTCGGTCTTCATCCCATCTCCGGAGCCCCGAATTTACACCCATCACCGCCCCGAAAAACAGTCTGGAGACCAATCAGTCTAAGGAAAAGCCACGAATCGCCACGGTTGTTTGCTCACGCCAGGACGGCAGAAGGGACTGACGGCCTGCACTGTTCAGACAGGGTCTGAAGGTAGACAACCTCATACATCTTCACTTTGCCCAATTTTGTTCCCTTTCAATTTGTACCCTCGTCTGCTCCCTTGAACGGGCGGCTTTGCAGCCTCCTTCGTCGACAGACTTTCACTGCTTTTGCTTCTCACTCGCAATGGATCAAGCTTGAGCCATGAGCACACGTTGTCGAGCGATGTCGCGATCATAGGCTCCCTTTAGCCATATTGCGAATAGGTGGCCTCAAGCGACCCGCGCTCCAAGGCCACTGATGCTGCCTCTGCCAACTCCATGTCCACCAAAGAATCTAATCTCAAGAGACAGCACCAATGTGGAGAATGTCAGCGTGTCTACTCGAGGGTTGACCATCTCACACGTCATATGCGATCTCGTAAGTCGTCCCCGTAAGCAAAGGCGTTCTGTTTGATGCCTACCGAGACTAGTAATACTAACCACGCCGGCACAGATACTCAGGAGAAGCCTTACGCATGCCCGCTTTGTTCCAAATCGTTTGCTCGAACGTAAGTTGATCCCCTCGGCTCCGTGGTTGTCTCAAACGACGCGGTCCCCACAGGAACTTGACTTATCACATTATACCAGGGATCTGCTCAAGCGTCACGTAGCAGGGCACAAAAGCGCTCTTGCTCGTACCCAGCAAGAGCCAGCCAAAGCTTCCTCACCGCGCCTCTCACTTTCCTCCGAGCACTATCAGACACAGCAGGGCTTGGAGCCCCAGCGATCTCCGGACAGAGCGCACCAGGTTGCGGAAACGAATCATGGTGACGACGATGGGCCATCAAGCAGTCAACTCGACGAGGAGATTGTGCAGAGTTTACAGTCTCGACAAAGTCCAGGTCTTGCGGGCACTGTAAGTCGTGCAAAGTCAGATGCCATTGAACCAATTTTGTCGCACTCCACTGGTGCTGTGCTGCTTCGTCAACAACTTCAATCGCCGTTTCCTGTCAACGTGGCCTCAAGGGATACAGGAACGGCAGAGTTTGTGCCCTGGACTTTGACTGGTTCATCACACATTTCGCATTCAGTGTCGGAAGTAACGGGACAGTGGCGCTACTCAAATTCATCCTTTGGAAGTTCATCATCTCGGCATATCGAAACGCCCAATCCTACAGTCGCCTCCACTGATTCTGTGACGATCAAAGATATTACTCTAGACCCTTTCCATACGATGCGAGCTCAACATGGTCCTCAAAGAGCGCACAGACGGAGTCTGCAACAACAAGTGGACGAGGAAACCCATCCCGTTCCTAACATGGAACCTCTACAGGCCATCAACAATGGTTCTGCTCCTCTATGGGGTCTTATGGAAACTCCGATGGCATCTCATGGCTTTGCTGGGTTTGGTCTCGATACCGATCTCGAATTGAATGACAGTGACATGGCTTTTCTCGGCAGTTACGACTCAAAATCTCCCTTTCCCATCAACCATGCGCATCCCTACGCCGCACACGTCAGCCCACTCTCTAGTGCATCCACAAACGCGAGGGCGGAAGCTGCCCTAGCTGCTGATGCATTCCGCATGTCTGTGTGGCGCTTCAATCCAGTACCCGAGGATCACCGCGCTGCCGAACAGGTAAACCTCTCTATATCGGCCAATGAAGACCCGGGAGTGGGAGCGCAGTTGCAGCATTCCAGCCGAACGAGCTCGAGGCTAACGCGGTCAAGCCGGGATGAGATGATTGCTATCATTTTGAGCACATGCAGACCCGCAATTGCACTCCGGGTAGCGTCTTCATTCCCTTCCGTCGCCCTGCTCGATTATTGTTTGAAGAGATTCCTGGCCACCGCAAGTCTCCGGGCGGAAGAATGGTTTCATATACCGAGCTTTGGGGTAGCAACTAGTAAACCGCGTGAGCTCCTAGCGTGCATGACTGCAGCTGGTGCGGTGGCAACTCTGGACCGATCGCTGCAGAAATGGGGGTTTGCGATTCAGGAGGAGTTACGACACTACGTGGGACGTGCTGTATGTCTTAATTCCCATATACCCACCTTCAGCCTCCTCTTTCTACCTGTATCAGTCGTGGCTGCTTCACCTTTGAGAGACCCTAGCTTAGGAACCGATAGATTGAGAATGACAACACGCGAACGAGAGACCTAGAAACATTGCAGGCTTTTATGCTACTCCTAGGGATTGGCCAGTGGAGTGGTGCCAGCCGCAAGATTGAGATTGCAGAGAGTTTTTTGCAACCGGTGGTAACAGTATGATTGTTCTCCCAACCTGTCTCAGACACAAAGTCCCGGATCCCCGTCGAAGTACTATATACTGCTAAAATCCACGACGGTACTATCACAACTAACGCGAGGATTTGCTTCCAGATGTTGCGAAGGAGCGGCAAATTTCGGCGGTCGGCCTATCCTCCAATCGAAGTCGATGAGCAGGACTCTGGAGATGTCCTTGAAGAGAAATGGAGGTGTTGGATCAAGCAAGAGTCGTTCAAGCGGTATGTAACTGAACGTCTACGTCCTTGTCGCACAACTCTCTCCTGAATTGAAACCTCAGGCAGTCCCCCCGTTTCGTCCTTGGATACCTTTCGACCAACTGATCGTAAGTCGGCAGGCTCGTATTTCATTTGTTCCAGCACGATGCGACTTCCTCTCTTTCTCTACTAACTGGACCCTTGGTCTCTTATACCGAGCTTCTGTTGGCTTTGCCAGAGCCTCGACATGTGTGGCTGGCGCCTAATGCCCAGGCTTGGAAGTCCCTTTACCTCGAAACTTTTCAACACGCTCTTCACCCCGTGCCGTCTCTAAAAGACTGCGTTAGTGACCTTGGCCGACTTACTCACATCAGATACATGGTTGATAATCAATGTACCAGCTCCTCCCTCCTTTACTACGCCTGGGGCATGATCTGGCATCATCGACAGCTCGATTTCTCGGCGCGGAGTCAATCAGGCGACCGAATCCTTCGGCTTCTGCGAGATCTGCGCATCAGCTGCAGTGACGACCTCTTGTCTGATCAGAGTGCCGTCTTTGAAGTCACCTTGGAGCTTGTATCGATGCATATGTATATGTCATTGGAGCATATTCAGCGGTTCGCGGGATCTGAAGGAAGAGAAGAAGCAGAAGGGATTTTTCCTGTTTTGCAGGATTGGACCCGTGAATCCAGCTCGAGGCAGGCCATTTGGCATGCTGGACAAGTCCTTCGCGCCGCTCGCCAAGTTCCTACTCAGTGGTTGCATGGGTTTCTTGCTGTTGCCGTTTATCACGCAAGCTTGACCTGCTGGGCGTATGGGCTTATTGCTACTACGATCACACCACGACAGCATAATCTTCAACGACGCTCCGACACTGCCGAACCAGCAGCAATTCGAATCGTCGAGCAGTCGCTCTCCTCGAGTCCCTTCCCTGGTTTCCAGAGCGGTGAGATCGTCTGGCTGGATGAGGGCAGATCAGATGATGTTGAACGATTCATTTCGTTGGGAATAGGAACACCTTGCCTCCACAGTCAGCAGCAGGACCACTCAGCTATAGCCCAGATCTCCCATGGATCAGGTGAATCCCCAGGGAGCCCTATCCTCCTCACTGATACTCGATCCGTCATGGATGTGGTACTCAGTATGCTGCAAGATGGCCGCCCTCCTACGATGCCGCCTCTGGTGGAGAACCTGGTACAATTAATGACGAGGCTGAGGGATGTTGTCAGCTCCTAGACGGAAGAGAGTGCCGACAAAATTGCTTTACCACTACCACAAGCACGCGGACTGCTTGGAAGGTTGGCCAGCAGATTCTACCCTACGATTTCATCAGTTGAAATCTAGTTCAAAGTTAATCTGCCTCGGAATTTGGAGTTCGGTCGCTTGCAAGGCAAACTGGGCCGCCAGCAGGGGCACGTCCGGGGTGCGCCGTACGGAGTACGGAGTACGGGGGGTTGAATTAGGGGCAGACTCGGATGGTTAGCGTCCTCTCTGGGGTCGCCGATAGGCGGGCAGCCCCCGCTCTCTCGGAACGGAATCCGGAGGACGGTTGGATGTTCGGGGCCAGCTGCTACAGCCGGGCGTTCGAGACTGCCCACTTCTCTGTCCTGATCTTTGGGCCGAGTCTATCGACCACGACAGAAATTGTCGACTCGGTTACCGGCCACAGACAGCGCCGACGTGTCTGTCTCAAGCGCCCAAGATTTGCCCCTGGACTTGACACATGTCATATCCATCACACTGAATCATGTAGGCGCAAAATACATTCAAGTTTGTACTGCTTCCCATGCCTACCTGCTGTATCATATTGCTTCCCATGTGAGATCCGACACATGGAGGGCGAAAAGAGGAATGATACAGCCGCAGTGTTGCTCGATGACACGGCCACCAATATCAGTAGGATCTCGACAGGCGAAGAGAAGCTGAAGAAGGCCGCCAAGTTCCGTCGGCTCCTTACAGTTGCGTCCTTGTATTTGGCCCAATTTCTAGCAGCGCTGGACGCGACCATCGTCAGCGTTGCTCTACCTACTATTTCACACCAATTGCACTCGACGAGTGCCCAATACACATGGGTCGCCAGCTCTTATATGCTAGCTTCGACGTCCTCAATACCGCTGTGGGTCAAGATCTCGGATGTGTTTGGCAGGAAACCCATCATCATCCTCGCAAATGCTACCTTCATGGCCGGCAGCCTCATCGCTGCGCTGAGTCGGTCGCCAGAGATGCTCATTGCGGGAAGAGCTCTTCAAGGTCTAGGCGGAGGAGGCATCACTATCATGGTCACAGTCATCATTGGCGATTTGTTCGAGCTTCGTGAAAGAGCAAAATACTATGGTTTCTCCGGGGTTGTCTATGGCATTGCCAGTGGTATAGGCCCTATTATAGGGGCTGTCTTTACTCAGACCAACGGCTGGCAATGGTGTTGTATGTATCCTTTTGCGTCCTGAGCGCTGCTTGAACTCCATCTGTTTTGCAATGACTGACACAAAACGACCAGTTTACATCAACCTTCCATTTGATGTCCTGTCTCTAGTCATCCTATTCGCCTTTTTGAAAGCCCCCAGACCAAAGGTCGCTCTTCTACAGGCTTTCAAAACCTTTGACTGGATGGGTTCCGCCTTGATCCTGGCAGGGTCGCTCTGTTTCCTCTACGGGCTTGAGGACGCCGCCGGCAATCACATGTGGACTGCTGCGACACCTATCGCCTTGATGGTTGTTGGCGTTGCCCTGATGATTTTCTTCGTTGTTTGGGAATGGTACTTTACGGCCTATCCCATTCTTCCTGTGCGCGTGCTGGCAAATCTTGCCTGCTTTGCCTGCATCATCGTCGCTGCCGCTCACAGTTTCGTCTTCTTCGCCTACGACTACTTCCTTCCGCTATACTTTCAGACAATTCTAGGAGCGTCACCAATCCAATCCGGGCTCTACATACTCGCAACGATAATCCCGCTGTGCATTATGTCAATGAGCACAGGGCCTATCATCAGGAGGACAGGAGCATGGCGCTTCATCATCATGGCCGGTGCCCTAACCATGACGCTTGGAACAGGTCTATTCATCAATCTGCCATTGGAGAGACAACTGGGCAAGTTGGTTGTCTTCCAGCTCATTGCCGGCTCCGGAGGTGGACTCCTGTTCGTGCCACCGATGCTCGCTCTGCAAAGCTTGCTGAAGAAGGAGCATGTGGCTGCCGGTTCTTCAGCGCAGACATTCCTCCGCAACCTGCTCTCCTCGCTCTCTGTCGTCTTGGGGGCCGCCATTCTGGAGCAAAGCGTCGGAAACAGCGGCTTGACGAACGTGGCAGGAAGTTCTGTTGGCGATAGCCACGACAGTAAGGCCAGAGCAGGGAAGACGGAATTTCTGGCCTCAATGAAGAACATGTGGATATTCTACACCGCCATTGCTGGGTTGATGATGGTATTTGCCTGCTTCATTGTTAATGCTAGAGGTACGAAGGAAGAGGGTGAGATGGAGCATCGTGATATAGAGGGAGGCAGTGACCCAAGCTCGACGGAAGAGCCGTGTCCAGAGGGTAAGGAAGTTTCACGATGACCTTGCTCGCGATTGTGCTCACCCAGCGCCGAGCCTGTGGACGTTGATTTTGAGATAGCCGGGATCATATAAATGATAAAGGATGCCATTGTGACACGCGTATAAAATCTCTAGCTTTGTCGCAGATTCGATGCATCAATCCACCAGAAGCCTTGAGATGCAACCTCAGTCCCTGGGGGCTGTCTTCTTTTTGCGGATGCCTGGACGCACGCCTGCAGTGGCCGAGCAATGCACAGGACATGGTCAACCATTTTGACAACGGCAGGTAAGGAAGCTCTTGCCATTTGATGGGGATCGTATCACGTCGACTCGGTTTAGTTCTAGATCCTCACAACGAGACCCCAAGGGGAGAATAAGATCTTTGCACGAGACTCCATGCTTGGCCGTCAGCTGCAGCAGCCTCATCATCGTTTGACTCGAGGCGGAAAGTATCATACCAGGACAATTCTGTGCTGGAAATAGCTCTGGATCTTTAGTCGGCGCAAGAAGGCTGAACGCGAAGAATATCATTTATGTTTTAAATCATGATCAGATTTTTCGGACTACAGGCCCGTGGCTAGCTGGTACTCGTGCTTGGGTTTGACCAAGCCACTAGGATCCTGTTGTTGTGCAGGACGTTCAAACGATCTCAAGTGGCGCATGTAATCAATCTCACCACCCCGTACTGGACGTCGCCTTGAAGGCTCCCGACACATCATCTGCCTTCACCCCTACTTGTCCTTGGTCCAACGAGTGGTGAAGCGACGGATACGTTTGCCATAGAAATAGACGGGGAGACCGAGAAGTCCCAAAGCTCCCGTCAGACCAGCGTAGGTGTTGAACGCGCCGTCCCATCCCTTCGATTCGACGAAAGGTGCAACGGCATAGCTGGTACCAAAGGAAATGATGCCTCTGAACGCGCAGATGATGACTAGGAGTGGTCCTGCGCGCTGTGGATAGCTGTCCAGGAGATATGTAATGGCGACAATGTTGGCACCCACGAAAGCGAAATAGTAGGCAGCAACACCCCAGGCATATACGAACCAAGAGTACTTCTCCGGATGAGCCGCACCCTGGCCGTACAGGACTGCGGTGAAGACACCCACGAGGATGGGGAAGAACAACGGCAGAATGCGGTTCTCGGGCTCATGGATGCCGCCGTTGCGCTTGGCCATGAACTTGACCAAGTAGTCCGAGCCATGGCCCAACAGGGGAAGTGCAAGCAGAGCGACGACGATTTGTCCACAGTTGATGTAGCTGACGGTGTCATTCGGCCAGTTATAGGGTGCAGCAGCGAGAATGGTGCCGTACGACGTGCCGATAACGATATTGGTCCCTAGAGTGAGGCCGTTCAACAACAAGGCCCAGAAGACATTGGGGAAGAATAGAAGCTCGAAAGTTTGCTAGAGCGCGCACAGTGGTTAGCCTCGTACGAATGGTAACAGGGTTGTGTTGAAGCTTACCAATAGTACAAGCCAGACCTTGTTCCATTCCGCTTTACCCACGATCAATCGGAGGTCGGACCTGAACGTGCGAGGAGCAAAGTTGACAGTGTCAAGAGGTGGGCGGGTGGTGCAGATATCGACACCGACTGCCTCTGCTCCCTGCGAAAAGGTCTCGGCGTCGTCCGCTGATGCCATATCCGAGACAACATCTTGGAACTCTGCAGCAGACCGGTGATATTTCGTTTCCGGCAACAAGAACATCGCAGCGATGAGCATCACCCCGGCAAGTCCGGCACCGAG
The DNA here is from genome assembly GCA_016109575.1 of Phialophora chinensis. Classification (NCBI taxonomy): domain Eukaryota; kingdom Fungi; phylum Ascomycota; class Eurotiomycetes; order Chaetothyriales; family Herpotrichiellaceae; genus Phialophora; species Phialophora chinensis. The sequence continues at coordinate 292,069 of JADWPU010000016.1, forward strand.
ACCGTACCAGCCCTCAGGGGTAATATGACCAGCGATAGGGCCGGCAAACAGAGTCCAGACGGCGGTCAAGCTGACTTGGATTGCCTGTTGGCCCATGAGCGCCTTGCTCCGTTCATGTAGGAAGAAGATTTCCTACCAGTGTGTTAGCTACGAAGGACGACAATAAGACGCAGTGGACGTACCTGAGTGATCATGGGAACAAGAGCCTCGCTTTGGCCGGCAGCAAGCCCTAAGAGCATGCGAGCGCCCAAATGCCACTCGTATGTTTTGGCAAATGCGCAGAGGACGGCACCGATGACGAGGATCAGCGAAGAAGCTAGCAGGACGACGCGGCGGCCAACGCCAATTGCAATCGGCATTCCGATGAGATTGCCAATGCCCCTAACCGATAGTCAGCGGCGTAATCATGCCCTCGAGTCGCCGGTCGTTGACTCACATGAACAGAGTGGGATATGTCATGAGGTGAGTGATATCGTCATAGTCCTTGCCTACTGCCACATATCTGGGGATGTAGAACGACAACAATCCTCCAAACCCGGAGACTAGAGCCAGGCCCAGCGTCGAGACTGCGTACTCTGTGTCAGCCGCCTGATTTGCCACATCTTGGCGGGACAGATCTTACAAACTGAGATCACCACCAGGACCACGCATTTTTGCCATGTAGGCATGTTCAAGGGATCTGGCCACCGGGTTAGCAACAGGCTACCATTTTCAGGTACGAATCTCATTGACCTTGAGGATCCGCAGTGGGCGTGGGGATGTATACAATAGCCCCCTCAGTCAATTTGACCGTACCGACGACAGCAAGCGTCTTGGTCAGCGTGTTGGAGGAGGTCTTCAACTCCTCGACATGAGCCAACTGCGGCTTGACGGCGTCAGCCGTCTCCGCAGGTTCTGCGTGGTGGTGGATGTGTGCCATGGCGGAGTCCGACTATGGTCATAATGACTACAAGTTGGATCATTGGGAGCCAGTCTGGTAAATATGCGATAGAGATTCTGGAGTGTAGGCGCGGCGGGAAAGGTGGAGGTGGGGGAATACGAAGCTCAAGATGCGACCACCCACCACTGCGAGAGGCCTACCGAGAGACACACACCCTTTCTGCGAGACCCGAATACTAGTCCGAGTTTCTGAGCGGCCGAGGATACAACTGCGCCTCCCCGAACCGTGCCTCGCACCCCACCGCCAACGCTCCCCACATTCTGTGTTCCCCAGAGCCTGACATGGCCTTTGTCCGATGCAGTTGCAAGTCCAAGACCGCCGAGACTGTTCCCGTGAAATCCATCGTCGGAGCATGTTAAGGGCTGAAAATTTGGCTTCCCATCAGTGTCACCACACGCCGATCCAGCGGATATGGAATAGTACCCATCGCAAAGAAATGGGTGATATTCTTTGCGATGGGTAATACGCACCCAAAACCCAGAAACGCCTTCCTAATAGTCGTGGTGCTTGTTGCGATCGCCATCATGTCGGCAGACTATCGGCGGATATGCTACACAAAAATTAGGAGTCTATAGTGTTTATTTCGAGAGTTCGTCCTAGCATCTGATACATCTTCCACAATTCCTCCAAGTGGTCGAAGTCCACCATGAGGATACCTCAAATAGGGTGAGATTGAATATCAAGGTAGGCGCCTGATCATATCGCAACCAGTGAAGCGGTCCCAGTCTGTTGTCTCGATTGCCAGTCCAATGCACCTTTGTAACAGCAGTTGTAGTCCATGAATTCGGAGGGATTCATCTTGACCTTCAAGCCAGCCTCGTCTGTAGCTGGCTTGGCCATTTGCCGACTGTAGAGTTGGATGGTAGTCGCTCGATCATATCGGCATTCGAATATAGTGCGGTTGATGGCCTCGATTGATGGCAAGCTCAAATCCTCAGCATCAGCAAAGAAAGCACCCAGTGCTTCTGCATCCTCGATAGCCTGGCTCGCTCCCTGGCCCTGGGTAGGCAGCATGGCGTGAGCGGCATCTCCAATCAGAATAGTCCTTCCCTTGTACCACGTAGGGAGCGGATCAATGTCTCGCAGCTGCCACAAGCCTGTTTCTTTGGCTAACCGTAGGGGTTCTTTGGCCCATTCGGGAAAATCAGCAAAGGTTTCTAGGAGTTTGTTTAGATCTCCACGCGTCACCCAGTTGGAGTTCGAGGAAGACTCGACCAATTCCTCATCGGGTACCAAGGCAACTATGCTGTATACTGTTCCGTCACGAGCTGGACCCATGATCATTCGGCGATTTGGGCCAAGGACCATACTGGTGCAGCCCTTTCGCGGGTCAACGATCTCGACGAACTTTTTTTGCTGCATGAGCTCCTCCACTGGGATCATAATGCGGTATGCTGAAAATCCCGTGGGCAGCGCTGGAATAGGTTTGCCGACAACCGCGTCTCGAATTACGCTCCTGATGCCATCAGCTCCAACGATCAGCTCTGCCTCGAGCGATTCGCCATTTTCCAATTCCAGGACGCCTTCGTTGCAGTCAATTTTTGTGACGCGGCTGCTGGTTCTGATCTCTGCCGGGCGACCAGCATACTGGGGAGACGTTGCGCGCTGTTTAAGCACATCATGGAGATCCATTCGGTGGTACAGTATACGTTCACCGCCGTACTTGTCCATCGTCGACAAGGCGACACGCATCTGCATTTTGCCGTCAAGAGCATAAATCTGGAACGCTTCGTCGACCATTGAGCCGCGTGCTTTCAAATCTCCTTCAAGATTCCACAAGGTCTCGACAATCCTGGACGCATTTGGCTGGAGGGATATGGTCGCGCCCACCTCCCGAGCAAGGACAGACTGTTCGAGCACGATGATTTCTCGGTCATCCTTCCTCAAAGCAATGGCCTTGCGATCGTTGTCAGTTTGAAGTCGTATTATAGCAGGTTACAGGGGAAGACCTACGGCACCTAGTCCTGCAATTCCACCCCCAACGATGACTATCTTGAAGTTTGCAGGCATTTTGGTTTCGCGCTGATAAAATATGGTCCTCCTCACGATCGACTTGGTCTCCCTGCTCCAACATCTAGGTGTTGAGTAGCCAGATATTAATTGTCGGCTCTGTTTACGCGAATGTGTGTTGACGTTCACGTTGCCTTTCGACCCATCCTTTAGACTCTGAGTCCCTTTGCGCATGCCAGATCTATCGGACTATCAGTAGGCCGTGCCTTCGGCAGAAGGAGGAGGGGGCGGAGGCTAATGCAGCCTTCGGCGACGCTCGGTCGACCTGCACGAGCTCCGAACGGGTCTTTGGGCTTCTGGCTCGGTAGCTACTCATCTGCAACCCGTTTGCTCTGCATCAGAGGAACCCCTGAGTTTCCGGGCGAAGCCATTCTTGTCCCTGGACGGTCCGCCCACAGATGCTGGAACCTCTGAGCAAGCAACCGCGGGCGGTGGCAATCCCCCAAGGTGCTCCGAGATCTCCGCTGATGGTCTGATCGTCGAGCTTCACTGTCCTCCAAAGATGGATTTATAGGGCTCACTTCAGCAAGAGAGAGCATCTTTACCATTCTTCCCAAGCAACCAACACCCATCCATTCATTCTATCCATCTAGCACACGAGACAAGATCATCAACAAGAGTCAAGAAACAATGGCAACCACTACCACCACCACAGAGACCGCTCATGTTCTCACCGTCGCCCAGCCAACAGGCCGCATGATTCTGGACGGAAGTCCCACCAACTATGGTGACTTTCGTGACCAGTTGAACACAGACGGCTACGTTGTCGTCAAGGGTGCCATCCCTCGCAAGCGTGCTGACAAGTATGCCGATGAGTTTGTGAGTTACGTGGAAAACATGTAAATATCATGAGGCTCGAAGCATGTGAGACGCATGCTAATCAACATTTTAGCGGACTCGGATACGACCGTAATGATCCTTCCACGGTGAAGCCGGAAAACCTTCCAGTGCTCAACGAGAAGGGAATGATTCTCGCCTATGCTGTCACCCACGAGAAGTGGGTGTGGGACATCCGTGGGGAGCCTGGAGTTTATGAGTCCTTTGAAAAGGTCTACAACGACAAGGATCTGATTGTGTCCTTCGATGCTGTGAACATTGGGTTTGCAAAGTGAGTTCCAACACAACATGCAATGCAACTAAAAGTTACTGACCTAAATCCTCTTATAGTACCGAACACCTTCCCAAGAAGTATGGTTACCTTTAATGATGGCATTATCCTGTACACATAGCTAACTATTGCTTAGCAAGCCATGGCCTCATCAAGACCAAGACCCGACCAAGCATGGCTTCCGGTGTACGTTGCGTTCGATTTTGCTATATACGGCCTTAGTCTTGTGCTAACAAGGGAATAGGTCTCCAAGGACTGGTCAACTTGCACCCCTGCGGTCCCAATGACGGTGGCCTGATCGTCTGCAAAGGGGGTCACTTAGTCTCCGAGGAGTTCCATCGCGATATGGCTGACGAGCCCAAGATCCCTGCCTGGACCCCAGAGTGGTATGGCTTCACCGACAACGGCATGAAGTGGCTCAAGGATCACGGCCTGGAATGGGTCAAGGTTTGCGCTGAGCCCGGCGACCTTATCCTGTGGGACAGTCGCACCCCTCACTACAATGTTCCTCCCACCTCACAGCAGGATCGGTTGGCTATCTACACCTGCTTCATGCCCGTGGCCTCAGCCACCCAGGAGGATCTGATCAAGAAGAAGGAGGCATTCGAGAGTAAGTTTTGCGCCCTCAGTCTCTGAGTCTCGCACGGACACTGGCTAAAAACCGGTGAACAGAGCGTCTAGGTACCACTCACTGGCCCAACGCCCGGCATGTCGCTGCCAACAACGTTGCTATGCGTGACGGCAAGCCATGCCCCAAGTCGAGGGATCGCCCCGTGCAAGAACCTGTGCTCAATGAGCGTATGTTCAAGTTGACCGGCATTCCTTATATCAAGCAAGAGGCTTGAGAAACATGATGCCTCGCAAGTGTATATACTTATTAGGCCATGCTTCAGTCACTGAGTCGGCATATCATGTATTTGGATGAGCACTCGTTTTTCATCATGACCTGAGCCTCGTTGGTGTGACACCGCTGTTTCCTGTTCTATAACTTTGAGTGTACTTGTCCCTGCCCGACGTATTCTAGTAGCGGCTTGCATACACCACAATGTGAAAGGACTGTACGTAGCAGATACAGAGAGTATTGTTCAACATTTAACAAAAATGAATATACCAACAAGTTTGATCATACAAACTGCTCTCGTGCACCGGATATGTTGGCCAAGATGGTAGATCTAACCTGAGGAGGCACTGTTCAGAACATCCGGCTCACATTTGAAGACCTGAGCTTGTGCTGGACATCCGAATCCTATGAGAATTGTAATAATATTCAATAAAGGACCAAATCTCAGTGATCTGAGGGAGTGAGCCGTCAGGCTCGATGTTACAATTCTCATTCCAAAGAAAACAACACCACTGTGTACCCTCACGCAATACTCTGCCTAGGAAGCAGTTGGGCTTCAGTTGGGCTGATGCACAACGATGATAGCTGTCTCTGCAGCCGTAAACTCAGCATCGGCCGCATGTAGAGAGCAAACGTCGAGTTGTGGACATCTGATCTTGTGAAGTCGTCTTGGTCTGATAGAGGTTTGTTTTTCTGTATTCGAACTCGCAAGCATCAAGAAAAGTAGGCACGCAGCAACACTGACCCGAGCTCAATTTTAGTATCGCAAAGATCGAGACCAGCAGTCTGCACCTATTGATGTTTAAGGTGAATACTCGTCGAAATCAGACTTTGTCACGGACTACGTCGGGAGAATTGAAAATGGAACCAATTGTCCGCCCAACGAGACATATTGTTACTGAACATTGAAAGCACAGATTCCTCTCATAAGCTAGTACGCGTTGACTCCTGCGTATCGGAGAAGTTGGTCCGAGATCACAGGCTTCTCAAAGGGCTCGCTCCTGTCCTTGGGGCACACTTGACCAGCCCTCATGGGCCTCTCCTTGGCCGGACGGATGTTGCTTGAACATGTCAGTCAGTAAAGGTTGAGCGAAAGCCTAATTGTGGTATCGACTTACCAGTGAGGCCAGTGGGTCGTGCCCAACCAGTTTTCGAAGCATTGCTTCTTCAAATCCAAAGATTCGGGAGTGGCGAATTTGCGCGGGGTCATGCAGACATACTGCACATGGCGGATCTGGTCGCCCGTGGGGAGCTCGGCGTAGTGCATGGTGCGCGAATCCCAGAGCACAAGGTCACCTGGGTCCATGTTGATCTTGACCATCTCACAGCCCTTGTCCTTGAACCATTGGACATCCTTCTCGTTGAACAAGAACAGATCCATGTACTTCAACTCCGGGGGTGGTGCGTCCTCGTGGGCGAAGTTTTCGCGCTTGTGGGAGAAGAAATCGTCAAACAGCTTGGAAGATCCCTTCATGAGAACCAAGCCACCGTCCTTGGGTCCGTTGGGTGCGAAGTTGACCAGACCTTGGACAGCTTGCATCCTATATGGAGTCGTTAGTCTTGATATTTGACCTCATTACCAGTACACGCACCCTTTGCGGTCGGGGTTCTGATCACAATGTGGCCAAGGGCTCCATTTCAGATCCTTTCTGTTGGGTAGCGAGACGTTCAGGCCGTCGAACGAGCTCAAAAGCTCCTTGGTGCCCCAGAGCTTTTCGAAAACCTCGACAACCTTGGGTTCCATACGAGCCTCCCAGGCCATCCTCTCGTGCGGGGCGCCATAGGCGTAGTACATTCTGCATCTTTGGGTCAGGGATTGGTCCAGGTGACGATGGAACTAATAAGCCCATCACGGAAGAGAAAGTGACTTACGACCCCTTGAAGCTGACAGGAAGATGTTCCGCTGTCCAGGTGCTCGGATTGTTCTCGTCAAAGCCCAATTCGAACTTGTGCAGCCACTCGATCTGCTTCTGGGCATAGTATGCCGCTCGCTCCGGGCTGATGACACCTTTGATCAAGACGCATCCCTTCTGGTGGAATTCGTCACGCCAATCGCCATAGCTCTGATCTTCTAGAGTTAGGAGATCCTTGTCGGTCTTCAGCTCCTGTGTGCCGGTTTCGGAGGTGGTGATAACGGTGGCGGACATTGTACTAGATTCAGTTGATGGAATGGAAACTCAGATGATCTCTGTCTGCTGGAAACAATGGTTGCTTGAAGGGAATTGTTGAATGAGGTTGTGGTTCTGATATACAGGCTCGGGTCAAGTAGCTCTGGCTTGACAGAGCATGATCGTGTCATGTGCTGTATTGCCGATGCTGGAAGATCCTGAGTTCCGATCTGCTCCTCGGGACGCTGTGGGTCGATACGAAGTTTGTCCCATGTGTGCCTCCCCCCGGCATTTGCAACCGACCACAGTAGGTTAGCGGAGCGGAGAGGTGCTCCAAAGCACGGAGCAGTTTCACCCAGTCGGTGGCGCGCCGACGGAGCTAAGTGGACTCGGAGGTTAGCCCAGATGAGAGTGGCACCTCCGAGTCCACTAATCCACTATGTAGACTCCCGGGGAGTCTGGAGTACCTGCAGGAGCCGGGAGAGGCTAGGTAGGCCCACACAGGCGGCGCCTCTATTTGGCCGACGTGGGCTTCGGTGCAGGCTCTTGATCACTATCATTTTGAGACTTCATAGTCTTGAATCTTGTCGATTGATATGATTGTTTAACTTTTAGTCGGGTCGAAGCGAATTCTGAATCAATCTTTTGCACACATTCCTTTGTTTGAAACCTGACCCAAGCACTCACAAAATTTGTCATAATCCTTTTAGACGACACAGCCACCGCACTGTCAACCATGCCTCCTCCTGTTCAGGTCGCCACCAAGAGGGTGGCAGCACCAAAACTCGGGGAGAATGGCTACGTCGGATTCCAGCCAGGGAAGACGGAAGTCCTGGAGAAAGGCTGGAATGGTTTTAACGCAAAGGCGTTGGAAAGCGACATCTTGATCGAACATGATGTCGAGATCGTCGTGCGTGACGGTGCACGGCTCTACGTGGACATTTACCGACCGGCAGGCAGCAAGGAGAAGATCCCCGCGGTGCTCAGCTGGTCCTTCTACGGTAAAAAGTACAGTTCACTAGACATGCTTCCAATGGTCGTGTGGAAGTGCTGTGTGCCAGATTCCGACCTTAGCGGACTGGAGAAGTTCGAGGGGCTTGATCCTCAATACTGGTGCCCTAAGGGTTACGCCATTATCAGTGTCGACACTCGTGGCGCTGGCAACAGTGATGGCCAAATCTGTGTCATGGGCACCCAAGATGCCGAAGACGGATACGACGTCGTTGAGGCCATCGCCAAGAAGGACTGGTGCAACGGTAATATAGGTATGGCTGGTAACTCTGCCCTTGCCATCAGCCAGTGGTTCATTGCCGCGCAAAAGCCCCCTTCCTTGAAGGCGATCGCCCCATGGGATGGGATGGGCGACCTGTTCCGCGAGCAGTTCTGTCGCGGCGGCTGGTTCTCCATGAGCAACTTTGATCTGATTGGTAAGGAGATCGTTCGAGGCCAAGTCAACTCAGGTCTCGAAGACTTTGAAGAAATGTATCGGCGCTCCAACGTTTCCAATGAGTATTGGGAAGATAAAAGAGTCGACATGTCCAAGATTGAAATCCCAACCTTCATCCGGGGTTCGGATATTAGCACCATCCACACCATGGGAGCGATTCGTGGTTGGATGCAGGTCCCGTCTAAGGACAAATGGATCTGGTGGGGGAGCAACCAAGAGTGGTTCGAGTTCTACAGGTATGGCTTGGTGCAACTGTGCTTGTTGGGCAGAGCTGACTGGTATCACAGCGTGCCGGAATCATGGAAAGAATTGAATCGTTTCTTCGACAGATATCTTCGGAACGAACAGAATGACTGGGATCAAACGCCCAAAGTTCGTTGGTCAATCTTGCAATTCGGTGACCGAGATGCCAAAGAAGTTGAGCTGGAGGACTTCCCTGTTCCTGGGACAGAGTACAAGGAATTCTTCCTCGACGACAACAAACTGGTCAGTAAGCCGCCGACAACGCACGGCCAGTTCTCGTACGATTCGGAAAACCACAAGAGCTTCGTCGCCTTCGATTACACGTTTGAGAAGGACTCGAGACTGGTGGGACTTCCGAAGGCGATCTTGTATCTCTCCTGCGAGGATAGGGATGACTTCACCGTGTTTGTCATCATCCGCAAGAAGGACAAGAATGGCCAGGATCTTATGCACCTGAACTTCCCCATCAAGGCCGCTCCCATCAATTCCATCGACGAAATCCCGGAGAAGAACTACTCCAGTACGAACTTGCACCTTGGGTCTGTGGGCATTCTGAGAGCATCGCACCGTGCGATCGATCACTCCAAGAGCTTGCATCCACAATTTCCCTTCCATCCACACACAAAGAAGGAGAAGATCACTCCTGGCAGTGTCGTCAAGCTCGAGATTGGAATCTGGGCCATGGGTGTCGATTTCGAAGCAGGGGAGAGCCTCAGTTTCCGGGTAAGTTGACTGACTGCCTAGTGGTACTCATGCAATGTTATGCTAACGATTATTGGTAGTTAGGCGGTCAATATCCCAGCATCATGGAATACAAGACGTGGTCCAGCCCAAGACCTGAGCACGAACTCAACCGTGGCAAGCATACTGTGCACACTGGCGCCAACTACCCAAGCTCCCTCATTTTGCCCTTTATATAACAAGGACGGGTGTCTGGGTGGTTAAGGCAAGCCCGCGCCATGGCTTTTGAAGGCTTCCTAAACGTGTCAGGTCGACGAAGACGACGTCGCTGTTCCCGCTTGACGATTAGCACTTGTGTTGCACGTGGCAACCAGGTCAACCAAAAAAATCGCATGGCGACAACAAGGCTCGACTGCCTCGGCACTGTTGCTGCGACGCCTAGGGTGGGAGATAGGAGTGCGGTGGAGGGGTGGGGGGAAAGGGTGTGTCATTTCTGAGGATATCTTTGGGCGTTTGACATCATTCGCCTGGATGAAATCCCAGAGAAGTGAGAAGGAGAACCAGCGGCGAAACAATGCCAGATACCTCGTACTGGGTTCAATAGTTGCATCTCACCCCGTCTGCACTCGTACTCGGGCCACCTGTTCGGAGGCAGTCTTCCCTGCCTCGGCCCCACCCGAAAGCGTCCGGCTGTTGGTTTCGGGACCGACTGCATCGATTTAGGTGGCAAGCCATTGGTCCCACGACCGGCTCGAATGGTCCCAGTGATGCCAATGCCGCCAACGACGCGACCCCGTGGGCTTGAACGGCGAAACTCTCCAGCCTCTTGGGGACCCCGCGGCTTGAACTGGCTTGTGGCACTGTCATCCTGGTGGACATTCGACGTCGACTTTCCTTGGTAGCGAACAGCCAACCTTGAGAAGGGTGCTACGCCAGATCTCGTTTAGGTCAAAGCTTGTCGTGCAGGGTCAGCGTCGACAACAACTCGACCTCATCACTAACGCCGTCGCCCTCTGCCACTGTCATTTACTGGCAGTGAGAAGCGCATTTGTGTTAGTGCAAAAGCCCTTTTTGTCGTTGAAAGGGCTACACTGAGGTTCTGTCTACATATCCGACCGTGTTCAAGCCACAATACAGTATTCTACTGCTTATCAAGCGCCGGAGACCTTCTACGGAGGCTCTTGGTTGGACCCTCAAGCGTCAGATCAAAGCACCCATCTTAACACGTCCGCGTCATCGCAACGCATCACTTGGGCGCTCAACGGATATAAACGTTGTCACCCTGCACCTATTCTTACTTAGCAGCTCGACCGCTGAGGTAGAATTGAGAAGCAGAAAACTCAAAATCGAGACGGTGCAGCCTGAACCTTCCAACGATATACGCAACTGCTTACGAGGCGCTGAAGCTGATGGGCTGACAGTCAAGCTCATGGCGACGTAACCAATGACGGATCAACCTCCACCGGCCAAGCGGCCACGATTGTCCCTGGCATGCAATGAGTGCCGGCGGAGAAAGGTCAAATGCGACGCCCAGTATCCTCGATGCCATAATTGCGAGACGCGCAACACTGAATGTCGGACAGAAGATCCTCGACGGCCGGGGGTCTCTGTGTTAAGGGAGTGGATTTACGGTGTCTATCCATCAGAAGCACAGCCTCCTGCTCAGCCCAACCCTGGGCGTAGTAGTTCGGCGAACAACGTCAACGGGCATGGCTCAACTCCTGATGCGGCAACAACCCAGTCGCCGTCGGTCGCGGGCCTCTCTGCGCGGGCTGTTTCAGTGAATGATACCATTTCGCGGGTCCATCAACCACACGAGATGTCGTTCAACCTCGACCAGCAGACCCACCGGATCAAGATGATGGGGTCCAGCAGTTCGCAAACTCTGGCCAAATCGCTTGACGTGTACTTCGCGCGAGCCAAAATGGGCTCTTTGTCCGAATATTTTGTGCACGGCATGCGACATGCAGAAGAGGTGGTCCTTCCCATGTCTGCCGCCAATTTGCCCTCTTTCCCCGATCTTGACACCTGCAATGCATACATGTCGGCCTACTTCAAGCGAATACATGTTCTCTTCCCCGTCTTCGACATTGATCAACTTCGGAGCACCATCTGTCGCCTGAGCGCCATGTCGAGCCTTCAAACACTCCCCACGCAGCAAATACCCCTCTTAGCCGGCGCCTATTTGGCCTTAAGCTTGGGCGCGGATGAGGGATCACCGCGACCCACGCCCGATGGAAACATCCTTCTCGAGGCAGCCACGAGCTTGCTAGGCCATGTTTTTCTCATGCCATATCTACCATCCGTGCAGTGCCTGCTCATGTTTGCCATCTGCTACCGTGGCCGCAACAAGGAGGGCGTGGCATGGCAGATGGTTGGAATGGCGATCCGAATTGCCCATACGCTAGGTCTCCACCGCTTTTCCTCCGCCCAGCCCTCGGCTCAGCACGGCATCCAGGGCAAACAGGCTCAGCTGTTCCACGCGCGTATATGGGGGATCTGCTGCTGTCTAGAAAAGATCATGCAGCTGGAGTCAGGCAGACCTTCCGCGATCGCAGCAGTGGATCGCGATCAAATGATGGGTCCTGAGCAGCAGCCCAAAGGTCACGACTTTTTGCAATGGTCCGTCGGCCTGGCGCAGATCCAAGGTATGATCAGCGACCACATATATGGGCAGACCACGGAGCCGCGGACAGCCGTGCGGCTCTTACGGGATACCGCTCGGCTAGACGAGCTTCTAACTTCCTGGGTTAGCTCCATTCCTTACCAATTCCAACCACGTGCCGACTTGCTGTGCCCGCCAGAGGAATTCCACATGGCGGCTCATATATCCATCCAGTACAACCAGGCCCTGATAGCTCTGCACCGGGTGGCCTTGATTGCTCCGACGGCCAGCTTTCAAGCCGGGGTTGCGGAGCTGTGCGCCAATGAACCTTCCACATACCGACTCCAAGAGGGCGAGTCAATTTGTGTGAACAGTGCCCGAGCAATCGCGCACCTTACCGTCGAGATGGCAGAGCGCAAAACTAACAGTCGCCTCATCACTGCCGGGAGCGAGTTGCTTGCCTGCGTAGTGTTGGCCTTCTTCCTCATGAAAACTTCTTCCCGCAGATCTCAGGCGGCCGATCTTGAGGTGAGTCCGACCGAGCAAACCATCCCAATGCAGCGCTGATATGCGTGTACAATAGCTCCTAAAGGCCACTGCTGAAGTAGTGGCCGAACAGTTTTTGAACTCGGGGATGGATCCGCGCTTCTCAGAAGGTGAGCACCACTCTATCCTGAAAAGCTGGTGTTTCCGTCTAACCTCGTGTGCACAGCTCCCCTCGGCATCTACCGACGAGTGTCGGCACACTTTGAGAATGTTCGGCGTTCAGAGATGCGGTCTTCTGATCAGAGTAAAGACATTGGTGACGTGGCTTCACTCTATGTCAACGGTACGAATACTTCCCCTTCTAATAGGCTCGGCACGCCGCAGCCCCATATCGATGCCATGCAGCAACTGTCCAACGAAAACGATCCTGAGGCTTTTGGCTACGAGCTAGGCCAAGGAATGCCGGCGCATGCTTCGCAGATGTCTATGCACTATTCGGACTCCAGATTGGCGCCGGGGGCAGCAGGTCTTGAAGGAAGCCTGCCCTTCACGGGTCTTGGCGTGGAAGACCTATGGAATTGGATGCTCGTCGCCGACACCACCGAAGCCAACACCGATTTGGACTGGACGCAATTTGCAAATCATCCACAGCCGTTATGATCACATGATTCATGGAGCTTGCTTTGATCAGTGGCACTGTCCGGAGCAGTATCACTTTCTCTTCCGTCAGTCTTCAGGTATCTGTCTCATGACTGACGCTCACGAAGTCATGGACAATACTCTCTTCAATTAAAGAGGGCCTTCGCGCCGTCTGGAAATGCACGTACTAGTACAGGCCATGGAACCCGTATCCATCTGCTGACGTTCACATATGATTGTTCCTTTAGTCTGCTCTACCGGGGTCTGCGAGAATTTGCCAACACTACAGCGGCAGGCTAGTTTGGGCCCGAACCAGAATCGCGAACTATAGATTATTCAGCTTCTAAGTCGCTGGAGTGAAGGATGTGGCAAGTTTCGGTCTAGTATACTCGACGTCGTCGAAGTGTTGTACCACATGGCGAGGTCTGTTTAATATTCTTCAATCTTGTCAGAAGTGTTGTGGAGCGCTGGCAACGGCACATCCATCCAATTTCCGCGAGCGTTTCGTCCCGTAGACATCGGCTTTCTGTAGAGCACCAAGCATCAGTAAGGACCTTCCTCGACATTCTTGTCGGTGGGTTCGTACATGTATTCGGGCATGGCGCCCACGTTCTCTGCCGCCGAGAGGTCAGACTCACCCAGGACCCCCTGGCAGTTTGGCCGTCCCCGGCCACCTCGATCAGAGGTGTCGTTGTTTTCGTGCAGGATCAGCTTGCCTTCCGGGATGGGCGGCCGGAGTGATATTTCATCACGCTGTCGTAGGGTCTTCGGGTGTGTCTTTTTCCCAAGTAGCGTCGACACAGGGGTGTAATCTGCTTGGGTGGATCACTGTGCCGGCCGCCTTCGAGTCTCGCAGCCTCAAACGGCCGGGTTTGCCTTCGTCCTCCTTATACATCTGACGCATGACATCAGAATCCGGTCGGTCTTTGATGATTTTTTTTGATGATCGGCAGTTGATAATATATCTTCCCAGAACCGCAGAAGGAGTTAATATTAAAGTCCATCATCTTCTGTTGATTGGGGAAGTCGTGATAGGTCACCGAAGATATGTTAGCGCTTACATGGCTGGACAAGGAAGTGTGCTCACAGGACAATGTTGGCCAGGCCGCGGTCGAATAATATATTGAACTGGGGTGAGGCTTCATTGCCCATGGGTGAAGAATCGGACGGCGGCAGGCGCTGCCTCTTTCGTCCCCGGCACACTACATAGTAATGAACAGCTTCACAAAAGGTGTTACACGTTTCACTGCCTATGGTATGCATGTGTCTTTTATACCTGCAACTGCTCTGTCTGCAATACATATGACAAGGGCACACTGCCTTGCGCTAAGAATACAGCCAATCAGAGGGCACGGTTATTTGTCTGTACATTATACAGGCACGTGCAACCAATCAGCACCAAGAACTTCCATTACGCCACCTCCCCATAAACGCCATGAGACTCAAGTGGCAGCGTCAGACCACAAGGAGTAATACAATAGATCGAAGGAAGGAAAGATTTCCCGCGGAACGCGATCGAGCAGTCATTGAACCAAAAGGAAAGTCTGTTGTCGACAACGAGCAGCACCCAAGAGAATTGTCGACCTGGGAGGCGAGACAATTACACAAGAAGCCAACACACATCAACCGAAAGTACGTTGAAGCCACGCAGGAACAGGGCGGAACGACCTCCATTGAAGATGCGGAAACTATGGGATACCGGACACCAGAAGGAGATCTCTGGATAGATTGTCGTCGGAAGACACTGCTCCCGGCACAGAACGGTCGTAACTACGGCCGCTATGACTGTGCGAAATACCATAGTGACAAAGTTGCCGAGCGAAACTTCCAGCAACAGGTTAAGCTTGGGTGTTTCTGCACTCGATAGGGGAAGGCATATGATCAGGTCGACGGCATGAAGCGGTTAGAGGCGCTCTATCCCCCACCAGACGCCATGTCCTCGCTTCAGTGACTACCGGCACGACTGATAGACCGGCAGATCACAATGCAGCGCAAACGAAGGAGTCCCATGACGCCGATGGAAATTGAATGGGAGGCGAACACAAAGCAAGTCTTCGTGCCCGCGTATGGCTCAGGTGGGAAACAGGTCGACAAACAAGGCGAGAACACACGGAGAGGCAGGAAGCGACGGGATTCGGTGTTGAAAAAGGTCGTAGTGAACCGGAAATTTGACGACGGCTGCAATTTCAGTAGTATGGAGCGGTCTCGCATAGACAGAACCAAGGCGGGATTGACTTGATCGATGAGAAGGTTACTCGAAAGGCCTGTACTCTACTTCGTAGTACCACCACCAAGAGTGCCAGTAAAGTCGCACAATGTTACGTGCCTGCGGAACTTTCGCCATCACTTGCTGAGCAGACTGGTCGTCTCATGCCCTTTGGTTGGCTCGTCGAACTCCTCGAGTTTTTTGATGTACGCCACACAATATGCGCTCTGTTGCCAATCAATCGCTTGGCCTCTGTGGGTGGTTAAACGTGTTTCCGTCGTGAACGCCGACCTCATTTGACTGCAGGCTTTGCCCCCAGTGCATTGAGGATGGTATTTCCGTTGGTGCATGGTGAACCCTGCGTCACTCCTCGTCGCACGCATGCAGTGTAGACACATGACAACGATGCCCTTCCTGGCAAAGGTATTAGAAGGTCCAGCCCTGTTAGCAGGCTTTGTAGATCTGAGCTCGACGCCGTCCCCGTTTCTGACTAGTCCCGTAGTCTGATCGATGTCAATTTTTCGAAGGGTCGCTTTATCGATGCCGGCTACATTGAAAAGATGGAATGGTGGTATTGTGCCTTTTTCGACTCTACATTTGTCCTTCTCTGCATTGCCATCAGGATTGTAAGCTTGGAAAAGCACTGGACCTTCAGGAATTTGCGATTGTGTCGCACTCGGCTTCGGTTGTGGGTGCCCTGGTAACGGTGTGGCAAATGGTTTAGCCTTGACAGAGCTGTCGTTGTCTGGTGCAAATGAAGCGCTTGCACGAGCGCGGTGAGAGATATCTTCAGCAGTCGAGTCCTTTTGAGACAACATCGACTTAGACTTTGTGCCTGGACTTGGCTTGGTGGAACCAAGGGTGTCATCGACTGGGCCGTCATCGTGGTCCGAGTCGTCTAGTTGGATGACACCTGTCTCCGTGATCGACTCTCTCACTTCAGCTTGTCTTTTTGCACGGGGGTTGTTGTATGGCAGATCCCATAGTTCGCTCAGCAGTGCTCTCACCATACCAAATTGTTCGATACGTAATTCTCTTGACTCTAGCTGCTTTGTGTGGTCAACACGGCCATTCGTGATTAGTTGTAGAACGTGTTCGAAGGCTCTGGGACCACAGCTGTTGTTATCCACCTGCTTCGGGCATGGCTGGACGCGTTATCAGTTTCGCGTTCGAATACGACCGTGGAAGAAGACTTACCATTTGGCGCACGAGCACGTTGAAGGTTGTCAGCGAGAGCCAACGTTGTGCCCCAAACAAACCGGCGTACTTGCGCAGCTGGCCACGAACATCAATCGCCACTCCCATGATTTGCATGTTGTTCAGTGTAAAATATGGATCATAGATGTCGAAGCGGATAAATTCATCATTGCCCTGTCCCGAGATGTGCACATGAACAAGAAAACGGTGAGTCTGCGACTGGTTCTGAATGAGGAAGATTTGTCGGATAGAGTTGCAGATCTTCTCCTAGAAAGACTCACAACCTGCCACGACGTACATTGAATCCTTTGGGAGCTGCAGTGCCGGGTACAAGATGGCCAGGTTACCGTCGGTGTACCATTTGGGTTCCGGGAAGTTAAGGACATCTTCATACACCAGCGTGATCGAGGGACAAGCAGAAAGTTGTATCATGCCATCCTTCGCGCGGTCACGGTGTTGTTTCAAACCAGCGTACAGTTCTTTGCATCTGTCCTCCAGTGACCTGGTCACGTCGTCTGGTGGCAGGTGTAATGTAAACCCAAGCTGGATCTCTGGAATGGTCTCTGAGTCGTTGTTGACTTCAGTCGTCACCGCAGTCGTAGAACGCTCTGCCCCAGGTGCCATCGCTGAAGTATTTGAATTCTCCAAACCCAGTGTTATCTCTGGACTGCTGGGTTTGGCTAGTGCCTGAGCAGACTTTGGAAGCCTGGTGCTTGGGCTAGCGAGGCGAGGTGACAGGTCAGGGATCAACGTTCCAGACTTTGTGTGACTCAAGTCCACAGTTCTATTTGCTGGGGTCTTGTGAACTACCACGCAGTCAGCCCAAGGTCAATGGTGTGCTGTTTTGTGCTCACCTCGATCTGGGGAAGAGTCAGTATGCTGTCCTTGTATGCCCATAGTAGTAGGGTACAGAAACTCTCGAGGCGGTGCTGACGGCCCCGGTAGACTAGACAAGACCTCTCCGACATTGCCATTGATGATCACAAATGGGTTGTAGTGGAAGGTGTGGTGTGGTGTGAACTGTTCGTCCAATGTCTTTTGTTTCTTGGGCGCCGCCATAGTGCGATGTGACCGAGCGTCCGAAAAGGTCCACCAGAGAAATGGTGCACCACTGGTACAGAGTATTAGATGGAGGTTTTTGGCAACTTCATCGTCGACAGCCGAAGTGAGTGAAATTGGGAGAAGAATGAGCTGGCCAGGCAGAAGTCTGATGGTGTAAATTGGAATTGCGGTCAAGCGGAAGGAGCAATGTTGTTAGTCGGAGGTGCCCCTCAATTGTCACAGCCAAAGACTTTTGGAAGGCAGTGTCCAGCATTCAGCGAAAGGGATTCACTCGTAACCTCTAGTTGGACCTCGCCGCTTCCCCCTTCGTCGTGCGGGCGTGTTCGATCCCTAGTTGTCTACGGAAGTAACTAGTATGTTGACAGTCTGAAACCTCAGGTGACGTCGATTTCGCTGAGAGGAAGGAACGAGCGCTCGACGAAGTCGGCTGCTTGCCATAACGATGGCGTCCCCGTAGGTGTAGATTTGGTCCTACGGGTCGCTAGCTGTACTACTGTGCCGGCCGCCTCCGAGTCTCGCAGCCTCAAACGGCCGGGTTTTCCTTCGTCTTCCTTGTACATCTGACGCATGACATCAGAATCCGGTCGGTCTTTGATCATTTTTTTGATGATCGGCAGCTGACAATATGTCTTCCCAGAACCGCAGAAGGAGTTGATGTAAAAGTCCATCGACTTCTTTGGTTGGCGAAGTCGTGACAGGTCACCTAAGATTTGTTAGCGTTTACGTGATTAGACAAGGAAGTGTGCTCACAGGACAATGTCGGCCAGGCCGTGGTCGAAGAATATATATATTGAACTGGGGCGAGGCTTCATTGCCTATGGGTGAAGGATCGTACGGCGGCAAGCACTGCCTCTTCGTCCCCGGCACACTACATAGTAATGAATAGCTCCCCAGAAGGTGTCACACGTTTCATTGCCTATGGTATGCATGCATGTTGAAAATGCCTCAACTGCTCTGTCTGTAATATATATGAATGGCGAAGGCGTACTGCCTTGCGCTAAGGATACAACCAATCAGAAGGCACGGTTATTTGTCTGTACATCGTACAGGCACGTGCAGCCAATCAGCACCGAGAACTTCATCATCCCCATTACAATATATGTGCCTCTCTTTAGCTCCTCTGTTGTCCCTCAGGAACCTCAGGAAACTCGCGCGTGCTCGAGACTAGGACGTTCGGAGGCCGCGACATGCTCTGGGGGCTTCGGGGCTGTGACTGGATTGCGCTACCGCGCAGTACGAAACCCGACTCGGCGAGATTCATAGACATTTTGGTGGAGTAAGACTCTCAGATCGGCTGTGGTCGACAAGGTCTGCAAAAGTCGATCTAAGGCGGCATCTGAATCATCGTCTTGTTGAGCTCAGTCCATAGTAATGGCTGGCCGTTGAAAGCTGTGAGAAGGAGAGGCGCTGAAGTCGTGGGAATGAGAGAAGTTGAAGCTGCGAGAAGGTGAGGCTCTGAAAGTTGTGAGAAGGAGAGAGGCGAGAAGGTGTTGAGAAGTCGGAGTGAGGTGGCATAAATAAGAGGGAATGGGCTCAAGATATAGACAATTCTGCGGCTCTCATGGCAGCAATGACTACGAAACTGTCCAACGTGACTCAGAGATCAAATCGGCTGGTGGTGAATCCATGATCAAACTGCCTGGTGGTAAAGTCGTGACCAAATGGCCTGACGGTGAATCCGCGACCAAACTGCCTGATGGTGCAGCTGAGATCAAACCACCTCGAGGTGAATCCATGACCAAACTGCCTGGTGGTTAATCGAGATGACTTCTAGGCAAATGGGCAAAACCAGTCACCGGTCCGCAGTCTCTACTTCGCTGTCACCACATGAGCACCTTCCCAGCTGTCACCTACCATTGAGCGCCTTCTATCTTCACCCCCAATTCGTCACTACATTTGCTGACTTTGCGACAAGCCGGAGACTTCACTCATTAATGACTCGATCGCCCGAATATTCAAGGTCGCTAGCGGTACACATGAACAGAAAGGGTCTTGTACTTCAATCGAGGTCAATTGCAGCATGTCAGCGTTGGATGTATGAAGGTGGAAGAGTGAAAGTCGACGGACTAGAGTGACTGCATAAGGAAAGTCTGGCGGGATTACGTGAGCAGCGGGCTTGGTAAGGCACGTGACTGCGCATTCGCTGACTACCTCTCTACATCTTCGAGGACAACAGCACACCATCACACCATCGCACCGCTCGGCGACGTTGCCTCGACGTTCCCCTAGCCCCAGGATTGGTTTATCGGCGGCGGGAAAGCCGCTCCGTCTGTCTCCAGCCCTCACGCCTTCACAATGTGGAATCCGCCGAAGTCTGGAAGGGCTCTGCGGATTTCCTGGCCATAATCATAGAGACCGCCGGCGTAGTTCGTCTGCTCCATCTTCTTCTTGGGATCAGACCCACCCATGTACGTGCTCTTTGTCGTTGGAAAGAGGGTTTTATCGCTCAGCTCGTTGATTTTCCTCTTCCACTCTCTCCCGGCAGCATCGGTGGGGTTGATGTATTTGATCCCCTGGCGTTCCATCTGCTTGATGGCATCGGTGATCCATCTGCCCTGCACCTCGACGCTGGTCGGTCCATTGCTCAGCAATGTTGGGCCATGTGGGCCGTAAAGATGGAACATGTTGGGGTATCCTGGGACTGTAGTTCCAAGGTATGTCACCGCGCCCGACTTCCACTCTTCATCAAGTGTCTTGCCGTTGATGTTCTGGAGGCCCATCGCTGTCATGCCGCCAGTAACGACGTCAAAGCCGGTGGCGATGCAGATGATATCGAAGTCATAATGTGTGCCGTCTTGGAGTTTAATGCCAGTCTCATCGAAGCCGATAATGGGGTTGTTCTTGATGTTGACGACGTCAACATTGTCGCGGTTGAACTGCTCGAGGTAGCGATATTCAAGGCAGGGACGCTTCACTCCCCACGGGTGGGGGGGCTCGACCGGGGTGAGAATGTCGCGCTTGCGTTGGTCCTTCAATCTTGCGCTTTGGTGCTTCTGCCAGAAGTCGTACACAGCCCGGTTGGCCTTGGGATCGATGAGGTAGTCCTTGTAGTTCCCAAGCCAATAACGGAAGCCTCCATCGGTCCACAACTTCTCGAAAAACCTCTCGCGCTCTTCGGGCGAGTCCTCGAACGTGTTCTTCTCCGAGAAAGAGTACAAGAACCCGCCGAAGCAACGTTCCCGAAGATCAAACAGTTCTGGGTACCACCTCTTGCCTGCCCATTGCTCCTCGGCTGTCAGGGCACGGAGGCGCATAGGCACCGTCAAGTTTGGAGTTCTTTGGAAAACTTTGAGATCACCTGCCACGGGACCCCAGGCTTGAGTGACTTGAACGCCGGATGCTCCGGTACCAATGATTGCACACTTCTTGCCTTTGACGTCGATTTCCTCGTCAGGCCAGAAAGACGAGTGATGGACAATACCCTTGAATTTTTCGATTCCCGGCCAATCGGGCACATATCGCTTAGCAGCAAAGCCAGCGGCGACAACAAGGTACTTGGCCTTGGCAGTCCGGCCATCAGCCGTCTTGACATACCAGCGTCCTTCATCCGTGTTGAACTGGGCTCCTGTAACCACGCTCTCGAAGGCAGTGTGACTTTTGATGTCGAGGACCTTGTCGCAATGATCAAAGTAGTCACGGAGTTCTCTGTAAGTGGGATAGTTGGATGGCCAGTTGTATCTGGAGCAGGTCAGCTTCAGACACAGACTTCAGGCACACAAAGTCAAGCGTACGTCTTCCATGTTTCCTCGATTGACAACTGGTACTCGGGAACTTCGGAGTCGACCATAGCTCCAGCTGTTCAAAAGTCAGACTGTGTCAACAAGTGATG
This sequence comes from Phialophora chinensis, assembly GCA_016109575.1. NCBI lineage: Eukaryota > Fungi > Ascomycota > Eurotiomycetes > Chaetothyriales > Herpotrichiellaceae > Phialophora > Phialophora chinensis. Next base: position 313,471 of record JADWPU010000016.1, read on the forward strand.
GCAGCAAGCCCTTACGGTAACAATTCCATCTCCAGGTGCCGCCGAGATCAGTGCCAGCCTCGTAGATGACAGTCTTCAGGCCTGCTTTGCGAAGAGACCAGAAGCAGAACACGCCTCCGAAGCCGCCACCCACCACGAGGGCATCGACTTCCAGGTTGTCCGCGTATGGCCCGTCGGTTCTTCTGCGTCGACCATACTCCCAGAGCTTAGTCTTCAGCTTGGGGTTGGTCATTTCACCTGGGTCGCCCATGGTCACGGTATTGTATGTCAATTTGCGGCGCTTTGGGTTTGGTCTTGACTCGGCAGAGATGATGATGGAGAGTGGTCGAGTTCGAAACGACATCTCGTCGTCTGAGTCTCTCTAAATAGAAAAAGCGCCATGTTATGGACGAGTCCTTGAATTGACTCTCCTTGGTTCTGTTTGGTGCCCGCAAATAGACCCTGGTCAGATCCCTCTGCCCTGACAAGGCGCACCATTGCGGCTCCGCATGGTAGCTACACCACCGCTGACCTCCAGGGACTCGGATCACGACGAAAGTGATTTACCTGGCAAACGGACTATAGTATTGTGCAATTGGATGGTGATAGGAGCATAGGGAGGCTTAATAATGCGGCAGAATGGGGGAGGGGGTTAGCAAGGAGGCCTCCAGTACTCGTTGCCTTCCTACATCCGCACCTGTGAGATCCGCAGTCCCATATTGCCGACACTTCAGCTTCAAAGTAGAGGCATACTCCGTCAAACACCAGCGGAACCGCATAGCCTTAGCCGAGTTGCGCAGGAGGAGACATTTGAGGAGAATTGGAATGAAGGAAAGAGGGGAGTGCAGCGGCTCACTTCATATTCACCTGGCATACGCATGAGCCCTTCAAACCCTTATGACCCGTCGAACTCACGACAGTGCTGTTCACAATCGATGAAGCTGAAGCCCTGATACTTCCTTGTGTATTCCGCCATCTTCAAAATGGTGCTCTCCAGCGAGTCGGCCAACACTATCAAGTCGGCGCTGAATGCCGCGTGCGATGACGCGAACAAAGGTCTGCCAGGTGTCGTAGCGGTGGCAATTGGAAAAGATGGCAAGGAACTCTTTGCCCATGCTGCTGGCAAGCGCGGGTTTGGCTCAGAGGAGCCGATGACACTGGATAACATTTTCTGGATCGCGTCTTGCACGAAAATGATCACCGGAGTCGCATGTATGCAGCTGGTAGAGCAAGGGACACTATCTTTGGATGATGCAGATCAAGTCGCACGTTTGTGCCCGGAGATCAAGAACTTGAGCGTCCTGCAGGCCGATGGGAAACTGGTTCCGGCAAAAAGGGGTGTCACTCTGAGAATGCTGTTGACTCACACAGGTGGGATCTCATCCTCCTCGAAGCTCTATTAGCGTTGACAGGAACGTAGCTGGCTTCGGTTATGCATTCTTCCACGAAGGTCTCCGTGACCACAGCAAGCCTGTTGGCTACGACGAGTTTTCTGGTCATATCAAGGATATCGTCCAGCCACTAGTCCACCAGCCGGGAGAAGGATGGCAATATGGAGTGCGGCTTCCCTCTCATCCTCTTTGATTGCTGCTGACCGAGGAACCAGGTCAACATTGACTGGGCTGGTATTTGCGTTGAACGCGCTACCAACATGTCGTTGAACAATTACTTTCAACGCCATATATTTCAGCCCCTGGGCATCAAGAATATTTCCATGTTCCCCAACGCTCAGATGAAGGCGAAGCTGGCGTATATGAACGGCCGCAGCCCGGATGGCCAGCTGTTCCCGAGAGACCACCTTCTACACCGCCCGTTGGTTGTAGAGACTGAGCAAGACATCGCGACGTGCGTGAACAGCGGCGGTGCTGGGGCATTTGCGCTGCCTCGAGAATACTGCCGTCAGTTGCTTTGCTCGAGACCGCAAGGAACACATCTGACAGATTACAGAGATCCTGGCAACCCTGCTCAATGATGGCACATCGCCAATCACTGGCGCCCAGATTCTGAAGAAGGGGACGGTGGATCTAATGTTCCAAAATCAAATTCCCGAATTCCCCAACTTCGGGCGACAGGGCATCCCACCGGCGAAAGCGGACTTGACCAATCCCATACCAGACTTGTATCCTGGCAAAGAACAGGGCTGGGGTCTGACGTTTGTAGGTTGCCCTGCTCTTCCTTGTCGTACAGCGACTCCAGGTATTAACGTTCAGCAGATGCTCTCCGATGGCCCAACAGGGAGGTCGCCAGGCACAGGCCATTGGTAAGTCCCTCCCTCCTCTGCGAAGCTGTTACCATTTCCCAAGTCGTTACTGCTACTTTTCTGCCTCCATCGGCACATACTAACGAGGTTCTTCAGGGCGGGCTTGCCGAATCTCTATTGGTGGTGCGACCGAACTAAAGGCGTGGCGGGCATAATTTGCTCCCAGGTTCTTCCCTTTGCGGATCCTCAAGTGCTTGGTCTGTGGGTGAATCTGGAGTCTGGAGTGTACAGCGGCCTAAGCTAGACCCGGGCGAGGGAGTGCAGGACGAGAGGGGTCGGCCGATGATTTGCGGTGGCAGGAAGAAGCAACCAGCTTGCGTGTAGTGCCTGTAATGCTCAGTACTTGGTCATCCGTAGCGTGCCATGCTGGGAAAGGCAATGATGACCTCGTGTCCTCCGTCTTCCGGCCGGCCCTGGTTCCTCTGCAGGCGCCGGTTGGTCAGAAGTTGGTCAAAACTCTTGTCCGAAGCCGCACCGCCTACTTCCCGAGTGCACAGCTTGCTGCATATCTCGCGGGGCTAGGCCCTGACTGGGGCAAGTGCTCAAAGGCCCCGGTAGCTCTCTGTACGGTTGCTCCGTACCCTCTCGCCAGGCAATGCGAAAAGATCTCCTCTACCCCGCAAACGGCGAGGGCCGGGGAAGCGTGGCAGGGGTTCAACCACGAACTCGCACGCCTGTCAAACAACAACTGACCTTCCCTTCAGGCCAAAGCATGACGTCTCGCACCGAAGCATCTGTGCTCCCTCCGCAAGCCATGGCTCAGACCGTCACGTACCGCCGTCGCCAGAACAAAAGCTGCGATCAGTGTCGATTCGGCAAGCGTCGCTGCGATGTTCAAGTGAACGTCCAGCACCTCCGAGACGCTGACACTCTCGATGACCGGGGCGGAGACAACGAAACTTCGAACTTCCTGTCGCATCCTTCTCCGTGCTCGAATTGCAAGAAATGGAAGAAGACGTGCACCATCGACTGGATACGCTCGCGAAGGTCGAAAGGAACGTCGCGCGTCGCCAAAGAGCCCGTCGTGCAAGGAGCGTACGATGACTGGAACTCACAACTTCCGCCAGAAGGTGTCGAATCCATGCTCGGCGATTCTCTGAGCAAATCCATCTCCAATGACTCTTGCCAGGATGATTTCAGTCTTGGTTCGATGCCAAACGCCTCCTTCAACGGCTTCTTCGTGGCACAGCAAGATGATTCAGCCATTCCCACAGATTCACAACCTTACCCAGCCGCGTATGAGTACACACCTCTTCTGCCAATGGAGCAAAGCTCCAACAGTATTGATGCGACCCAGCTTGCGCTCGACCCAGGTTTCCAAATCGGTAGCCAGTCTGCGTCAAGTTACAGCTCCGATACCTTTGGCTTCTGGGGCACCCCGATATCAAATACTCAGTCAATCGCAGGTTCTCAAGGATACGAGCCAGCCGCAGAAGAACCTCGCTACTCTCCTTCCTTCCACGACTATGTCTTGCTGAGCAAGACCCCTTCACCATTCGCCGCCCATTCTCTCGCAGAAGATCATAATCGCCTCTACATCAAAAAAGGCCTCCTGAAGATTTATCACGACTCTTTTGAAGGCGCGCTGAGCTGCTGGCTTACCGAGAGAAATTGTCCTTACGCCTCGAGTCCATTTGTCGATGAAAAGGACGTGTGGAGCTCGAAATGGTCCAACAGAATAGTGACTCGAGTCCGCGCATTAGACGAGACCTACTCCAAAACCGGGCTTCTATCCAGCGACGAGCAGAAACAAGCCTCTAATGTGCTGAGCCTTGTTGTTATGGCCTTTGCGGTGCAGTGGGCTCAGACTGCCTATGGCAACCAGTATGGAGATCATAACAACCTCAGCAACCAACTGCCCGAGCATGGTATCTTTGGGCGAAACATGCAAAAGGCATTGTGGCACAAAGCAAACATGGCCCTCAGTCAGGCCGCAGGCAATCCATCGTTCAAGATCATTTTCGCCGGGATCATCCTGTCTTTGACACAACGTCCAATGGACTCCGCGGAGGCTCTCCCGGTTCCGGGCGCGCGGAGGCAGGGCAACCTAGCATCGTTGCGCAAGATCCTCAACGACGAGAATGGCCCCGTTCTGTTGGATGTTGCAGTCCGCAAACTGCACGACCATCGACGAAGGCTAAAAGATGCTGAATGCGTTTCTGTCAGAGAAGCTTCAGGAGTCCGGCCATCACCTAACCTTGGCGAGCAGGACAAACAAACATTCGGGCTCCTCTTTTGGCTGGCCGTCATGTTTGACACGTTATCTTCGGCCATGAACCGTCGATCTTTCGCTCTAAACGATGGCGACACCAAGATCGAAGACGTGAAGTCATCGCCTGCCCCAAGGCTTTCCACGTCCCTCGATGGCTTCGCCTATGATCTCGATGGCTACTCGGATTTTTCAACCATGAACGTCTCCTACCTCTCACGGGAGTCGGAGGTATGGGGTAGCTACTTTCTGCGTCAACACTCCCGCGTCGGAGACCTTCGCAAGCAAACCACCCGTTGGCCTTGCTCCTACGTTGACGCAGCGTCATGCCTTGCTGACGCAGCTCCTGTCAAGGTGCTCGTGTTTCGTCGACTAGGCCATCTTCAAGACCTCTACTATCAGCGTGCGCCTGCTGAGGAGATCGAGAAGGCCATTGCAGCTACGCTGGAGGTCTACAACCATTGGAAGACTACATACGGTCTATTCATTGGCGACTGTGTGCGCAGTCACGAAAGCCTCCCACCTCGAATTCAGTCATGGTACATTCTCCTGGCCAGTCACTGGCATTTGGCCATTCTCTTGCTCGCCGATTTGGTTGAGAAAATGGATGATCTTAATATGACCGTGCAAGCCAACCGCACTACTAGGCAGACTACTGATTTTGCCCAAACGTTGCGTCTACACTCTGTGTACGCCGTGTCTGACCTGGGCCGGTGTTCTCGTCTAAGCGACGAGGACCACTCCTTCTCACAATCGCCTGATTTTCACCATGCCGTCAACAAGACGGCCCTGCTCACGGAACCTTGGACAGTGGTGCTTGTGCGTTCGTTTGCACACGCAGGTGAAGTTCTCGTCGAATTGGTTCAATCAAGACGGGGCACGGGTTTCTTCATGGATGCAATCAACCTCGCAGAGGCGAGAAGCCGTCTGGATGATTGTATTGAAGCCTTGTGGCTTCTAGGCCGGAAAAGCGATATGGCACTATCTGCAGCGAAGATTTTGCAGGCGGCTGTCGACCAGGCGTGACGCGGAATCTGTGGAACGAAGGTATGTAATGCATGAATGCGACACCCTATTCGGAGGTGCCTTGTTGAGATTCCAGCCCGAACCATGACATTCTCGATCCGTTCCTGCTCAATTGCCGGAGTGAGACCCTTCGAATCTCGAGTCCCAACTAAATGGATGCATGCAGGCTAGTCCCAGTTCTTCGGTACGCTCAGATCTAGCGAGGCAGGATCAAGAAATAATCCACTCCGGCCCAGCGGACGAGCCTCGTAAGGGGTCTGTTCTAGCTGCTGCTTGCCTCCTTGTCCTCATTCCATCAGACTGGACCGAATGCGGGCCTGCCTAGCTTGCGCTGAAGCGGGCAATCTGCGGCTGACGAGGCTTGCGGTATGCAGTACCCGCACGACCTCCGCCTTGATATAATACCATGCGGATCCGCATGCAGGAAATGCAGATCCTGGGGTTTTCTCCACGCGGGGAATTAAACGAATCTTTGTCATGGGGAATTTGAAGGGGGAAACAACCCGCATCAGCAAGTCTGGTTGTGAGATCGTTGCTGCTCTGAGTAGCATCGTTTCCAGGGATCATTCGAATCGACGATAGGCGCTGTCCTCGATCATATCAGCGTCCTGCCGGGGGCCAAGAGGAGAGGGGGCGAAGACAACACCCGGGGTAAGAGACGGCTGGGAAGCCTTGCTTCTTTGGACCGGGACTACCGACCCTAGTCATCGGCCTCCTCACATCCTTCGGTCTTCTGGAGTGGCCGTTCTTGCCACGGAGGTCCGTGTGGCCGCGACGTTGAAGGAGGCCTACTCGCGCAAACACTATGACCCTCGCTGGTGCTTGTGGCAGCTCGGTACAGAGAACGTCCGTTACAGTCCCTTCGTCACGTACGTCAGCCATTGCCGTGCTCAGCTGTCTACCCAGTCCACTCACATACAGATCCGCAGCGATACCCTTCCTCCCCGGCGAGCCACGCATCCCGATCGACATCTCATCTATCCCGAACATGCTCAAACCCTAGTAAAGGCTCAGTCGAGCTTGTGATCTCATCATCAGTTGAGGCGGCCAGCGTCGGTCACATGATAGCGACCGTGGTAAGTTTGCCCCAAAAAAGGAAGACACTCATCCGGGAAGAGGTCTGTGCCGTTGGCGTTGAGCCTGCGAGCGCTTCTACTTCTAGAGCGACAATGATTAGAGGAAAGGTAGCATTTGAGGTACCACGGAACACGTTATTAGGTTGGCAGCGTCGAATATGAGTTGGAGAAACAAAAGGTTCAATGAATGGGAATCTGGAACTGTTCTCGTTGCTCCAAAGATTTTAAGCATCAAAAAAGCTTTCAATATGAATGCAATGGACCGAGACACCTCAAATCGCGGTCTCCCCTCCTACTTGGTGTCGTCTTGAGTATCCAGTCCGCATTTCAGAGTAGCTCTTTGACACGGTGTCCTGCTCAGGTTTTGAGTCTTTCAGCTTCTGCTCGCTTTACTGTGCAATCTCCGGTGCCAAATTAGAGAGCAGGAACAATAACTCGGGAGGGCATATTCGCTAATAAAGGCCAGCGTCAGGAACATGTTTCCATTGATAGAGCTGGAGAATCAGTGCAGAGCACCGCCATCGATTTCGAGGGCAAACGTTCCCAAAACGGAGAGCAGGCCGCTTAATCTTATCGTAATCGGGCTGTGGCGGGGCATCACAAGCGGAGGGGCTGGCCAGAAGCTTCCTCCCCTGCGTCAAGGTGGGCCGTTGAACAAAAGTTCAAGGTGAAGTGAAGTTACGGTGAGCTGTTGTTTACAACTCTGTCCCTCCCCTGCGCCGTTCAAGACAGTTGTTCAACAGAGCAAGAGGTCAGGTATCCTTCGCGTGACCGTAACTTCTCATCCTCGGAACGAATCCCTTCACTGCCACAGATATGTCTGGCATAATCTACCCCGATCTCAAAGACCGTCCTGTCAAAGAGACCATCTGTCTCTTCGATGTCGATGGCACACTCACACCGGCCCGGCTGGCAGTCTCAGAAGAAATGTTGCAGACCTTGTCGCAGTTGAGACAAAAGTGCGCAATTGGCTTTGTAAGTACGGGCTTGCTGAAGAGAGAAGGCGGTGCAACGAACTGACCTTGGCCTTACCTCTAGGTTGGAGGGTCAGACCTCAAGAAGCAAGAGGAACAACTGGGACAGCCTTCTCTGCCTGCCACTGCCCTCTTCGACTTTTGCTTCTCCGAAAACGGCCTCACCTATTTCCGCGAGGGCAAAGAGATGGCTTCTCACTCCTTCATCCAGTGGCTGGGTGAAGAGAAATACCAGAAACTGGCCAAATTCATTCTGAGATACCTGTCTGAGCTCGAAGGTCTCCCTCGCATGCGAGGCACCTTCATTGAGTTCCGAAATGGCATGATCAACGTCAGCCCTGTGGGTCGTAATGCGAGCAAGGCCGAACGAGACGAGTTCGAGGCGTGGGACAAGAAGACCCAATGCCGAGAGCAGATGATTGCCGCAATCAAGAAGGAATTCCCCGACATTGGACTCACGTATGTGCTGTCAGGACACTTGCCCGGGGGATGACCAACTGACGTGGACTTAGATACTCGATCGGCGGTCAAATCTCCTTCGACGTGTTCCCTCACGGCTGGGACAAGACTTACTGCTTGCAACACGTCGAGGCAGAAGCGGACCCCAGCAAGCCAGGCCGTTCTGGCATCCACTACAAGAACATCCACTTCTTCGGAGACAAGGCTTTCCCGGGAGGAAATGACTGGGAAATCTATGAAGATCCTCGTACCATCGGCCACGCCGTCAAGGGTCCTGAGGATACTATAGCACAACTCAAGAAGCTCTTCGATCTTTGACTTGCACCTCACATCTGATGGTTGAGCAGCGACTATTGTCTTTTGAATGCGACACTTTTCTGCAAGCATAGTGAACTATTGCAGGCGGGTTTACAGGTTAGAAGGATCTTGCGGGTCAGACAGTTACCCGGTGCACCCAGCGGATAGAATGATAGACGAAAAGCCTTGGGACTATGTCTAGCAATTCGAGCCGGAGTTGAATCACTATAAGAGAAATCAAGTTTCACAGGTTTCCAGTCTGCAGATGCCTTTCGCACATCCCCAATCCGGACCAAGCCGGCTTGTGAGTGTTGCATTTCAGAAGCAATCAATGTGGTGGTCTATCGCATTCTCCAGCTCGAATACTCTCCAGGATACCTAGACAAGCATGTCTTGATGCATCCTTTCCATGCAACTCGACTCCCATTCCCCGGATGAGTTGTGTTCAAGGAGTACGTGTCTTCCGTTGATCTTTCCGTGGGGTGAGCCACGGTTCCAGCTGCGCCACAGTTCCTACGCAACGCGTCCAACAGGGTTTCACGAACACAAGCACCATGATCCCACCATACGGAGTCCGAGGACAACCCATCGTTTTACTCTTGCAAGGAGACATGAATTGTGAATGTTCTCACCGTGGCCAGCCGAGCCTCAGCCCACTGTGACCATCCCGCGGCACATCAACGTCCATCATCCTCTCAGACTGTTTGAGCGCCGTGTTTCACAAGACAGTGATGATTATTCAGACTCCGGCGCACAATTCAAAAAGCTGACAGGTAATCTCTTTGCGAGCATGGTGTCCTGACGAGATATATCCCTCTATGTTCAGCATCTGGCACTCCCGGCAATACGTTGACGGTATCCACCATCTATTAGGCGATAGGTATTTCCGTGATCCATCCTGGTGTAGACAGTATTAGGGCTAGACCGCGTTGCCGGTGGCATACGTAATTCGTGAGTCTAAGCATCGGGCTCACAAATCAAGAACTTCACGACCCACGACCCGTAGCCCACGGCTCACGCCACAGGTGTCTTTGAAACAAGCTGGAAGATACGAGTAGCTGGAGACAGATACTGTAGAAGCTAGGATACCCGATCGTCGCATCGAAGCCGTGGAGGGCAGTGGCTGTGCAATGCCATACAAGCGAATCGGAGTCCCTGAACACGCGTTGCTCGACAGGTCCCAGGAAGGGGGTGAGGGGTGAGCAAAGCTGATCACCGCATCCAAGTTCCCGTTATAGTCGCGGCGCAACATTCAGCGCGGACGTTGGGCGAATGAAACGCCGCGGTGAGGGACCTCGGATGGCTGCGACGAGGCGGATGCACAGCGCACGCAACGCATCATCTGTGGCGCTGGCTGTGGCGTGCACAGCACACAGCGCAGAGTCACTATTAACAGTAGGGTGCGTGGGTGCACAGTACTTAAACTTGTGGCATAGCACAGACTCGGAGGGGTGAGATACGTTTATGTATGTGATGTATCGGACGATTAGGATAGAGATCGGTCGCTGCCCAAGGCACTCACAACCACTCACTCTCACTCCACCGCACTCCCACCGACTTTGACTCGAGCCTCACTCTCTAGAGCAATTTCACTCATAATCTATCCTTCCGACTTTTCCACACGAGCATCCAGACCCACACGCACGTCATAAGTCAGCGAAATCGACACGCAGAGCGCACGGCGTCACAGAATACCATAGGATACACAGACATCAGTAACCGCCGAAACGAGAAACAAGACAATACCGGACTCCCGAACCACTAGTCAGGTACTCTCTCAATTTCCATACACCGGCACAATATCCCCCAAATGCGAACGACCCTCCGACGCAGCCTCTCCGGCAGTTTGAAGAAAGGATGCTCCCTCCCCGAACAACTGTACTGCGGGATCGCCCACACGGTCCTGCTCTTCTGGGAGTACGGCCAGATGGTCCGTCGGGCCCCAAGTTGAGTCCCGAAGCAATGAAGCAGTGGAGTAGAGAACAGTGAGACAAAAAAGGGCTCGAATCGAAGGGACCGGACCGGACAACACACACACACGGAACCAAAGTCGAATCGAAAACCAGAAGTTGCAAAGGTGTGCGGTCCAAATCGAGGTCGAGTCCAAACCCCATTCATTGATTTCATACTAGATTACCGTGTATGCGTATGCGTCTGGATCTAAATCCGACTCTACCAAACCGGGCGCACAGACAGGAGAAATTTGAACTCGCGCCCCCCAGGGGGGACTGCCTGCGCGATCTCCCGCTCGGACCAAGCGACTCGGGACATCAAAAGTAAAACATTACACATATTGGCTCCGCACTGCGTACGGATCAGAAGATCGCACGGCTCACACGTCTCCCGACGCTCATCCGCCGAGGCTCGGGCTCGTCATCACCCGGGATATCCTCAAAGTCTCTGCGGCCCGTGTCCAGATCCATCTCGTGGACCTTGACCAGGAAGCCGGTGTCGCGGGTCCAGAGCTTCCAGAAGGCGAACAGGGCAATGGCGATGGGGGCGGCGATGTAGCTCTCGAAAAAGGCCTCGGCGCCACCGGTAGGGTTGCCGCCGATGGGGAAGAGGGAGACGTAAAAGGTGGCGGCCAGGGAGATGACGACGAGGAACAGTCCGACGTAGCTGCCGATGACGCCGACCTGGGAGCGGAAGGGGAGGTCGTCGAGCGAGCGGCCGGCGGCCTTCCACCCGGCGCGGAACCGGATGTGGCTGAGGCAGATGGAGCCCCAGACGAAAAAGGACGACAGGCCCGTGATGGCGAGCAGCCAGTTGAACACGGTCGAACCCGTCTCGGCCTCGTTGATGAACGCCAGCAGCCCAAACACCATCTGGATGATGACCGGCCACACCGGCCGGCCCTTTTTGTCGATCCACGCAAGGAACTTGGGCCCCATGCCGCCCTGGGCGAGGGCCTGCATGGTGCGCGTGGAGCCGTAGGTGCACGAGTTGGCCACGGACATGACCGAGATGGTGATGACGGCGTTGAAGACCGACGGGAGGCCCTTGACGCCCGCATACTTGATGGCCAGCACAAACGGCGAGGCCTTGGTGTTGGCGCCGTGCGAGTTGAGCAGGTCGGGCGAGCTGTTGGGCACGATGATGCCTAGGATCAGGAGCGAAACGACATAGAAACCCGTGATGCGCCAGAAGACCTGCTTGGTCGCCTTGGGCAGCGATTTGCGCGGGTTGGCCGCCTCGGCGGCCGCGAGACCGACGAGCTCGGTTCCTCCAAAGGCAAACGCGGCGTTGACGAAGACTGAGCAGAAGCCCTTGAAGCCTGTGGATTGTAGAATCAGCACCGCGTCGCCCATAGAAATAAGTTTGATGAACAATTGGCTTACCATTGCGGAAAGCCTTGTTCCCGTGTTCGGCATCGTCCCAGTATCGGAAGCCGATGTATCCACGGTCGTCTCCGGGTATGCCACCACAGTCGACGATGATACCAAAGAGGATGAACCCAAGGACGGCAATGATCTTGATGATGCCGAGGACGAATTCAACTGTAGAGTGTTTTTGTCAACTCAGGCGTCTCTCACCCTCTCCCCTTTTGGATCTCGGTCTCCGGGGGGTGTGCGACTTACCCTCTCCGTAGCCTCTGACGCCGAAAAACTGGACGATGATCAACGTGGTGAGGAAGACGGCAATCCAAATCCCGATGTTGTAGTGGTGCCAATAGTCGATTGTCAGACCTTGATAGCTTCATCAGCCTCGTGTCTCGTGCAGATCGTAACCCGGGGCGGTTGTGGGAGCGGGGCGCTTACCTGCTGCCGTGATTTCGAAGGGCAGTGTGATGAGCCAGCCGATGGCCTAGTCATCTCGCCGTTAGAACAGAAATGCCTACTCTCGTGATGGCACGTACATATTGCCAACCCATGGCGAAGCCCTGCGTTGCTCTCAGTCAGATGATAGTCTAATCAATGGGGGTCTGCCCGTACGAACCCAAGCAGGATCAATGAACCGCACGCCGTAGACGTAGAAAGCTCCGTTGACCGGGTATAGCACAGCCAGCTCGCCGAGCGCCTGAACGGTGCACAAGAGCATGACGCCGATGATGATGAAACCGAGGAGCAGCGACGCCGGGCCACCGGACTGGAGGGAGGAACCTGAGCCGACGAAGAGACCGGCGCCGATAGAGCCACCTGTGGGACATTGGTGTCAGTAGGACGGCTTCACGAGACGGAGGACGGGTTCAAGAAAATGCCCACCGATCGCAATCATCTGCATGTGCCGCCCCTGCAGGCCGCGGCTGAGCTTCGCCGGGTGGGCTGTTCCCTCCTCGACATCGTGGGCGGTGTTGGTGGGCGTGGCCTCCTTGGAGTCGTCGGCGATCTTCTCGCCATACGCGGTGTTGACCATGATGATGGGCGCTTGGGGGGAAATGAATGTACGCAGTCGCACACAGAGAGAGCGTGTGGCTAACAGACAGACAGACCGAGAGACAGCGCAGCGCGAGAGAAAAGTGAGCTGTCCTGACTGACACCCCCAGTCTTTATCAATGCAGCCCGCCCCGACGCACAGCTACATGGTACTGTGACGCAGGCCGGACAGTTTCCAGAAGGTCAAGCCGATCGACCTGCCCCAAGCAGCGGCAAGCATTGCAGCTCGTGTCTTGGAACAAGCTTGCTTATCTTGGTCTTGTTCGTCGCGCAGCCCGTCGCTGCTCACTGGCTCTCTGCCTCGCCACGCGATACCAGGGTGTCAGTGAGGTTAGACAGGAACGGCCAAGGCTGACGGAATGCAGGGAACGTCCGTGGGGTGGCGGGGATCGAGTCCAATTTGAGTTGGCGAGCCAGTCGACAGCGTGCCTTGGTCGGCAGTGGTTTGTTGTCTTTCCCATACGAGGCACAGGGACGCTCACTCCCAAGACCTTCCTAGGGGATCGCCTAGTCCGACGAGATAAGGGAATGAGCTGGGGGGGAAGATATCGAGCCAATCACCGCCCAGGGTATCATCGCATTTCCTCCCAGCGGCCCCTGCCAGCTTCAGCTTCACGACAGAGGCCGACAGGCTCGGGAAGTACAAGCATTAGGCTTTTCCGCCGTGTCCAACATGCCTTTGCTTGATTTGAGGTTGCACCGATCGCAGCCTGGCGCAGCCATAGCGTGATTCCCGCAGGGCGGCCCTTTGTGTCGCAAACCGCCCCAGGCGAACGTTACAGGCAGGTGAGCTGCGTCCGCGGCCGATCCGATAAGAAGAACGCCCTGGATATTATCAGCCATCATCGCCCATCCCGGTCCCCCAGCCGATACAAGGCATCGTCGTCCGGGCAAAGCCCAAAGCACAGGCCTGAGAAGGCCGACGTGACCACGTCAGTGGCTGCGGCTGCTGACTAAGTCCCCGGCCATCTATGCAGTGGTGGCAGTGGTAGCTCAGCGCGCCAAGTGCCTTGCGTTTGGGCAAAGACGCGATCGGGCAGGTGAATGGCGACATGAGAGCGCGAATCACAAGCAGCTGGGGTCAGTCAAGGAGAGGAAGAGGGAAACGCAGGAAGAAAGCACTTAGGTATGTACGAATACCACCTTGTTTAAAGGGCAAATGTAACCGAGGCACGCAAGCAGCCACCAGAGCCGCCATGGTCTTGCCCGACCAGCTTCGGAAGCCTGCGAAAAATCAACTCCTCGAGGTTGGAAGGATCATTGCAAATGGTGGCAGAGAAGGCGAGGGCTTGGGTGTCAACAGAAAGGGAGAAAGAGAGATATATGACACTGAAGGCGCGGACGGCTTGCTGGACACTTGTACTCGCAAGGGCGTATGGTTATGGTGCTCGGTATGGGTGCGGCCTGGCCACCTCCATCATCCAACTTCAATCATCGTGTCATGGAAATATCTTGATGATTGGCCGGTCCAACTTGGAACAAGTGCCCTTTTCAGGCTTGCCGTCAGCTGAGCGTCTCTACTGCGGTGGCAACGCTCCAAACGGCGGACAAAGAGCTCCCCCCGGTAATGCGTATACCCAACGACTGGCAGCTACTGTGGTTGGAGGCGGAATGCTCTCGCAAAGCGAATGAGGTAAGGAACAACTGGCAAACAATATATCGACATCCGACGAACAGAGCCGCAACCAGGATCTGTTCCCGAGCCGGAAATGGCCTCTATTGGTATCATGTCGTATGTGCTCACTTCTCGTCACTTATCTGTGCGACACATGGTCGCCAACCATCTTCTATATCCAAGGGTCTTTGCCCTGTTATCAACCGCTTTCGTCGCTCGGCAGCATCTTCGCTCGAGCCCTGTTCTGAAGAGGACATCGTCTCAGCACTTTGTGGCCCTGAATCCTCCAGAGCCTAATCATCCAATCCAAAATGACTGATCCACCAGCGCCATCGCTGTGTACGAAAAACAAAAGTTGGGAAAATCGTCAGATCGGTAGCGTCAAGCTAGCGCTCATACTGCGGCAGGTCTGGCCCCGCGTGGTCATGGTTCAAGGTGTCTACACTGTACTCGTGGTGCTCATCAATCGTGGGCGCAGTTGGCGCCGTACACGTCACAGCAGCGCTGCGAGGAGCCTCTGCGTCATCCGCCATGGGTGGCGCACTGGTTTGCGCAAAAAGCCGACGCCGCTCAAGCTCCTGCTTGTCATCGCTATGTCCAGCATTGCCAATAGGAGGTGGCGGGGGCGGGGGAGACGTCGAATACGGTCGTATAGTATCTCCAGACCTCGTGGAAGACGTAACGGAAGCCGCAGGGTTCAGTGTCGACGGCGTCCTGCTCCCGTCATTGGAAGGCCCAACCCCGTCCGGTACAGAATCCGACGACAAATCTGGGGCTGTCGGAGCCAACGGAGCTGCGCTGTTAGAGCCTTCACCTTCTTGCGGAGGTTGGCTTGGAACCAGTAGCTGTTCTAGCCTGCGAAGTCGAGCTTTCTCGTCCTCCTCTTGAGGCTGCGGAGGAGAAATCATTTCAGGGACCGGAGTGGGATATTCTGGGTAGTAATTCGACTCATAACCATAGTCGTATCCGTAGCCCTCGTAGTAGGGATAGCCCGCTTCATCATAGTGCTGTCCTTCGTAAGCGCCGTCGTGATAGTGCCAGTCGTGCCAACCCTGTTCTGGGCCCAGTGTCGTATTCTCGGGCACTTGGTACTCGGCTTGCTTGTTTTGACGTCGCTTCCTGCCACTATCTTGCGTGCCGACCACCAGTGACATTTCAAATGTGATGACACTCTTGGTCCGACGCAACGCAGACGTATCCAGGATCGAATGAGACCAATCCGAGGTTATCTGATTGCCAGCATCAGAACTCGGGGAGAATGTGGGCTCGCTGGAAGTAAGTCGCGGCCACAATCGCGTTTCCCCCAATTTACCGAACAAGTCCACCACTACCTCCACATGATATGTGAAAGAGATCATGCTTCCTGGCACATTGGAGATGCTTGGAAATGCGGCGTCCGGGATTTTTAGAGATGTCGTAATGTCTGCGGTCATGGTATTCGGGTTGACGATCAGCATGGTGGAAGATTGAGCGAGATCCTTCCGGAACGCGCTATTGGGCGAGGCGGCAGAAAAGTACAAACCGCCCAGCCCCGTTCGCGACTTTGGATAGACGTCTTCGTATTCCATTTTCTTGTCCTTTCCTGACCGGTGCGGGAGTGGAAGGGGAGGGTGCATATCGATTCTCGCCAGCCGATACAGGGTCGCAATCACCATCCCTCGCGCATCAGCCTTGGTGTGTGTCACGGAGACTCGAATGGGTACCATGTCACCCGGCAACGCTCCATGCCTGGGTAGTTCTGTAGTGGCAGTGATGGTGTTGGCAGATGAGGACGTCGTATTACTTCGAGCATCACTGTTCTGCGGGCTTGACTTGCGCGCGGGCGAGTCGTTGTCAACAACATGGAAGCTCGGAGAACTTGTCGTTGTCCCGTTCGTGTGCACTGTTTCTTCGCTTGGCGCAGGGCTCAGTGGAGGAATAGCCACGGAATTCGTGCTCCGACTGGCCGTGCTATTCTGAGTATTGTTCCGCGTTAGGCGTCCAGCACCCGCGCTCGACGTCGTCTGGGTGGTTACGGACGAGGCGGGCTTGACAACCTTGACTTTGCCACGTTTCGAGAGCGGTTCTAACGTGACGACGCGGGATTTCGGGGTGGACATTGGCTCGATGTCAATCAGATCTTGGAATTTTATCCTGGTGCTGCGGCTGGTCACCGGGCTGATTGTAGTTGGGCGGGTTAGGGTGGCAGTGATCATGTAAGATATTGTGCCTCGCTCGAACTGTCGCACGGTCAGCATCACCCAACGACGGCGAAAGAATCAACCCACGTCAATAGTGCTCGGGAGACCCTTGGTGGGGAAAGAAACCTCAAACGCGAACTTATAGACCTGTTTCTTGAGAAACCCATTGCCGCAGAGGACCTGCTCTTGCTGGAAGAGCGACGCCAGGCCGTTGCCGTGATATTGTACCCCTCTTGACCCTTGCCCGTTGACCAGCCCTTCGGCTGCCGGCACCCCGTCACCGGGTGGTATCTGATGTTTGTAGACTTTGGCGTACCCGTGCAAAGCGACAACGAGATGGGTGATGTCGAAACCTTTCAAAACAGTGAGAATGACCTGCCCTTTCACAGTCTGGCCGGGGGAGTATGTTCTGAAAGGATCCTCAGGCTCGATGGCAATTTCGAACATGTTCCGTGCATGTTTCGCCAAGGGGTTGCTCAAAAAGGACAGTATTGACCGAGGCCGTGGCACTGGCGGGTTGGGGTTCGTGAGTAGAGACTCGAGGGGCATCGCCGTCAGGATCTGAGCCATGCAGTGCTATAAGGGAGGGGTCAGGCAGTGCATCGTCGTCTCCACATGCAGATACGGCTGTGTGTGTTGCGACCGAGGAGAGTTATGATGTCGAGAATTTCTCCAGGTGGTAGAAAGGCTCAGGGTGCGCATTTAATGGTGAGGGCTGAGGCTGGGGGAGCGACCGTCAGCTTCGTCATCAATTAGACCCGGTTGTGCGCAACAGTCGCAACCCGGTATTGTTATAAGGCGTGTGTGACAGGTGAGAGGTGAACGAGAGACGCATGCAAAACGTCGACGGCGAGGATACAGTGCTGAGGTCGAATGGTGGACGCGGTCGACGAGTGCAGGACGGCTTCGGAAGGGTTGGAGGCGACGCGGACACTGGCTTACGGCCGCTGGGACGGATGACAGGGAGTCGATGTGTCGTATGCTCAAGGACTGATCAGTCGCGCGACGATGAGGTGCAGGTTGCGGTCACAACGGCTGCGATGCACGTTTCCGAACAGAACTCTGGCCAAGCTTCGGTGAAGAATCGTGATGAACCCACGGCGATGGAAGCTGGGGTATCTGGATGATGCTTGTCTGCAAATTCAAGCTTCGGTGCTTGGCAGGTCGAGAACTCGGTGGGCTGATGGGAGAAACACTCGCAACTAAGAAGAAAGTGGGAGCAAGCGGGCGTCGAGGGGCAGCGCGCACGCGGCACCACAACTCGGGCGGCAGAATCGGGCTTAGGCATGTTTGGGGGCGCAGCCCGGGCGGCCTCCAGTTGGTGGCCACAGGCTCCAGCGGTTCCTATCCACCTGCGTCCGAATTATGATTGGTGTCCCATTCGGGGCACACAATCGCATGATCAGACTGCAGCGTGCAGCCCCTACAACAGTTACGGTGATAGAAGAGGTTGGATCAGTGAATCAACCATGCTTTGCTGCTCCTTGGTTCTGCGAGTGGAGTGTCGAAAAAGAGGGATCAAAGAGGCAAGGAACGAAACCATGGCTGAAGCATGCGTGCCACGCAAGCAAAATGAGCAGGATTATTGCCCCATTTTGATGGCCTGCTGCCACTCGGGCGACTTCGGGGTGGCACTGGCAGTGGCAGGCCTGATCAAGCTTTTCATCAGGGAAGGTCTAGGCGGGAAGGCGTACTAGCGACCACTGAGCGCCGAGAACGTTTTTGCGGAGTGCAGCATTGCCAATACACCCATCCAGTCAGACGCCAACCGACGACAGCTGGACCGACATATCATGAATAAGCCAGACGTCGGCAAGTCCATATCGAGGGCCAGTCTGCAGAATTCGCCCTCCTTTGGTCTAGCATGCTGCTGGGGACCAGTGGTCTTCTGACCCGACCATTGTACGCGGCCTGTTGCAACGGTTTACTGGTTCTGGAGGGACGCTGTCTGACCAGGGCTAGACTTGATCTCGACGCGTGTGACTCTGCAGTGCTGGATACTACGCAAAATCTTTGGTCTCTTCCCAGTATCGTAGTCTGGGGGTTCGAGGGTCAAATGTGAGCAGGGCTTCAACGTCGTTGTTTCTTAGCCGGCGACTCGTCCTCCTTCAAGCTGTCCGCGTCATCATCCTGCTCTGGTCTGGCAGCCCGCGCCGGCTTCACTCTGCCCTTGACCTGGCGTTTGGTCAATTTTGTTTCGCCCAACCCTTGTTCCAGACCCTCGGGCTCCACGAAGACCATATCCCCATTCTGACCTAGGGCTCCTTTCACCGCTTCCTCCAGAAGAACCCCGATGGCAATGAGAGCTGTCTCGTCAAGAGACTTGAAGTCGAATCTGCCTCCCTGTTCCGCTGCGCAGCCGTAGAAGTCTGACGCGTAGGTGTGGATTGCCTTCAGCATCTCGGACTCTGGCAGCTTGCTCGAGTCAGGGAGCGCACTCGATACATCGTATTCCTGGTAGATCAAATCTTCGGGGACTGTGGTTCGGCCGAGAAGGACTTCTTCCGGTGAGATGGGCAAAACGTTTTCCGACTGTTGCTGTTCCTGGCTCAGGAACCCGTTTAGGCCCGCCCGCCCGGCGACAGCATCGTAAACAGTGATCCGTCGCGGAGGTCTGGACGAAAGCCTATCTTCAGGCCCGAACTCGTCTACTGCGCTTTGTTCCGGAGAGGCATGTTCGCTTCTACCCGCCATTCCGGTCGTCTTTTCTTTCGGGGCGACTCATCCCCGTCGCGAGGTGCCGACCTGGCGAACAATCCACATTGCCTGGGGCTTTGTGGGCCGAGATTTCAAAAGGGGTAAGATTCACGTGAAAATGCCAAGTCAAATGCCAGAGAGAAAGAGAGAAAAAAGTAATGCGCTGATGAAAAACTCGCTCGAAAGTGAAATGTTTGTGAAGCTTCAGTGAAGGAAACTTGTGCCTTCCGGATGCCAAGCCTTGGGGGATCTGACGAGGCTGACGAGGCTGACGCAAATATGGCTGGCATGCTGCTTCAGCGCAGAAATGCAATGTTTCCTCAAACAATCGCTCATGGCTAACCTCGGCTTCTGCCCAATCGTCGTGTAATACGTGGAGAAGAATACTCAGCCCTGCCTAATATCTTCCAGAGTCTCCTCGACGGCATGTCCAAAACTGTCTGACACTTCTCGCGTAGCTCTCAATTTCAGACCCTCATGAATGTCGGTCAAAATCCAAATAGCATTATCGGTGTCCTGCCTGGATCGCCACGGCACCGGCAACATATCGACACCGCGAAGATTAGCCAAGCCATGGAGCTGAAGCTCCTGACAACGATGCCGCGGCCATTCCGTGGAGCCAAGCAATCTGGTCAACTGAATCACGATTGCAGGCGGTTCTCGAAACATTCTCCGCCCTGTCGTCGGATCATTGATGGCCCGAATCAGTGGAACAGTCACGTCTGTCCATTGGACGTACCCGCCTGACCTCAGAAGAGTAAAGATGTTGTGCATCACCCGGTCTCTATTCTGCCCCTCTACGGCCCCCGTGATCAACCGGCAATGCACATGTCGAAGTGCCCAATGTAGCGTTCTGGCACTAGGTAGAAGATGTCATACGTCTTCAGATCCACCTTGTCCGACCATGTAAACCGTGGAGGGGACTGCTGGGGCGAAATGTCGATGCCGGTAAAACGCGCCTGTGGGTACCCAAGTGCCATGTCCATTGCCCAGATGGCATTCCCACACGCCACGTCTGCGATCTCGAGGCTCTTTCAGTGCTTGACCTGTTTCACAATCTCTGGGTGTAGCAGCCAGCCCAACCTACTCAGGATAAGGTGATGCTATGCCATCAACCTACCCGACACCAAAATATCCCGGGACAAGATGTACGTATCCGGACGCGCTGCCGCCATGGTTGCGAAGCCAGGGGCGTGCACGGCCTTGGTCATTCTCTGAGGAAGACCGAAGGCGTCAGATAAGGAACTGTCTGGAAGCATTTACATCTGCTTATGCTGAAACTGGACCGCAATGAATCCTCAAGGACGATCCGAGCCCACTTCTGCCACACGAACCAATGCTGGGACTCATGCGGATTAAAACATCTATTCGTGGGAATGGATCAGACGGCTAATTGACCGTCAGCTCCTGGCGAAAAGGATAGATGATACTTGTTGACCAGAAGCACGATCAGCACCAAAGCTGTTATCTGAGCTGTAACTGCATGCGAGCTGCAGGACAGCCATGAAGCCGAGTTTGAATGCCTGAGGCTGTGGGGTTTTCGGGAGCTTTAACAGCGGGCTTACGGGATCCATACCGACGGATTGCCTTGTCACTTACAAGTGACCTCAGACTTGGACTTTCGAGTGAGGGTAGTCAGAGTAAGGCCACCCGCCACCGCGAGGAAGGGTCGGAGAAGCTTCTTAGCGCTCGTATGTCGGAAGCGGCACAATGCGGACCGCCGGTGGGATTAACAGTTAGTAGAATGGTTAATCAGACGTGGGGTCGAAGCTGGATAAAAACGAGTTGAACACGTACAATATCTGGATATCCAGTGTCGATATGGTTCTTGGGACCAGCACGCGGACCTGGCCCTGTGATGGGGGAAAATCGCTAGTTATTTTAAATTTTTCAACGGTGAGACGTGCGCCTATTCGATACCGACAGAGTCTTCTGGCGTGTGCATTGTTTTGGCGTTTCATTTTCGAATGCGAAGCGTCTTGCGAAGCGAAGAAGCTGAATCCAATCGTCCAACTGGAAATCACAAGCTGACGCCATGGACTCCCCGGAATCGTCACTTGCAGTGTATAGTGATTTTAAAATTTCTTGCATTTAGCTTGACCGGCTGATGAAGGAGACAAACAACCGTGCAAAATCTCAGGCCCGGCAGGATCTTGCCCGATTCTCGATAGGTGAAGCATGTTGGGCTTGCCTTGTCGAACGAAGCAGCCACCAGACAGGGTGACACTGTTCACGCCATCAGACATTCCGTGGAAATCACTCACAGAACCTTAGGGACTCTTCCCAAAATGCCTTGAAGCGGCTCTTCATCCCATCTGCTGATCTTGTAAATGACCATTTGACAGCTGTCCGATCCGGTCCGACTTGCGACAGAAAACCAGAGCCGGCCAGGGCAGTATTGCGACTTCTCCGAGCAGCAGGTGATGCTCCTCTCGGTAGAAGACTAGTGTTTAGGAGATACTGCACAGAAGTACTGCACCCAGTAAGCCAGTCCGAGATGACTTTTCTTCCTAAATCATATTGACATTGCACACCGTTCAAATATACCTTTTCTTGTTTTCAAATACCCGTTCTTCCCAACCTAGGACTTTCGGCACGCGAAGAGTGATACCCATCCTCCCCACCTCATCGCAACTCAAGCTGTTCGAAGCTCTCCACAACCTGAAGCTCCTCTCGGTCCGCACCCGACAGGAGCGCATTCCCCGGTCTGTCCACCACGACGGCGTGAAACTTCGCGTCAATGGCCGCCCGCACTTCCTTCACATTGTCACTTAAGAACAGTATCTCCTCGGGCTTCCGCTGGAGCTCAGACGCGATCTTGGCGTAACTGCTGCACTCATGTTTGGGACCCGCATTCGTAGTATCGAACCATGCCGTGATGTGGTCCCGGCGATCGAGGACGGCAGTTGGATCCTCGGGTCTGGCGGGATCCTTGATATGCTGGAACAGCAGCTTTTGTGCGAAGATCGACCCGCTGCTGTAGATGGCGATGGCGATGGCAGTGTCCTGCGCGTCAGTCGTGGTGGGGGAAGGGGCCAAGCCGTCTATCCAGGCTAGTACATCGGTATAGACCGGTGTCGAGTACGCGTGGGAGCGATACCCCTCTTCCCAAAGGTAGCCTGCGTGGTGACTGTCGTGTTAGTGCGAGTGTATATCGAGTCATTGGGCAGAACAAGCAGCGCAGCAGGACGCAGGTACTGTACCTTGCAGGTCCTTCAGATACGCTACCTTGACGTCCCTAGCGGTGAGATCTTTGACATGCTCCTCGAACAGCCCAGGCGATGAGCGGGCGGATTCAGGAAACCCATCCCGGTAGGCCTTGAACTTCTCGTCATCCCACTTCGTGGCCAGCACATCGGGGAGTGCCTTGAGGGCGTACGGAAACTTGTCGCGGCGAATCAGCCACAGAGCATTGAATTGTAAACTCGTTGAGCGTCAAATGAGAAAGCAGCTGCTAGCTTACCAACGTCTCTTTCACCCAGCTGATTGGACATATCGTGCCCTCTGAATAACCCGCCATTCGCCAGGTCAGTCGAGAGCTCTGCTCATACTTGCAGGCAATGCAGGGTTGCTGGTCGCGGACGACTCTGCGTACCTATGTCCAGAAGCACGATTTTAATATTCTCGAAAGATTGCCGGGGTCTCCCTCGAGGCTTTTTCAGCGTCCGAGCAGTTTTCTTCGCTGGGGGTTCGGGACCTGGAGCAGTGGTAGTGGCAGGGCTGCGTGAGCGCCTCTTGGTTGACCGCGTCGATACCATCGGCGTAGGTCGTCTAGGCTGATCGTTTCAAAACTGCAGCGCCAGTCCTACAGTGTGGCTTCAATGGGTGCTCCAATGGGTGCAAAGGTCCAAGTAACGCAAAAGCACGGCATAATTAAATAATTGGCAAAGCAGGAGCTCGAAGCATGAGTGAGAGGATGATGTGATCGGCATCGGAGGCACGTTTTTCCGCCACACTCTCTTCTGATCATGGAGCGAATGGAGTCGCGATGTCGAGATGTACGACCTTGGAGCAAGTGATGTCGCGATGCAGGTGCGACGATATTGTGAAGGTGTCGTCTCGACAAGGACTGTGTATATGTATAGGCGGTAAGACTCAGAGCCAGGCGCAGGCCGTCAGATTTATTGGTCTCTACGAACGCAGAGTGGACAGGTCGGGTCTCGACGGCTTCCCAGAAGGTCGGCGTTGCACTAAGGCGAAGCAGCAAGCTCCCAGATTATGTCCGAAGTGACACGAGGTTTGGCTTCCAGAAACACTTTCTCGAGACGTGCCCTGCGTCCTTGTGCAGAGCAACGCCATGCAACACTTAAAATCGGATGCTAGCGAAGCCAGGTTCGCTTGTCAGCATTTCAGTTTGTGCTCAGCTCGCGCGTGTCGTTGATTGGTATGTATACTGCACTACGTCGCGGGCCTCTTCCACGCCTTTCCAAGTTCTGGAATCCTACATCCTATGGACGCTGCTGTTCTTTGACCATCGTCGGAACGTCTTTCCGTAGAAGTAGAAGATGATGGCACAGAGACACCACAACAGAATGAGCGACGCGTTCGTCATGATTGGCGGGATATAGCCGTCGTCCACAATCCAGTTCTGACAAGCCCATGTCAGCACATGCAAGAAACTGTAGGAAACGTACGGAATCGGGAGGGTACATACCGTGATAAATTTGCTGAAGCCATAACCCCAGACGTTCTTGTTCACTGTGATGGCCACGAACAAACTTCCCGCGACAGGCTTGTAACTGTCGACAGCGTAGGTCGATGCAATGCCTGGAATGGCCGCAACCTGAATACCGGCACACGTGTAGCCAATGATGACGATCGCTTGCCACGGCCACTGGTTCTCATAGCCCACGCTGACGATGATGTTGCCAAAGTACATGATGATGACGTACGGAATCATGGCCAGCAGGCGCATTTCCGGTTCGCGGATTCCCCCGTTTCTCGCCGTCTGGCGGGCCGAAACCCAGTCGGAGAAGGGCCCGGCTGTGAACAAGCCGATGAACGCACCGACTAGGATGGCGAAGTTGGTGAAGCCGATCTGCTCGGTGGTGAAATTGTACGGGGGCGCGGCAAAGGCCTGGGTCTGGGTCAAGTTGAGGGTCAAGAACGAAGAGCAGCTCCAGCTGACGATGAAGGCCGCCAGTTCGACGATCGGGAAGGTAAAGAGCTTCCATGGGATCCAGAGATCGAGCAGGATCGCCCTGATGGGATCCGGGTTGGGCGTATAAAGACCCCATTGGGCCTTGCTCGGCTTGCCACGGCCGAGCCAAGGGTCTCGACCAGCAGTGTCGACATGACCGAGTTCGTTGCCTGCGTCGCCTTGTTCGAGGACGCCATCGGATTGCTTTTCAGAGCCCTCGACCTTGGCCACTTGGTCTGCAGGGGAATGTTTGATCGTCTCGCTAATGTGCTGCCGGTGCCACTTCGTTTCAGGGAACATGAAAACAACCATGACGAGAGAGAGGGCGACCAGGGCGGTGTACAGCCACCAGAAGTTCCTCCATCCGACATTCTCGGCCATTGCCCCGGAAATAATGGGGGCAACCATGAGCGATCCCATATAAACAACCCAGTAGAGAGTGTTCCACTTGCCGCGATCGTGGAGGAAGAAGATGTCAGCAATGACAGCGGGCTGGATCGTTTCAGCAGGCCCCGCTCCGATGCCGTTGAGACTTGCGATGGTTAGTGTGGCGCCTCGGGTAGGTTAGAGAACAAACACTCACACACAAGCGCCCATAAACGAGCCATAGGTCTGTGCTCGGGCACGCCAAATAGCAGAACCAAGGCAGATCAACTGGGAGAAAATATAGACCGGGCGACGACCGAAGGAAGTGCTGAGTGGCACCCTGATTTGCGGTGAGTAAGTCATTTCACTTTTGAGGCAAGTTTAGGGCAGTACCAGATGAAGTTGCTGAATCCCAGGACAAGGATGGCGACACCCGTAAATTGCACCGCGTCGGCGAGGGAGCAATGGAACGCCTCGATGTAGTCGCCAAACATTGGTGCTAAGGAGAGCGGTCCAAAGCCTTGAGTGAAGCTGACAAAACTGGAGGCCACGATGGCTGCAAGTTTCCAACTCTTCGACCAATTCAAGGGATCATGGGGGTCCTCTGATGGCTGCGGCACCAAAACGCGGTGACGCTTGCCGACGCTCTTGACGAAATGGTGCGACCCAATATCCGCCATCACCTCCGTGCCAGGGAGGATTTCGATGTGGAGCTCTTGCTCAATGGCATGGCGCTCCTGTGCGATCGGGATCAGTCTGTGGTTGTGAGAGTGGCATCCAAGAACCATACCTGCTCATCATAGCTTATCGACATGGCGAAGGAAATGGGGTTCGAGAGGAGAGATGGCCTGGGGACAAGGTGGATGCCTACCGAGTAAGATTGAGAGGAAGAATGACGAAGGAAAGCAGACTGGATATAAATGCAGGTCCGAATCAGCGATGGGACGAAGTCATGAGGCAATGCTCAGTAGGGCGTACACCTGATTCGATCAGCTATGGTCCATCGTCTCGAAGCGAGGCGCTCAGGGCTAGAGGGAGGGCGGGTTCAAGCTTTGCTCCAGTTCGACCTGTCCCTTGGCCCACTGTCCTTGTTCTGCTGGGTGGAGTGCGAGATCCGGGGGTTGGGGTTTGTCCTCTGTGGCCCCCTGCCCCGCGAAAGCCATGTGCGTCCAGTGGGTGTGCGTGGCAGTGGATATTCCGCGCTTGTGGAAATCGTGCATGCCGGGGGTAATGAACAAGCGTCACCATCGGCAGCTGAATCGGCATTTGGGACAAGGCACGATTGCTCCAGCTGCACAAATCACACGAAGCCGGAAGGAAATAAAATGGAGGCCGGCGGAAATTCCGACCAACTTCACTCGATCACCGGCTTCTAGCTTCGTTCCATGAGCTGCCCAAGTACGTGTAACTCGTATGGTAGGACGATTGATCGACTTGAACCCTTCTATGACCACATCCGATGTATGTTGCTGCCTTGCATACAACCACCGGTCTCTTACTCGTATTCGGCAGAGCCCTGTGACTGACCAATATGCTCTCTGGTGCTGCTCCCTCTATGCGGCTGGTCTGAAGGTCTTGTAAACGTTAGAGGGCCAAACCAGCGGGCACGCGACACGACGGAGGCCATTCGTTGATCTAAGAGTCTCTCCATCGGAGGAACCCAACCCATCTGAGCGCCTTCCGCCCATCTTTCTTGAGCCATTCTGGCCTTGATAATGCGGAACATGCTGGACCAAACACGCGCGACGACGAATGTACGTATTGCCCAAGGTCCGGAACTGAAACCATTGGCATGCTTATCATTGCTTGATGTAGGCTCCAGGGCTTGCTTGCCGTAACCCAAGCTTGGCGGTGGCGGCGGCTTGCTTGTCACCTTGTCTAGCGGCGCTAGGGGGTGGGGGGTTCACAAGGTGTTGCTTCCGGGGCGCTTTCCACCCGAGGCTCTAAGGATGGCAGAGGCCTATTCCGGACATTACTCCGTCAACTACACAGTCCATACTCGTACAGCGACGATGCAACAAACAGAGGACACCATGACATGTGAGTAACCGATGTCTGCATGGTCAAAGACGCTTGGTCCCCGTTCCGACCTCACGGGATTTTCTGCGGTAAGTAGCGACGGACGTCGATTACAACCTCGATCTGAACGCTGAGCCCGACAACGGAACGGAGTACCTTGAAACCTCTTCATGCATTCTTCGGATCGTCATCATCACGTTTGCTCATTAACCGCTGAAACCAGCTCAGGCTTATTTCTGCCCATTAACTGAACTCCACTCCGCAAAACCCAAGTCCAACCACTCGCCCCCCCATCCAACTTTCCTCCTCATTCCAGGACACGGCGATCATAGAGCCAATGTTACCATCCAGACAAGAGTCCCCAAGGACGCAGCAAAGAGGGCATCATAAGTGTTTGTCAAGGACACAGCCCCACCAGTCTGTGTCGGCAGTGCACTTGAACCCGCGCTTGAATGTGTACTGGTGCTTGTGCTTGTCTTCGTGGCGATGGTCGTGAGTGTACTTGTGCTTGTGCTGGCGTGAGAAGTGGTCGCCGCTGACGGGACGGGAGTCGAAGGTTGAGCTGTAGAAGGAGGTAGAGGCGCAGACAGTGATTGTGATGCTGCGCCGGGTATGGTACTCCCTCCACCAACACCAGCTTGGCTGGAGGTGTTGACACCAGTCGCGCCGCTGTTGCTGGAAGGCTGTGCTCCGCCATAGACACTGATAGTGGCACTGTTGCCGCTGCTGAATCCTCTGCTGCCTGCACCATTGCTGCTGCTCGGCGCCGGACCTCCTCCGCTAGTCACGAACGTCGTCTTCGAAACCGTTGCTGTCAAGGTTGTGCTAGGGATACTAGGGCTACCAGTTGTGCCGCTCTGTGCACCAGGACCAATGGGAAGTACCGAGACTGTAGAGATTGGTGTGCTCTCACTGCTCTCCGCACATGAACTTGTTCTTGGAGTTGGCATTGGCGGAGCACTTGCACTAACGTTTGTGGAGTCGGAACCGGGAGGTACAGGTGGCGAAGCAGGTGAACTTGGACCAACGTTTGCGGAGTGGGACGTAGAAGTAGTTGCTGTGCTCATAGTTGGGGTCTCGTAGATTGTGATTGGCAGTTCTATGCTGATTGTGATTGTGGACGTAGTTGTGTTGCGTGTGTGGATTGGTGAACAGCTTAGCGTCCCAGCGCAGTCTGACGCAGAAAGGAAGCTGGAGGAGGAGTCGCCAGGAGTCGCTGGCATGATAGCGGAGGACGAGCTCGGGGTGTGCGGTGGAGTGGCGAAGGAAGAGCTAGATTG
This sequence comes from Phialophora chinensis, assembly GCA_016109575.1. Classification (NCBI taxonomy): domain Eukaryota; kingdom Fungi; phylum Ascomycota; class Eurotiomycetes; order Chaetothyriales; family Herpotrichiellaceae; genus Phialophora; species Phialophora chinensis. Next base: position 341,421 of record JADWPU010000016.1, read on the forward strand.
AGAGTTGGAGACTAGAGGCGGATGTATGGACGACGAGGCTGAGGAGCTAGGCGCCATAGGTGGAAAAGGAAATGTTGGGGGAGAGTAGGCGACGGGCAGCGAGATTGATGACGCGCAAGGGGAAGCCTGGGAGTTAGGCAGAGTGAGAGAGTACGAGTGATCGCATGGACTCGTAGATGTAGTGGGACCCTGAGGGTATTGCTTCGTTTCAGTCAGAGGTGGACTTCAAACAGTGGCGCTCTATAAAGCCAAGACGTACCGGATCTGTCGACGGCGTAGCGTCCGGGTCGCCAAATTGAGCGAATGTGCAGCTCGCGCCGAGCAGGAGGATAGAAATAAGAGTGTTAGATAAACCCATTGTAGTGCAAGGATAAACGAGTGTAGATTAGGTCTGATGATCTTGTGGAAAGGTTACGCCCGCAGACACAAGATACCGAAGAGAGGTGACGGGCGAGGAAGACGAAGAGGAAAAGGAAGGAAGGAAAACAGGCACAAGGGAAGGAGGTAATTTTATGGGAAACCCAAGAGTCGGCCGAACAATGACTGCGTAGATTTTCAACTTCATGAGCGTGATACCGAATGCTGCCGTGGTGCCGATGGATATGTCATGCTGCAAGTTCGAAGAAGGACACAGCGAAGCTTTGTGACATTCACCAGCGAAGAGCTTAATTGCCAGCAGCATCTGTGAATTCCGAGCATAGGTGACGAAGAAATAGCAGCCATCAAGCATATCAACGATCTGGATCTGCTCCGCAACGTGCTCTGGAAGGCTGCTGGCTAGGTTTCGTATGTGGATGGCTAGGAAGATCTCTCGTATCGAACCGGCCGTCGCTATGCGTGGTAGCGGGATCAATCTGTAGCATGAATCTTACCTGGTGGCACAGAAGGCAGGTTGTAGGAATGGGCAAGTGACCTGCGATGCACAAGGAAAGGAACCGTGACACTTGCCGGAGATATTTTGTGTAGCAATTGCGAGACACAAGCTCCTAGCTGTGAGACCCGAATCTGCGGGGAATGATCGCAGAGAAGCGCAGACATTGGACGGGGAAGAAAGCAGGATCCTCGAAGATGCTGTTGTCGTGTTGCTACCCGCGCAACCGCTGTTTCAATCTGTAAAACTCCAGCTCCTCCGAGGTCCTCCATATCCAACGCCAGCCACGATATGATAAATCCTGCGGTGAAACCACCGTGACGGGGTCGACCACGAGCACATAGCGAGGGCGTGTCCCGCCGGCTCAAGGCCAACCGAACATGCCTGGGAAGGAAGCGAGTATCCAAATCATCGTTAGACTTGATGCGAAGTCCAAGATGTGCATGAAGTTGCTGGAAGCCGCTGCTGTAACGAAAACGGTAGTGACTGAAGGTCCAGTGGATGTGCCGGTTGTGGTTCTGCTTGTTGATGTAATGCTGGACATTTCCACGATCACTGTCGAAACACTTGTTATTATGTCTGGAGCCGTTCTGGTCGCCACGGGGGCCGAAGTGTAGGTAGGACTGGTCGCAGAGGCGGAGATGGTGGCCGGAGCGCTGCTGGACGAGCTGGACGAAGGTGTAGGTGATGAGGTCGTCGGCTACGGCAGGTTGTATGTTTAGCCTCTCGCAACGATAATGTTGGGAGCATGTCAGTCTCACCTGTTCCTGGTCAGTGTCGGCGTTGGTCGTTACCTCATCGCTCTCTGCGCCCAGGCCTAGGGTGACGGTCTCAGTACCCTCCACAGCAGTGAAACGGAAGCCACTGTCGATGGTGGGGTTGCAGAGAATATTGCTTTGGAAGTTCTCGGCGTCTGTCTTGACAGGGTCAGACTCGCACGATGAGTCAGAATCGAGGCAAAAGTCAAAGGCTACAGTCGCGAAGCCATTCTGACAGAAACATTCGAGGGAGAGCTCAGCGCAGCCTGCGAGAGAAGCGTTGACAGCTTGCGTGAGGCAGTCTTGCTATACAGTCGTCAGATAAAGTAACATTCGGTCGGAAACACTTACAGCGCAGTTTGGAAGGTCCTCCCATTTCTCGTAATGGGCAGTTGACCATTTGACGCAGAGAATCACCAAAATTGCAAGGACCATTGAAAGTGGGGATTCCATAGTGAGAGAAGACGAGGGTGTCTTCGGCGAACAATTCGTGGGTGATAAGGTGTGACGTGCTTAGGGATTTGCGGAGGCTGGACTGAGTTATGAAGGTAACAAGAGCTGAAGCTCGAATTGAAGGATGAGCTCTGTGTAACGATTGGATGCCGACAGCAAGCGCGACTTTTGTTGGTCGTGAAGTTCTTCATTGCACTCAGAGGGGCTTCACATGGCCGGTTATCTCTCAACGTAATACTTCGGACCGCCAGAAATTGTCCCTGTCGAGCCAACTTACTCAATTAACTTGAGCTACGGCCCATGACAGAGACCATACCTCTCGCGCCCCCGTGTATGCCAGGATGGGCAACATAGAGAATCAGATGTCCGGGAACCGTTCACTTCCCATAGATTCAGCATGGAATTTGTCTTAAAACACTGGTTCGACGTTGACCTGCCGGGAAGGCTTTCGCATCCTGGACTGTTGAACATCTTTTTTCGAAACTAAGGGTCGTTTGTGGGCCCGCAGAATGTGAAATAATATCTCGAGGAGAGTGGTGACCATGTTAGCGGCGCCCTGCTTGAGGCCTGGGAGAGACAATGCTCAAATCTAGCCGACCGCGCATTGTCTTCATCAGCCAGCAGACACCCTCTCCCTCTCAGGCTGAAGCAACTACCGGTTAAAGATTGGATACTGTTCGTCAGGAAACATGCAGGTGTAAAACTCAACGCGACAAGGCTAAAAAATCTTGGGTCAAGTAAATCATCATTTGTGGGGCGTCATCAATCGTTCTTCTGTCAGGGAGATGCCCTGTCATTGCCTAGGCGAAGAGGGACTTCTCCCACCATGCGCACCTCTGGTTGGAGGTATCATCTTTGACACGCTGAATCGTGGTACCAATCGAGTTCATGCTGGCGTTGTTTCCTTGCATAGGGAACGGTGGCATGCCTCGTCCATTGGGGTCGCCCGTCATGACGAAGTTGGTCAGGTAGGTTCCAAGCGCTACCCCAACAGGTGCGATCATACCGGCAGTAAGGTTTGTCGGCTGTCCATTGTAGAAGGTATAGGGGACATCAAAGCCATGGAATCCTGGTTGAACGGCGAACTGATACGCGTAAGTCTTGTTGCCGTAGGCCTTATTGAGGAAATAGTCGTTGCAGGTGAAAGATGTCTCGGTAATGAACAAGATAGTTCGCTCAATCGCAGAAGTATATGGCTGGCTTCCATCATATCGTGCCGGATACAGCGTCTTCACAACATAGTTGACAAGGTCGGCGGGGAATCCAGGAGTGTTCAGTAGTATGAAGGCTTCCAATTCATCATCCGTCCGTACGTTGGGTGGAGTGAAGAGAGGGCCTTCGCTGAGCATATGGGATACCATGACGGTGACGTTCTTGACAAATTGCCCGGCATTCAGGAGGACACTTGGTAAGGCCGGAACAAATATTCCATCGACGACAGGTCCATATGAAAAACCTCCGTATCTCGAGGCTCCAACTTGCTGTGCGTTGGCGAGCATGAGCGCTGTGGATGATAAATTGCGAGCTTCTGCGATGGTGCTAACGTTCAACAAGGACAGAAATGCCTGCGTGGTGTTCTCCTGGACATAGTATGACGGCTGGGGTAGATATCCTGGCGACTGAGGGATAGCTTGTTGGAAGGGCACGCCTCTCTGGCCACCGTAGGCTGTAATCTGGTGGACGATTGACCCGCCTCCACGAAATGTCAGTCACTGATCCAGACATGTTGCGGAAGAGCGGAGTTGCACAGCGCACTCACCCCCAGCAGACTCTCCCATGACCGTCACGCGTTTCGGATCTCCACCAAACAAGTGAATGTGCCCCTGCACCCACTCTAGAGCGAGGCGTTGATCGTACAAGCCAGCATTCGAAACTCCTCCTGCAGCTTGTAAAGAAGGACCAGCCAGCCATCCAAAAGCTCCAAGGCGGTAGTTCAGGGATACAAAGATGATGCCGTCACCACCACCGGCCTGGCTAGATGCTATCAGGCCACTGGGATTACCGGATCCTCCCTTTTCTCCTCCTGTGTACCCACCTCCGTAGATCCTGCCTCAGGTTCAGTCACCGCGATACGGCCGAATGGCTACCTCGACTTACCAGACCAGAACAGGCGCACCATTGCTTTGGCGTCTTTTGATTCTACTTCTCGCGCCGTCGAAGACTTTCTTTGGCACGATCACATCCAGGAACAGGCAGTCTTCTGTCATCCTCGAATCGATCTGGGGAGTGGGGGCATTCTGAGAAGCTGCTTGTAGTTGCTCCTCTACCTGGGTGACGTTGAACGCAGATGCATTTCCTGCTACGAGATATTGTAGAAACTCCTCAGCAACCGGGAGCCAAGCCGGTCCGGCTTGGGGACAAATTCTGCCCACGCTGCCGTTTTGGATGGCCGTATTTCTGCCTGTTGGTGCGAGGGGGGCGGCGAAGCGAAGGTTACCGACTGGAGCTTGACCATATCGTATGTTGGAGAAGTTGTAAGTCTGCCCAGTTTGCTGTTTGAGACCGTTAGCCTCACAGAAGTATTGCCTTACTCATGTCCGGTGGCGCTTACGTTGAAGCTGATGGCCTTGTGGATTTCATAGCCCAAGTCTACCTGCGGGAGGGAGCTCTGTGCAAGCACGGGGGAGGAGAGAAGCAAGAGCGCCGCAAACAACGAGAACCGGGAGAATGGCATCTTGACCGGAATGTGCTTAACCTGCAGCTTCCTGTTGGGAGAAAACACCAGCAAGAGTGCTCAAGCGGGGAGAGAGCCTCCATTTTATACCGTACTGCAGGGCCTAGTCGGAGCAGCTCTGTTCAGTTGAGGTGCTAGTGTTGGGGTACAGTTACTGTAGCTCTGTGACCTACTGAACATGATTGAACAGAGAGAGTCGAAGTGTATTCGGAGCTTCCAAATCCGGAAACGCTCTTGCCTGTGGCCAGGCAGTCGTAGCCAAGGTTCAAATCCATGACGGTGACCAGACCAAACAGATGCCCCTCTGGAGCGAGTCTGCCTCGGCAGGGCAAGCTGTCAACGTCAATCAGTTGCCGGCTGAAGCTCCTGAATGGGCAAATCTTGCGCTGTTCGGCCTCGACTTCCGACGTCAGTCCAGGTCGCGCAGAAAAGACGGGAGGGATACGCCCGACGAACTAGCAGTCCCTTTACCGCGAAATGCATGTCGTCGCCTTTAGCTCCGAGCCACAAAGGATGGTTGGCTGCGAGTACGACCAGCAGGCGTGAGTGCTGAGCTAGTGATGCCTCTAACAGTGCCGTCGAGCCACAACATGAGGTGTGAAAGGCAAAAGATCTATGCAGGAGACGTGGAGAGGAGGGGAGCAGACGCGAAATGCGGGGTTGCACGAGTCTGGAGAGTCAAATGAGTGTGAAATCTCAGCCTGAACCTGCGGCAACCCACCGGCAACAGCTGTCGGACCATGTTCTATCCGAGCCGGCAATCTTCCACATCACCATTCCCGACTTGAGCCAAGCTTGCGAGAGCCTCGCGGTGAAGTAGAGAACCCGCGCTCAATGCAGTACGAGCACAGAACACAATGAATGCAGCATGGCGAGTAAAAATACATCTTCTGAGGCCTCAGAAGGGCCAGAAGTCTACTGATAAGCTAATGATACAGGCTATTCGCGTCCATGACCGAAACCTCCGCGTCCACCTCTGCGCAACCTTCTCGAGCTCTCACATGTCACTGTAACCACAGACCATTAGGTAGTTATCTAGGGGTCAGGACGTTGGAGAATGCGCCCAAACGTGTCCCAATGAGGGACATCGCACCGTCTCAACAAGCGATCAGCCGTGTCGCACTCGTCCCCAGACCTCGTCTGCGTTAGCCTTGCCTTTGCTCTCTGGAACGAAGACTCCGACAAAAGCAGCCCAGAAGCCGGCAACACCAGCGAAGATCCACCATACTTTATTCCCAAGTGCATTGTTCAGAATAGGGAAAAACATTGACACGAGAAAGGTGCATAACCAGTTACCAGCCAGTGCCCAGCTTGAGACGGCCCCGGCGGCTTCAGGGCCCACAAGCTCGCTTGTCAGAATAAACGGAACGGGTCCCAGTCCAATGCCAAAGCTGGCGACGAAGAGGGTGATGGCCACAATTGTCAGCCACTGAATGTCCTGTCCCAAGCCTGCAAAGAGCATAGCTGATGCCGAGCCCATGCCGCCGATTGAAATGAGAAGACAGGTTTTGCGGCCGATCTTGTCCGGCAAGGGTGACGCTAATAGCGTGATAAGGACATTTGCAGCTGAAACAACAACGGTGATGAGGCCGGCCTGCCTTGGCATGATCTTCCCAAGGATGGCGACACTGTACATGACAACGCTGTTGATACCGCAGAGCTGTTGAGCCATCATGGTTCCCGTGACGGCAATCACTGCCCGTCGGTACTTGGGGATTCTGATGACATCAATGATAGACATGTTGGCCGGTTTCTGTGGTCGAGGGTCCTGCGGAGGTCCAAGAAGGCTCTCCTCCTCGGCTTCTCCCGACATATCCCAAGTCTCCATCTCTTCCCGAATGTCGGCATCCTTCCCTCGAAGCCGTTGCAGCACTCCCCTTGCCATGCGAGGCCGGTTGTTTGCAGCAAGCCATTTGGGGGTTTCTGGAGTTATGGACAGGCCGAAGAACATGAACCCGGCGATGCAGCTGCCACTGGCAAGGATCCAACGCCATCTGTTCGACGTTGACAAAAAATAGCCCAAGAGCTGAGCCACAACGATGCCAAAATTGATCTGGACCTGAGTGAATGCACCAAAAAGACCGCGTTGGTTGTGGGGCGACACCTCGGAGATATACAACGGAGATACGACTGTAGCTGCACCAGCTCCGACACCAGAGAGTGCTCTGCCGAGAGCCAGCACCCACATCTTGCCTGCGAGCGCTTCGGCAATGGGTCCACTAGCCAAGAAGAACGCTGCCCATTTCATGGCAAAGAGTCGTCCGAAGTTTGTAGCAACGGCACCAGTGAAGATGGCACCGAAGAACCCACCCACGGTGAACATTGACTGCACTATCCCCCACTGAAAGGCATTCATCGGGATACACTGGGGAAGTCCGAGAGCGACATATCCAGGGATCTCGTCCGCTTTACATGTGATGACCTTCTGAGGTGCATTGAGTTCCCCCTGTTGCCTGTGAGTACATGTTTGGAGGAAGTCTTGTGGTGAGTCTTACCAAATGATACCCGAACAGGAGTGGGCCGAGGGTGACAATGCCGATTGTGTAAATGAGGAATAGCGTGATACCATTGAATTGTGGACGAGCCATGGGGCTCTTTCGGGGAGGGGTCAGTACGAGGTCAGCTAAGGCCGCCTGCTTGATGGCTCTGTAGCCACTGCTAGTCCTGGTTAGCAACGCTCTACCCATCTTGAGACAGCGGCGTGATCGAATATGGAACGGACACGAGAGATTCTGGCGAGGGAAATGTACCTTATAATATGAACTGAAACACGATAACAGGGATAGTGATAGCAAGCGTAGTGGTGTAGAGCGGGGCGTCACCGTGCATTCGGCCTGCAGACAGGCAGAAGAATTGTTTGAGCTCTCCATGGTCGATACAATCGTGGGCGGCGCCTTCCGATGGGCGAGGAGGAAGCAGTATTCACGCGGTATTGGATGGAGGAGAAGCAACAAGCGAGTAGGAAACCTTAAACAGGAAAAGTGCAGCCTCATTGGACCAGCGTGTGTACGAAGGCTCGGCAGGGCAGGTACGACGAGGCGCCCGGAAGCCTCGTTTAATTGCGCTTGTTGTCGATCATTTCGCCTCGCCGGTTCTTTTGCTGGCCCTCAAACCATCACATTCTCTATCGGCCATCTGGAAATCTGATTTTTGCTGCATCGATATTCTTTTTGGCGCTAAAACCAGTTTGCCTCTGTCCTTGGCCTGTGTCACGGTCGCCGCTGACTCCGGAGTCTGCCTAATCACAAGCGTCTCTGGCAACCCGACAACATGGTACCCAAGTCCTGAATAGTTCTCCGGCCTCGTCTGTCCTACGCTCTTGAACTTATGATTATGTTGATTCACGCGTGATCTGGAAGGCGCAAAGTCAAGCGCTTTATTGGTCTTTCGATAGGCCATGTCGATTCCCGGAATGTCTCGTCCTGGTACAAGCCTGAACATCGCTCAGCAGTTGCGGAAGACGACTCAGCTGGCTGCTCTCGAAGGTAGGTCTTCTATGCATGTAGACCGAATCACAAACTATGTCCGACCCCGCGGAACCACTGGCGGATCTCTGGCTCTGGAAGACTACCAGGCTAACTTGACGTTCTAGATGGCCTCAGAGGGCTCGACAAGAAACAACCCGGAAATAGCTACACTGCAAAGGTCAAAATCGGCCAGAAGTACAATATCATAGGTTTCATCAGCAGTGGCACCTATGGCCGAGTGTACAAGGCCGTCGAGAAGAACCCGAAGAGTGATACCTCAAGTCCTGTAGGGACCTCTCCGTCGAAAGAGCTATACGCCATCAAGAAGTATGTATGCCTGACTACTTCTTTCCGCTGTCCTGACACGTACAGGTTCAAGCCAGAGAAAGAAGGCGACAATGTGCAGTACACCGGGCTGTCTCAATCGGCCATCCGCGAAATGTCATTATGCACCGAGCTAACGCATCCGAATCTGGTGCACCTGGCAGAGATTATCTTGGAAGATAAATGTGTCTTCATGGTCTTCGAATACTGCGAGCATGATTTGTTGCAGATCATCCATCATCACACGCAACCAACTCGGCGGGCGATACCTGCCACGATGATCAAGTCGATCCTATTCCAGCTTCTCAATGGCCTGTTTTACCTCCATCAGAATTGGGTGATCCATCGTGACTTGAAACCGGCAAACATCATGGTCACCAGCTCGGGACACGTGCGAATTGGAGATCTTGGTCTAGCTCGACTGTTCCACAAACCTCTATCATCACTGTACTCCGGTGACAAGGTGGTGGTGACTATCTGGTACCGAAGCCCTGACTTACTCCTGGGTGCACGACATTATACTCCCTCCATCGATCTGTGGGCTGTGGGCTGCATTTTTGCCGAGTTACTGAGCCTGAGGCCGATCTTCAAGGGGGAAGAAACGAAGATGGACAGCAAGAAAACAGTGCCATTTCAAAGAAATCAGATGGGCAAGATTGTAGAAATTCTAGGGATGCCTCGCCGGGAGAACTGGAAGGGACTGGTGGACATGCCGGAATATCCGCAGCTACAGTCGCTAATTGTCTCACGCGGTGGCATACCCGGCGGTCTATACCCGAGTTCTAACAGCATGAATCGTGGAGCTGGCAACAACGGCAGTGGACTTGAGGCTTGGTACAACAACTGTCTGAAACATGCCAGCTATCCTTCAGACAAGTCGCCAGGTCAGCGTGGATTTCAACTCCTGTCTGAGCTGTTCGAGTACGATCCGGAGCAACGGTTGACGGCTGAACAAGCTCTGTATCACGACTACTTCAGGAATTCCGATGAAGGCCCTAATAAAGGCAAGATATGGGTGAGCAACAATTGTTTCGAGGGATTGAACGAGGTTTATCCCCATCGGAGGGTGAGCACAGAAACCAACGATATTGGCACAGGCAGTCTACCAGGCACGAAAAGAGGAGGTTTGCCAGATGATACGCTTCTTCCAGCCTCGAAGAGGAGGTAGTGGTTCCGATAGAGGGGAAGAGAAGGAGCATTTCGGGGAAAGCCGCTTCATCAAGCCCGTCTAAAGCCCATGCCTGCCGGAACGACACACGATCGCTACGGTTATTGAGTTACCTGCTCCGGCAAGAGCTTTGTCAGGTTACAGCCATGAGGGCTCGCCTGTCATTTCATGACCACCTTTCCATTGGCCGGAAACAGTTTGTGATGACCATGCGCAAAATCTTGGTATCAAACACGGAGGAAACAAGTATGGAAACAGTATGCAGTTGCAAGGGACTGCCAGGCACGCGTCGACCGTCGACAGTAAGGAGGGAAGTGGTCTAGAGGCAACGGAAGTGCCTAACCTAGATGGCATTCAAGCGCGAGAGAGCTGGACATCCGAGTCTCGTAGATCACGGCTGCAACCATACGGCATGGGTTTTGTCACGGAAGAGGTACCCGCTAAGCACATGGATATGGACCTCCATAAGCCCGAGTCAGTGGCGGGACTCGAGGATCTCTGCGATCCAGCTGATTTTGTCTCTTGGCATGGGGTCGACGAAACTACGGGGAAGGTTGCCTCTAAGGGAGGGGACAGGGCAAAGTTTCAGCACTGCCCGAAGAAGATTATGCCAAATGTATTCACCCAAGGACGAATGTTGAGCAGCATGGCGTTAGAAGCAGCCTTGATCGCTGGCTAACAACACATCCTGAGAGACATTGGCCACGCACGTGTCCAACCCAGGGAGCCGCTGAACAAGGTAGCGAGCAAAAGCTGTCTGTGTCGAGAACTAGCTCATGATCCCTTGTATGTATGCGCCTACGATCTCCCAGAACAGAATGGGGGGATTGTAGGACTTGTCTTGGGACGAATCAGGTGCGGTCACAAGCAGAGTCTGATGGCCCTGATACTCAGCAAGGGGAGTGTTCACATGTTACAACGACAGGCGACGCAGCGGTGGAGACTATCGTTCCGTTGGCATCATTACCCATTCCTGCTGCATCACGTAATTCTCGGTCAGTCATTGGTAGGGAAGGCAATTCTCTTGTGATTGCATCTTTATTGTGACCGATTCGTTGACCCTTCCGGTGGCAGTTCGACCCTCGTCCAACCGCCATTTGTGCAGATAGTTTCGTCTATCATGCCCCATGTTCGTTTCGCAAGCTAGAACCTACGTCGAGCAGCCGCTGCGCCGGCACGTCAACGCTCGATCTTCCTCCCCTGTGTCGCACAACTTGCGCCGCGGGTTTGTCATCGACCACGACTAGCCATATGCCGTCTCTGCCATCAGAAAATCAAAACGCCTCAAGCCTGCGCGGTCTTAGCGGCCTGCTGGGGGTTGACCTTCTTCCCATCCTTGTTGTACCTAATTCTCGGCGGTGGGGCGCGGTTTCGGCGGCCTTCTCGCGAACGCACACGCACGATCTTGCCGTGGATGGCGCAGCTGACGCAGTATTGCAGCTTGAGGTACATCTTGGGAACAGCGTAGTCGGTGAAGACGGAAGCGTCAGAGATATCACCTGTAGCATAGAAGATGTGTTAGATCTGGGTCTTTGCAGGGGTATGGATGTGCATTGGATTCAGGCAAGATTCGGAGGCCAGATAGACATACGGATAGCGGCTGATTCGACCATGTTTCTAATAGTGAATCTCTTTATGGCCTTGTCCTTGGGGGTGCAGCGGGAGCAGTTCGAGCATCGGATGGGCTTGACATGCTGGAATCGGAACACAGGTTAGTCGATATCAAAGCGACAGCCTTAACGCAGTCTCTTCCGGGGAAAAATGCGACATACACCTCGTCCCTTCTTGTTACGTCCATTGGACGCTCGCTTCTTGACCATGTTGGCGGTATTGGATGCTGTATCGTCAATGAGGTGGCTCAAAGGTCAAATTGAGCGGCAACGTCAAAATGCAGACTTGGGGATCTGTGGGAGCAAATTTGCCAAGATTTACGCTTGCTGACATAAGCGGTCGCTCAACCTTCCATTTTGATTGTTTACTCGAAGCGGGTCTCCTGCAAGTCAGTCACCTGCATCTCAATCTTTGGCACCAGGAAACAGTCACTGCAGCCCAATCGGTTCCCAACCAGACGACCTGATTTGTGACCTCTCTCCCGCAGACTGGTCTGATTGATCTGCCTGATAGACCATGTCTGGTGTCAGTGGTACGTTTCGAGGAACGCCCAGCAGGCGAGGTCAACTTCCATTCGCCGACTCCCCCTCAGCCATTCCTCGTCCCAAGCTGGACTCGGCCGCGAGCACAACAGCACCCAGTGAGATGTCGGGCACTTCCACCATGTCCGCCAGTCGGGCAAAGCAGACCAAGAGAGATGAGGTACGTTGTGACAACACATGGACAAAAACATCGGTGCCTAACTGCCTATCAAGGCCATCCGACGTAAGATGGAGGCCGATCTCAACAAGAAGAAACATGTCCCAGCTCGCGCGCGACATACGCGCAAAGCACCTCCGGGCACAGTCCTCGCTCTCAAGCCCAGCCAGGCTCTACAGATCAAGCCGAGCACTACCGTCGCGGAGGCCGCCCAGCTGATGGCTGCCAAGCGAGAAGACTGCGTCCTGGTTACAGACGATGACGATAGAATCGCGGGTATCTTTACGGCAAAGGACCTGGCCTTCCGTGTGGTTGGAGCCGGTGTCAAAGCCAGCCAAGTCACCATTGAACAGATCATGACAAAGAACCCCCTGTGCGCGAGAACAGATACTAGTGCGACGGACGCTTTGGATCTTATGGTCCGGAAAGGCTTCCGACATCTTCCTGTCATGGATGAAAATCAGGATATCTCCGGTATTCTCGATATCACAAAATGCTTCTACGAGGCCATGGAAAAGCTGGAACGCGCATATAGTTCCTCTCGGAAGTTGTACGATGCACTCGAGGGTGTGCAGTCGGAACTCGGCTCGAGTCAGCCCCAACAGATCATCCAGTACGTCGAGGCATTGAGACAGAAGATGTCAGGACCTACATTGGAGTCGGTCTTGAATGGACTCCCTCCCACGACGGTCTCGGTCAGGACGTCCGTCAAAGAGGCCGCGCAACTCATGAAGGAGAATCATACAACGGCAGTCTTGGTGCAAGATCAAGGCTCGATAACAGGTATCTTTACGAGCAAAGACGTGGTCTTGCGTGTCATTGCGCCGGGCCTGGATCCGTCAAACTGCAGCGTGGTCAGAGTCATGACCCCTCATCCCGACTTTGCACCCTCAGACATGAGTATTCAAGCTGCCTTGCGGAAGATGCACGGTAAGTCGCCACCTGGTAATGTCCCCGGACATAAGCTAAAGTGCTACAGACGGACACTACTTGAACCTCCCCGTCATGAACGGCGAAGGCGAGATCGTTGGTATGGTGGACGTCCTCAAATTGACATACGCCACCCTTGAACAAATCAACACCATGGGCTCGGGCGAATCCGAAGGTCCCGCTTGGAACAAATTCTGGTTGTCAATGGACAACGACACCGAATCAATCATGTCGGGCGAGGGCAGCCACCGTCCTACAACACCTGGCCATCGGTCGATGATGGAATCGGAGTCCGGTCGTCCGGGTTTCGAACGAGGTGACAGCGTTATGCCACACGATTCAGCTTCACATCGTGGAGAGGATGCCCATTCGGAGGTGCTTCCTTCGATCGAATCGCCGGTCGAGACCGAGGCACCCTTCCCATTCAAGTTCAAGGCCCCCAGCGGTCGGGTCCACCGGATACAAGTCGTCGCCAGCCACGGGGTTACCGAATTGGTTGGCCAGGTTACCTCGAAACTTGGCGGTGAGGTTGAGGCTGTGGGTGGCGAAGCGGCTGTGGAAGACGGGCAACTGGGCAAAGCAGGTTACGCTCTGAGCTACCTGGACAACGAGGGAGATACCGTGTCCATCACCACAGACCAAGATCTTCTCGACGCAATATTGCTCGCGAAGCAAGGCAAGCGAGATAAGGTTGACCTGTTTGTTCACGACCCGGCCCAGCCACCAATTCCCGCGACTATCGATCCTCACCCCCAGCTTTCCAAACCGCCCACACCGCCGGAGTCTGTGCTAAAGACACCCGCAGCCCCCATAGCAGCAGACGGGGACGACTCGGACGAGGGAGAAGAGGAAGCTCACGTGGTCAAGACGATTCGATCGAAGAGAGCACCGGCGATGCAGCAGCACAAGCAGCAAGAGCCGCCACAGGTCATTGCTGGCGTGCCGAATGATTTACTTCTTCCCGGCGCCATTGTCACTCTTGCTGTGGTTATTGTCGGTGTTTTTGCGATTAGTCGAGCAACATCAAAGTAAGCGTCAAGCAGGAGCGAGATGGCGTGAAATATGATGACACCTATGCTTGGCGTGTAATGCTGTGCTTGTTGTTGCCAGTGCCGTAACGGCCGGAGTGAGCGGGTTGGCCTTAATTTCAGTTTTGCAGCCTCTTCCCGTTCTAATGCTGTACAGGAATTGCGAGTTATGATATAGATTCACCTGAGTTTCTCCACTTTGAACATCAAGAGTTATACAAGCGCCGGCAGCAGGGTGACCGGCGATGCCACTCAAAGACTCTTTCCTCAAACTATTCACGCGATGGGCGGGAAAGGAGAGGGAGGCCAGACAGATACTTCGTTCGCCGAGTCCGTACACTGACACTGGAATCTTCAACGCCTTCAGCGTGTGATGGACACGTAGCGTGTCCGACTATGTATCTCACATGCGTCTGCTCAATTCCTGTACATCACTTCATACGACGACCTCCCACCCTACTGCGCGCTCACATCAAACTCGTCCGTCCGCCAACCTCTCGGCCCCCCTGCCCAGAGGGCATCTCCCCATTCCTCCCCACCACGAACTCCCTATATATTGCTGCCAAGCGCCTCCTCTCATCCGGCGAAATACTGCTCCTCGTGCTCGCGAGACTCTTCTCCACATGTAGCCAGGATATCACGACTTTCTCGTCCTTGGCGTCCGCGTCGGCATTTTCATTCTCCTCCACCGCTTCGCCATTGAGGCCCAGGCCCGTGCTCGAGCCCGACGTGCGGCGCGCAAACGTGTTCCTCAGCGCGGCCTTCTCGCGTTTGCGCATCAGCTTCAGCTCGTCGAGTTTCGCTGCCACGACGGCTTTGGACTCGGCGGCCGAGGCGCCCGTGCCGAGCGATTTCTTGGCCAGGGCATCCTCCTCGGGCGAGTACAGAAACTGGATGAAATCCTGCTTGGAGTGCGTGGCGTGTTTCTTGCGGCGCTTTCCGGGTCCCGTGCCGTTGGGGAGGGAAGTGTCTTTGTTGTGAGCTGCGTGCGAGGGCGCGGACCCAGACATCCTGTCGCCAAGCAGGTCGTGGATCGCCTCCAAATGTGCGTTGTACATCAGTGCCTGGAGGTCTGCGCCGCTGAAGCCCTCGGTGCGTTGCGCCACGCTCAGCAGCCGGTTCTCGACTTCGGGAGTTAGGTTCAGTTTCGTGCTCACTGCTTTCAAGATGTCGAGCCGGTCGTCCATGTCCGGCATGTCGCAGAGGAGGGATTTGTCCAGTCGCCCCGGTCGGAGGAGTGCCGGGTCGATCAGGTCCGGGCGCGAGGTCGCGGCAAGGACGTACACGCCGTCTAGTCCCTCGGCGCCGTCCATCTGCGTTAGCATCTGATTGACTACCCGGTCGGTCACGCCCGTGGAATCATGGCCCCTTTTCGGGGCGATGCTGTCGAACTCATCGAAGAACAGGACGCAAGGCTTCGCGGCTTGGGCCCGCTCGAAGAGATCGCGCACGCTTTTTTCCGAGGCGCCGATGTATTTGTTCAAGATCTCGGGCCCTTTCACGGAGATGAAGTTGAGGTTGCATTCGCCGGCGACGGCGGAGGCGAGCAACGTTTTGCCACACCCGGGGTAGCCGTAGAGGAGGAGGCCGGAACGCAGGCGAAGGGGCGAGCGAGCGAAGATCGGGGCGTATTTCGTCGGGTAGAGCAGCGTTTCGAGGAGCGTGTTCCTGGTGCTGTGCAAGCCGCCTATCGATGAGAACGTGGTTGTCGAGTGTGTTAGTGTTACGTTGCGGAGGGATGAAGGAGTGAAGTTTCTCAACGCTGCGTCAAAGTCGGCCTTCGTTAAGGTGGGCTGTGTGTCGGAGGAGTCGTCGTTCGACGTGATCATGCGGGTCAGAGTTTCGTTGCGGGCACGGGCGAGCAGGAGGACAATGTCAGCAGGCATGTACCCGTCCGTCTTGCCTGCGATGTCGAGGAAGTCGAGGCTCGGGGAGACGCGGAAGCCTTCGCTTGGTGGAGACGAAGCGGAAGACGTCGGTCGAGATGATGGATTGGACGGGTCCATCCAAGAATTTTCGGACATGCTCTGCGCATCGCTTGGGTTCTTGGTGTGCTTGTGGTGCGGTTGGCAAGAGCCATCGCTGGTCAGGGATGCGAGGATATCTCGTCGGATCTCTTTCGTGGGAGCTTTTATCGATATGATGTCGCCTACGATATGGCCCCCAATGATGATACTGTTGAGTGAGTCCTTCGACTGCGCGGTCGCAAGTAGAGCGACGCCAGAATGGATACTGCAGTACTGACGTACAATGGCACACAGCACCTCGGTGATCTGTCGACTCCTCGCGTTGTCATTGCCGACTTCTAATTCGGTCTCGCTGGGACAAATCTTGTCTAGGTCGTCAAGCACAACCACTGACTGTCCGCCGAGCCTGGCACACCAAGACGCTGACATGAACAGCCGTGTCAAGGTCTCTTTCACCGTCGATACTCGAGTCTCATCCGTTACGAGCTTCTGGCAGTCGAAGAAAGTCACATTGAAGACATAGTCCTCTCGTAGCCTCTGTGATATGCAATGAGCGAGCGACGTCTTTCCCGAGCCGACACCGCCAGTCAGCAGAACCGAAGAGCACAACGTCAGACTAGACATGCATTGCTTCAAGATCCCGTCAGCGCCGATCAATGTAGGTAGTTTTGTCGGAATGCCGTGGGCGAAGGTGGGGAACAAGGTCGTCAGCTCAACCGGCCGGGCGACTTCAGCTTTGACCTCAAACTCATGGTCCTGCTCTTGTGCAACTACCCACAGAAGCTTATTGTCCGGATCTTCGTCCACCTCTGCTGGGCGCTTGAATCGCAAGATACCACCATCAAATGACGCCGTAGACGACAAGTCGCCCGACGCCGGAAGAATCATACCATCGGTGAGAGGGCCAGCGAGAAGATCGTCGTCTCCAGCAAAGGTCAGTCGTAACTTGTCCGCCAGAGCTCGCTTGGCTGCTTGTGAGTCTCCACCGAATTGAAGGCCGTCTTTCTTCTTCGAATTCAGAGGCAAGAAAGGGTAGAACTGGAACTTCTTGATCGAATAACGAGGTAACGGCGGGCTTGCTGCCTGGATTCGGACAATCGGCCCCACCAGTCCTTCAACACCAAGCATTTTGCAGAGAGAAGAGGACAGCACAGCATGGTTGCCATCCACCGGCGTCGGCCAAGGCAGAAGTTGAGCGACAATCTTAGAAGCAGGTCTCCCCGCTTCACTGCCTTCTTCTTCTTTCAGTCGGTTGAGCTGAGCAGTATCCAGTTGGGCCCGCATGCCGTTGGGTTTAACAATGGTTATATTTACCCATGTGGCTGCTTTCAGGCTCTCTGACTCGATCACCTCACTACCAACCCAAATGCATAATTGGTTACTCCGTGTTGCGTTGGAAGCATTGTCGAAGAAGCTGTCTGCCACTGAGCGATCAATGGCGCGCATAAACAGAGCAGGTCTCGCGGGCACTGCTTTTCGAGCTGAGCTGGCGCCGCTTTTGCCACTGCGTCTGCTTGCTGTACTTCTAGCATCTCTTCTATCGCTTCTGCTAGACTTGGGTCGCGTCTTGGGCGCTACAATAACTTCAGCATCCGGAGCTATTTTGGCGAAAGGGATTGTGTTTGGAATCGGCGGGACCAAAGAGGTGACGATAATGTTAGCTGTTGACGTGGGTGATAGATGTAGCGTCAAAGGATGGGTGTTTTCTGTTTGGGTTGTAGCTTTGCTGGTGTATGCAGGGTTCGGGAGAGCGCGGATTTGAGACAACAGGTTGAGCTCGAGGAATGTGGCATGGAGCTCGATGACCTCCCAGTCAGCAGGCGTCAACGGTTCGATATTGACACTGTGAGCGACAGGTGGGTCGAGGTGAATTAGGACTCCGATCTTCTGGCCCTCAGCAAGCCCGAGCAGTTTGGCGAATGTTGCATCAATCTCAATAGTCTGAACATCCTGCTCCCTGCTTCCAGGTCTAGCCCGATCATTGTTCAGGAGAGACGCTGGCCTCGTCCGACTGGGCATTCCAGTCCAACCGACATACGCCGACCGCTGAAACCCGGCAGTGTTGCCGCTCGAGACAGCTCCAGATGAAAGAGTCTGCGATCGATATTGCAATTCGACGACCACATTTTGAGCTGGCTAGATGGGAATGAGTACAGGCGGTGATCGGGGCGACAGCCAACTTACGATGTTTGTGTTGCTGATCAACGCAATCAATCCTGGAGGAAGGTTGACCAAGCAATTCTGAAGGGAGGTCAAGGCGACCTCAGCTCGGACTGGGGGAGCCATGTTTGTCTGCTCTGGGTGCAAGAATATAAGCGTCTACCACAGCATCGGACATGGAATTGATATAGAGAAGGGCAAGGACTATGGCGCGAATATGTTACTCTAGCTGACTCTTGAGCATCGTCCTTCGCACACGCCAATTCGGCCATTCTCGGAACCTCGGCTTGAATCACGTGCAAAGGAGACTGCAGCATAACGCTAATGCTTCGCAGCAGCAATCTCTGCCTGATTGGGTTCACATGCTTCGCCCTAATATTTTCCGCACTTTACGCGTTGGTTTCGCGACTCGACGCGTTGCTGAGCATGCAGAGACCCAGCCAGCCCAGCCAGCCCCTTGTAACTCGTATGGTTCTTCAGTTCCAGCAACAGCACCTCCTCCACCTTCCCACCGCTAGACGGCACCATGGCGCTCCTCCAGTACAAGACGATCGCCGACTACGAGAAACAATTAGACACGTTCCAGTCCTTTCTGGAGAAATTTGAAACCTCCAAGACCTCCTCCGATGCTGCTGCCGAAGCAATTGACGGCCTCCACCTCGATGGCGACCACACCAGCGACGAATACGACTTTATGGATGATGTCGCAGACGATGATCGCGCGGGGTCACGGCGGCGACCGAAGCGGAAGTATATGGATATGTTGCAGGAGGTGGCAGATCGAGAGCGCCAGAACATTGTGATAGAGCTGGATGATCTGAACGAGGTGCGCGAATGCTCCGCGGCGTGGGGAAGACCAGCTGATAACCGGGGCACAGTTCGAAGAGTCCTTAGGCGAAGAAGTGCATCTGCGACTTGTGGAGTCGGTTATGAACAACACCAAGCACTACGTCGACCTGTTTTCCGAGGCTGTCGACAAGATCATGCCCCAGCCGAGCAGAGAGATATCGTACGTCGTGTCGCCAGCTGTGGCGGGTCTCCCAACTGACACGACTCTAGATTCAAAGATGATGTGCTCGACATCATCATGGCTCAGCGAGCAAAGCGCAACGAAACAGTGGCTTCTGCTGCTGAAGCTGATGCTGAAGCTGCGGCACCTGTCTCGACGTTTCCAGCAGAATTAACCAGGAGATATACGCTGAATTTTAAACCTGTCACGCCTAGCGGAACCGATGCTGGCAAGAAAACGTTGGCGGTCCGACAAGTGCGTGGAGAGCACCTAGGCCACCTAATCACCGTGCGAGGCATCACCACGAGAGTATCCGACGTCAAGCCTAGCATCCGAATTCAAGCTTACACATGCGATCGATGTGGCAGCGAAATCTTCCAACCAGTCTCGGCGAAACAATTCACACCACTGCAGATGTGTCCGTCAGAGGAGTGCAAACAGAATGACTCCAAGGGTCAGTTGTTTCCTTCAACGCGCGCCTCCAAGTTTCTGCCCTTTCAAGAGGTCAAGATCCAGGAGATGGCAGATCAGGTCCCAGTGGGCCACATCCCAAGAACATTAACAGTGCACTGCAATGGTAGCCTTGCACGGCAAATGAACCCGGGTGATGTTGTCGATATTGATGGCATCTTCCTGCCCACCCCGTATACCGGCTTCAGAGCCATTCGAGCTGGCCTGTTGACGGATACCTATCTCGAAGCACAGCATATCACGCAACACAAGAAAGCGTACCAAGACCTGAAGACTGACCCTCGAATAATTCGAAAGATCGAGTCTTACAAAGCGTCGGGACACATGTACGAATACCTGGCTCGATCAATCGCACCCGAAATTTACGGCCACCTCGATGTCAAGAAGGCCCTCCTTCTGCTGCTCATCGGTGGAGTGACGAAAGAGATGGGCGACGGCATGCGCATCCGTGGAGATATCAACGTCTGCCTCATGGGCGACCCCGGCGTGGCTAAATCCCAACTTCTCAAGTACATCACGAAAGTGGCACCCCGTGGTGTCTACACAACGGGGCGAGGATCTAGCGGTGTCGGTCTGACAGCAGCGGTGATGCGCGACCCCGTCACAGATGAAATGGTGCTCGAAGGTGGTGCCCTCGTGCTCGCCGACAACGGAATCTGCTGCATCGACGAATTCGACAAGATGGACGACGGCGACAGGACCGCCATCCACGAAGTCATGGAACAACAGACCATCTCGATCAGCAAAGCCGGTATCACCACGACATTGAACGCGCGCACGTCCATCCTCGCTGCGGCGAATCCGCTCTACGGACGCTACAACCCGCGTATATCTCCAGTGGACAACATCAACCTCCCCGCCGCGCTACTCTCCAGATTCGACATCCTCTTCCTCATCCTCGACACTCCCTCGCGCGAAGCCGACGAGGAACTCGCTCAGCACGTCTGCCACGTCCACATGCACAACCGGCACCCGGAGCGCGAAGGCGAAGGCGTCGTCTTTTCCCCACACGAAGTGAGGCAGTATATCGCCCAGGCACGCACATTCCGACCGAACGTCCCCAAGGCTGTGAGCGAGTACATGGTTGGCGCGTACGTGCGGATGCGACAGCAGCAGAAACGCGAGGAAGGGAGCAAGAAGCAGTTCACGCACATCTCGCCGAGAACACTGTTGGGCGTGCTGCGTCTCTCGCAGGCTCTGGCACGATTGCGATTCAGCACTGAGGTCGTCAACGAGGATGTGGACGAGGCGTTGCGGCTAATTGAAGTGTCCAAGGCGAGTCTGTACACTGATCAGCGCAGCCACGGCGACCAGACAGTCTCTTCGAGGATATACGACCTGATCCGTGGCATGAGGGAGTCGGGTGCCGCGAGTGTGGGTAGTGGCGCGAGAGGAGAGTTGAGTCTGCCTCGAGTGACGGAGCTAGTCACTGCGCGGGGCTTCACGAGTGAGCAGTTTCACAGGACTATCGAGGAGTATGAGTTGTTGGACGTAAGTGATTTCTTCCTTCTTCCTGCGTGGAGTGCCCGCGTGGCATGTACTAATATGGCAAACAGGTCTGGCAAGTCGCCAACAATGGCACCCGACTGGTCTGGATCGAGGCCGGCGACAGTGACGCCGACAACGATGAGCTGATGGGCGAAGGCGAAGGCGAGGAGGAGGATGAGTAATGGACTGGCTTTGATTACATGGCCTATCCGCAATTCTTGGTTTGGTTGGATCATTCTTACGCGACGATGCAAAGACTGGCACGGCGTTTTCCAGGCGCGCAACAAATTGAGAAGGTTTCTCCTGCGAGCCAGTATGCCAGTGTGGTTATGCTTCGCAAGCGGTGGACCACTTGAACGTGTTCTTTCAGCTCGCATTCCTTGTATGTTTCACGGCACCAAGGATTGTCTACCTACTCGGTAACCGAAGACAGGAATCTGGACGGTGAAAGACTACAGTCTCAAGTCCGCAAAACAGCAAAGGCTATTCTCATTCAAATCGAGTGCTTTCTTCGCCGAATGTAGTCTCACCAACATAACCGACTGAGTAAGCAGAGGGCGAAGACCGTGCACAATGGGGCATCGTCCATTGTGTCCATTGCTATGCCGACAGCAGAGGTAAGCCGTCTACATATGAAAACGGAAGGTATACTGCGTTAGTATATCCAGGCATGCTCATGGCAAAGCCCACCGGCCGATGCCCAAGGTTCATATGGTCACTATATATAAATTCCGCCTACAAGGTACAGTGCCTCTCCGTCCTGACTTGGTGGATGCTTTTGTGCCTAGACCCACCTATTGGTACCTACGTACAGAATACCGACTGGTATACGGAGTACGGAGTACGGAATACAGACTCTGCTTAAAAGCTACGTATCAAGGGCTCGGTACTGTGGTCTTTCCCCCAAGTCCTTCATATGAAACTCAGCGCCAACGAGTGTAAGTTGTAGGCGGCGGACGGTCACATTAACGAGACTCACCTATTCAGAGTAAATGGTACGGAGTACAGTCCCCAGGAAAACAAAAGGGTAGCTGGATTGGTCGCCACATGGCGTGTTTCGTTTGACGACTGCAAGGATACGAGGTACATAGGAGTATATTCCCGGCAGACAGGACATTGCACCCTAGCAGTAAAACGTCTTGGCACGCTCGGGAACGGCGCTGACTATAGGTAAGCATAAAGCCAGGTTAATGCTAGCCGGGGGGTTTACTGTACTGGTATATGCGGCCTCGCAGTTATAAAGAATAAGACCGACCCGGTATGAATGGATCCTCCAGCGCTGCGGGTCGCCACGTCAGGGCCGAAAGTAAGACTGTCGGGGGAACGAAGGATGCCGACATATACTGGATCGAGACGAGGACAATAAGTACAACCGGGACTGTGGGTCGAGGGCCGAATAAGCAGAAAACAAGCCAATCACGCACGGCTCAGACGGGACGTCTGAGCACGTTGTGTTTGAGAAGAACGATTGTTCGGCCAGAGTTCGTCTCCGGCCCGGCACCGTTCGAGCTAGGATTCGCGCGCGGCCAGTGTTTGGGGGACAGTCAGAGTGGTAGCGGTTTGTGAAGCTTTCCTGGCCGCAGTTGGGGCTATGGATATTTGTACTCCATGGTGGTAGACAGGGTTGTCTCGAATTCAGCAGCCGTCAGCAAGATCAGTCCAGGCACGTTTGCTTAATTTAGACGGAATGGATCCGACGCGTTGGTGGAGAGGATGAGGACGAGGCGAAGACGATGACTATGATGTTGGCAGAGATTGTATATTATCTTCGTCGACCCCGTACCTGCACGTTTTACATACGATTCACTCACTCACTGACACACCCGCTGGCTCACTGATTGCTTGACTAGCGATACCGCAGAAACGAACACGACCCAGCGACAGCGCAAGAAAACGTATCCCACACCATGTCGAGCCACCATATGCCATCCCATGGGTCGGCTTCGCAACACAACGCTCCCATCAGACCTCCCAACCCGTATAGCGAGGCCGACCAAATCAGACACAACTGGCAGCAGGCCAACCCTGAGCATGTCGGCGCCGGCAGTGATGCACTAGAGGTGACGGCTGCTCATCATCTAGCACAAGCACCTACAGCTGCTCATCATCTAGCACAAGCGCCTACAGCTGCTCATCATCTAGCACAAGCGCCTACAGCTGCTCATCATGCGTCAGCACCGTACGCCTCAGGGGCTCAGCACACACCAACCTCTTCCACACACGTCAACTATCCCGATTCGACGCGCAGTAGTTATCCCAGTTCGACACACGGCAGCTATCCCTCGACCCACGACGCCATGTCCGAACAGGACATTCCGACTCCTACCACAAAGTCGAGTTATCCGCCTTCGTCACTGTTCTCCCGCGCAGATACCCATTCTTCCTATACTGATCCATCCTTGCACTCGAACGCTCTCACCGGGTCGGAGGTCAGTCGGGGGAGCTCACTTGGCCATGTTGACGATCTTTCAAGTCTCTCGCATGACTCGGAGGCGTATCCAGAGTCTGACATCCTACAACCACATATGCAGCCCACCGCCGGGGCGAGTCACTTCCCCGGAGCATACGGCGACCATGACACGAACGTCGCCGCTTATCATGGGATGGGTGGTGACGAAGAAGACGACTATTATGGAGAAGATGAACACGGACTGCAACATGGCGACATGGACGAAGAGCACCCGGACAATTTCTTGGACATGGATGAAGAGCACCCGGATAACTTCTTGGAGATGCATTAGCGATGAGGAAGTCGTGGCGCCGTCGAGATGGGCCGGAGTCGCATTGAGCCAGGGTTTTGAATGGCCGCAAGGGCGAGGGCGAGGTAGAAGAGCCGGGCAAAGGAAGCAGCAAAGGCTCTTGGAGTGGGATCGTGACCATAGGCAACAACAAGTGCGTTCTTGGCTCACCATCCATCAGTGCCTTCATCCTATCGCATCTTGACTGCTCTGAGACGAGACACTTTGAAGCGGGACGCCTGGTCAGCCTGAGGAGGGATGGACCTGATTGTCATCAAGAAAGGGGGTGAACTACCCAAGTCCAAGTCGATCAGATGGTAATGTGGAGATGGGCAGCGACACCTTTATGTATCTTGGTCTGCAGAACTGATGAAGAATTCCCCAAAGACCAGCTGTATTGATACCCGAGACCGCAGTTCGGAGACCTGAAGGGATCAGAGGGATTCAACACAAGTTTATCAAGCCATGTTTTGCACAGTACGTTCCTGGTCTAGTGTCGTTGGTCTTCATCCTCGACGCTGGCATCGTCTCCCACACTCCCACCCTGCCGGATTGTACCACAAACTAATTCGCTTCCCCGCCTCGGGTCTGGGGACACCTAGGTATTGACATGACCTGACCGGAGTCATGGGCAGTCGCCCCTTTGCTGTGT
This sequence comes from Phialophora chinensis, assembly GCA_016109575.1. Lineage (NCBI taxonomy): Eukaryota > Fungi > Ascomycota > Eurotiomycetes > Chaetothyriales > Herpotrichiellaceae > Phialophora > Phialophora chinensis. The sequence continues at coordinate 365,889 of JADWPU010000016.1, forward strand.
TTACCCGAGGTTCTTACAAGGTTAGGACTCCAATCGAGGGGCTGGCTGGGCGACGGAGCAATACGGTACCCCGCCTGCTCTCCAGACATTTCGGAGACGACAGGGGGGTCATGTGTGTGTGTTCAGACAGCCAGGTCAAGAAGTTTCCACGAACTCTGTCGAACCATGGAACGTCGGAAATCGTCTTGCGGTCCCGTACTTAAAGTCTGGGACCTTCCTCATGCCGGCCCCTGTTCTCCCCTTCCCTCCCCGAGAGCATTCGGCCTTTCGTGTTCTTACCTGCATTCCCCGCGTAGTTAATTAATTGACCGTGAGCCCGACATCATCGACAATGGCGGACTACTCTAACCTCCCCGACTTCGACTCTCTGCCCAAGGTGGAGGGAATGCCTCAGGGCTGTGCGTGGGGCCTCTTCGACAAGGACGGCAAAAAGGACCATCTCGGCTGCTTGAACCTGCTTACCCCCAAGGTGATCCAGGAAGCGTTCAAAGAAGCGCGCGACGGCGTCTCCGTCTCGCTCAACTGGCCGATCGGCGCGATCAAGAAGCCCGGCTTCGCGAGGAAGGGCCTGGAACACAAAGTGCTGTCCTTCAAGGAGGGGCCGTTCGACCTGCACGGCTTCGACGACGAACTCGAGTTCAACACGCAATGTTCCTCCCAGTGGGACAGCCTGGTTCATTTTGCCCACCAGCCTACAGGGACGGGTTATAATGGTGTGAAACCTACGCGTGAACAACTGATCCAAGAGTTCGGCAACGTCGACCTCGACAAGGCCCTCCCCACGCTGAACCACTGGCACGACCGTGGCGGGCTGGTCGGCCGCGGCGTCCTCCTCGACTACCGTGCCTACGCCCAGGCCAAGGGCATCACGTACGACTGCTTCTCCTCGCACGCCATCTCGGTGCAGGACCTCGAGGCCGTGGCCAAGCACCAGGGCACCGAGTTCCGACACGGCGACATCCTCATCGTCCGGTCGGGATTCACCGAGGACCTGGGCGCGGCGACCGCGGAGGAGCAGGAACGCCTGCTGGGCACGCACAGGGCCGTGGGCGTCAAGGGCGTCAAGGAATCGGCCAAGTGGATCTGGAACCACCATTTCGCGGCCGTGGCGGGCGACGCCATTGCCTTTGAGCAGCTCCCGCCCATCCTCGAGGACGAGGGGGGCCGCGAAGGTGGCATCGGAGATCTTGGTAAGTTACATCAGCGAAGGAAGTATTAGCATACGAGGGCATGGGCATGGGCCCCCGTTTCTTGTCATGATTACTTGTTATGATGACTCTCACACACATACACGCACTAATCAAAAATATCTCACAGTCCTCCACCAGTACTTCCTCTCCCTGTTCGGCCTCAACATCGGCGAACTCTGGGACCTCAAAGCCCTAGGCGAACACTGCAAGAAGATCGGCCGGTATTCGTTCTTGCTCACGAGCGTGCCGCTCAACGTCCCCGGCGGGGTTGGAAGCCCGCCCAACGCCCTGGCCATCTTTTAGCTCGGACGTGAGGGAGCGGGCAGAGCTGAAGAATCAAGGATCGGGGCCGAAGGGAATGGCGTGGTGGAAACCGGGACCTGAATCTGAACGGACGACCACAGTATCCGCATTGGTAATTCAGATCCTGGATCTATGTACTTGAGCGTCTTGAAGACACTTGTGTGTTGGGGAAGAGGTACGAAAGCTCGCGGGATGAGCCTGACAAGTCCATCGCCGTGCCCTGCACTGCATCGCCTTGTAACGAGAATGCACAGTACATAATGCAGCACATGTATACTGTTTGAGTTTCCGGTGTCTAGGATCTACAGTAGTGTCTAGTTCATACAATACCCCCCGTGGCCTCGTCCTCCTCCTCCTCCTCCTCCTTTGTATACTAGCGTCAAAGTCACGCTCCCAGATCAGGTCCTGCAGGTAGCCCTCTCGTACGGTATGGGAGGGCTGTCCCATCTTCGACTTCGACTTCGCTTTCGCTTTCGCTTCATTGCCCCTCACACAGGCGGCGCATGGCCTTTAATTGTACCATGTGCCAGCGCCATGTATTCCGTACGCCAGGCCTCGCCCTGCCAGCAACGAGTTCCAGAGCTCCGACTCCGGAAGGGCTGAGATGGAGACAGCACCTTCGTTCCGTTTTCCGTGGCAAGATTCGGTGACAGTTCTACCACCTGCTGGGGCTCTTGAAATGCGCGCCGTTCCCGCTCCCAGCCTGCCAAAGGGATTATCAGGTCTCGTCTCAGCCACCACAATGCATCAATTCAGCCTACACAGGTACCCGCCTCCCTAACCGGGCCAACTCCCCGACAACACCCCCTCCACTCAAACCCCTCATTTCGCCCACGAACCCATCTGTAATCCTCTTGTGCAGAATTCCACTCCGTGCAAAGTACTCGAGGTATCCCCTACTTTCCACTCTGTCTAGGCCCTTCAGTTCCATCAGATTCACGTTGTTTGGAGCAGTGGCGGCGGGCCCGAGGGCCAGAACGCGCTCATCAGGCTTGCTATAAGGTTTTGGGAGGGGGAAGTCCGGATCACTGGGCGCCATGTGCTGTTTTTGGACGGCGCGCATTTGAGACAAGAGGAGTTCGAACGTCGGATGCGCAGGGGTATTGCTGCCCGATGTGCTGAAGAGGACCATTCCACCATTGACAAATGGACTCGCAGTGCCGGGGGTTGAGAACAAGAGGTTGGTGAACCGCTTCACCAGTGTGAATTGACGGGCGTGGATGATTTTATGCTCACTGTTGCGGTAAAGCGTCGGACCCATCCAGTGGTCTACCCCGTCTGCGGCGACAAGCACTGGCGGTCGAGGGTTCGCGCCTGGTTCGCTGAGCTCTCTGTACAGAGCTTGCCAGGCCGGAGAGGAGAGGTGGAAGTCCGCCGCGCCTTGTTGGGCGAGATCGTAGAGTGTAGCGTTGCTCTTCAGCGAGAGGGGTTTAGGGTGACTCTGGTTGAGTTTGAGGGTCTTCAGGACCGTTTCATTTGAGGCTACAGCGCGTTGGAGGAGGAGTTGGGTGAGATGGGGTTGGGTGTACATTTGCTCCGTGTCGGCTTCTGCGTGTCGGAGAGGTGCGTAGGACGACGTGTTGTTGACGTGTTCTTGGGCTGGAGACAATGGTCAATATGAAACTATGTCGAACAGGGCGACAGACTTACCCTCTGGAATGTTTAGGACAATCCACTGCTTCATATAAGCCATACTCATTGCCTGCAACATGAGAATACTCTTCCCACTGGCCCTCTCGCCAATAACCAGGTGCTTAACGAACTTGTTCGCACCATCCGCACCCTCGATATCCTGCATGTCCCTCGCAATTTTGATCGTCTCTTGTCTAATCAACGTCGCCGGTCTCCTAAACAAGCCCCAATTCTGCGTTGTCTTGAACGCCCTCGAATCTCTCAGTTGGTCCAACAACCCGCCATCCAGAGCCATCATCTGCCCGATAAATTTTTCCTCGGCTACATTTTCCTTACTCCATGTCTCCATGTCAGACACAGGTATGGCATTAGTATTGCTCAGAACGATCCGCCGCCTTTGAGCTCTGCGTTCTCCGACTGGGGGAAGCTTCGGCCGTTCGCGGGATTTTTTCTTTAGACGCGCGGATTGAGATTGGCGGGCGCGAGGTCCGCTTGAGCCCTGTTGGGTGGCTTTCTTCTTCAAGAGCGGAGATTTATATTGTGCTGCTGTGGTGTGGAAGGAGGTGCTCTGCATCCATGTCGCTGCAGCAATAGGGAGGTTTCTGGAGGCCGGGGACGATATTCGGAGCCGGGAGAGACATTCAGAGCATATCGAGAGGGACATGGCGCCCGTGGTCGGCTCCCGCCAAGATGAAATCGCGGTTGCAGTATGCGAAAGCTCGGTGGTTAGCTCGAACAGCAGCTTGAACTTGAATTGCATGAGAAAGTAAATTCACGCCGGCTCACCCTCTTTTGAGCCTGAGAGTGATGCCGCTCTATTATCCCTGTTCTGGGAGATGAGCGGCAGCCTCGTGTGCACGAGCACACGAGTAAAAGCGGCACTCAAGGACGGGAAAACCTCGGTTCAGCCTCGCCAGATTTTTGCGGAGAAGTTGGATCCTCGACAAGTTTTCCACCGCCATCCACACCGCATGTACCCAAGGTTTCAACAGTAACAGACATAATGGCGGACACAGTAATGGCGGAGACATCGGCCTCAGTACAGACACCCGGTTCGGTGCCCTCGAACAACGCTTCTTCGATGCCGGAGAGATTGTACGTCCTCTTCCTCTGCCATTCTTTCCTTCCATGTCCCACCTAGTAATAGGAATACTCACTCCTTCTTCAAGACCAACGACCGTCGAGAAACCTAGTCCTTACATATATGACCTCGGCTACCTTACCGCCGTGGACCCCAATCCTCTCCCAACAACAAGCACCCTCCTTGGCCAACCCACCACCGAACGCAACGAGTGCCTAAAATCCACGGCCCGCGATGGCGCCCAATCTCTCCTCAACGCTCTCCTAACCACCTGTCCCATTAGTTCCACCCCCGATGGCTTGATAATGACGCTCCCCGCTCCGCAGAATTATCTCCCGAGGTGGAAGCCGCTCCCGAAACCTAAAGCGCCCACAAAATGGGAACTTTTCGCCCGCAAGAAGGGTATTGGGAAGTATGGTGGAAGTCTCAAAGGCGGCGCCGCACAAGAAGATAGACGAAAGAATCTGGTGTACGATGAGGAGAGCGGCGAATGGGTCAAGAAATGGGGCTATAAAGGTGCGAACAAGAAAGAGGAGAGCCAATGGCTTGTCGAGCTGGATGATGAGAAAGTAAGGATGGAGAAGGAAGGCGCGGAGGCGGGAAAGAATGTGAGGACAGAGGGACGGAGGGAGCGAAAAGAGAGGGTCAAGAGACAGGAGCGGCGTCAAAGGGGCAACGAGAGAAGGATGAGGAAGGGTGGTGGTTGAGACGAAAGATTGGTTGAATGAGCAAAAGATTTATCATGACAAGAGTTGCATGGGGTTTTTGAGGCGTCTGTTCGTGTGCTGAAGCGCGGTATTTCCATTCTGCTCCAAAGCTACCTTATGCTGTGCATGGTGACAGATAAGAATGAGGCCGGTGAACTGGCCCAGACGGGGACGTCGGGAACAGGTACAAGGACAAGCCGGAGTTCGCTTCAGCACAGCTTCACGCTGCTCTCCGCCAGTACCAGAACCAGCCACGATCAAGTGAAATGAGGAGGAAAAGACTAAGACTCAGGACTGGCAAATGGGGGAGGAAAGCAACAGATTGGGGCATGCCTGCCCACAGGCGTCATTCAAGACCACCGCTAAACAACAATTCGGGTACTACGAACCCATGGCGACTCAGATACCCAATCTCTTTAGCTTTCCAATCTCGTTCACATTTCAATCAAGGCTTTGCAAAACGTCAACTTCTCAAACCCACCTAGTCATACAATGAGAGGTTTCCACCAGAGTTACCCCGTTTCCGTTCTCTGCGACTTCATATCCGCTGTCTTGACACCTCATGAAAGCTCATAGTCAACTGTCGGCCGAAGGAAGGGCCGCGTCCAATGCAAGAATAAACATCAATGCTGAACCCCAGGAAATGCAATCTAGATAATACATGATATATTCCGGAGCCCCAAATCACTCCTTCGTCGCGCCCTACATGCTTATCCAAGCATGGCATGCAACAGATAACTGAAATGCATTGGGTTGCTTCCTCTCCAGACTCGGAAACGAAATAGTGTTGTGGCAAAGAGTCTCACATCCGGATAGGAGAAAGTCCAGTCAGTTCTGGCAATTTCTGGTCGAGAGACAGCTTTTGAGGCTCCGGTGTGACAATCCGTTGTGGCACAGCAGGAACAGATTGACTTGGTCCATGCCCACTATTAGATCGATCCCTGGCACTTCCTCCTTGTGATAGACTCCGTTGTTTGGTCTTGGGCGCCATCGACTTGCGTTGTGCAGCGGCGTCCGCACTTCGCGGAGGGATCGGCTGGGCTGGGGGTGCTTGAGCTGGTTGTTGTTGGCTGCTCCCACTCGAAGAAATGGCCCTCTCGTCGACACCGAGGTCTTCGCTCTCATTGATTGAACCTTCCCGTTCATAGCGATACTCTTCTTCCAAGTATTCTTTCTCAGTCCAGCAACCCTGCCAGCAGTTCTTCCAGTCCATAACCAGGAACTGGAAACAAAAGGCATCGATCTTCAGACAGGGCTGGAAGCAGATACACAGATTGCGATAATCCATCTTGTTCTTGTCGGCATAGCTGTTCAAGAGGCTGAGATGACACGTGATGGCGAAGAGGAGGTAATAGTTGAAGGGCGGTAACCGCGACAACTCGTCTCGCAGCAACTGAGGCGCTGATGTCGCACCAGCGCATTGTGTGGCCACTTTGTTCTGCACGGCTTTCGGAAGGATCTCGTCTGGCAGCTCTCGCAACCACGATTTGAACATCGAGCCGATCGTGTTGATATCATATAGCTCGGGCTCGTCAAACAAGTTGATATCATACTCGGTGTCAAAGCGTCGCTGCCAGTGTTTCACATCTTTGCCGCTGCCGGGTATCCGATACAGACCTTCCTCCTCTGCACCGTTCATGTTCAAATAGCTGAAGAACGTGGTCAGCGAGAGTTGCAAGCGTCGAAGGAATATTGACTTACTCAATGCATCGCCAGGGCAATGCTGGCATCCAAAACTCTGTCTTGTCTTTGGATACCTCAAGGCGCCTTGCAATCCTCGTTTTGCGAGTTTGCTTGACTAGTGGCAGATTAATCGTGGTACACGTGTAATTGTCATCCGTGACCGTCGGCGTTTCGCGTTCATTGCTACTTCCGCTTCGTGTAATCTTCCCAAAGAAGCCCTTTCCAGCCTTGCCAATGCGATCACCCACACCTTTGCCTGTCTGCCCTATGTTGGAGAGAATTTGGAGCGTCGAGCCTTCTCTAAACGAGTGCGACATGGGCAAGTTGCCCGTCTGCCTCTCTTTTCTCGCAGACAGGAAATCGTCACGCGTTTGTCGATCTGCTGACCGGTTACGAATGGTTGCCCCAGCGTCCGGCCCAAAAGCTCTGTCGCGATGGTCAAACTTGATGGGTGCGGTCCTGGGGGACGTGTCGTCGATCCGGTCCATGCCCGAACTGGTGGTATCGAGTTGAAGATGACTGGGTGGCTGATTCTTTTGTTTGGGTGGCAGATCCTCCATCCTTACGGTCTTGGTCCTCGCGAGGATACCTCCGAATCTCGGCTTCAGCTTCTTGCCTGCTGCCGCTGGTTCTCCTGGGGCCTGAGCCAGTGTTGGCTCTGACATGGCTGGCGGGTTGTTTGCGTTTGCTGTACCATTGCTTGATCCAGCTTTCGGTAGCTCTGGCGTCGAACCTTGCTTCTTTACGGAATGAAGAGATCGGTCTTTTGAACTGGCGCGACTCCTTGCATTTGGCCGTTCTCCGGCTTCTGGAATGCTTGTTTCCGAGGCATGCAGCTTATGAGAGGATTTTGACGCCATGAGGTTGGAGAAGAAGCCCTTGGACGTGTCTCGGCCGTGCTTTGGAGACTGAGGAACAGGTGAGGGAGGGAGTTCAGGCATCGCTGTTATCTTGGGAGAACTTGACCCTGCCTGAGCTCCATCATCAGAAGCCGACACCTGGTGCGACATGAAAGATGGCGGAGGGCCTTGTAGAAAGGGCGATGTCGGCGCTGATCTCGGGGTGTGTGGAGTATGGGGAGAGCCCGTCGAGCGAGGGCTCAGTGTGGCAGGTGTTAGGCCATTGAATTCCTCATTGTTGTTAGGAGCCAAGTTGAGATGCGGCAAAGCCGGGGCTTTTGGCATGTCTGCAAACAAGCTCGTTTAGATGTCATTAACAGGGCCGACTGCGAGTAGCCGGCCGTCCTTTCACGTTGGACAAGGCGGTAGCTTGTGCCAGACCACCGGGACCTTGATATCCTCCGTCGGATGTATTGCCTGTCTGTACCACCTCTTTGCAATGACACAAATAGTTTCAAGTCCGACCGAAGGGTTTCCGAAAGCGACAGGTGATGAAGCCTCACAGGCGAGCAGGACTAGCTATTGGTGTAAGAGTGACCTTGTGTTTGTCGGTCCAAGCGCAGTCGGTGCAGGAGATATGTCCCAAACAATATGAACGACGGCTCCAGACGTTGGTGATGGGTCCTGGGAAGGTTATTTGCATCAAATCCCCGCGTCGACCGAATATCTCGTCCTAGAAAGCGTGGATATGGGTCTGTAGAGGTTGTACTTCGCGGGGAATCGTGAGCGGGCAAAGCCGTCAAGGCGCAAGTGAAGGAGTTGGCAACAGGCGATGTATGGAATTCCTGATCAATTCGCTTCCATTGCCGGACTTGCGTATGTTACAAATAGACTGTCAGGCTTGGCTGAGTGGCTTGCGAGGACAGCGGCTAACAAAGGAGGAATTTGGCAGGATCGAAGGAGCGACTGAACTGGAGGGCAAGGACGAACCACGCGGCCAAACTTCCAAAAACTAAAAGGGACGACCAAACCGGGTCCAAGAGAGGGATGGATCGCTATAAGCGTATAATACTGCACTGTTGGTGTGCGGATTGTAATGGCCTGCCGCTCGAGGGGTGTGGACGGTGGTGTGCAGACAAAAGTTACTGCAAGGACAGTCAAGCCCTAGTGGTGGAGCGGAACAAAGCGGTGAGAAGGAATGAGGGGACCTGCCAGGAACAAGACCGGAGCCAAGGGTGTCTGAGGAGTAGCCTGCGCGCTACTGGAGATGCCTGCTTTCTTCTTTGAGGTTGCGGGCGTTGCAGCAGGCGAAATACTTAGGGGATAGCCTGGATGCTCGGTCGGCGAAAGGTGGCTCAAGGGTAGTCAGATACATCGAGACCGTGCGCGTTCAGGTGTGCTGCGGGAGACTTGCAACATCAGGGTCCTCATTTCAGAGTAGTGGCATGAGATGATTTTCCTAGTCCACTCTGCTACTGCACGCTGTTCCCGGGTACTACAGTAAACACAGTGTGCCCATAACGCAAGAAGGTGGGGGAGTGAGTCGTAAGTGTGCATGAGAATGTGGATAAGGGCACTCAGAGCAGCCGGTGCAGACCCCTGTAGCAAGGCATCGGGGCCAGGAATTAGTTAATCCTTGAGACGGCGTGGACGATTGCGACAGCCATGTTCAAACACGGAGATCATCTGATGAAGCAAGACTCGCTTCGAGAGCGTGTTTTGGCGCCAAATAGGTTCGTGGCCGGCTCCCATCATATTGGTTTCGTCGTAAGCTTAACTCGCAGCACAACAAGAGACACCGAGCTGGGTACCTAATCATACCAGCCCTGGGCACCATGGGCAACGAAGGGCGGTGCCACCGCCGCAGAGAGATAGCCAGGGGTAGAGAGACATGCAGGCGGCTACACCCGGAGTGCCAGAGAAACAGCCGATGAAATAGGCAAGGATTGGAAGCTAAACATGCAGGACAAAGAGAAAATCGAAGACAGGGCTTGAGATGCGCAAGATTCAAAGATCCGGTCTAACCTCGAACAGACGAACACGAACGGCCACCGTCTCTTCCAGGGATCGAGATCGCTCGGGACCTTCCAAATACCTCGGAAAGTGATAATTGAACCCAAGGGCACCGGAGAGGTGAGACTAATTGATGTCAGCCTGAGGACGTCGTCGATCGGTGGTTACTCGTCAGGCTCCCCGGGCTTTAGAGCGCCAAGCAAGAACCAGGCACATTTCCAGAGTTTCCCGAAAACGGTGACATGCTGCCTCCACAGAGCTTTCTGACCTCGATTATCAACAGCTACCAAATCTTACTCTCGAAACCTCATTATCCCGGCGTTGACTCCACGTGAGTAGCTCTGGCTCGATGTCACTTGTGGCGGGACCTGGGGTTGGAGGTTCGGTCTCCGCGTCCGAGACGCCCCTGGAAGACCTCCATCTGGCTGTGGACAAACACGTGAAATATATCCAGGCTTTGGACACTGTGCGTGCATGTGAGTAACTTGTCGCCGCAGAGTATTGATGGTTTGCCAGCGCAAAGATGAGCTCGATTATTGGTTAACCGAACACCTGAGATTGAACGGCGTTTACTGGGGCCTGACCGCACTTCATCTTCTCCATCATCCAGAAGTCTTGCCCCGTGACAAGACCCTGGAATTTGTCTTCGCTTGTCAGAACTTAGATGGCGGCTTCGGTGCTGCCCCCGGCCATGACTCTCACATGCTATACACCGTCAGTGCCGTCCAAATCCTCGCGACAGTCGACGGGTTAGGAGACTTGGAAGAACGGGAGAGAGGCGGGCAGGAGCGTATCGCCAAATGCAAGCCTTTCTGTTCCCAAACTGATAACTCTGATCGCTAACACGCACTGCTGCAGTTATTGCCAGCCTGCAAAACACCGAGACTGGCACGTTTGCCGGAGATGAGTGGGGAGAAACTGACACCCGATTCCTTTATGGGGCTTTCAATGCCCTCTCGATTCTTAACATGATGCATCTGGTCGATGTCGACAAAGCAGTTTCTTACATTCAAGCCTGCGCAAACTTCGACGGAGGCTTCGGTAGATCGCCCGGAGAAGAATCTCATTCCGGTCAAATATTCACCTGCGTTGGAGCTTTGACAATTGCCCGAAGACTCGACATAGTGGATCACGAGCGGCTGGCTGCTTGGTTGAGTGAAAGACAACTCCCCAATGGCGGACTGAACGGCCGACCTGAAAAACTTGAAGATGTCTGCTACAGTTGGTGGGTACTGAGTAGTATCGCAATGCTGGGGAAACTCCATTGGATCGATGCGTCCAAATTGATCACATTCATTCTGAAATGTCAGGATGCCGACCAGGGAGGAATTGCAGACAGACCTGGGGATATGGTGGACGTCTTCCACACAGTGTTTGGAATCGCAGGCTTGAGCCTCTTGGGTTATCCAAGCCTTGCCGAGGTCGACCCTGTCTAGTAAGTGTATAGAGCAGCCTTTTGGAATCTGGACTGATGTATCGCTCTAGCTGTATGCCCAAGACAGTCACTCGAGCCTTGCCATACTGGCAATCATGACCAGGCGAGGGTCGAAGCCTACCTCTCGCAATCTAATAACCCACTTGACTTTGCCTGTGAGAGATGGGATACAATGCGAGAGGAGAGAAACGTCCACCACTGCCTATTTCCGCTTCATCACACTACTGTCCCCGCTTTAGAGGGAGTATAGACTTGGTGGCACATTCAAAAGAGAGAACATGGGTCGGAACCCGAAAACTCACTGAGGTGAGAGGCATGTTTGACGTTGCTTTAGCTAGGGGCGGCGGCATTCGCTGCCACTCTCTCGCAACGATACGCCGAGTTATAGGCTGCGATGATGAATGGGTCCTGCCTTCCTAACGGTGTTCCGATGACGAGGTGGGTGGTTGGTCGGGCTTTCCTGTGTCGTGCTTGACTGCATCTTTTTCTCATTTATGATTTATCAATGCAACTCTTGCTCCAACCATTTCCGTCGTCAGCCACTTCTCTCCTTTGGTCGTGCCTCCATTCTCTCTTTCTTACTCACATCGTCGCCCTGCTTGGACTGCAGGAGGGAGACACTTTGGGCTGCGTCTTGTCCGTCTTTGAGCTTTCCCGGTTTTTCAGTCGTTGTTCTGATCTTCATTTGCTGTTTCCCTTTTCTCAGACTTCAGTCACGCCCACAGCTCACCGGTGCCGTCATGGCCCAGGACTTGCTCAAATGCAGCATTTGTTCCAAACAGCCCTCCTTCAGTGATACCTCTCATTTGCTCACCCATGTCAGTTCCAAGGGTCACCTCTCCGAATGGCACAAACTCCAAGTACGGAGCTTTCAAGACATTGCCGCTGCTATAGCTCTGTCCAACTACAATCAATGGTGCCAGCAACATGACATTGACCGACTACTCTCCGAGAGACTGCAAATGAAAGAGGACAAGCAGGCTAAAAAGAGAAGAACTACTACTACACGGAATACTTCTGGACCAAAACTGGTTCCCATCGACCATGAGCTGCTCGATCCACCAGTGCCTTCCAAAAGAGCAGGAAAATCAAAGAAGCAGAACCAGAAGAGAGGGACCCGTGGCAGACAACAACGGGAGGATGACGACGGAAGTGATCTGGATTTCAGTCCTGTCAGACGTTCTAGGTGAATATCTCTCCACAGCTATCTTTCCGGTACTGACGGTGTGCTCTCAGGCGCAAAGCACAGCGACCCCAAACCTCATCTCCGCTCAAGCGGTCCCAAGTCTCTAACGGAGCATATCCTTCTCTTGATGACTATCCAACTGAGGACGATCCCCCGGTACCACTTCAGGTTCTTGCCACACCCGAGCATATGAAGCTCAAGGGGATTGTGTGGCCCGGCATGGATCTCTTCGATGCAGCCACACAGGAGATGCAGCAGAAGAGAAACCAGAAGAAAGATGCATCTGTTCTCAGACGCATGGAGAGACTCGCCGCGTTGGTTGAGCCCACCGAGGTCGTCTACTCTCCCAACGGCGACAGTATGTTGAAAGCAAGACATATTGATGACCTGGAAGATGCGAGCAGCCTCATCGAGGGTGAGACTCCGGTCTCTAAGGTAGAACAACCCCGACCACGCAAGAGGAAGCCACTTGCCGAGAGAGACGCCAACGTTCCCCGGTCCATGAAACGCAAGGTCAAAGCCAGTACTCTAAATGAATACGACGATCTGCCCTTTGCTCATGGACTACCGCCTCTTCCGCACCTGCCAAGCTCTTCCACCGGAGAGCCATATGGTGCAAGCTGTCGCTTCTTTCCAATGGAGGATGGAGATATCAAACCGTCTATTGAATCCCTTGCTCCTCGCAAACGACCACCACCTCAATTTGAGATCTTCACTGATGGGAGTCCAAGGCGTCACTTGACTGCTGTCATGAGTGGAACCAGGAACCCACTTCAGCCTGGGCCTCGCGTGTATGGCAATGGCTCTTTCCAACAACTGCCAAAGGTCTCTCCAGCCTGGTTACAACCACAATACCAGTCAGCGTTACAATATACAGACTCTTATGCGGCCTACCGCCCAGTGAGTCGTCAGTATCAGCCTTTCTACGAACCGAGTATTGCCAATGAGAACGATCTTCCAATGGCTGAAGCCCAATTCGCCTTCCGAGCGCCGTCTGCAAATCCTTTGGCATGGAAATCTCCACTTCGACCAGCGATTGTGTCTGGGTTGTCTCCGGGAGGGTCACCTTTCGGCAGCTTCCTTGGCATCTTCCCTGGTGGCTCGCCTGGTGATGACCCGTTCTTAAGCACCAAAAACCCTCTGGCCGGAGCACTGGTCCAATTCGAAGACGACAAGCATCTTCTGGCATCCAAAGGACACTCCGATTCCCCATCCGATCCAGGGTTGTCCAACCAGACCGAAGTCTGAACTCAGTTCATGTCGGAACGATGATATCTCATTTAACGCAGGAGCAGAAGATTGAAGCAGAAAAAGCACAGATTATCTCGGTCCTTGGCACCAATACCCCAGAGAGCAAAGCAGACAATATACTGGGCATAGGTACGACCGACTCTCGCACGCTCTCTCGTTGGAAGCTATACCCGATCTCATGTATCAGTTGCTCTCGGGCATACACAATGTCGTTGGAGCTCAGAGGATGGTGGCATGGGAGATGAGTAGCCCATGATCATATTGGAGGGCAATTCACTTCTTGAAGGAAGCATTGATTCGATGTGCACGGGGATACATAGACGTGTGTAAGAGCAGGCGATCCTGGAAGCATTTGCTAGACGTACAATGTCGAGGAGTATTAGTTTTGTACGTTGCCGACGTGCCACGTTTCCAAGTGGTGCTTTCCATATATATCACTGGCTTCGCTCCTGCAACCGCCTTCTAACCTCAGTGCTACTGATCTTGCTGTCGAATGTGTCCTTTTGCCGTACCGTTTCTCCTTCATCTTCCGAGCCCACACTAGCATCCAGGATACCGACCTCAAACACCTCCAGCTCCTTCCATCCTTTCTCCTTTCGTTTATCGTTGACAGCCTTCCCACCGGCTCGTGTCTCAGCTGAGATGACAAGTGCGGAGATGTCGGGATCTGTTATGGTAGGCCCAAAGGGATCGGATATTTGGGTATAGTTAACGGTGATACTCGCTTCGATACCCGGGATCGGCTGAAGAGATTTGTATATCACGCGTACGACCCTCCCGTTCGGCCCCGGGCGGTCGATATACTCCGTTGTTCTCAACCCATTTGCCCCAGAATTAGGGCTTGCTTTCCTTGGGTAAAACGCCAGTATGGAGTCGACAAATTCTGCCGTACGTTCTTGCCTTGCTGACCAGGATTCGACATACGAGCCGTATTTCTTGTTCACCAGTAACTCGTCGCCGGTTATGCCGACCGTTATCAAGCGGGAGCCTGTGTCAAGGTCGGCGGCGAGGATTGTGCCAGTTAGGAGGAGTTTGTGTCCGATGTGTAAGTGGTCGAATGTGCCTCCTACAGCGACGGATGCGTGAGACGTCACTGGAGCATGTCCCTCGCTCGTCGAAGAAGGGCCCGGAGCACTCGCAGAGGGATGAACTATAGCCGGTCCACTTGGCAATCTCACAGTAGGCGGAGGCTCGTCCTTCAGCTTGCTTCCCCACGTGCTGAGAAACTGCTTGAGATGAGCCTCTCCGGTCTCGCCTTCGACAGAGTAGATCGTCTTATAAGTTCGGTCCGACAGAACCAACGTGTCGATGTCTACGATCGGCCCAGAGAGGGGTTGCTTGCCAATGAGTTTCTGCGGCATGTCATCCACCCGGGCTTCCAGGATGAAAATCCGAATGTCGATGCCGGAGGGGAAATCGAGGTCGACATTCTGCGCCGAAGCAACGGAGGTGATTAGACTGTATGCCTGTTTCAACAGGTTCTGAATGGGCCCGAAGATGGCCGAGCGGCATGTATTTGTCGAAAGCGGATAGGAGGAGGACAAGACCAGGGCGATGTCCAGACGGCTGACAGCGGCTTTGTCCTGGGGAAGCAGTTTGGGGAGGAGGGATTCAAATGTGCTTTTGTAGGAGGATTTGAATGAGGAGGGGGTTGACGAGATGTCCAAGGCTGGTAGTAGAAGGAGCGATGTCACGTCTGCCATTGTTCAGGACGGGTCTGACGTGGAGGTGGTGATTCACGTTTCCTATCGAGGATGTCGTCCTGTACTTGTGTTAAAGCAACGAACCTATTGTCATCTTGGTCGTATCTCAAACGACCTTCACTTCTGGCTCTTCACGATGATACCGAGGTGTGAACCGGCTGGAGCGGCCTTTGGCCCAATAGGCGCCGGGCAGCCTCTAGAGCCTCCGTCCCCTCCAGGTCCGCGCCTAGCGGCTGACATTTGGGGAGCCTTAACCCCCCGAAGCAAGGCCGACGGTGACAGAACAACACAGGCGTCGCTACCGTCCTCGAAACTTTGTACGCAGATAAAATTACCCGCATGTGCGGATGAGCATTTGAGTGGCCCGGCGGGATTCTACTGACATGCCATTCCACATCCCTCACCATCACCATACCCTCTCCGATACTCAGTACAACCACGACAACTTCTACAGTGCTGCGAACGCCATCTACTCTGCCGGCCAGACTCTGAGCTCCGTTGGCGCCCCGAACCCTCAATACCTGGACAACAACCAAAACACGCCCACCACGGCGCCCGACTCCAGATCCTACCTCCCTCTATCCCAACCGAACACGAACGGGAATGGCACCGTGATCCCATACCGCCCTGGTCCTGCTCCGTCTTCCTACCAGAGTGTCCAAGAGGCCCAGCCCGGCCAGTACCAGCCAGGGCTGCGGCGCTCCCTTACGGTTGGGCGTCAACAGGCCGAAGAACTGCATCTCAACCCGCAAGGCAGTGCCATGAGTGACGTCCACCACTATGGCGCGCCGCCCGCATACTCGGGAGATGGGCTGTCGATAAAGATTGAGCCGTCAACGCCTCAGCATCCCACCAGCGCTGCCAGCCAGCCGATTCCTGGCACCTTACAGCCCGGCGGTCTTGCGAGCAGACCAGCGCCGCTGGGAGCAAGCGGTACAGCCCCGTCTTTACCTACCCTGCCTCAGATCGCGACACAGTTGCAGCAGCCTCCTCTTTCTGCGAGACCGATGACCTTGAATCACACCCATTCGTACTCGAGATCTAGTCCTGGCGTCATGGATCAGCCCAAGTACAAGCCCTTCTCGAATACTCCGGAACAGTCGAAATTCGCCTCAACACCAAACTCATACATGCCACAGACTCCTCTGGGACCTTCTTCATATTCTCCCCTCGGCCTGGCAGACATCAGACAGAGGACGGACCCCACCTTCTCGGACACCCCTTTCAGTCCTGGCGTCGCCCAAGAGACTGAGGTCTCGCCATATCCGCAAAATAGCAATTACAACGCGCCTTGGCCCATATATGCTGTGGATTGGTGCAAGTGGCCGCCGCGGTCGGGCAGTGGGTCGTCTGGAAAGGTGGCCATTGGAAGTTATCTAGAGGATAACCACAATTATGTGAGTTGCGTCGCGATGTACGAAGGTCAACAGTGTGACTGACAAGTTTCAGATCCAAATATTAGACACGCAGAGGTCACAAATAGACCCAGACAACCCGCATGGTGAACGAGGGTTGGAGTTTATCAAAGCAGCAGAAGCAACACATGCATACCCTGTGACTAGGATATTGTGGGAGCCGCCGTCGTCGAACAAGCAGACTACTGACCTGCTTGCAACATCTGGCGACCACCTACGGCTGTGGTCCCTTCCGAACGACCAGCACTCATACCAGACGAATTCAATAACGCGGTCAGCGAGCACAAAGACGCCGCCGTTACAGAAGTTATCTCCGCTCGCTTTGCTGTCGAATTCAAAGTCTCCGGAACACACCGCGCCGATCACGTCCCTAGATTGGAACGTCGTACAACCGTCGCTCATCATCACTTCGTCGATAGACACCACATGTACCATCTGGGATATTCCCACTTTGACGGCCAAAACGCAGCTCATTGCTCATGACAAGGAGGTCTACGACGTGCGGTTCTGCGCAAACAGCGTCGACGTCTTTGTCTCGTGTGGTGCGGACGGTAGTGTGAGGATGTTCGATCTGAGAAGTCTCGAACACAGTACGATCATCTACGAGCCCTCGGAGAAGCAACAACAGCAGGAGAAGAACTGTAAGGCCTCATCCCATCAAATTCTCCTATTCAACCATACTGACATTCCACAGCTCAGCTTGATGCCCTCTCCTCCTCCCCAACCCGCGCCTCTGGCTCCGGTGGTCCTTCAGCACTCCCCTTTCCCCCTCCTCTCCTCCGCATTGCTGCTTCCCCCCACGACGCACACCTCCTCGCCACCTTTAGCCAAGACTCGCCTTTAATCCGGGTGCTCGACGTCCGCCAACCCGGGCAAGCGCTCCTCGAACTCAAGGGTCATGGCGCGTCTGTGAATTGCATTGATTGGAGTAACACCCAAAGAGGGGTGCTTGCGTCCGGGGCGGATGATTGTTGTGTTTTGCTGTGGGACCTGATGGGAAGCAGTGCCAGTACGGGTGCGGCGGCCGGCGGAGTAGGGCAGGGCGCTACTGCTGGACAGGTGCAGGGTCAGGGCCAGGAACGAGGGCCGAGTGCTGTGTGGGACTGTAAGTTTGAGGTTAGCAATCTGAGTTGGGCGCCCACAATGGGAACATTGGGAGTCTGTGGTGGACGCGGGTTTTGGGGTGTGCAGCTGTGACGGAACGAGATGTGATATATGATCCTTCCCAGGTCGACAGCCGGAGTCTGGGGGCATGAGCATGAGCATGAGCATGAGCATGAGCATGAGCATGAGCATGAGCATGAGCAGAGGCGCCGCGGTGTATTTCTGGCTTAACCAGGACGACATGGAGGAATAATGTCATGTCCCAGCCAAGCACGACAGGAGATGTGTATGCACCTATTTGGCCTGAATGACCGAGGGACTATGAGGTCCCATGTCGAAGAATACGACTCCTCCTGGGCCTCTTGATATGTCCTTTTCACAGCATGTTGCAGTATATCGCAGTATGGAGGTACAACTCAAAGCGGATTTCAGGGACCTAGATGCCAGCACCCTAGAGAACCGGTGGCGGAGCTGGAGATGCCGATCTCGAGCGGATCAGTCGGGCATAGACCTGAAGTGAATGCGGAGGTGAAATGTGGACGTGGATGTAAATGTGAATGTACCTGCGAGCGCGAAGGTCTTCAGAAGGTCGACACTGTAACGACGAAAAGTCGGCGGCGCGAGGGTGTCCAACGTTGGGCGTGTTTATCCTCAACAACTGCAGACCCTTCTTGTGATATACATTAATAGGCACCGGTCAGAATCGGACGAGTTGGGAGCTTCACTGTCTCACGTATTTTGGAAAAACAGGGGGCCTTGCAATGTTTCGAACAACTGAGCACCGAGCCACAGCAGGGCACAGACTGTACACATATTTGAACCATGGCGTCGCTACAGTACAGTATTCCACGACTCTGCAAGTCCGTACATTGACTAATAGTACCGCGAGAGGGGCAAACAGTGGTCTACGCTTTGATTTGACGATTCATCTCGCTGTATCTTCTCTCAATGGGTGTGCCATGCCTATCAGTAGGTCTGGCCGGCACTGTCTTTGGTGTTCATTGTTGCTCAGCTTCGCAAGGCATGTGCCTGTCGTCTTCCAGGGACATGTATGTATGGATGATCCCGGTGCTGTGATCAGTAGTAAGTCCTTGTCTTCACTAACCAGGCTTGGGGAATGGAGTTCGGAGGGGATAGTTGTGTGTGTGTGTGTGTGTGTGTGTGCGCGGCCGGGCTTGGAAGAAACGCTGTCTCGGATTCGTGCACAAGAGGAATATCTTGCTTACTGCAATGAGAATGTCCCTAGCCATCTCTGGAGCGGTTTCTGGTCATCAACTTGATTGTTCTCGCCCTCCTATTCACCATCTTGCTCGCTCTCGCTCTCGCTTTCAATCTCAATCTCAAACTGTTCCTCTTCCTCCTCTGCGAACGGATTTTCAGGCCGAGCGTCCTCCTCGTCACTCTCCAGCCCGTTCTCCTCTGCGAATTCATCTGAATCGTGCTCCTGTTCCTGCTCCTGATTCTCTAACTCGGCTGCCCATCGATCTTCCTCATCCCCCTCCTGCCACGCCTCCTCGTCAGAGTCAGGTTCGTTCACCCCCACGGGACGCCGAGCCTCCCACTCGTGCACGAGCCGCAACGTCTCGCTGGCCGACAAGTCCATCGGGATGCCTGCGCGCCGCAGCCACGAAACACGGACGGCCGAACGATTGTTTGTGATGGACGCGAAGTCTCCTGAAACGCGTAGGTCTCGCGGGTTAGGTCGCAGAGTGCGTTGTTTGTTAGGTCTCCAGGTGATGGTCTTGACGTAGTACTCGTTCGTCCCCGGCTTGGTCTCGTCTCTCAACCAGCGCTCGTCTTCCCATGTCGAACTCCCGCTCCAGAAGCTCACCTTACAATCCTCGGCGCGGGCAGACATGATCGACCCGTCCTGTCGCCTGAAGTGCCAATGCTTCACCATCCCGCTGGCGATCTGGTCAATCTGACCCTTCTTCCGCTGTAGGCTCTCGATCTCGACGCACAGCTCCCTCAGACTGGACGGAAAGCGGCACTCCCTCACCCAAGTCGAGTCGACATGCAGCCGGGCGTCATCCTCCCATGACCACCAGTCGTGATGGCGGATCGTCACTGTGATCTTGCGCGGGAAGAAATTTCTCATCCGCAGGATCGAGCTGAGCTGGTCGCCGGGTTCGAGGTAGCACAGCTGTGCAAAGACTCTGACGTGAGAGATTTCCACTTCCCCATGGGCAGCAACGAGACGGTTGAGAAAAGGCTGAAACTTCGGCACCGTCATGCGCTGTCGGTCATCTGGTCGCCGGCCCGCCCACGCCAGATATAAGGTGTGCGTAGCACTAACCCAGGGTCGGAACCAGTCTGCGAAAGCGTTTTTGGTCAGCCGATGCCGACATGGGTTATACGGGGGGGAACACCACGCTAATCGTAGTTATGTAGACGGACTTACTCTCCATGTAGATGCGCTGGCACGTTCGGAGGAGAGCCGTATCGGCCACATGAGGAGCGCTGTAGCCCGGCCGGACATAGGAGCTGTCATTGTCCCAGAGTCTGGCCGGATTGTTCGACTCGTAGCAGTTGAGCACGAACGTGCAGATCTTGTCGCGGACTTCGCCAGGGAAGGATGCGAACAGGCAAGACCCGTGCTGGTCGTCGCGAGGAAGTTGGAAGACGCTGATGTGATTCATCTGGACAATTGGCAAAAGGCAGCCCGCGCAGCCTGTGTATCTGTGCTGGGTTCAAACTATTGGGCGGAAACCACACATTACCACAACCTTCAAGTTCACAAAGTCATGACAACCGAGATCATAGTGGACTTGGGGAATTGGCTTTGGGGATACCGAATATATTAGTCAATCAAGACGTGAAGACGAGGCAGAATATTCTGATCAGGCACCTGCGGCGCCCTGCCTGGAATTGACCACGTGTGGCCCCATGGCAGCTTGCTAGACTAGATATGCCAACACAGCTTTCAATTCGTGTCGCGGCAGAGGCTAACGGAGGCAGGCGAGGAGGCAAGCAGGGATCTTTGGTATGGTCGCAGCACGACAAGGCTATGCAGCGCTCTGAGAGACCAGGGCTCCCCATCGATGGCTTTGCTCGATGTCGCTCTCCCATTGGCTCTGCGTCGACGTCCTTTGGGCCCGCTAGAGTCGGAGTCGGGGTAAGCCACACTTTCACTATGCGGCAGCACAAGGATTGCAATGCAATGCGGGCTCAAATCGTTGTATCATTCTAGCATGCAACTCGTTCTATGATCTCTAGGCCTATGCAAGGACAAAACTCCAGCTCGATTGCTCGAGCAACGCGCCCCTGGAAATGCAGCATGTGAGAGCTTTGCCCGTGGAGACTGACCATAGCGTTTTAACATGTTACCTGCGGCCTGAGCCATTCAGGTTGTCTCTCCAGGAGGAAATTGTTACCTCACTCCGTTAGATTCGAGACCCGCGTCTCAGTTGGCCTTCACTTTCCCGTTAGCCACGATGCCATTTCCCTCCAGCGTGCTCGCCCTGCTCAAGGAGTAAGAGATACTGGCTCGTCGCTTCCTCTCGCTCTTGGAATTGACGAAGATCGCTCTCTCCGCAGCTTTCAACGCCTCATCAATGAGAATGACGGGCGCTGAGATCCAGAGCACCGCATACCACTCGTCCCAGCCCAGCGCTTCGATAGAGAACAAGCTTCTCAGGATCGGGGTGTACAAGATGCCAAAATGAAGAATCATTGACAGGCAAATGGCGTAGATGAGCTTCATGTTCTTCCACAACGGCAATTGAAGGAGCGACTCGGACGAGGAGAGCGCATTCATCGCGTTGAACATTTCTATGACGACGAGAATCGAAAGCGAAACAGTCGATGCCGTCCGGGTTGCGATGGAAGAGGCCGAGAAGATCGCACAGTCGACACCCTCGAATAGTGGGTTGACAGGCGAGCATTTGTGGAAGTTGCGCAGTTGGGAGAAGTTGAGTTGTGGTCCTTGAGAGGAGAGCATGAGGTACCATGCATATCCAAACACCGTCGCTGCCCCTACGTAAGTGCCAACCACCATGTATCTGAAGAACAGCCACCCAGAGACAAGCGGTTCGTCGCGCTTTCTCGGGCTACGGCGCATTACATCGTGGTCGGGGGGGTTAAACGACAGTGCTGTTGCCGGAAGTCCATCTGTGACGAGGTTCACCCAGAGGAGCTGCACGGGGATCAACGCCTCCGGGAGGCCCAGAGCGGCGGTGAGGAAGATGGAGACAACCTCGCCGATGTTGGACGAGATGAGATACCGAATGAACTGTTGGGTGTTGCTGTAGATCGATCGCCCTTCCTCGATGGCTAGCTCGATGGTTGCGAAGTTGTCGTCCGCCAGGACCATATCGGCGGCCAACTTGGCAACATCGGTACCTGAGCCCATAGCGACGCCGATGTCCGACTTTTTCAACGCGGGAGCATCATTGACACCGTCGCCGGTCATGGCCACGACTTCACCGGCCTCTTGGAGCAAGTCAACGAGCTTGGATTTGTGGCTTGGTTCGACGCGGGAGAAGAGCGAAGCAGTTTTCGCCGCTTCTAGCTTCTCAGTCTCGGAAAGAGAGTCGAATTGGCGGCCAGTATAGCTCTTTCCAGTAAGATCCTCGTCCTGATAGAAGACACCGATCTGTTTGCAGATTGTCTCTGCGGTATTCTGGTTGTCACCGGTGATGACAATCACTCGGATTCCTGCCTCCCTGCATTTTCTGATCGAGTCGGCGACTTCAGGGCGAGGCGGATCGAGCATGCCCACGAGACCAATCAAGGTCATCTTCTGTTCCAGCTGGACGTATTCCTTACTGCTCTTGGCGTTTTCGAGCAACTTGTTGCCGCCGACATTCTCGACGCTTGCGAGAGCGAGAACCCGTAGACCGCGGCGGCCATACTCGACCACTTCTTCACCGATCAGGCGTAGATGTCGCTTTGTGATGGGCACTCTATTACCATTTGACCCCAGGACCACATGCGAACAACGCTCAATGATGGATTCCGGAGCTCCCTTGACGAGCAATTTCTGGGTTTCACCAGTTCCAGCCAGGACCGACATGCTCTTTCGATCTCTTGAAAACTCATACATGGCTTGCAGAGGGAGTCTGTCTTCGTAGTATTTGCTGATAAAGTGGACTTTTTCGCCGGCCGACAGACCGTTTCGAGTTTGGTTCACCGCAACGTCGTCGGTTCCAATCTTTTCGACCAGGACACGGAGAGCTCCCTCGGTCGGCTCGCCAATGATTGTATAGGTGTTCGACTTGGCGTCATACGACAAATGAGACTCATTGCATAGCGCCAACACCTCCGACATTTGTCTGAGCGTCTTCGATGTTGCAGCGGCGTCCTTGAGAGCCTTGCCGTTCTGGATCAGGTCACCCATAGGAGCAAACGTGGTCCCTTTGACCTCGATCTCGTCAAGATCGGTACCGGCTTCATTGAGATACACAATTTTCTCCACGCTCATCTGGTTGGTTGTGAGGGTGCCGGTCTTGTCAGAGCAGATCACACTGCAGCTACCCAAGGTCTCCACGGAGGGTAGGCTCCTTACGATAGCGTTCTTGGCTGCCATTTTCCGGGTCCCCAGCGCAAGGCAAGTGGTGATGACTACGGCAAGGCCTTCTGGGATTGCTGCAACACCCAGCGAGACGGCGATTTTCAGGTAATAGATTGCGCCCTTTGCCCAGCTTCCACCGTGCGAAGGGTCGTTGAAATGTTGAATGTTGATCAACCAGACCAGGATGCAGATGACCGTAATGACCTTTGCAAGGGTGTCGCCGAAGTCGTTGAGTTTCTCTTTGAGGGGTGTGGGCTCCGAGATCTGCGAGGTAATGCTCTCATGGATATCGCCAATGGCTGTGGAACTGCCAGTGAGAACTACGATAGCAGTAGCATGTCCAGCCACGACGGTTGTTCCAGAGAAGAGCATGTTGATCTGATCTTGCTTGACGGCTTGGGCATCCTTGATCGCCTTGCATTCCTTGCTCACGCTCTCGCTCTCACCTGTGAGGATGGCCTGGTCAACCGAGAAACTATTGCTCTGGATCGACAGCAGCCGGCAGTCTGCCGGTACACGATCCCCGATAGCGATTGTAACGATGTCTCCAGGCACCAGCTCGTCCGCCTTAATTTTCTGAACGCGTCCATCTCGAATCACCTTGGCCTCGTTTGCGGAGTATTCCTGCAAGGCTGCAATCGCCTTCTCGGCGCTGCTCTCTTGGGTGACACCGACGATCGCGTTAAGAATGAGGATTGTCAGAATCTTCCGCTCTGTCAGTCTTCGCCGGCACATATAGACATGTTTATGGAACGTACCACCACTGGATCCACGAACGCAGTCCAATCATCCGACTCTTCGAACAAGGCCAAGACAAAAGATATGGCAGCCGAACCCAGCAATATCAAAACCAATTGATCCTTAAACTGTTCGAGCACCAGCTGCCAGAGGGGCGTAGGCGGGTCTTCGGGGAGAGCTGAGTTGAACAGTTAGTGTCTTTGCTTCGAATCCTCTTGCGCCTACACTCACAGTTGCTCCCGTATCTCGTTCTTGATTGCGCAACTTGCGCAGACGACAGACCGGCTGTTTCAGTGACGTGGAAGTGATGGAGCACCTCCGACGTCGAGTGTACATACGCTTGCTCCATGTTGGAATTGTCAAGAAGCGGACGACTATGTGAGAGAAAGGAAATCTGGGAAGCCGCGACGCGAGCTGGATAGATCCATGCACCACGACCAGTCCTTAGTTTATTCCAAAAGTGAAGTCCCAGAGACGTATTGGAAATCTATTCTTACACTACAGCGCGGCAAAAGAGTGACTGGATTTTGCAGTGAAAGAAACTCACTCATGCCCCACGTGCTTCGCGGAGAACTGGACACGGTGGACTTTAAAGAAATCTGTATTTATCGAAAATTCCAGATGGCGCCGAAGCGCAGCCGAGCCGGAAGACGTCAATCGGTGTTCAACCGACTGCGAGGACGCCGCAAGGCGCTACTCGTACGGGCTGCTGCACACCGAAGAGTAATCGCTGTGCCAGCGCTTCAGATTCGATCCGATTCCAATACGAAGAGCAAGACATTAAGTAGACGTGAAATCCACAGCCTGCACGGGGCTGTAGACGGGAGCGCAATACGGACTAAGCTCTCTATGCTTTGGGTGCCAATGCAGGCAATCGTAGGTCTTAAACATGACCAGTACTTGGTACCGCAGAGCAAACAATCATTGGACAGGGCCTAGAAAAACAAACAACCAAACCTGAAGCAGAGTGCAGAGTTTCAGGTTGCGCTGGTCCAAACAATTCTTAAGCTGGCAGCAGCGACCGATTTAGGTTAGCCACAAGTGACTTCAGGTTGCTCTAGCCTTTCACTGCCTTACTCACAGCGCTGCGCTCTCACAAACCCGCACCCGTCCCCAATCTCCCATCACCAGACATTCAGATTCCCCTTCGATTTCCATCGTCAATCTCTCATTCTTTTCCTGTGTCCGCTCCCTCGAGATCCATCAACAACATCCTTTCCCTATCCCAATCATCATCCTAATCCCTCACAATGGCTACAGACGTAAGTGCTATCCCCGCCTCGAGGTTCCGTCTCAGCTCGTGCCTGTCCGACCTCATCATCGAACTTTCCCTTGATAAGACATTGTGCTGACTAGAATGCGACTTGTAGCGCGAAAGGTATGGCTGCCTGACCAGGCCCTCGAATTCCGTGACGACTGACAATCTTCCAGCAAAACCTTCCTCGCCAGGCTCTGCGAGCAGGCTGAGCGCTACGATGAGATGGTCAACTACATGAAAGAGGTCGCCAATGTACGTCTGCAGCTTTGATGCTAGTATCGCAATCAATCCATCTGACACGTAATAGCTGGGCGGTGAGCTGTCTGTTGACGAGCGAAACCTCCTCTCGGTTGCCTACAAGAACGTTGTCGGAACTAGGCGTGCGTCCTGGAGGATCATCTCTTCCATTGAGCAGAAAGAGGAATCCAAGGGCTCCGACAAGCATGTCGCTACCATCCGCGAGTACCGCCAAAAGATCGAGACCGAGCTCGAGAAGGTCTGTCAAGATGTCCTCGACGTCCTGGACGAAGCCCTTATCCCAAAGGCCGAATCTGGAGAGTCAAAGGTATTCTATCACAAGATGTGCGTATCTTCTTCCACCGTGGAGAGCTGGAACAATTCTGATACCCTCAACAGGAAAGGCGACTACCACCGATACCTCGCTGAGTTCGCATCTGGTGAGAAGCGCAAGGTTGCAGCTACTGCCGCTCACGAGGCCTACAAGGTATGACAGTCGCACTCCGCAAAGAGCATCAGCGCTGACTCCACTTTAGAATGCCACGGATGTTGCACAGACTGAACTCACTCCCACTCACCCTATCCGCCTCGGTCTCGCCCTCAACTTCAGCGTCTTCTACTACGAAATCCTCAACTCGCCTGATCGCGCCTGCCATCTTGCTAAGCAAGCCTTCGACGACGCCATCGCCGAGCTCGACTCGCTCTCCGAGGAATCATACCGGGACAGCACGCTTATCATGCAGTTGCTCAGAGACAACTTGACATTGTGGACGTCGTCTGATGGTGGTGAGGGTGAAGCTGGCCCAGCTGGTGAAGCCTCCAAGGAGGAGAAGCCTGCGGAGTCCAGTGCCCCTGCTGAGGCTGCGGAGAAGACGGAGGCTGCTCCTGCTTCTTAAGAGATGGCAATCAGGCAGCTGTGCACCTCTACGCCTTTTGTCATTCTTGCTTACAACCGCCTCATGTTTTGATGGCAGGATATTGCTCAACTGGCAGTGCATCAGCATGGCTTGAAACGAGCACGGATTCTAGGTACTGCGCTGGTGGTGCGAAGCCATTTGTGCAACAGGGACAGATACAGCAGAGAGGACTACGAAGAAGGCCCTCGATACGGACCACTACCTATTCCCCACCTATGTCGAATGCGATCCCAAGGCATACATTGATTTCTCCTTTTTTTTGTCTCCTACGATACCACATAGCTTAGCTCAGGTGGACTGATGAGTGGAGTTAGCAAGCGTGCGCGGGAATGGTCCACAATCACAGTTTGACAACTGAGATGGATTCTCAGGTCACTCGGTCAGTCACTTCCACATTCTTTTACCCTACGCTCCCCTTTTTCTTTGCCCATCCAAGACTCCGCAACAGGTGACATGAGTGGCGTCTGCCTTGGCAGGCGAACCCATTTCCGGCACCCGAATTAGATTTCGTTGGCATTGATTTGATGGCAAAGTCATGACTTCATCTCCGGCTACCTTTCCGATTTCACATCAACATGACGAGAATGCCCTACGAATACGTGATGAGGCACTCAAATCCGATTCCCGGAACTTGCTTGAGTCGAGTGGTTGGTGAATTCTCTCCCTTGAACAAGTGCACACTTTTGACCAATTCGCGCTACGTCATGCGGCACCTGTTGCTCTTGCCATTACTTGACCTCGACCGTGTATTTGAATTGAATTTCGCATGAAGTGAAAACCTCGTGGGAGTTGCTCTTTCACTCTCGCTGCTTGCTCTTCATTGCGCTACTGACTTGCACTGCTGGAAGCTTCAGAAACCAGCGCGGTTTGGCCGCAACAGCCAGGTCATACCAAATACATTAACGGGCATTTACCCGGCCTCCATCAGACACCTCACGGAGCTTCTCTTGACCACTCGAACCCAACCACAATGTCTACTGCTCGCTACATAACCGCTGGTGCGGTAACGTTCGGCGCCGTTCTTTATTTCTGGCCGAAAGCATCACCAGGAGTCCCCGGCGCCCCTACCGCTGGCCAGGGTCTGAAGACTACAGCCGTTGAGAATGTCGAGAAAGCGTACGGAAGAGGTGGAGCTACTTCGACTCACACCAAGGCATATGGAGGCACAATACAAGGACAGACGAATGACGGACCGACAAGGGAGGGTGGTTCCACTGGCAACCCCAACGCTTACGAGCAAGAAGGTCTCGGAGACGACCAGCGAGCCTATCCCGCCAGCAAACCAGAGCGAGCGTGGAACAAGACCATGTATGGCAGTGAGAAGGGAAAATGAAAAGGGAGCCCACCAATTTGTGCATGGAAAACACCAGCGTACCCAGGAGTTGACGGCACGGCGTCAAAAAGCCAGTGAGATCGTCCTCAGATTGAGGAGTGCAGACCATTATTAACATCAATGGGAGCCATACGCCCTCAACCTCGATGTATTGTACATAGCTCTTCTG
This sequence comes from Phialophora chinensis, assembly GCA_016109575.1. Classification (NCBI taxonomy): domain Eukaryota; kingdom Fungi; phylum Ascomycota; class Eurotiomycetes; order Chaetothyriales; family Herpotrichiellaceae; genus Phialophora; species Phialophora chinensis. Next base: position 393,595 of record JADWPU010000016.1, read on the forward strand.
CACGGCGTTGTCTTGTTTGGATCAAGTAAGACGTAAAGGTGGCTTGCAGTATGGTACATTCAACAACTGTTAACAATACTGTCGATATATCTCGTCGTGCCCTCCGAGTACTCGCTGGGTGTCACGGACTTTACGGGGTATTAGATCGTCAAAGACTCCAAAAGATTGGCTAACGACATGGCTTGTACTGTACTGGGCAGGTGGCTTGTTCTGGCCTCGGGAGCCTGAATCGAGAACGGCGGGGAACAAACTCGCTTGCGGCTGCGTTCCCCAGGCTTGCGCTACATTTCTGTCTCCAGGCAAACCTTGTCGTCGACGCTCAGGCTTGCAGCGAGGTGAAGAGTAGCGGGGAATACATCTCTCCAGGCTGGTAATATGCTGCAGAGAGCCATGATTCCCGCAACACGATAGCAAAGTGAGACGCCCCACTGTCGCATTTACCAGTCAGCATCCGCAACCTGACCTAAGCATGGCTCTTGGAATCCTGGAACCCAAGGTCGAACACGTCCCGGGGACCGTGTACGTGTATGAGAGCGAACAGCGACATGCTGAGCTCCTCGAGAATGCTCAGCATCTGAAGAAAGACAAGAACGGTCGCACCATTCTGGTACCTCAGCCCTCGAATGACCCGAACGATCCCTTGGTTTGTCTCCTTCAGCAATGTTGGGAGTTCCCGACACTGACGCAGCTGGCAGAATTGGCCTCTTTGGCAACGCGATGTGATCCTCGGCATCCTATGCTTCGTCTCCTGTCTTGCGACTACAGCGTCTCCTTTACTGGCGGCCGATTCAGTTACCCTCGCCATCGTGTTTAAGCGGACATTCCAAGATGCTGCTCTGCTTACAGCCTACCACCTCTGCGGCGTGTGCGTAGCAGGATGGCTTTTCGTTGCATCGGCAAGAGTATGGGGCAAAAGGCATCTGTTCCTCTTCGGCGCACTACTCATGATTGCAAGCTCGGCTTGGGGTGGCTCTGAACATGTTCGTCACAACTACGCCAGCCTGCTCTGGAGTCGCGTCTTTCAGGGCGTTGCGCTTGCACCGTTCGAGGCGCTGGTCAACGCCTGCGTGGGTGACTTATACTACGTCCACGAGCGTGGTATCCGAATGGCTATCACGAACACCTGTCTATTCGGAGGGGCTTTTCTGACCCCTGTCTTTGTGGGAATGATTTCTGCTCATATGGGCTGGCAATGGAGCGTAAGTTCATCTTCTGAAACCTTGGAGGAACGGGTGCTGGGCGAGACACCCGCAGTCAACGTAAAATGCCATCATAGAGCGAATGGTTACTAACCAGGCACGATCAGTTCTTCTTCCTCGCCATCTTCATGGCTCTCGGTTTCCTGCTTCTGTTCTTCTTCGTGCCCGAGACAGCTTATCGACGCGCACATTCACTCGACCTCGATCTGCTTGCTGAAGGCGACTCTTCGTCGGAGGCCCTTGGTCCGTCTCAAACATCGATCGCCAAGGATGAAGAGAAGCCTTTGGGCTCCCAACGAGTGACTGAAAGCGGCCCTCCGAAGGATTCCTATCTAAAAAGGCTTTTGCCTTTCAATGGCCGCAAGACCGAGGAGTCTTTCTTCAAGCTCCTGTTTCGGCCTTTCCCGCTCTTCTTGCACCCAGCAGTGCTTTGGGCCTGCTTGATTCAAGGCGTGATCATCGGCTGGACGGTCATGGTGGGGGTGATATTGTCACTGATCTTCTTGGGTCCGCCTCTGTTTTTCAACGAGGAGAAAGCCGGCAAAATGTACACCAGCGCTTTCATCGGCAGCATTCTTGGCCTCTTCGGCGCAGGCATCTACAGCGAAGTGGTCACGAGGTTCCTGACCAGACTCAACAAGGGGAAATATGAGCCAGAATTCCGCATCCTGTTGGTTATCCCAACCTTGGCTTTCTCATGCATTGGCCTGTATGGCTTCGGCATCACGGCGAACGATGTGGCACGATATGGCTGGATCGTACCTGAGGTCTTCCTCGCATTCATCATCATCAGCATGGTCATGGGCTCGATAGCATCGGCGCAATACCTGCTTGACGCCCACCGCGATATCGCTGTGGAAGCATTTACGAACCTCATCATCTTCAAGAATATCTTCTCCTTCATCCTGGCCTATCACGCCTACAATTGGGTCTTTGCGATCCGAATCAACCACCTCTTCATTATATTCGGCAGCATCGAGATCGCGGTCTGCGTGCTCAGCCTCCCAATGTACATGTTTGGGAAGAGAAACCGCGAGTTTTTCCACCGGCACGACCTTCTGAAAATGACGAGGCTGCGATAGAGCTTGTTGCGCTCACGTGTTGTATGACTTTGACGCCTATATAGAATACCCACTACATAATAATCTGCCCATCGTCAATCGGTGTCGATCTTTAATCACCCATGACGGACCAGGGCTCCTTTTCCTCTCCAATTCTCGCTTAACCGCAGCAAGCTTTTGGCGTCGGACCAGGTCGCTACATCACCCGGGCGGCTTGTGGCCGTGCCGTTTGCCTGTTCCAGTGGGAACAGCAGACAACAATCGGCTGAAGAGTTAGGAATAGCACGTACATCCTGTCGTTCTTGCTTTGCCACTCTTCAATCTCGTGCTGCCAATGGTGCTATGTGATGCAATCAATGTAGCGCGCGTATCACCTTGAGGCGCGTTGCTTTTCCCTGAAACCGCTTGGGTCGGCGTGGCGTCCAAACCGCCCGCACTCGGAAATTAAGAGGTCGGGTCTGTGTTGGCGGCGACGATCTCAGGAGAAGCGACCCGAACCTGGACTCTTTGCACCGGTGCGAAGAAGGGTTTTGAAACGATCGACACAGCATTCCTTTCGAGTGTGCGCTTTTCACATCGAAATAACGTGTCCGTGTCCGTGTTTGTGTTGCGACCCGGGCGACAGTTGAGCGACGCACCCGCAGGACCGACTCCAGCGACATGCCGAGGAGCAGCATCGGCAGCCGACAACGTCCCATTCGCGACAGAAGACCACAGACATGACTGAACTCACCCCGAGCACGCTCTGCAGCGCGTGCGAGTCGATTTTCCAACAAAGTAATGCTTCCCGGTCGGACTCGACGGGAGAAATCCCCCACCATGGCCTGGAGGAACTCGCGTCGCGCGCCAGCCAATGCCACTTGTGCCTGACGGTATTCATGTCTATTGACCCCGACGCCTACAGGGCGTTCCGGAGCAAAGGGTCGGCCGTCGACTCTGTGGGGTTTGCATGGATCTCACCCATCGCGAGGGATCAAGCGCGATTAAAGTTCCGCTACGTGAAGCCCTCGAAGGCACCAATGTCGCCGGAGGAGAACAAGGAAAATAGAGGTCCCACGCCGAGCAGTAGTGGTTCAAAGGCGAGTCTGTTGTTGAATTGGGAGGAGACCACGGGGTTGGTGGTGGAGTTGATCCTGATGAATCCGAAATGTGAGTCTTGGTCAATATCCTGTGGACATGATGACAGGGGACCCCTTCGTGACGGCGACTGATGGGTTTTCGTTGCAGACGCTGTCGAGCCCGGCGTGCGCACAATCGACGCCAGGTCGGTCAGCACAGCATCGCAGGAGACCCTCGAACTCGCCAAACAATGGATCCAGGACTGCACATTCAACCACATGAAATGCTCCGTCTCAGCAAACCCGGACGCGTCGACCTGGAAGCCGACTCACCTGCTGGACGTCTCTGTCAAGGGCGCAAGGGGCGCTCCAGGCCTGAAACTCGTGGACGGCATGTTCGTCGACCCGTTGAGCGAGTACGTCACGTTGAGTCACTGTTGGGGGAAAGTCAAGACGACTCGCTTGCACAAAGGCACGCTTGCCGCGCTGAGGCAGGGTGTCAGCTTGAGTAGCTTGCCCAAGACATTTGCAGAGGCGGCATTCATCGCCGACAAGCTTGGATTCCGGTACCTCTGGATTGACGCGCTCTGTATCCGGCATGATAGCGAGGCGGATGTGCTGGCTGAGATGGGCCAGATGCACCGGGTGTATTCTGAAGCCACGCTCAATATTGCGGCCACGTCGTCGAGGGACGATGCGATGGGCCTGATCTACACACGCAATGTGGCTGCGTTGCAACCGTGCATCGTCTCGGTCAACGCCAGCCTCGGCGTCGACGAAGGCTTTTACAAGATCCTCCGCTCAACACTGTGGCACGATCTCGTGGACTCGTCCCCCCTCTCGAAGCGCGCCTGGGCGTTCCAGGAGCGTTGCCTCGCCAAGCGCACCCTGCACTTCACGCGCAACGAAGTCTTCTGGGAGTGCCAGCAGATGTGCTGCTCCGAGGTGTTCCCAAAGGGCCTGCCCGCAACCATGGGCCCGCCCTCGTCGCAGGAACACGAAGAATTCTTCAGCAAGAAAATCCACCACCAACGGCACGGCAACTGGCACCAGCTGGTCAAGATGTACTCTCCCAAACGCCTCACGTACGCGTCGGACAAATTGCTTGCCCTCACGGGGCTGGCGAAACAGTACATGGCGAGAAACCGCCTCCACGCGGACGACTACCTCGTCGGCATGTGGAAGCCGCACCTGCCACACTCACTACTCTGGCGGGTGGAGCAGGGCCGTCGACCCACGCGATCCCGCGCCCCGACGTGGACGTGGGCGTCCATCGACGGCGAAGTGCGATACCCCGAACCGGCGACCTCGCAGCGCGAGACATGCATCGAGATCATCGACCTGGACGTGAAATATAACCCTGCGGGTGACAACTTTGGAATTGTAGAGAGCGCGAAGATGAAAGTCCGCGGGTTTATGGCGAGGGGCCTCCTGAGACGGACGCACGACTACTGGGGGCGGACACCGTGCGTGGTCCAATGCACCAAAGCCCAGGTTCAGCTTGAGAACGCAAGCTTCGACGACCGCTTGCCCAAGTTGAGCGATGCGAGCTCGGGGATGTTGTGCGAGATGCTGGAGATTTACCTCTTGCCCGTGATCGACGTTGTCGATCGAGTGGAGGGGCTGCTGTTGTGTGCTACGATGAAGAAAGGGGAGTTCAGACGGATCGGCTGCTTCGATGTGTCGACGTACGATCAGGTCAATTGGGATCGGTTCCGCAGTGTCATGAAGGGCGAGGCGGAGATGAACAACTACCTGGAGCGATTGGACCACGCGAACGGCTATTGGTTTGCCAGTGATTATACATATACGATTAATGTCGTCTGAGAGAGGAGCGGCGGGCTGGGAAGCGAGGCATGCTCGCGACGATGGCCGCTCGACGGAGACTCTTTCACCTTGGCTATCGCGGACGAGACTCAGATGCTGGAAGGGAAGTCCTGTTTGGATAATGTTGATGATATTGATGGCGCACGATGTCAAGGGATCTGTATATGTACAGTACAGCATGAACAAGACCTTACTCAAGCTCTGATCCAGTACCACCAATACTGGCCCGACTCATAGCTTGCTCTCCATCCAGAACTGTCCATGCTCCGAGGAGCCACGGTCGGGCTGCGATGAGCCGCCGCTGAGTCACGTCACTCAGCCATGTTCCTATCTTGTTTTTTGCTTTGTTGAACCGATCCGGCTGGGGCTCACACATGTTTGTCCGGGGCTCCCAGAAAGGAAGACGTTGTGCCGTCCCCTGTGGATCTTGCTTGTCGAAAACACTCCGTCCAGCCTACCAATCGAGGCGCCTTGTGGCGTCAATGTTAGCCAGCCCTGTTGCTACAGTATCGCGGGTGATTGGATTCCCGATTTCCGTTTGCTTGCAAGCCGAATACGATGCACTGCGTCGACAGGGTACTGTGGATAGTGTACATTGTATGGCATGGATAGACAAATGACACAAGACACCATGACCGGCACATCATCTAGAATGGTCCATAGCACGGGAGGATGGATGCCTAGAACCCCCGCAGAACATCGACCAGCGTTCAAGCGGACGGAAACAATCCGATCGATAGACCACAAGTAGTGGTAGCTTTTGGCACCTCCACAATGCTGCATCTGAAGGACAGGAACAGCCAAGGGCCACCGACCACTGCGACAGCTTGTCGGGGTCAAAGGACGTGCATGTGTAACGGAAGGTTTATTTGTCCATTCTGAACTCTGTCTCCCTTCTGTGGTCAATTCCTCGCATCTACTGTCCTCTTAATCCTGTCATAGTCTGCCTGAATATATCCAGCTTCATCATCTACTGATAGACACCGTACACGGCACACACTGTTCTATCCTCGATTGGAAAAAGCGGAGAAGCTCCGAAGAGTCCAGCTTGATTACACCGCCCACACCATGCATCATCGTCAGCTCATCCTTGCGGCCTCCACCCTGCTGGTGGGTTTCGCGGCGGCGCAAACCGCAGCGACGTTGCCTTCGTGTATGTGTCCCTCTTCTCCCCGACCCAGGCTCAATCACATATGAATGATCTAGTGTGTGCTGTATGATTTTCTAACGCTATTGGACATGCTGTAGGTGCCAACAACTGCGTGACGAGCTTGCTCCCGGCGAGCTGCAATCTTGCTCCAGACTGTTAGTTGATCCTCCGCGGTTTCGCACCCTCGAAGTCTAGAAAGATGATACAAGGACAGCGTCGCTGATGAGGCATCAAACCGCATAGGCATCTGCCACGCCGAGTCCTTCCTCGACAACATTGGGTGCTGCGTCTTCCAGGCGTGTGACCCTGCAGACCAGGAGGCCGCGTTGGCATATGCGCACAGCATCTGCGACCCTGTGTCTGCGTCGTCGCTTTTGGTACGTCTCATTCCTCCTCCGCGTTACTATAGTCGCAGCACCAGCAGGATCTATACAATCTCTTGCGTCCACCCAGCACGGTACTCGGGTCCAGTCCTACTCGTTCCAAGATCGCTACTGCGGGGATTGGGACCCGTCACCCTTGGAGATCCATAGTTACTCGCATGTCTCTTTCTACGTCTCCCTCCTCCGGATGGGGTTCCAACATCGTGTTGCACGACTTTTGTCACTGACGCACACTGCGTTCACTCCACAGCCCGCCTCCGCGACTTGCACCTCGACCGCAAGCAGTGGTACCGCCACGGCGAGCGGCTCGAGCGCAACAACCACGGCCACCTCGAGTAGCGCAAAGGCTACCTCTCTCTCAGAGAGCGCGTCTAGCGCCTCTTCCGCCGCCACCTCGAGCGCTTCCAGCGCCAGCTCCTCTGCGTCTTCTGCTGCAAGCGCTGCGACCGAGAGCCCAACCGGTGCTGCTAACCAGTTGGCTGTCGGATTTGGTGCCATGGGAGCGGGTATGCTGGGCTTGGCGGCTCTGTTGTGAGCCGGCAATGATCCGAGGACAACGCTGAAGGAGATTGATATATATAATGGTGATGAAGGAGGAGCGTAGTTTGGAATAGTTGAGAAGATGTCTGCTCGAAGACGTTGTGCTCGGTGTGTCCGATCGATTGCTTAGTGTAATATCTTTATATGCCGAGAATCAATTCTTAATGTGTTAACACTCTGCAGTCGTAGTGGTTTGTACAGTTTTGCTCTCGTCCCGTATTTATACACAGCCGGCTGTCCTCTAACTCCTTGGACGACAGTTTCCGGTGTCCATCGTGTGTTTTCATAGTCCTCTATGGACAGAACAAATCCCTCCCCCCCCCTCTCTCTCCTGATCTATCGTTTCACTCGTTTCCATCGTCCTCAAATTCACTCCTCCGTGCCATCGCCTTCGCGACATCGCGACCCTCGTCTTTCAGCACCGTCCACAAATACCCCCAGAACAACATATCCAGCAGCGCAGCCGTAAACGTCACCCGGTTCGCGAGCAGTCCAAACCCCGACAGACTGCTCGAGGGGAGGGAGTGCGAGTGCGAATTCGAGGTCGAGTGGAACAAGTATATCCACGCCACCAGGACGGATGACGCCAGCACGTGCAGTCCCGCGAGAGACAACCAACGCGACTGCGCCGTCAGCAGCGTGTGCACTTCCTCGGCGAAGCGACGAGGCGACATCGTCCTCGCGCTGTGCCTAGTGACGGAAGAGGAAGAGGCCTTCGCGTCGCGCGACGATGATCGAGACGCCGACGAAGCGAGCAGTGTCACTGTCAGATCCCCGGCGAGCAGAAAGATCATCCCGGCGTACACGACCAGGATCACGGCGAGGAGCGCACACAGCTCGCGTTCGGCGCTGGCGTTCGCGGTGCCGTGGCCCGTGATCAGGCTGCTTAACCGATTACTCGTCGTGCTGCTTCTGCTGCTGGGGGGTAGGTCGTGCGGTTGTGGTTCGGGTGCGTAGGATGCAGGCCGCAGGGACATGCTCTCGCCGAGGAGCCATATCGGGGTGGAGGAGAGGAGTTGCGAGGGCGCCGTGAGGAGGTAGTACGCGAATGTGAAGAGGGCGAGGGACCGCGTGCGGAGGAGGAGAGAGGAGGACAGGAGCGGCATTGTTGTACGAGGGCGGAGGAGGGTGTTGAAGAAAGGGATGGAGGAGTGGAGGAGTGGTTTGAAAATGCATCCAGGATGCACTCGTTACTGCAGATGACGAGGCTGCGGTGGCCAGGCTTTTCTTTTCCTCCCACTCCGTCCTCCGTACTCGGTTCTCCATACTCCACACGCCGCACGAGCAGAAACTATTCTGGAGGCACTTTTACGTTATTACTACTCCAACCTACTCCGTACCCAAGTGTGGACTACCGAGTACGCAACTTCGACGCGTTGTCCTTCCATATCCGGTACTATCACGTCTTGGTATCCATGGTTTACCCGACCGAGTCATGGGGCCTTCCTGCCTCGATCTCGCCCAAGGCATCACGGCGTCCAGGGCGTCCAGGCTTCTTCTGCTTCCAGAGTTGCGTTGCCGAAGAGCCCATGACTAAGCTCCAGGACAGTTCCAACCAAGCACCGACGTGAACAAACAACATAATTACCCCACATGGGACAATGACACGAGTAGAAATCTACCGAGGCTAATGTGCTTTGCAGTCACAAGCTGCGCGCCTTAGCTGTAGGAGAGGTATATATCTCGATGCTTGAGTGAGAAAGCATTCGGACCCATCTCGCAGATCTAGAAACTCACCTACGCCGCCTCACCCGTCCCCAGTACGACGACTGTTGCTGTACTTGCTGTACCTGCTATACCAGGAGTAATCATACCACGGCCCGCTCAGCAATATGCAGCCTTACACCAATAATGGACCCGTCAATACCGACGTGGACTTTGATACGAGCCGTGTCAAGGGGAAGACCGCCGTCGTCACTGGAGGTACGTTGAAACCATGTCCGAGCGATGCCGCGACGCTGACATGCTGGTTTCAGGAGCCAACGGAATTGGCGAATCATATGTCCGTGCCTTGACGAAAGCCGGGTAAGAGGGGATGTCCAGGATGCCTTGTGGAGGGGGTTATTGACATGCGATATCAGAGCGTTCGTCGTGATTGCAGACCTTGACGCCGAAGAAGGCTCGAGGCTCGAGAAGGAGTTGGCCGGGTGAGCAGCCGCAATCCCAAGCAATGCTACCGGTTCAGCGCTCATGTCGCGATATAGCTCCGCCAAGTTCGTCAAGACCAACGTCACTGTATGGGCTGATCAACTGGCCGCGTTCAAGACGGCAATCTCGTCAAGCCCTTCTGGAACAGTCGACATCGTCGTGGCCAACGCTGGTATTAGCGGAGCTGATTCAGTCTTTTTCAACGATGGTAGGTCGAAAGAAGGATGGCGGCGACAACGACGACGACGGGGAGATCATTTTGCTGACAAGACTTGGCACAGTTGAGGCCGAAGAACCCCAAGAACCGAAGCTGAACATTGTCAACATCAATCTGATCGGCGTGCTATACACAATCAAGCTAGCCCTCCATTACTTCCGTCGACAGAACGCGTTGAACAAGGGGGAGCCCCTGGACCAGCTGCTCGTCTTGCAGGGCAGTCTGGCGGGATATCTTGACCTGCCCGGAGCAGTTCAGTACATCGCATCCAAGTTTGGTCTCCGCGGCATCATGCGATCTCTTCGCCGGACAGAGCATGCTCACAATATCCGAGTGAACTATATCGGACCATGGTATGCCACTTGAGCCTGATTGCGCTTTCGCCACAACTAACAACCCCATTCCAGGTTTGTCGAGACCAAAATCCTGAGCAAGCCAGTTGTCGAACATTTGACGACCCGAGGAATCTCTTTCGCTACTGTGGAGGATGCCGGTCAATGCCTGATGCGGATTGCGTCGGACCCCAGCGTTAACGGTACATAAGCGTGCCTCATGATATGCGGCCGTTCCGGTTGTTGACGCGAAGCAGGTCGAGCATTTGCCATTGTGACGCGTGACCTCGCACCCCGTGGCTATGTCGATATCAACTTCGACGACTATGAGCCGGACACGTTATTGGGCTACCTGCAAGATTCTGCAAGTGGCAGCAGCGACCATCGCTCAGCAGTAAGTGGCCCCGTCAGTCCAGGCCCGTCGACGAAAGACTGATGCAATCTGTTACAGCTCAAGCCCGAGGACCAAAAAACCAAAACCCAGTGGTCAGCCTCGGCTATCAACTGAAAACTACTAACAGCTGGAGGGCCTAAGCGATGGTAAATATCATACACCACCGGGCGTGAGACAGCCACAGCTCCAATTGCATGGCTAAGGTGTTCTTCTCCTCGACAGTGCAAAAGTCTACCGCTTGAGGCATTCTGCCAATTAATCAAGATTCCGCTTCCACCTCTCGTCTCCATGCCTATCTTCCGTCATCTCATGCCACCTTCAGTGACTGCGGTTCGTCCGAAGCATGAGCATGGTTCGTGTGAAGACCAGCGAATGTCGTCCAGCGCTGGGCCCAACACAGGCGCGGCTTCTGCCAAGCATTGGGCCCCTGCCCACTTAATGGAATGGAGAAGCACACAGTCCCTGTGATTGGCTCACTTAAATATAGACATGCACCAATAGACGCGGGGAACGTTCACCTCACAAACTCCCCCCCAGCTCGTGTGCCGCCTTCGTCTTCTCCACCAATTCTCGCCCTTTGTCAACGTCGCTGGCCTTTGCCGGCGCTTACAAGTTTGTTGATGAGGCTGATTCGTTCGACGCCTTCGCTAGCCCGGCTGCAGGCAGCACGACTCCCCTGCATCCGATCTGTCTCATCTTTTCCGAGCGTCCAATCCTCGCTGGCCTCGAGACGCCGCTTTGCTAAATGACCCAATAATGGCCAGCATCCTGGCGTCCCTTTCGCTGGACGTGCATGGTTGACGATGGTGCCTTGCATCCACACACCCCAAATGAAGCTTCGCGATAGTCGAGATGCACAGAATACGAACAGCAAGGCGACAAGGAGTCTAGAGCCTCTGCTATTGTGGTACCACGACTACCTCCTTTCTGGGAAGGAACAGGAACCGTCACGCCTATTCAAAAATAAACACTGCTGTGAGTACCTTTGCCGCCTTATTTCTAGCCCTGATTTCCTCTTGTACACCTTGTTCAAACATTCGATCCACCAAAGTTATAATCGAGGGCAATATTATATCAGTGCCTTCACATCCTGTCAGCCTGGTTTCATGTCTTACAATAGACGCCTGGTGTGACCTCGGATTCCAACGCCGGCTACCAGGCCCACGCGACCGAGCACCTGCACCCAGTGATTTGAGGCCAGCGCTTTCCTCTTGATACAGGCGGCTCTTCTTACACGACCTCGACATCAAAACCCGGGCCTTTCAACCACTTCCACCCTCATACCACGTCGATCATGGCCGCCGTGTTTGAAGGCTTGATCCCCTCCCGTCGACGACCGTCAAGGTCTCAATCAGAGTCTGGGAAGCAGCTTCATTCTAGATGGGGTGACGCCTCAATTTCCGCTCCTAACGGTGGTGGCTGGAGCCAGCATTATCTGGATGACGACCCAGACAACGTTGTCTATCACGCCCATGGCAGCCCCGATTCCCAGAAAACACTCGTCAACGACTCCCCGGACCTGAGCATCAAAGACGATGTCGAGAAGGTCAGCATCGAAGTGCTTCGCCAGTCAACTCCTCCAGTCAACCAAAAGGAACGAGGCGCAATAACCATCACCATCCCTCTGCCGTGGGGGCGCCGGTCACATCGAAGATCATCATCCGGAGCCAAACAACAAGCCCAGGTCGCTCAGGTTGTCGAGAAAGTCATCACCGCAGAGTCACGGCCCACTCTTCCCAGCCTCACCACCAGCATTGACGAGGTCATTGTTGCGGAATCACGGCCAGCTCCTGAGCTCTATCGCGCAGTGTCACCAGTCGTCCAGACGCGATCGCCGGTATATGACGATGTCAGCACCTTCTTTACCAGGGCCATCTTCCCCGAGAAACACCCTGGACCGAGAAGTCTACCACAGATCCAGACTTCGGTCCCGAGCAACAAAAGTCAACCGGCCTCAGCTCTGTCCATCCTGAGCCCTGTGGCAGAGAAATACAATGGCATGTCCGAAAGCAATAACGCAACACCCATGGACAACACTCCCATTGCCCATCGCATCACTTCGGCCATAAACTCTAATACCGACAACTTCATCGATGTTTCAAGTCTGACCGAACGTTTGGAACAACAGGCTCGCAACCCATCACCCTCACTCCCGATATCCCGAATCGCCAGTCCAATCCAGACTCCCATTGAGAGGCCAGACTCCCGCAGCACTGTGAAATTCCCGTCACGGCCAGCTTCAAGAGGACCCGGCATCGGTGAGGTGGCATACATGCGAGCTTCGTCCAGAGGAGCGGTGGAACATCGTGATGGACGCCGATCTGCGTCACGAGAACCTTTAGCTCGACGGGCTCCGTCGGCGGAACCGGTCCAACGCAGAGCACATTCGCGAGATACAGGAAGACGTCGGGCAGATTCTCCAAGAGGGATGAGTGGCCGCTCCTACTCCAAAGAAGCAGTTGGTCGGGGAGGCTCAACTCGCGAGCCGACTCCTGCTCCTGCAGCATTGGCGGAGCCCGCAGAGCCACGGATTGGCCGTGACGTTTCCATGGAGCCTCTCCGTCCTCGTGCCGAGTCTCCGGGCCCAGCTACTCGACGAGCCTACCAACGCGGGTCCTCTGCTCGCCGTGACCTGTCGCCCACTAGATTCAGCCGCCGAGCAATTTCTCGCGAGCCAGTCACTCGTCCCCGCTTCTCCGGCGACTTTACCAGACGGGCATTGTCGGTGGATCCCATTCGCCGTCATGCCAGTCCTCGGGAGGACATCATCCGTTTCCGTGGATCGCCTCCCTTGGGCTTGACGCGGAAGGAAGTCAAACTATCAGATTCGCCCCCTGCTGATGACCTCGCCTCCGATGAGACCACCGACATAGAGACCGAGACCGATGAAATGTACTTCGAGTCCCGAAAAGGCTGGAACGGTCCTGCCGTGACAGGTGGAACGAACCAGGGCTTCTACAACGGCGTCATCAACGACTATAAGCTCATTGCCCGGGATGTGGAGGCCGAGCAGGTCCAAGGACCCGGGCCCAAGCAGCCGACGATCGAACTCGTCAAATTGATCAGGAAGGACAAGGTCGAGGTGGAAAGCTGCAAGGAAGTCAAGAAGTATGGAGGCCCGGACCTGGTGCCCAACCAGGAGGAATTGTGGGGATGAAATCGCGAATTTCAAAGGTTCGACTTGGAGTTGCATGGAGGCAGGGAAAAAGCGCCGCCGCACGTTGCTGCACAAAAACTGAATGTTCCATGAAGCATGGATGCCTCGCTGGCTACTCTCCTTTACACACATCAAGCTACGAGGCCGAGAATGACCGTTCACAATCGGAATCACAGCCATAACCAAAGTCAAAGCGACAACCACAACACCCGCGTCTCCAGAGAATCGACCATTTTGACCAGAGAGGAAACACTGTTGGGTTACTCAAACCGCCAACCAATCCTTTTGCTACATGACGAGCACGAATTTCCTTGTCCATATTCTGTAAGTTAGGTAGATAGGAAGCTTGCAGCCATATTATCTCTTGTGTACCCTCCATGGTGCTGCGTCTTCCCCTCCCACTTTTTTCACGCATGAATGTGACGCCGCGGGTATTTTAGTTTCCAAGTAACCATCCAACGAACTGACAGTCCATGGCGTCGGGTCGGTCTTTGAGATGTAGAAGGGAGAGGCCTAGGCCTACAAGTAGTCCTGGATTTGCCCCTCCGCGCGTCGTAGTTCAAGGCAACGCCGTATTGCAAAGTGTGAAACAGATTCATTCATCATATTGTTGATGGCGGTAGAAGCCATGGAGGAATGTGCGCAGCTTCATGTTTAGCTCTTGATTTCCCTGTCCACGACACAAAGGAGGGTGGTGGGTGGGCGAAGCTCTAGTCCACCACGCCCACACAATCGGCATTATGCGAGTATGTACTGCTGTGTGATTAGATCATAGATATTCCCCGTGGGATCAGCCCGTTCCACAATGGCACTAAACACCGCGCGCAACAGAACCTCATGCTCGTAGCAGGCGCGCCAAAGAAATTATCACCCCATCTTCTCCTCGTGACCGTTTCACCTGCATGCCTATTCCGGCGCTCTGTGCTTTGTTCGAGCATTCCTTTGATGCACGCAGTAAGTATCATGTTTGAAAAGTTTTCCGCTTTCGGTCTCACGCTTTCGGTTGTTTGTGCATGGCCCATGCGCCTTATGGCAGGGCAATTGTACAGGGAGAGCGTATCCATGACACGGATCGCGATAGGTCGAAGCCGAAAGGAGTGCGCGGTTTGAGGGGACCTTTGCTTGCGACCAGAGACACAGAGAGAGACATTCCTCAAAACAGCGAGCACAGCCAGCACGTCTCCCTCGTGAAATTCCTGAGTCGATGTTGCCGGCAGGGTCAGCATTGCTTGGACAAGTGAAGTGGCTCGTAAACAGCGGCACCAATAGTGACGCCTTGATGGGATGCTTCTGTTGGCAAGGGGGGCTACCGGAAGCATGCAATGTGCTCCTGTCGCCGCTTTGAGGCAGGTGAAATTCTCTTTGTCTCTCTGCAGCTGGACCATATTTAATCCATTGTGGCTGCGGCCTTTCGATCTCTTCGCGGTGCTGACTTACTCTGCCTTTGTCCTTGTATCGGCTCTTTGCACAACCCAGGTCGCAAATAAAGCTCCGGCGCCGCATCTATCGGTCAAGATTGGAATTTACCAAAGACACAACAAGACAAGTATGCCGGAAGGAAACTTGCCAGGCATGGACAAGGAAGCAGGTGCTGGGCCCGCCTCTTCCTCAAATACTGCTTCACCTCCCCAAAGTCGTGGAATCTTCTCCAGCAGCGTTCCCAAGACAGGATCTGATCACAAGCCGAAAACTCCTGCGCAACACAGTCACAATCACTCTGGCAAACACTGTGACAGCTGCCGCGCCGACCTTTACTTCAATTCACAGATCATTGACGACAACGACGACAAGATGAACGCCTTTTCCCAGCTAGCTCGAGCCATAGGGCATGACAATCAGGACGATATACCTTCGCCACGCGTGAAATCATATTGTGGAGTGACGCTTGATCAAGCCCAGCGCGGACAAATTTCTGAATTTCACATCCTCGAAAACGACGGCTATACCGACAAGGGGAGCAAGGAATGGGACGCCATGGCAGATGGGGTGGGTGGATTCAAGGTAATCTCTTCTGCGGGCTTTCGATATCACTCACTGAAACCATAACCCCGATAGGAATTGGCAGCTATGGTCAAAATTGGTCTCGCAGCCGTGCGCGTCAGGGTTGGAAATACCCATCTGCCTGGCCACGGAGGACAGACCTTCGAGTTGTCTGGCTTTCGCGTGTCTCGCGACATGGTCATCACCTGCGCTCACTTCACGGACTGGACCTTTGCTGGAAACAGTGTTCAACCCTTCCTGGACGGGCAAAATGGTACTTGTGAAGCGATCCAGGCGAGGGACCTCGAAGGAGGTGGTAAGTCCTCGTCCCCGATGCCAATGCCACGTATGCGCCATTGACCAAGTCTACCTAGGTCGTCATCGCCTTGGTCTCCGCCTTTGGGCAATCCACAAAGCCTGGGACATTGCCGTTTTTCGCGTCACAGATCGGCCGAGGGATGACTGCATGAGAAGCGTCATCAAGGGGGATGACATCTATTTGGCCACTCCGGAGGAACGTCGCAACCTGACAAACGCTGCGCAGACGCCATGCTGGTCAGTCGGGTACAACCTTGCTGTCAACCTGGACGAACTTCGCAAACGTTTCAAGGAGTTCTTGTCGAGGCGCCACGACGACGAGAAGTTGGAAATTTTTCGCCGATACGTAAGTGATCCATGCTATACCATCTGAAAATTCTCTCCCTGACCGTTCGTCGACAGAATTACAATGATGCCAATCCGCCCAGCCCGGAATTCCTTCATGCGGGCTTGAGGACTGTCAGCTTCGGCACGAAGATTGAACACCCTGTGGGTGCAAACGCTCACCAGGAGTGTGTCGAACTGAGTGCATGGTACGGTCGATCGGGCTCAATGGTTTGCGCTGGGAGAGACGGACGCTCGGTCGTCATCGGCATGGGTAAGTTTGCTTTTGCTGTTGCAAAACGATGAAACACATATATCTGACACAGAGTTTCGCTAGTCCAAGCAGGCGACAAGGACTCCGACTGTAACCTAATCTTGCTTTTCAACACCGAAATGAAAGATTGGTTGCGTGCGGCCACCGACTTGGGCGAGAGTCAAGATCTGGAAGGGCTTGGCAGGCGCATTGTCATGGACTGATCGTGTCGCTGTCGGAGAGTCAAAGGAGACCCCCTGCGTTCCAACTTTTCTTTTGTGAGGTCTGGTCGAAGTCGTTTGGTACGGGTACGGGTACGCACTGCAATGCTTTTCTTTTGTTAGGCACTCGAGAGGACTGGCGATTCCTCCCTGGCCTTCCCCCTTGTACGTTCCGACGGTTTTAGGGGGGGTGGCGTCGATGCAGGACTGGGGGCAGATATTGGTACGGAGTGGATTAGGTGTATCTTTGCAGTTAGACTTACTTGTACACGTGTTTCCCAGCAGAGCCCAAAAGGGGGGACCTGCTGTAGAGCCACGTCTATCGTACACCGTACGTATTCGGTCTTTCAGCCATGCAATGCTCTGCACCCATGATCATGATCGATCTCGGCACCGCGGCGCTCCCCTTCCTCTCCCCGGGCTCCATAAATCTCCCCCGGCAAACACCCACACGCCCGTGGTGGGTAGACGCACTGTGGATTTGGGGTGAAGGTAACATAGCATTTGACGTACGGGTCTAAAGGATTGTTGGGGCATCAGCGGGAGGAGAGAGTGTGTACAGGCGGAAGAAGCCTGAGGCCGTCGGCGGAAGGGCCAAGAAAGTGGATGGAAAGGGGCAAGTCAACGTGCACATAGCCGGAGAAGTTTATTGTGAGAAAATAAAGTATGAAGGTGACTGGGTTGAGGGTTTCAGCCCAGTTTGAGACTATATTTTCAATGCTTGAAGGTCAGAGTGACCCATCCTGTAACACCGACGAAAAGAAGAACGAGTCGCGGCGCCGGTGCAAAGTCGCTGAGAATTGCTGTGGTGATACAGTACAGTGTCTGCTGTTGGAGGGCAGTGGCGCTCCTAAAGTTTCATGATATCAAGAATGCGAAAGTAGAAATTCCGGCCCGGGTTCGTCATCCTCGCTCTCAGATGTCATCCGTCGATCTGGAGGTTTCGGTCGAATGTTGGAAGGTGCTATTGGCACATAGCTCAACCCCCCGTCGCTATCAGGCACATCAGGCTGAGGAAATTGGCGAGGCCGATGGTGCCCAGATCCTGAAAGGGGACTAAGTTCCAGTCCACCGCCAACCTCGTCTTTCGTTCTATGCTGTCCTTTGTCTAGGGGATTGCCGAATTCACGAAGTGTATCTTCGAGGCTGTGGTTGCTGGTTTCACCGGGACTGCGGGTCCCGTTGCGCTCGAACATGTCTTCAAGCTGTCCACTTAGGAGGTCGGGGTTGGGCTCGTCATCGTGCAGCTCGTCGTCTACAGGACGACGTTCGTCTCCGGAGCGGCCCCCAGTTCCCCCAATCGATCTAGAATTTGCTGATGGTATCCCTGCGGTTTCCTGAAGCAGGTTCCGCGCCTGTTCGAATGCTGCTAGTTCAGCGCCTACGGCGCAAATGAGAAGGTTCCAATTGTTAGCTTCAGCATGCTGGAGATCCTCTTCCAGCGACGATATCAACGCGGAGAGCTTGGCAAGAACGGCTGTCATGGATAGGTCTCCTGATATTGCTGACTCGGCCGCCTCACCCTGGAAGTTCGGCCGGTGAAGCTGCGACTGAGACTGCGCTGCCAGCTCCCGCGTGTGGGTTTTCAAGTCCTTTTCGAACTCGCTGATTCTGTGCATCGCATCACGCCACAATTTGGATCCTTGCTCTAGTGCGCTCTTCTCATTCTCAACATTGGCCTTTCTCCGGGCCAGTGCCTCGACCTCATTTGACCATTGTTCATGTGCCATTTGCAATGTTCGCCTCTCTGGCTTGAGAGCGTACATTCCCGGTTCGTGACCTGCATTCAGGCTTTGTCGAACCGGTGGTCGTTTCAGGAAGGACTTGACCTGATTCTCATTGAGAGCAAGAGATGCGGTATAAGAGCTCAATTCGGAGTCCATGGAACTCTCGACTTCGCGGAGTTGGTTCACGAGAACTCTGTGCTTTGATCTTAGTTCGAATAATGTTGCCTCTAGCTGCTGTATCTCCCGTTCCACCGCCTCGACCTGAGTCCTCAACCCGTCAGGGCCTTCCGCAGACTTAATTTTGTGGATGTCGTTTTCTAGCAGTCGTCTTCGGTCCCTCAAGTCCGATGCTTGCTTCATGGCATCATCCCTGGCTACGACTTCTTGGTCGATGAGGGACAATTCATGTTGCTTTAGAGCTGCAAACTCCCGCATGGATTTCTCCAGCCCTCGGCGTGCTCCTCGCAGCGTGATCTTCTTGAGTTTTGGTTGTCGTATTGGTACAGTCTTGGGCCTCACCGCTGCCCCAGAGCTCAGAGGCATCGTTGCAATGGACGGAGTGGGGGTAGGGCTGCCAACTGAGGACACATCGTCTGCTTCATCCAATCGAGCACCACCCGCACTGAGTCCTTCTGACTGCGCGTCAAGGAGACTTTGGAATATTCTTTCAAGGTTCTTAGCCGATCGTTCAACCTGGAGAAAAGGGTCATCGTGGCGCACTAGAGACGAGCTCAGCTTTGAATGATGTTGAGGAGAAAGGGATGGATGGCGCGGGCGGCGGTCGGGGGAGGACGACGCTCTACTGGAGTCCTGCAAGAGAATGCGAGGAGGAGATGCCGCCGAGCTCGGAGATGAGACTGGATAGTCATCGTCGTACCGCGGCAGAGAATCTGCACTTCCAGGCGAATGGGGGAATATTCGTTCAATGAACGACTTCTTCATCATGGCGACAGGGGCACGTCCATGTAGCGTGCAGCGCGAAGAAACAAGGGCTGTGTCTTTGAAGCCCTACACGACGCATTCTGCATACCCCAGCATCCCGTACTTCCAGGCAGCGAATGTGTCTGCTGTAGCTTCAAGGCGCCGTGACTGAATCATGTGTACAACAATGCAGCATGTGAGCATTCGAGAAGCCAACAGTTCCCGAAGTTGATCCGGTGTATATATCACGTGGGTGACGCACGTGACAGGAAAACAACAACATTTCATTGGTTTACACGAGTTCACATTTTCTAACCTGCGTACGGAGTACATAGTACAGTTCATTCCCTTCGCTCAATGCCCACACGCTACTCTCTTCATCAACGCGAACATTGTATAGCTGAGACGACGGTGGTCATTTGATGTCTACGTGGCATCACAGCAGGAGAAATCGCGGAGTTGTATGCATATGTAGTAGAGCTGAGCATAGTATTATCCCGTTGGTTCGGGATTCAGTCCAAGTACTTCAGATCGTCCACTTCACCCATTGACAAGCCTCCAAGCGCGACGGGCGCTATGTGGCTGAGGTGGAAGCCGTGAAGGGATGCTTCCGAGCTCCAACCCGATGCTTGGTCGAGCAAGACGGCATATGTAGAATCTCGCAGATGAATTTCGACAAATAGGAGATGCTGCTCTGTCAATGCGTCACCGGTGGCTGGCTCGCCTGCTTGGGCAATATATGTGAGACGGTCGAGATCATTGTGATGCCGAACAGGACGACCACGGCATTTCAGCGAGTGCCACTGTCAATCGTCGACGGTCCTGCTAGGAGGAATTGCTCGTCGTTTACATCAGCAAGCGCCATGCACCCAGAATAAGAGCCGCCGTGCCGGTGCAGACACCCCTGCGATATGCGTTAGTACACCTGTGGATCTGTGGCTGCCGAAACGAATGCAACGGAACGTATATGTACTCACATTAGCCACTGAAGGGTCGAGAACTTGACGGCCTCGACTCGTTCTCTGAGCGACGCGACCTCTTGCTCGATCCGGGCTTCCGTCTCCTTGATCCGCATCTCCTGTCCATTGGCTTCTTCACGAATCCTGCCCTTCTCAAGATTCAAGTCCAGCCGAACGCTGGCCTGCGTACGGCTGATCTCGTCGCGCAGTCTCGAATTTAGCTTGGCCAAGTCGCTGGTCAACCGATCGTGGCTCGACCGGGTCAACTGCGCTTCCGTGCTATCTGCGTTGGACAATTCGCTGCGCAGTTTGGCAAAGTCGACTTTCTGGGTATATGTGCTTCGCTCGGCGTCTTCCTTCAAGACCATAGTCCGGGTGAGGTTCTGGATGGACTCCTCTATCACATCGTTCAGAACGCGCATCATGGCCACCGCCTGCTCTTCCGTGAACCCTTCGTCCTTGAGTCTTTGCACGAACTTTAGGGTGTCAAAGTGGTGGGCTTTGCGCTGCACAGCTGTCGTCGAGAACGCTTTCCGAGCAGGCCTGTACGCAGCGACGTAGACGCCGTTGTGGCGGATGGGCGACGAGTCTGCTGGGAGTGTTTGGACTGGGGCTTGAGGTCTTCTCGGGCGGGCGGCAGGTTTTCTGGCGTTCAGACTCTGTGACGCCCGGCTACTGATGTGTATTGATCGCGGCTTTGAAGCTGTCGCGAAAGAGGGCGCTCTGGCCGTCTCGTGGACAGGAGCTCGTGGGCTAAGTGTCTGGGCTGAAGGCCAGGCAAGCGATGCCGATTGCCAGGTCAAACGAGGAAGTAAGAACCTTGGTATTTCGGCTACAGGTTTGGAGCCGGCCATGGGGGGCATCGTGGTCTCTCGGCGACAACCTAAATGGACTGGTTACTAGACGGTCACTGAAGTCTGGTAAATATTGGATACTTGGTCGCAGAGAAGCTGATGCAGCCTGGCCGCTGTCGTACCCAAAGCCGCCTCCCCGCCAATCACGTCGGGGCTTGGCTCGGGACTCATTTCCACGTCACGGCTCAGTCACCAAAGGTATCAAGTTCTTTTCACATCTATTGACGTCCCAGCGATGCAATCATAATACCTTGACGGTCTGCTCAAGCTTTTCCGGCTCACAAATCACGTCCTGGTGAAATTCAGCCTGTAGTTTGGACTGCTTCAGGTCGTTCCCACTGGCAAAATAGCAATGGATGCATTTCTTCACTGCTTCGCCATAGCGAGGTTCCATGTGCGGTGATACTTGCCGGCATAGACGATCTGCCGTCGAAAACTCCGTGTTGCCAGCATGCGCTGAATTCATGTCTAATTCCCTGATCATCTCAACCAGCGGCTTCTGGAAGGCGAGTTCGAGCAGCAGCACTCCGAGGCTGAAAAGCAGCTGGTTGCGAATTACAGTGGGACTCGGCAACGACTGTGCCCAGACCAAGGAACCGTTCGGGCCGTCAATCTGTGCGGAAATAAACACTTGAGAACCACTGTCGTCCTCGTAATCTGTACCCAGGTGCGAGAGGAGTACTCTCGGACTTCCCCCGTTGTTTCGGAGCCACTGTGTTGACTGGAACTGCAGCACCGCCGTTGCAAGCTGCCGCGCAACCCCTATCCGAGAGGTCAGGGACAAGCCTGACCTTTCATTCAACCGCTGCTGTCGCAGAGCATTGCAAAGAGTCGTCAGGGTCGAGGGGGCCGGACCTTGCATAACAAGCTGAGCCTTCGCATCAATGTACACGAGGTGTTTCGAGTCACCGGGGAGATGAAGAAAGCCAATGGCCTGAGTGCTCGGCTGGGCTTCGTTTATGAACTTCTGGAGTCGGTAACAGAAATTGCTTGCAGCGCAAAGATCCTCGAGCTCGGCAGGCGGAGGATCTGGCGGAGTGGCGAGCTTGAATCGGACCACATCAATGTTATCCGGCGACTCCAAGAAACGTACAGATCTCTTGCAGGCTTGCAATCGTGCGGGGGCTGTTGCCAGACATGCTTCACATCCAGAACGCGCTTGAGAGACGTTTGAATCGTCACCAAGTTCACTGCGTCGTTTGTTGCCTCTTATCTCCCTCTGAAATTTGCTTCAACGGTAAGCCAGGCTGATTTTGTGGACATATTGGCCTGTTCAGGTGGACTGGCTAGATTCAGTCGGCTGAAGGCAATAGTGAAACGAATATGGGCGGCGTTCGAATGAACCGTCTCCAGGCTCAGATGGGCTTGGTGATCAGTGTGTTTGGTGCATGCCTGGCCGAGTGCTCGATACAGATTCTCTGCCGTCTGGTTGATCCTTGTGAATCGTTCAATTTCCGTACGAGACAGGGTCGCACTGAGTTTTCCTGCCTTTGATGTCTATTGAAGTTTGGAGAGGTAAATGAGCGTAACAAGGTCTTGAGTCTTCACTCGCAACACAACAAGCGCCGACTCGATGTTGGACTCTTTGAAGACGTAGACGATTCGCTTCTTCAGGCTTCTACCGGGCTGGTCGTCTGCCACTCAAGCCGCTCAAGCTTGTGCTTGACCACGTCCAGTTCTTCAGCGATGAGGTCAATGCAGTCTTCAAAGGCGCTCCTTGAATCTCCGAGACGCTCCACGTACAGGGCGGCAATGTCTGCGTCTTGCCAGCTTCGGTGGTGGACATCGGCCAACATCTGACGAGCCTGCGCCTCCTCGACACAACGGCATAGTAGTCTCTCAAGACGTGCGCCGCGGCCCGTGACAAGGGACTATCTCCGTCACCCCTGCCGCGGTGCCCTACATCGGCAATGTCCAGGACAAATCCCCCCGAGCAAACCAGGAACTCGTAAGACGAGTGGGTGAGGCAAATTGGCAGCGGCACGAGCGATTGAGAACTATACAAGCCTCTGGACCTACAAATGGATCGAATGCTATCAAGGATTCCAAGTCCTTGTTCCTACCCATTACCCTGTTCCACGACTCTGCACTTGGAAGCTCGATTCGAGCACAATCACGGCGCGCTGAATCCAACGCTTCCCACTCGTCCTTCGTCAACAGCAGTGCGGATAATGAGGTAGGCAGCTTCAAGGTGCCCAACTTGCCAAACGGCGCTTCGTACGAGGAGCCATTCATGTGCCCCTGTTGCTGTAACATAGTCCTCAAGGTCAAAAATCGGATCGACTGGAAGTAAATTTGCCGGTTGATGCTTGACAGGAGCAGGCTAACAGTTGCAGAATTCATGTCTTCACAGACTTGATTGCCTATGTCTGCACCTCGGGTGGTTGCTCCCTCACTACTTTCCCATGCCGAAGACTATGGTTCGGTCATGAATCGGCTTTTCGCCTGACGACTAGGAATCTACACTGCAAGCTCTGCCTGGCAAACATTCGACGAGCCCGACAAGTTCCTCCACCATTCGGACAGTATCCATATGATGGCGCTCGATACAAGCAATCTAAAGCTCGCAGCCTTGAATGTGGCCAAACTGTCTCGACCCATCCCAGCGGAAAGCATAGCATGCCCTCTTTGTCTTGACACGGAATGGTCCAAGTACCGTGAGTATGCGACTCATCTAGGACTACATCTCGAGGAAATCGCACTGTGCGCCTTGCCTCCAGCCAATTGTGACGACAAAGAGGCCGAGGATCGCGATTTCAATGCGACGGATGACCTGATTAGGGAAGAGGGAGGGTCCGTTGCTTCAGCCACAAATGCAGAAACCACTGCGGAATTGCAGTGTCCACATTGTTCAAAGAAGTTCCCACGTGGCTTCCGCCTGAGAGACCATATCCGGACGCATAGGGAAGGTCGTTACCCTTGCAGAACATGTGGGATGTCATTCTACAAAAAAAAACTTGTCCCGTGGGGCTGTTGTGATTCTGCAAGGTCACGTACGGAGTATATCGCCCTGATCCCAAGACTATTGTCGCTGGCTGGCTGGCTGGCCTTGCCGATGACGAAGATTGAGATGGTATCCAGAAGATTCAATTGCATGAGGCATGGGGTCGAAAGCCCTGCCGCTCG
Source organism: Phialophora chinensis (assembly GCA_016109575.1). Taxonomy (NCBI): domain Eukaryota; kingdom Fungi; phylum Ascomycota; class Eurotiomycetes; order Chaetothyriales; family Herpotrichiellaceae; genus Phialophora; species Phialophora chinensis. Next base: position 417,744 of record JADWPU010000016.1, read on the forward strand.
AAACCATAGAAGTTTCGTGTACACTTGGGGTTATATCCAGCCACGGGCGCCGCATTTCGTTGACAGCCGTGGTACTCCGTACGCCTCAACCGGAAGGTATCGAGGTCCTGAATTGAAGCCACTCCGTGCAATCTCTCATTTCGTCTTCTTCCCCTCCTTCCCACTACTCGACCTCTTCACTGTCGGGCTCGACCCTTCCTGCTCCTTCTTCTCCCGTTCGGCCTTCTCCTTCTCCTGGAACGCCTTGAGCGCATGTTCGTCCGTCCTATCTGCGTACCACTGGCCGACCTGCAGAACCAGCACGCCGACCAACACCAGCGCCAGGATAGTGTTACTCGCAGCCAAGACCTTCAGGTTGTCTTCGCGCCCGAGCACACTGTCGCCGCTATTCACATCATAGGCCTGGGTATTCACGTCGTCCAGCTCATCCTGAGTCAACTGACCATAGCCTAGGCCGTAGCTGCCCTCGCTGACGATCCTCAGCCCCTTGACAATATTCGCGATGTACACGATCACGGCGACCATGTAGAGCACCAGGCTGCCTCCGTCAAAGAGCATGTTCGACTCGCTCGGCTTGTACAGCTTGCTGATCAGGCCGAGGAGACCCATGCCCAGCATGATGTGCAGGATGCGCACGATCAGATTGGGCGCATTGTGCAGCAGTTTCAAATGCGCTTCGATGGCGTCGAAGTGCGACACCGGCGTGGGCGACGATGACCACAGCAGCGGGTAGTCATAGGGAAAGAGCGAGAAGAGGATGCCCAGGAAGAAGGAGACGGCTGTAGGATACTTCTGTCAGTCGTGTCGCTCCGCCAAGCATTAGAACACTTACGGCAGATGATGAGGAAGGTCGCGAATGAGACGGAAGGCATCTTGATCTTGATCTCGACCTAGATGCTGGAGGTGGGTCGTGGCAAGCTCGGGGTCTGATCCAAGTAGAGCTCAGAACTCAGAAATCAGCGGCGTCCCGACTGAGTACAGTACACAGCACCGTGATATGTTTTTCGTAGGGGCAGCTGGCCGAGATGACACCCAGTACAGACGGTCTCGGTTGCTCGTGTGCGGGACTCGATTATATCTAACGCAAAGACGCGCCAAACCCACCAACAAGCTGGGCGCGGCGCACGATAATTGTTTCGGCGGGAACAAAAAATATCGACAGGAAGATTTTCCAGGCAACAAAGAGCAATCTTATGCACACGAACGAAGGATCGAAAATGTTTAATCGAAGGTTGCGGCGAGGCCGGGCTTAGGAAGCAAGGCGCACGCGAATGCGAATGAGCTGCAAGTTGACGTTACAATTGCTTTTGGCTTTCTGGTGGTTCGTTCCTTGGCCGACCGCTGATAACGATAAGGCTGCCGAGTCGGAAGACGTGTTTATCCAGGGCCGAGATTCCTTGCCTCCCGCTTGCCCCTCGGTGTTTGAAATCAACTCGACTCTTTCCTAACACGCCTGTCACTGAATACTGACTGACACCTGCGAAAGACATTGCCCTCATGGCAGTGTGGCCGCGACCGCTCCTAGTCTGGACTTCTCCGGCGAGACGCTCCTGATTGCGATCGATATTCTTCACAGGCTCTGAGCTGATGAGGGCTGTTCACATCAATCCGGCGTCTGACTGGCGCCATTGTCGTGTTGTCGATGGTGGAGCAGGACGCTTGAAGACAATGCACTCCCGCTTCCTGCTTCACACTTGATACTAATATGCTATTGATACTCCGTACATCCCTGGATACTCAGCTCACGGACCTGCAGCCACACAGATATACCCCACATTGTAGCAACTGACACAGCCTTGTCCGCAAATAGCAAGTGTTCTACGGCTTCAAGGCTGGCTGAATATGACTCTCGCTCATCGCTCCGACTACCTGATATCGGTGCCAAGAACGGACTGATGCTGGTGATGTCTCCAGCTGTCTATCGCTTTCCTTTTTCGCTAACACTTCCCTTCATTTCTGGCTATTCAGCGCTCAACACCACGCTGGGCCTTGACGGGCACTCTCCCACTATGTCAAGGACAATGCTGCTGACTTTGTGGGACAAGCTACTGCGGGTGAGCGTTCAGGCTGGCTGAGTCGAGTTTACTAGTTCCTCATTCAACTGCAAAAGTTATCGCAGGTTCTATTCTCAGCTGCATCTTGCGAGACTGCCACTGCTTGAATGGTGATATTATAAGATGTCTGCCAGCTTCTTGCTAAGCCGTATCGTTCATGAAGTCGACAGAGAAACTTGCTTGATTCACATCGCAGGATATCTTCCTTAAGCACCAAGTCAAAAATCATGGCCAACACCAAAAATCAAATCGTGTTCACGGTATCGCTGCAGTCTTCACCAAACTTTTGAGGATCACATTTCCTAACGTACCACAGACACCGTCAGGTTGGAAATATACGCTTCTGCCAGGTGCGGATCCCGACAGCTCTACCACACCGTCCATCGCCATCATTCGCCAAGTTCTGTCGGACCCGACTCTCGTCAGTTTCATGAAGGATGCTTTCTTCCTCCAAGGCGGCTGGGAGCCCTGGCTCCAGGTTCAGGCCGCCGTTACGCTGAAACGAGCCAATGCCCATCTAAAGATCTCGCGTGAGGAAATGGTCTGGGAAGGCAGCAGAGACCGCATCGACCTATGGTTGCAGGACGCGACCGCCAAAACCGCCGCTGGCATCGAGATCAAGTGTCGAAACCTCAATACAAAAGGCATCAGTGACTCCAATAACAGTCTCGCGGCCCTCATGGTCTCAGACGTGAACAAAGTCGGAAGTGACATCAAAGCAGACTACAAGACCGTTCAGGTCGGAACCACTCGAGTGGCTCAGCACGTCGACATGTTCGCCATTGCCATCACGGGCGACCCCATGGACCTCGTTTGGTCGAGACAAGCTGCCGGCGCGACGGAACCTACTTTCTGGAATTGGGGCCGGAGGACGGACATTCAGTGGTGCTACCTGTCCATGATGAAAGACCTTACCGTGGACAAAGATATAGTGAGGATGGGTCAATCTTCCATCACCAATCCACTCCCGTATGAGAACCTGTACCTCATCTGGTACAAGAAGTGATGACTGGCTGTGGTGGGAGATGACAGAGAGCAGGGCCCGATGCTCATATGGTTATGTGATGGGAGTCAGGTGTCGTTTCTGCTCGATCCTTTCTACTTCTGTACGTTGCTAGTATTCTGCAAATCGAGGGCAAACGACACAAAGTACCTCTCCGTGTTCAATCTAGTTGTTACTGTGCCCTTTGAGTTGAACACCTTCTCGTTGACTTCTTGAGTTTTCCGACCGCGGGGGAGGGAAAAGTTGACCCCCACAGGATTTATGCATCCAATGCACACTATCCCTGTTGCTCACACATCCGAGGCTTCAATCACAGCCGGGATGTGGTTAGCGACAGCGACAACGACAGCATGAGAGAGACGAGCAGATTTGTGCGGAGAAAGATGGGATCGCGATGGCAATACACCTGACCGTCTCGCGACGCAACCGCTAGAGTTTGCCGATTTCTGCCCTCATCCTCCTCCCTTTCCCTTTCTTTTGAGCAACACCCTCCATTAGCCAGATGCCTAACGATGCAGCACCGACGCAGGTACCCCGAAGAAGACGAATAGCCTCGTGAGGAGTCGTTTGTAGCGGTGTGAACGGCCTCCATCTTCAGCGTCGGTCATCTCCATCACTTACTGACTCGCTCACCCACGCATTTGATGCAAGTGTATACAGTGTCCATACCCAAAAAAAAACATAACCATGGAACATAGTGTCGCAAGTATGATTTCTTCTCAATCCAGCTCAGCAACGCGCCCTCCCGGCATTGGATGTGTCTTTCCAGTCACGTCTCCCACAGCCGAGGGTCAGGACAACCGCTTCCATCCCAGCGCAGTAGCGCTTGCAACTAATGCACGCAAAGCCCTCCGGCATGTCGTCGAGGATGCTTCGCTGTCCCGACATCAACACGTGGCACGATTCGCGAAGGTGAAGGCGAAATCCATGGAAACAAACCATTAAGCGAAGATGGAGAAGAAAGACGCAGAAGCAGAAGCAGAGGCACAAGCAGGGGGGGGGGAAAGGGTTATATATTGACTACATGCTGTAGAGGGAGAGCTCTCTCATAAGTATTCGGGACGGGATTTTCATCTCTACGTGTGGATGCGTGCTTCCTGCTGTGTCCATACAATATATTAATACCTCAGCCAACCAACAGGGCATCATCTGTCTGTACCTTGCCCTTCCTATCCCGACATCAAAACCTTTGAGGTCGACAAGGGTGGGGGAAGGAGAAACCATGCTGATGCCGGTCCCGCTCCGGCAGCTTGCAACCGTCTCGTTCGCACTCATTGGCCTGTCGTGCTGGTCCTCGGTCTTCGGAGGCGACGCGCACCAAAACCACCAACCTGACCTTCACCCTCACCGTCATCTCCGTGTCCTACCACGCTCGATGATGGCCGAAGCGCACCCCTCACCTCCGCAGCGTGCATGCACCAACTCGACGACGGAATCGACGCGCTCGTTCGTCGAGTCGCTCTTCACGGCCGTGGCGCTCGACAACTTCGGCGCCTCCTTCGCGGCGGCCCTCTCGGACGACCTGGTCTGGACCGTCACGGGGAGCAGTCCCATCGCGGGCACGTACGACGGCAAGCAGACGTACATCGACAGGGTGCTGACGCCGCTGCGCGACGTGCTGGTGACGCTCCCCGTGCCGATCGTGGAGCACATCTTCGCCGACGGCGACTGGGCCGTCGTCAACTGGCGGAGCGAGGGCGTCTACGGCAAGAACGGCGCCAACTACGACATGCAGTACGCGTGGTTGATGAGGACCGAGGTCCAGGACGAGGATGGGGAGCGCAAGATCGTCGACGTCACGGGCTTCTACGACAGCGTAAAGGTCACGGCCGTGTTCGAGGGCTACGTCTTCAACACTACAAAGGTGTGAGTGAGTTGCAGCAGGCATTTCGCGACGTGGACTGTGTACAGCCATGGTGTCGGATGGATGCATCCAATCCCGAGCCAGACATACCAAGTAGTGATTGATGATTGATGATTGATCCATTTGCTGTGCTCCGTACGAAGTACTCAGAAACGGGAGAGGCCGTACTTCAGGGGTCATAAGGAAACACGGTCCACTGCCTGGCTGCCTGGCTGGCTGGCTAACCGACCGACCAGCCGCAGCATCTTGTGTTAATACCGACTGCGGGACAACATTTTGGTAGCCACGTGAGACCGGAGAAGCTCATATACGAGTACCTCGTACCTAGACTGCAGCGCCATTGAGGTGCCCTGAAGCAGATGCCACCAACACGCTGTGTCAGGAGGGGGTGGGTAGGTTTGGATTGCCCCAGCTGAGTGCTCTACATCCTGTATATGGCTGGCTTCAGAGACACAAGCTTCGATAGCGCTCAATTGCCCTTCTCACCGTCGCGACTGCAGGATGCGCTTCCACTGATGGTCGATACTCTAGACCTGTAAACTGCATGCCCGCCCGGAAAAGTGCGATTGCAAGAACCACTAGACTTGGATTGCAGTACAGCCGTTGACTGGGCAATCGAACGCCAGAGCGATCTCCTCTACACGCTGTCCTCCTCTGGCGGAGTCCAGCAAATCAGACGTTTAAGCGCTGGCTCGTCATCTCATTTGTCAACGACAGCAACTACGAGTACCGAGTACAGTACGTACATATCTGCCCTTCTTTTTCTGCCGGGCTAAAAATAACGGCTCAGTCACGATCGCTCTCTCCCTCTCCGCTTTTGTCAAATGAGAAATCACCCAGCGGCTGACCGGTCTGGCAATTCTGAGATCGCCCCCCCCGCCAGCCAGACGGTCATCTCAAACAAGTGGCTGCGCGTGTTCGAGGAAGCGCCGGACCCACGCAGCCAGGAGGCACCCACCTGCGTCGACAAGCCAACCAGGCGTTCCCGTTGCGTAGCGCAGTTCCAGCTCTGCGGTACAGCGGGGCCTCCGATTTCCCTCCCGTGTCGCACCATCCAATGGATGTCAACTCGAAGCACGCTAGAACATCTGGGGGGGTTTTGGCCGCACAAGCTCCCTGGGAGATTGGTCTTTTACGAGTAGTCTCTTGCTAATCTTGGAATCTCTGCGCTGGCAACGCGAGAAAGAGGAGGGGGGTGATGTCACTGCCCGAAATGAAGCATCCTGCCCGCCGCTTTATCCCCCGCCAAACCCGCGTTGGAATCGCGCGATCTCTTCCTGGGCCACTCCCCCCCCGTTCAGGAGAGTTGCAACATGGGCCGGCTGCTTGGACTACTGTACCTTCCGCTGTGATATCTGCGGGTGAGGTACTCCCATCAACAACCCCTGCGTTGGACCACGAACCAAGACAGCATAGGTACCGACGGTCAGGTTGCATGTGCAAGTGCCTTGTGTGGCCTCCTCGACTCTCTGCTTTACCCCTGAAAGACTGTTGAGATTTCCGTGACTCGGTAGCAGTCTTCAGGCACGGTGGACAAGTACTGAGAGCGCTCCCCTTCGACCTCTGCACGAAGCGTACGGGGACGACTGGCTGACCGCAAATCGATGCACGCGGGTATCCAACCAATGATGCCGCGCCGAAGCTCTCTCAGTCTCCAGCTCGGATTCGATATGATGTTATACATAGTATGTTTGCTGCGCAGCGTCTCCAAAGTTCCTGGCGCCTATCCTACGTAATCCCCAATCCCAATCAGCGAATCGAATGCGTTCCATCCAAGCAATCGCTGCAGTGGATCGGTGATCGAAAAGCAGTCGTGGCCCAATAATGTGCCCAGGGAGCCTGTGATCAGAAGCGGCTGAAGATCCGGCTGCCACGTTTTCTGCGGGCCTTCTGCGTCCTCGCCTCCAGGAACTCTGGTGGGAAAAGAGGACGCGCTCAGGCAGTTGATGTTGGGGATTTGAGCTAGGTGGTATAGACAATCGAGGGTTTGGGAGAAGTATCTTAGTCATTGGTTGTATATGGCTTTTTATCTTCATCCTTGCGGAGAGGGAATTGAGCCATCACCATTGCCTCCAAATATCACGGATCCGGAGTCTTTGGCCTGCTCTGATCGCGGAATCCGGCTGCGGAGACCATCCTTGTCCTTCGCCAAAGAGAACGTTGCTTTTCAGAATTTCCACCCATATCCCATTGTAAACCTCCAAGCGAATCGTAAAACGAGACCAAGTAATATCCGTCCATGTCCAGCCCATGCAAGGTCGTAAAGCTTCGAAACATACTGTTTCGTGGCAGTTGAACTCCTTCCGCTGAGAATTGGTGCCCTCACCGTATCCAAACGCCACGCGCCCTCGCCAAAAATGTAGTGGTATCATGTACAACAAAATCGATAGCAGGTTGCGTCGTAAATCCCATAATTGTTCCACCAGGTGGAACAAGATCCAGTCTTCTGTCTCTGTCGGCACGTCTAAAGTTTGGATTCAAAGGCCCGCCTATGAAAGGTCATCTCTGTCTCTCAAGCCACAGCCGTCGGAGGAGTGGTGATTGCCGCAGGTTGAGTCAACGTCAACGAGGTGGGTGATGTTGTCATAGTTGACGGTGAATCGACCAGTGTCGACGGGAAATCGGACGCTTTGATGACAGTCGCTTCTTTCGCCGCGATGGGGGGAGGGGGCATTTCCGCTGCCTCAACTTTGCGTTTCTTGCCTTTTGGGGCTGGCTCAAGAGGTGGTGACCGTTTGTATGTCACTGTTCTCGTGACTACCGATCGAACACTGACGGGCTTGGTACATGCGCTTCTCGGCGCCTCGAAGAACCGACGGGTCGCGCTCTCGCACGTCCAATCTGCAGGAGAGAAGGGTGAATAGATGCCACCAGTACTCATCCCGCTCAAGGCCGTCCGCGGAGATGGCCCACAGGTGGTTGGCGAAAATGCCGGAGAATGCGGTATCCGAAGTCGTCTCAAGGCCGTCGGCGTTCTACGACTGAGTGGAGTGGGTGGGACGGAGCTGGAAGGTGACTTGTGGCTTTCGCTTCGGCTCGATGACAGACTCGAGGACGTGGAGGCGTTCGAGATCATGGAATATCTTGTGCATGTCGACTCGTCCGACATTGATCTTTGAAGCGCGCTCGGCGGAGGACTAGCCAGCGTCGGGGTCAAGGCTTTGAGGAAGTCTGTGTAGGCTACCGGCGGCGTGATCGGTGTTTTCAGGCTCGCATTTTCTTGCTTGATCACAGCAGAGGCGCACGAAACCGGGGTGCCGACGATCTCGGAAGGGAAAGAGGCGGATTTGGGGGTCTGGAGGGGTGGGAGAACCGGGCGGCTGATTGCAGGCATGGTGATGTCGACAACGAGAGAGTCGAACTGCCCAAGCCGTGAAGGTTGATGTTGGGTGAGGGAGGGAAGAAGCTCTGGTGATAGAGGCCTGACAGGCACCAGCGTAGTGAAGAGGATTGCGCCGTGAAGAGAGGAGAGAGGTGGAAGGGATAGGTAGAGCAGACAGCGGGAGAAAAAGAGTCAATCTATTTCTGGGAGAGCAGCGTGCACAGCAGCGACAGCTCGTCTGGCACTGGGACAGCCAAACTTGACCAGGATGAGACCTGCTCTGTCACCAAAGCGTGTGCCAGGTGCAGTAGTAGTATTGTCGTAGGCCGGGCGGGAGCAAGGGATCTTCGACTAAAGATCCCGTTGGCGCGTAACAGAAGAGTGTTCCGTGAGAAAGACCGACCAGCGGGGAACGGCTGAAGTGCCGTAAGGGGAGTGGACAGTTGAGGCGCCTGACGACTGGGACCAACGACTGGCCAACGATAAGTGTGTAAGTGAGAAGCAAGATGGGATGTTGTCAGTGGTGGAGGGAACAGTCTGGGACGACCGGAGGGCGTTAAACCGGCGAGATGAGGGCAGAGTGAAGGCGAGGTGAGGGCAGCCCAGGCGACCCTTGTCGTTCGTTCTTGCCGCCTGGCGGCTAAAGTGGAGAAGGAGCCTGGTGGGGCGGACGAAGGCTGAGCTCGGCCAACGCTTGATTGGCTGTCCGGGCGCTGCTTTCACCACTCCAGCTTCGCCTTTGGGCCCTCGATCCGTACCTTGATTCGCTCGACAGGCCTGTACCTGTGACTTGCGAGCAAGACTGCAGGCGGCAGACTGGATATCGATTGTGGTTGCTCCCTTTGCGCGTTTCCGCTGTGCTGAGAATGCTTTTGTCTGTCTTTCCGCCTGGCCGGCTTTGCGGTCGGCTCTTTGAACAGTCCTGTGATAGGTCGAGTGGGCGTGTGGCTGGGTCTCGTTGGGTCCTGAGCTCGACGTTGCTGAAGAGACCTGCTCTGATGCCGTGCGAGCTGTTGAGGCGCTTTGCGCATGCGATCCTAGGCCAAAGACGCAATAGTACGAGTTGCCAGGTGAGAGGGCGGGAATGGGAAAGATGTATGCTGTGAATGTCCCTGAATTCTGTTCACCTTCTAGTGCGTGCCATCGCATTTATCTATCATGCTGGCAAGCCGCTGGCCACCTGGCCGTCCCCGTTGCTCGGTGCGGCTTGTTTTTAACATGACATTATAACTCACCACAACTGGGCGCTATATCATCTCAGTTGTTCTTCTGATTCGTCGCAGCTTGGTGAGATTGAAGAAGGCTGACTGGCCAGGTGAAGGATTCGCAGCCTTGAGCGCGCGGTACCACAAATCATCGTTCCGCCCATGCCAGTCAGGCGCTATAGCACATCCATTCACTGACTGGTCAGTCCCGAGTCCTCGATCTTTGTGTCTTCCATTGCATCCCTCTTCTGTGGTCAAGTCCGAGCAGAGCGCGCGCAATTGTCGCTTGGACCCAACAGATTGATTTTCATCATCTCGCACTGAGGCAAGTGCAACTTGTCTCAGAGCACCATATACGTGGCCCAATCAGTCTCTCGGGCTGCTGAAAGAGGATTCCAGTCTCCCGAGCAAGTCGCGCCAGATCTGTGATGAATATCAAGCAGAGGGCGTTTGATAACTCTGATTCGTGTCATAGCCGGGGACGGCTGTCACTGCCTTGATTGAACAGCCTTACGGGCCTCCCCCTCCTCAACACAATGACGCACATGCACATTCGGCTCTCATGAACCACGAGTTCGTTACCCCGGGATTGGTACGATTGGCGGGACGGGAGGACCAATCGGGGAGGTTATCTGGGGTCTAGTGAGGGAAACACTTGCATGAACCGAAGCGCTCAAGGTGGTGGGAAGAGCTGAGCTCATGACATGCAGGACATGGATGCTGGTGATGATTCTAGCAGCATTGCCAAAATCTCCCATTGGCGCTCCTTTCAAACCCTCGTTACAAATAATACGAAGTCTTCTTCAGAAGTCGTTGTCCTTTTGTGGCTGGCGGTTCTTGCACCCACAACGCAATACCCACAGGTCCATCCCTGGCGATGCTCGCAACTCGGAAGTTCTAGACTCCCATGCCCATGGAGAGTGTCGAAGGCGGCACGCCGAATCAGCGAGTCAATGCCGAACAATGCTTGGAAAAGTGAGGGCACCCACCATGTCCCAAACCCCACAATCCTTCTTTTTCACGGCGAACACATCCGCAACATGAATGAACGAATGCTACCTTTTACCGTTCACGGAGTCCACGTACGAAGAGCTTCCGGGGCATAATTATGCACGATAGTCAATTCCATCGACCTGTTCATTCCCAGACACCTTGGATACGCTGCACTTCGTCTCCACACCCTCTCCAGCCCCTCTGTTCGTTTGCCATCCCTTGGAAGGATCCATCCATTCGCGAAATCACTTGCGTTGGTGTTTGCAAACGGTATGCCTAGATGCTCCCTCTTTGGACATGGACTCGTCATCTGTCACATCATAGGATCTTCCTCGGTGGCGCTTAATTGTGATCACATTTGAACTGTTTGCGCCGAGGAACGAGGGAATTGGTGGTTGGCTTCTCCGCTCAATAAATTCGCTGCCTATTCGCGTTGATAAGCAAACCCGAATAGTTGGACAGACTTCCGGCTGGACTTGATTTCATGGACCCAGAATTGGTTGTCAACTATCAATGGCGGAGGCACCTGTCCGAGAGAAGTGCAACGAGGCCGAAGAGGCTGAAGCCTGACATGAGAAACCATGCCGTATGATTCTGGATGATCCTTGAGTCACGGCGAGCTTGGGTGCTGCCGAAATCAACTTGGGCGGTCAGATACTAGAATCAAAGTCAGGCATAAGTAAAATTGAATCCTTTGCCGTTTTCCGGAGATACAATACTTGGTCCGCTCCTCTTCTCTTAGAACCAGCTGCAAGTTCCCGTGTCAGATGTGTTAATTGCCACGAATTGGATCCGCCGGTTGTTGCATGAACACCAACACATGTCCGAGAAAGTAGTGCTCGACCTGACGTCTGGCGCTACGAAGCAAGAAACATGGCCCAGTGACCCTGGAGCTCGACAAGGATATCACCAACCATCATTGCCGGGAGCAAGGGTCACTAGATTAGATCCTTGCTGTCTCACTCAGTGGTCTCTCGTTCTTTATCAGGAAGCCGCGAGCTTACCAACGAACATGAGTATTGCGTCAGCAGTCTCCGACAAAATGTAGGTAGTGTGAGCAGGCCGTTCATGCCTCGCTGGAAAAACAAACATGAAGACGCAGCGGCGAGCCCCACAGGTCGATCTTTTTGTCAGGGAAGTTACCGGCCAGCGCTTGCACAAAGCTGGTCTGGTGATGCACGGCGTCCTCCAGACCAACAATTGCCAAAGAACATCCTGCCTTGTGATCAAACTATCAGTTTCGTTGTAATCTTCGATGTATACTCCTCACCCCCTTCTGTCAAAGACAGCCCAGGTGAATTCAAAAAGTGCTGAACCAAGAAGCAAGTCCATCGGCGCTTGATTTCTCGGGTCATAGCCACAAACTACCCATTCACGGCCAGAGTAGTCAGTCGAGGATTTGGGAGGTTGAGAAGGAGTTAGGTACACCCGTTGAGGCGGGCACAGGGACTGGAAGACAGATGCGACACTATTGAATTGACATCGATAGGGTTCGCAGAACATTTGCAAGCCCCGAGAAGCACGACCTTCCTGGCGAACCCATTGTCTCCCATACCGACTCGCCTCTGCTAGAATCACTTAGCGATATGGCACAGCTCACTCCACCTGCAGTCGATTGAGTGTGGACGATTCTCTGGAGCCGACCAGGGTCTCGCGTCGCTAGGGCACGCCGCCAAGAGGTTTAGAAATAGCACATGCTCCCAGGAGGGCGTGCCTAGCCTAGCGAGGACTGTTGAAGCTTTGCGGAACATGTCGTAGATGATCTCTACCTGGCCAAGAGGGAGGGGGTCCCGGAGGCCCCCTTGTATCTCAAAAGAAGTGTGAAGCCATGCTCTCTGCGAGCGCTCAAAGCTTCGACCTCCCCGCACAAGGACAGGCGAGTCGCTTGCCTGGTTCTGGATGTCGACATGCAAAGAGTTCCGTGGTCATTCACCCGGCTCGAATAATCAGAACCAATAATTGTGCCGAGCCTCTCCGGGGTACTAGCAGCCTTATACCGAGGTACAAGTACAAGTAGAGAAGTGAAACTGAAAGGGAAGAGTTTTAACGAGGCAAGGCTGAAGTGGGCCCGAAGAAATCCCGCCGAACTTGGGCCCCCTCAGCGATTCAAGCCCCACCAATCAACACTTCCCAATTGCTTCTGCTTCGGCGAGCTATTCAACATCCCACCAAAGCGAGGACAACGGTCCTCAGTACCCATAACCATGGAGCTGGCAAAGATGAGCAGGTGCGTGGCTGGCAGAGCCACCAGTAGGCTATCTTCAGTGCGCTATTACAGCATTGTCCACGATGTACCTCGTGTCGCTGCCAGTCTCTCACAGAGTCCACCTCCACCACCAACACAGGGGCAGTCGGTGTTCGACCAGGCAGTCAATGCCAGAATCCCCAGGAACAACTGGACAAAAGAGGAGATCACGGAGATACACCAAAAACCTCTGATGGAACTGGCTTTCGCCGCAGTATGTTCACATATACTTAGACAGGCTTCCTACTGACGAGTATTCCAGGGGACTGTCCACCGTCGATTCCACAAACCCTCAGCGGTGCAGTTATGTACACTCATGAACATCAAGACCGGCGGTTGTACAGAGGACTGCTCCTACTGCGCCCAGTCCTCACGATACAAGACAAACCTACAGGCGACCAAATTGTCTACCGTTGACTCCGTCATTGAGGCGGCAAAGGTTGCCAAAGCCAACGGTTCCAATAGATTCTGCATGGGAGCCGCCTGGAGAGACATGCGCGGCCGAACACGGGGATTGAAGAACATTGTTGAAATGGTCAAAGGAGTTCGTGGTCTGGGCATGGAAGCCTGCGTTACCCTGGGCATGCTCGACAAGCAACAAGCCCGTGAACTGAAAGAAGCTGGGTTGACAGCATACAACCACAACATCGACACCTCGAGAGAACACTATCCCAACGTCATCACCACACGAAGCTACGACGAGCGATTGCAAACACTGGAGAATGTGCGAGAAGCAGGCATCCACGTCTGCAGTGGTGGCATCCTAGGTCTGGGAGAGACACCCGCGACCGACCACGTCGGACTCATTTACACGCTCGCGACTTTACCTGAACACCCTGAATCATTCCCGGTAAACAAGCTCGTGCCGATCAAGGGAACACCCATGTTCGGTCAGGATGCTGTGAAGCTGGAGGACATGGTGCGCTGTATCGCGACCGCTCGCCTAGTCATGCCCAAGACAATCATCCGCATCGCAGCTGGTAGAGTAAGTATGCCGGAGTCGGAGCAAATGCTGTGCTTCATGGCAGGCGCCAATGCGATTTTCACCGGCGAGAAGATGTTGACTACTGAATGCAACGGCTGGGAGCAGGACAAGGATATGTTTGAACGGTGGGGGCTGAGCCCGATGCAAACTGAGGCGAGTAAATTTGTGGAAGTTCAAGAAGAGCCGAAGTTTGAGTCGAGTAGCTTTGCTCACTTCAAAGCGAAGGCCAGTGGTGCTGAGAAAGGCGTCGAAGCATAAAATATAGACATAGAACTACATATGGACCTGACAAAAACCCTGAAAATGGTCTGGATGTCTTATCCACAGGGTTTTGCTTCAACCGACCCGACCAGACCTGTGCTACACAAATCGGCGCAACTTATGTGTGGAGATTGAATGAGGACCACACGGTTTACCAGCTCAGCACAGTCCGTCCCTTCAACTTCCGTCGCTTCAGCACTTCCCTTCCGCCTTTCGACCTTAGTCTTGCCAAATATCCATGCCGCCGTTTCTGAACCCGTCGCGAAGGATTGAAGGTATCGCTTCTTCTCCGATATCCGAGCAGGACGGCACTTGTGGAGAAGGACCTTGTTGCGAGAGGCGACAAAGCGCCTATTCGCGACGATTGTTGTGAAGTGGCTATGGCCGGTCTGAGGGGCGATGAGGTGGGGAGAAACGACTGGGGTACATGCGAACGGAGGGTGAGGTTGTCAAATGCGCGGGTCAAGGAGGCGGCTGGCGTTGAAGGGTAGCTGGATCTCGCGACTATTGATATTGATTGTGGTCCTGTGACTCGTCTGACGGTAGTGAAAGCTCTAGGATGGTAATTATCAGCTCTCTATCGAGTAGATGAAGGAACCGGGCTGAAGGGCTCACCTTCGACTTGGGACATGGTGAACCTTTATGCGGGAAGGCATGCTATCGAAAATACATTTGACCACGCGGCCACAGAGTCGACACATGGTAGCAGGGATTTCAGCACGGGTATGATGTTGCTGCACGGGAACTCTGGGGAGACAACAGGATGGAACAAAGAATAATCGAATTGCAATAGCGCTCAGCCTCGTCGGAATACGCCGCCGCATTGGGCTGCATGGCGCAAGCATGGCGCCCAGTGTGCCAGTGTTCGTTTGGGACACATGCTCGTCCACCCTGCAATCGCATCTCCTGTTTCCTGCATTCCTTCGGTCTCTGTAATCTTGTTGGAGGAAGATGGCTTCTCTACTGGGGCTGCTGAGCGACTTCCCTCGTGTTCGTTCTCTCCTTCCACTCCATATGATCGCCCCTCACTAACTGTGACCCTCCTACAGCGGCTTGCAGTCTTCCTCGATCGACCAGGCTTCCCGTGGAAGAAATTAATCCTGGGCTTCTCTCTTGGTCAATATGTTCTCGAGGGTCTCCTCTCATTAAGACAATACAAGGTCCTGCAAAAGAAGAAACCACCAAAGACGCTGGAAGACGAGATCTCGCAAGATGTCTTTGACCGGAGTCAAGTATGCGCCAGGCGTCCATCGACCACGCAAGTCCGTATACTGACCTCTCTACACAGGCATACGGCCGCGCAAAGGCAAAGTTTGGCTTCTTCTCCGGCCTCTACTCGCAGATTTCGAACGTCCTCTTCGTCCAGTACGATATCTACCCTAAGCTGTGGTCCTTGACAGGTCTTTGGCTGGCCCGTTACTTGCCCGAACGCTTCTCCGGCGAGATCTCGCATTCAGTGCTCTTCATCTTCACGTTCAGCCTTCTCTCGCAGATTCTATCCTTGCCACCGTCGTACTACAGCACGTTTGTGTTGGAAGAGAAGTTCGGATTCAACAAGCAGACGGTCAAACTATGGATCACGGATATGCTGAAAGGCCAGGCGTTGATGGTTGTGCTGGGAACGCCAATCCTCAGCGCCTTCCTTAAGATCATCCAGGTCACGGGCACGAGGTTTTTCTACTACCTGTGGTTGTTTGGAATTGTGGTTCAGCTGTTCGCAATCACCATCTATCCGATCTTCATTCTCCCGCTGTTCAACAAGCTCTCGCCGCTCGAGCCGGGCGAACTCAAATCCGGAGTGGAAGCGCTGTCACAAAGACTGAAGTTCCCACTGAAGTCGCTCTTCGTGATTGATGGAAGCAAACGAAGCGCACATAGCAATGCTTATTTCTTCGGTCTGCCATGGAAAAAGCACATTGTCATCTACGACACACTGATCGAGAAGAGCGAGCCGCAAGAGGTGGTTGCAGTGTTAGGCCATGAGCTAGGCCATTGGAGCCTGGCGCACACGACCAAACTATTCGCCATTGCACAGGTACTTAGGTCACTCCGCCATGACTCTCCTGTACTTACCGAGACTAGTTCCACATGTTCTACATCTTCGCACTCTTCAGTGTGTTCATCGACAACCATTCGCTGTACTCCTCCTTTGGCTTCCACCAGACCCACCCCATAATAATCGGGTTTATATTATTCTCCGACGCGCTTGCCCCCATGGACGCCGTCGTCAAACTCGGTATGAACGTGCTTTCGCGGAAATTCGAATTCGAGGCCGACAAATTCGCCAAAGACCTGGGCTATGAGAACGAGCTTGCCAAGAGTTTGATCAAGTTACAGGTGCAGAATTTGAGTACGATGGACGCGGACTGGATGTATGCCAGTTACCACTACAGTCATCCGATTTTGGCTGAGAGACTAGCGGCGTTGGGCTGGAAGAGCAGTAAGGCAGAGCGCAAGGGCGTGAATGGTAGGATTGTCGAGTTGGATGAGAAGGCTGTGGATGCGGATGTGGTCAAAGCGAGTCAACGAGAACTGTGATGCTTCGGCCATCTGTCCAAACCATGCGATATGCTGCCAGATTGCACAACCATATGATGTGAAATGTGATCTGAAATAAGACTCAACATCAGGATGGAGGGTGTCTCGGAAGAAGAAGCTAAAGGCAGGCGAATTCGTGTGTCCACCATACACGTACTCTGCAAAATTGCATTGCGTCTACAAATCTGGCGGGCCAGATGAAGGCAGACATGCAGCCCACCGCACCGTCTCCCAACGGCCACTCGAATGTCCCCTCGAGGTGGGAGGTCTCGTTCACGAGCATCGTGAAGGATAGAGACAAGACAAGGTGGCGCAAGCTCGGATTTCCATGATTGAAGATTAGGACAATTGCGGACTCTCATCTCGAGGCCCAAGTGCTCAGATGCTACCTGTGGCACTGTCTTTTTCACGACTCGGCCTTCTTCTTTAGCCTTTGCTCCTCCCTGCCCCTCTTGCTCTCCTGATGCCTCAGCCTCTTCAGCTTCCTCCTTTCGTCTCTGTTTAGCGCTTGGGAGACCGCCTCTTCATCCTCGGCACGCTTGCTAAATTGGCTGCTCTGCTCAGGCATACTGTCCGCCATGTCGGTACCGACGTCTCCGTCCTGGCCCTCTTCATGTCCCTGGCCCTGTGATTTTACTTTCTTGTCCGTCTTGTTCGTCTTTTTACTCTTGCTACTTTGGTCCGCATTTCGCATTCGATCAACAGGCTCCATCTCGTCGATGTGGCTCGCACTTTGCCCCGGCCTCGACTTCTTCCCTTTCTTCCCAGTCTTGACCCTCGGGTCTATGAGCTCGCCGGTTCCCTCGACCCGGATACTCACCAGTCGGCTCTCCTCTTCCGGCCCACTCGGCTGTTTCAGAGCCGCGCCAGGATGTCTCGCCTCGTCCACCTCGTTTCGTGCATCGAACTCCTGGAAATCCAAGTCATCTTCCCCTCCCCCATCGTTTTGCCCGGCTCCCTCATAGAGACCCTCGGTTTGGCCCTCTCCCCTCGCGGCATCATTGTGATTCACTTCGTGTCGCCCTAATGCGTAGACGGCAGGGTCTTGCCACTCGTTGTCGTCTTCAGCCGCGAGAGTAGCTTTCAGAACGACCCCGCTGGTGGGATCACCTGCGCGTTCGGCGTCGGGCATGGCGATTATGTCCTGATTCTGGTTTCGGCTTTGTTTCTGTTTCTTGGATGTGGGCGTCCGGGACATGTCGTCGGGAACGACATCCTGGTCGAGGGCCAGACTTCGCTTTATACCCCTTCTGTCCTGCTCCGTCTGGGAGGCGTCTAGTTCTCCGGGCTCATCCGCCGTGGCATTCTCGTCCAGCACCTTCAGTCCACCGCCTACTCGCTCCCCTTCGATGCCCTTGAGGATTCTCTTTAGGTGGCTTAACGTCAGATTCGGGGCGCTTGAACTGGACAGCGCTTGGGGGCCGCGCTCTGTCAGCGTCGAGTCGGGCCTGAATGCGGCGTCGTTTTCCGCGCGCTCGAGGAAGCTGGCCAGCAGGGTGTGGGCTTGGAGGTGGGTGAGCCGAGTTGTGGAGTGGTGGACATAGGGAGGCTGGGGGTTCAGACCGGCGGCGGAGGACGACATTGTTGCGGCTGAAGAGTCAAACAGAGTGGTAGTACAAGTCAGGCAGCATGGATATGTACCGAGTACGGGCGGGTAGTGTTCGAGGTTTGTCCGCCCAAAAAAAATGATGGGCTGTCGATAAGATAAGATCTGGTCAGCCTCGCAGCCTCGCAGCCTCGCCCGCCTTTTCTCCACATCCGAAATGCGTCTCGCTCGTGTTCGCTTCCGGGGGCCGAGCTCGCCGAGGCTCAACAGCAATTGACATCCAAGCATGAAGCAACTACCCGATCGAGCTCAATAGAAGGGACGTCAAGTTCTAGCAGTGAATATTAATCCATTGACGCCCGGGTCACACACGTCTTAAGTGTGGGATGCCGCTCTTCGACCATCAATCTATGACCAAATACGAGTAACGAAGTCGGCCTCGACATAGACCCGGTAATTGAATCGGTCCATATCATACATAGTGACAATATCCACACTCGCACCTATCCCCATATCTTTACATATCATATACGCTCCATTCTCCAGGAGGATACAACACGAGTACAGAATTCTCCTCGCCCTCGTACTTTAAGCCAACATGCCGCTCGCAACGATCCACCTGGTCGCGCTCTCGCCTTCGACATCGGTCGCCTCCTACCTCCACACGCTGCACTCGTCGGTCCCGCGGTCCCAAATCCTGGTAACCTCCAAAGTCATCCGCTGGGTCATCACGCCCACGACCATCGACGCGCAGCGTCTCTTGAACCCCAAAGCTCCGTGGACCCTGCTCCTCATGCTCTTGGGCACGGATCCGCTCCCGGCCTCCTTGACCACCCCGGTCCTCGACCACTGGACCTCGGTGGCGGGGATCCCCTCGCGCCTGACCGCGGACTTTGCCCGCACGAACGACCAGCTTCTGCATCCAAAGCCCGAGGCCGTCCCGGCCTTGACGGGCTCGTTGGACCGTCCGCGCGTGGGCACCACATCGCAGAAGCTCGAACTGTCGCCCGGCCTCCTCGAGTGGATCGCTTCGTTCCGGAAGACCCGCGCGGGGAGCTCGCCGCTGTCGATGCTCAACCTGCTCGCCTTCAAGGAGGGGATGAAGCCGTCGTATTTGAAGTACGGGGCCGCGTTTGCCGAGTCGGTCGGCAAGCGCCGTGGCGGGATCGCGAAGCTGGTGGGCAATATTGTCGACGATGCCGCGAAGCCTGTGGATGGCAAATGGGATGAGTTCGCCCTGGCCAGTTATCCGTCGGTGCTGCACTTTGCGGACATGTTGGCCGGGGAGGACTATCAGGCGGTGAACCAGGGGTATCGCGTGCCGGCTTTGCAGGATACCTTGATCTTGTGTACGAGTGAGATTGAGGTCGAGGGGATTCTGGAGGCAGAAGGGAAGGGAAAGGCGGACAAGCCGAAGTTGTGATTGAGCGTCTCATCAACGCATGATAGGGGATGGGAGAAAGAAGAGGGGAGTAACGCAGGGCGAGGACACACATCGACGTATTATATTGCGACGGATGGCTCCAATGGAGCGACGCACGAAGCTATTGACTATGTAGCCCGAAGCTCAGATAATCCCTACGGAGAAGAGAGTCATGGAGGCCCTGAAGTAGGTTGATTCGTAGTCAGATGGCAGATATGCATTGAGTTTGACAAGTCGAAATGCTGAAAGCTAAAGATGGCAGATGTGAAAATTATCTCGCACAGACATACCTGTTGATCTAGCGCTACGAGCAGAAAAACTAACATACCTCGTATCGTGTGGACTTGACACCAAGCGATGGTCCTTACTCCCTCTCCACCGTTATTTTGACATCCTGATGGGTGACAGAAGAGACCGACATGGCATTTCGAGTAAGATTACTGTGCCGCTGTGAATGCGACCGGAGAAGGCATCTCATCGTCAATCTCCATCGGCACGTCGTCGGCATGGTCCTCGATCGAACTCGAGGTCATTGACGTGTCGAGCCGCGGAAGCAAGTCCTCAGGTTCTGGGACATCATTGTCGATGTCCATGGGGACACTCTCGTCCTCGTCCTCTTCCTCATCAGCTGCGTCCCATGGGGGATTATCCAACTCACCTTTTTCCCAGCCTTCGCAATCTCTAATAGGTTTATTGGGGCAAAAACGGTCGTCACAGGTCGACTGCAGCTTACCTTCCCAGTTCTCGTCGAGCTCTGCCCTGACCCTCTTGGCCCTCTCCCACCAGTACTTCCTGTGGCGAACGGGCAGCTCGAGCAGATCGAACAATTGCTTCAACGAGCGCCGGTCCTGCTGCCAAATCTGAGTATACTTTGCAGCTTGGTGGAGAACTCGCTCTCTCTCCTTGGGATCCTTGTACTTCTCGGCGATCTTCGATGCAAGCGTCGGAGGAACAAACGCAGTGCCGTCTGGCGTGAGTGATTCGAACCGTTCCCCAGCGCGGACGAGCGCGGTGAGAAAGATGACCCATTCGGAGGTGTCTTGGGCCGAGAGCGTACCATGATGCTGCCGGAACTCGATGGTTTTCTTGGGCTCGCTCCTGGGTTTGCTTACGTTTTCGTTTTCGTCTTCGTCCGCGTCCTGGTGCTCTTCCTCAGTTACCATTGCAACTGCGAGGTTCTCAAAGTTGACGAAAAGGAACCTATTCATATCGCTGAGCCAGACTGTCCCCTCCTGTTCCTCGTCCTTCCTGGATGATAATGCTGCTATCAATGACCACTGCTCGTCCTCATCGTCATCCCAGTCTCCGTAGTCGAAAATCCTCATAAATGTATCTTCAGCAGAGAAGGGCTCGCCGAACTCACAGCAGTGAACCTTGTCCCATTTACGCTTGGCGTGCAAGGATTTACGGTTCGACATGGCGTAGTCGCGACTCTTGCTCCCAGGGTACGAGTGTCTCTCGGGGTGGTGGAGAAGAGTGATGGTGTCCTCGAATACCAGACTGAAAAAGGCAACATGGCGGACAAGCCCTGTTGGGAGACCGATCTGACCACCTGGTTCCGGCTGTACGCCAATGTGCACGTGAACAGAGGCATTTTCGGGGTGTGCCATGAAGACATACGGTACGGAGGGATAGCGGTCCGCTGTCATAAACTTAAGATAGCCGCTGAGCTCCACCAGTCCGTTCGGTCGATTCTGCTTGACGTCCGGAACGCGAAGGGCTGGCGAGACGAGTTCAAGGCCGGTCCAGTCCCAGTCATAGTCGATCTCGTCCTTGCCATACACGTTAATAAGTCCATCAGACCAACGAGCGAGCTCCATAGGGGTCCTGGGGATCCGAACAGCGTCTTCTAGGACAAGGCTCCAGCGGCTGTACTTTTTAAAGGACTCATGCTGACGCTTGTGCCCGCGATCGATTCGAAGTGCTCCCCCATGATCACCAAAGACCACAGCGGCTTGTAAGAGACCTGTTGACGTCTCGGGCACGACCAGGTCGCCCTCGCTGTTCTCCACTGCTTTGAACAAGGAGATGTCCAGGTTGGCGCGAGAGCGCCTGTCCGTGCCGAGGTTTTGAGCTTGTAACCACGTATGGTCCGGATCGAATTCGAGGTCTCGTCTCATTCCGAAAAGGAATTCAATTTCGACCCCGAACGTCAGCGGTAGTAGTTTTTTGGTTTCCGTATTTGAGCCTGCCATGGTTGTTAGACTGATTTCTTCCACGGGGCTATAGTTACTCTATTTGTTTGAAACCCGGTGCGAATAGTGATGGTTAGAGGGTATTTTGTTGTTGCTTACTCTGATTCTGAGCCACAAGTCCTCGACTTATGATACTTTGAAGAACAAAGACACCGACCTGTCGAAGCGGGGGAGGAACAATACTTCCTTGGTCCGAACAATGTCCCTTGAAGGTGGCCAACACAGCGAACGACCAATGATAAAATGAGACACACCAGCAAAGGGAGAGAGGGCCTTTCAGCGGCAGACCATAACACAAAGAAACCAGTAAGTTGAATCTTTATTTCGCCGAAACCACTTTTTGTTATGAATTTCGTCCAGTTTCATCTTACACAACAAAGACCACCCAGCTCCGAGCGACATCCAGCAATCACAATGTCGTTTTTCAACTTCTGGCTCTGCATCTTGGTCATTTTCGTCCCGCTCGTGACCCTTCGTATCAAAGAAGGAGGGTTAAACATCGCGGCCTTAGAATGTTCCTTGTGCATGATTGGCGAACCTGTCTGCCCAGATGTCTTCAACGTGGGGCATATCTCATATGGGAGTGCTTTTGAGGTCGGCCCTCTAAGGTGGTGATTCTGACAAGAGACTGTTTTACCATCCCTTGGGGATGAAC
Source organism: Phialophora chinensis (assembly GCA_016109575.1). Taxonomy (NCBI): domain Eukaryota; kingdom Fungi; phylum Ascomycota; class Eurotiomycetes; order Chaetothyriales; family Herpotrichiellaceae; genus Phialophora; species Phialophora chinensis. Next base: position 440,033 of record JADWPU010000016.1, read on the forward strand.
GTGAATAAACTTGAAAAGCTCAACCGTCGTTGTTCTATTGGTGTTTTCCGAGAAGGTTGACAAGGTTGCAATGATTTGGCCAGATCCCCGGTTGTGCCTGTGATCCCGTAAATTATGTTCTGGTCGATTTGGCCGAAGAGTTCGCCTTCCTGGATTGTTCTGGCGACGCCGCAGATGGCGAGCCTACTTTGACAGCCACCAGCATCACTGTTGTTCCGACCATGAGGGATCCTCAGACTTGCGGGCTGCTCTATAATTAGTCCTGTGCGGCACGAAGTGCAAACCACGGCAACACAGACTGTGGTAAGCTGGCAATCCGGGTATGATCTCTGGACTCAATTGAGTCCATGACGGATCGTGTCTGGCACAGGTTCGTCGGTCAATCGAGGCCTCGCAGCCATTTCTGGCTAAGCAAATTTAATAATCGCGCGATTTTTGACTGGAATGTGGAAACTGCCCTTTAAAGGAGCTGTCTCGTCCCATCAGCGAAACTCGGGATGTCCCGCTCAGACATTCGCCACAACACCCTTAGCGACCAGCTGATCCAAAACACCCGGCTTCAACCTCATCTGTTTCTCCACCTCATGCGAAGATCTCCCCCCGTCATCTCTCGAAGTGAGAGCCTGTCTCATCTCTTGCGCACTCATCAGCGTCCTGCCAGCGAAGCTGGGTCGCCCCTGATTCTCCAACTCCGACTCCCATTGCCGTGCGATCCTCTGTCGCGCTTGGACAAGCAATATCGCAGGGTTGTTTGGCTGTGACGGGAAAATATTCTGGCCCGAATGCATGGGCTGGCTTGAGGTCGGGAAATAGTCGTCATGGGGTTTTCTTTCGGTGATTGGTCTTGCGGCACCGACCTGGCGTAGCGCTGAACCGAATTGCGGATCTCGCGCGTCGAGCTCGACGTGCTCTGCCTTCTGACCTGACGGGGGGGCGGCGGCGAGGTTGGGTCTGACTGACGCTGCGGGAGTGGGCTTGACGGGTGCGCCAGCTGGAGAAGGCGCGCTCGCGGAGTCGAGCATGGTCGGTGTGGAGGGATATTTCCGACGAGCTGCAGAGCCAGTGGCTCGGGCGACTTTGGAGGATGAGGCGCCCATTTTCAGAACAAAGGCTGTGTGCACAGAGAAAGCGAGCAGATGGACTGCTCGGACGGTTTCAAGAGACAATCAGCCATGACGTCCACATCCGGGCTTCTCCACTTTCGCAAGGCTGAACGGCAACCGGCCAATGAGCGCCTTGCCCTCAAACATGCTCTTTGTCTCTGGATTGCGCTCAGTGTTTCAATGGTGAGTGCCGTTCCTTTACTCAATAACCACCCCTGATTCTCTCTTCTACTGCTAGAGCCCTCTCAGCCTAGAATTCTGGACATAGCAGTTTCCTCCTCAACCTGAGCGGCTCCGTCACACCGCTGCCCTTCCTTCTCTGAGCCTTTTCAGAGACTGCCCCTCCACTGCCCTCCCCCACCGCTCCTTTCCTGCTCCTTCCTCTCCCTCGCTCGACATGGATCGCAAGCACAAACCGGCAGCCATTCCCGTCTCTCCATCGATGGCCCAGCCCATCGTCGACCTCTCTGACAATGTCCTCACCGCCTGTCTCCCCTCTGGCGACTCTGTAACCGTCTACCTCTACGGTGCCACTGTCACCAGCTGGAAAACCGGCAACGGTGCAGAACAACTCTTCCTCTCCAGCGCCGCTGCGCTAGACGGGTCAAAACCCATCCGAGGGGGCATTCCGCTCGTGTTCCCGGTGTTTGGGCCGCCTCCTAAAACCCATGCGACGGGTCAGTTGCCGCAGCACGGGTTTGCGAGAAACACTTACTGGGAGTTCTTGGGGAAGAGCAGCAGCGAGAGTCTGGGGAAGAAGTCCGACGATAGTGTCAAGTTGGACTTTGGACTGAGTCCGGCCAACCTGGATGAGGCGACACGCAAGAAGTGGCCCTATGAGTTTGGGCTCGTGTACAGTGTGACGCTGGGAAAGGGCAAGTTGGAGTGTCTGTTGCATGTGCAGAATAAGGGCGATCAGTCGTTTGAGTTCCAGTCTCTGTTCCACACTTATCTGGCAGTCAAGGTAAGGTCACGCACGGCGTTGGGATTTCTCAAGCAGAACAACGAAACTAACGATGTCCAGGACATCCACAAAACCGCAGTCCAGGGCCTCAAGTCTTCCCCGTACGTTGATAAAGTCCGGTCCGCCCAGACCTTCACGGAAGAGTCCTCCTCGCTTTCCTTCTCCGGTGAGACCGACCGAGTCTATACGCCTCCGAAGGACACCAAGGCGGAGAACCCGCTCGTCCCACTGGTGGTCACAGAGGACGGCAAGGAAAGCTTCGTGGTCACTCGCGACGCGCTACCCGATGTGACGGTGTGGAACGGGTGGGAGGACAAGATCAAAGGAATGGGTGACTTTGAACCGAAGGACGGCTGGAAGAGATACCTGTGCATTGAGCCTGGCAGTGTCAGTTCGTGGACGAAGCTGGACGGGGGCGATGCGTGGGAAGGTGGCGCTACTTTCGAGAGCAAGTTGTGAGCAGGAGCAGCAGCGGCGGCGGCGGCATCAAATAGCGGGGAATGAAAGCTGGAGCCTGCGTGTGTCTGCTTGAAGCCTTCCATCATCAGTCCCCGGAGATTTCAAGGCATATGAAGACAACAGCCCGGCTCCATCCTAGATACAGAATTGGACCAAATACCCAAAGGAGCCCAACGTGTGACCAACGAAGTTATGCAAAGAGGAATTGGCAATTGCAAAGCATCAATGACGCAGATAGTAAAAACCGACAGCATGAGCAGCAGAATAGATTTGGACGAACAGATTTGAACATTCCAGCAATGAGATCGGTAGCAGTACAGGAGAGAGAGCAGTGTAGAGTAGAGAGGAGCAGAGAAGGGGAGTAAAGTTTGAGCAGAGTTGAGTGTTGGGAGTTGAGAGTTGAAAGTCCTTTGCTTTCGTAAAGCAGTATACTGTTTTGTAGTCCTCCATTCCATGGACGTGCCCCACCGATCCAGTAGCCGTGGTCCTTTATGCTAGTAGTATCCAGTGTCTCCGTATGGGCACTGAACAAGGTCCAGTCCAGTCCAGTCCATTCATCCAGCCGTCCATCCATGGCAGTAGGGGATGGTGGTCTAGAAAGCTGAATCGTGGCACGTCAAGCCATACTGGTGCTGGTGCTGCTCTCCTGCTCATGCTCGTGCTCATACCATATAGTTTTCCGTCTCTCCTGTGTGCAGCTTGGACGCCCGCGGACCGAGCTTTCTCTTTCTATCTCTCTCGTGCGTGACATCCAAGTATGTATGTACTCGTTCACATACTGGTAGGAGTGATTCCCGGGTGGCAATCTCAGCTCCCCTCCCAATGCCATGCCATTCTCAACCCCATTCTGCTGAGAGGGCTGGGCCCGAAGACGACGGGTACGGTACAGTATATATAGCGCGGTGCTGAGCTTGTGCTTCCAGGCGGCATGGTTGATTGGTCTGAGCAGCGAACTGGGGTGGTCTGAATCGACAGATTCGTTCTTTCGTTTGTTCGTTCGTTCATTCGTCCATTGCGCGTCGAGCCGAGATGAGTTGAACCGAGTACCGTAGAGACAACGACCACAAGTCTACTCCCGATCCTGCCTGCCAGGGCGAGCAGTGTCACCTCGCTCGGGAAGACCAGGAACTACCCCGGTTGCGAATGTGTTCGCGCTGGCCATTGCATCCGCTGCGGCTCTCGCCTCCCTAACTCTCCCCAAGTAGATTTGATGTTCCTGGTCTATGCGCACGCACACACAATACGTCAGCCATGGGAGCCGAGCCAGAACGCACGAACAAGAGCGAGAGGAGAAAAAAAGGATGACGGTGGAAAAGTCAAAGTCGACAACAGAGAAACAATAGGAAATAACGGCAGACAAACAACAAAGGAAACAACCTACACTTCTCCCACAAAAGATAGGTCGTCACAATTGCGAACGGCAACGCCACAATCGCAGATGTATACCGGATCGTGGCCTTCCTGTAGCGAGGGTCCTTCTTGCGCTGCTCCAGCGGCATCTCCGACAGTTTGGGGGCCCGTGGCCCGATGGGGCCTGCGGAGGGCGGCGTGAATGGGAGAGGGTGGCGTGGCTCCGCGTCTATGGGATGATGCCCTGTCGTTGTCGTTGCAGGGCGGGGAGGCAGATTTGTGCGGGCGTGCGACCCCCGCGCTGCGAGCGCCACGGTAGTGGACATGGGAAGCGGTGGTGTGGACGAGTAGGCTCGGACCTGGGGCGCGGACGCGGAGCCCGTGGCGATGATACTGGCGGCCTTGAAGTGAGGAGGGGGCATTGCGCCTTTTTGGAGTGGTGGCGATGGTGGTGGCTGTGACAGTGGTAGCTGTGTCGACGTTGATGAGGTTTCAATATCAGGATCGATAGCAGGAACCGCGGATGGTAGTGACCCTGCGATCGACGCCGTAGTGGCGCCCACACCGGAAGCCAAATGGGATTCTAATCGTTGTCGTACCACCCCGTCGTTGTCGCCGGGTGTTCGTGTCGACAATGGAGAGATCAGATCTGCGCGCTCCCTCTCCCTCTCCCTCTCCCGCTCCCGCTCCCGCTCCCGCTCGCCCACAAATGCCAGAATACCCTGCTGCAGCTGCGTCGAGTGCGCGGAGAAGGCCTTCGCCTGCTGCAGGATCTTCGAGATTGAGATGGAGACTGGGATAGCCCCGGCTGTCTGAGGCGAACGTGAAGTTTCTGATGCGGTCTGGTGTGGTCGCACAGGCGCGGTGCCGTCTTCTTGCAATAATGATGCTAGAGACGAAGGCACCACAGCAGAGCTTTTCACCCGAGCTTCACCTTTCAACTTGCTTGTCCCTTCTAATACTGGACTCTGAGTAGATATCGATTCTTGCTCCTGGGCGGTTGAAGGCCTCGGCGTGGCCTTTCCCCTCGGTTTCGTCCTAACTGCGGCTTTATTCTTCGCTGCAGCTCCGGCGACGTTGGAGTCGTCGACTGGATCGGCAAGACCAGCTCCTTGCGCTAGACTTTTGGGTTTCCGCCTAGAGGATGTCGATGTTGAAGTCGAAGTCGAATTCGAAGCTGGTGTCGATGCCACGGTTAGACCTGAAGACCCTGACGTCGCCGCCGCTGATGCCGATTTCTTGGCCGCCGGTTTCTCCTTCCCTCGCGGCGTCTTCGTCTTCCCACGCGTTCCGCTTTCGAGCACCACATCCACGTCTACCTCTGCATCTGGTAGTGCGTCAACCACCGCATTCTTTCGAGGCCGACCTCTCTTCTTGACGATGCTTTCCGCGGACAATGACATTGTGTGTGTGTGTGCCTAATCAATGCCTTTGACAAAGCGCTACGGTCTCTCTCTATGGCAACAGACGTGGTAATCTTCTGGAAGAACGCCACAACAAGGGACTGGTCTGATGCCGGGTACGGAGTATGGTATGTGGGTATGTGCCGCGAGTGAGACGCGTTCCGCACGCGTCGTGGTGAAATGGGCTCGACGGTGGGGCTAAGGGCAGCTGTGTTTCAGGGGCGACAATCAGGTACAACTTCATGAACGAGGGACTCGGTATGATGTACTCCGTATTCTGTGCCACGTACGGCGTGCTGTAGGTGGCAGGCAGCAGGACAGGGTCGGCTGGCGCAGACTTGAGGACATGATAGAGACCGACTCGAATGTGCTGGGACCGCGGCGGGCTACATAGCAGGCTTTGATATTGCCACCTGGCTAGAGGTAGTTGTCTGTTTCACACCGAGTACCACTGCCTGCTGTGTATGGTGCTAATCATCTCTTCCATACTGAGTACCTCTTACTGCTGTGTACGATGCTAATAATCTCTTCCAAACTGAGTACCTACTGACTGGTGGGTATGGTATAACCGAGAATTTGCACTACATGATGGTGACGCCAATGTTGCGGCCGTGAATCTGATGCCTATGGTCCATAGGTAAGCCCATACTTTGCTATGCGTGCGCTTGCAAAACAACCATTCCCGTGTGCTGGAGAACATACAGGACCCTCTCGCCGTCAGTCCGTCCACCCACAGGATCCATCATTCCAACTCCGACTCGATATTAATCAAACCCGCCCATGTCCATGTCCATTTCCATTTCGATTTGTACCCGCACTCCCACTCCCACTCGTGTTTGCTGCAGCCGCTTCTCGATACCTCTTCTCCCTCTCTCTTTCAATCCCGATTCCCCGCTCCACAATCTGCGATCTGCGCTCCGCCCTTTCATCCTCCCAGATCTTTTGCACAGCTTCGTATTCTCTCATGACCTGACCCAGCATCTTGAGGTCCTCTGCCTGCTTCTTGAGGTCCTCCATGTTGATAATTGTGCCTGGACCAGGAGCTTCTCCTCGCAAGCCGCGCGGGTCGACTCGGAAACGTGAGCTCTTTGGCCGCTTGGGGGACGATGGTCGACGCGCCCTTGAGGGATTTGCGGAATTGGCCTCCCCAACGAAGCTGATTTTGCTCTGTCTGGCGCCTTGGTTGCCAGACCCGGCAGCTCCATTTGTGGAGACAGGAGCGGTAGGGCTGTCTCGGCGTTGGTGGGGAGTGTTTGCAGTTCGTTGAACGAAGGTCGATCCCTTGGGAGGGAGAAGGACACCGAAGCCAGTGGGAGAGGGACGCGCCTCAGTAGTGGATTCCTGCATTCGAGCAAGCACGGTGGGCGGATTGATTGCCTGCTGGCGGTACTGTGTCTGCTGTTCGCGTTCCTCGGCTTCCATAATGAGTGCCTGGATATCCTCAAACGTCTGATTGTAGGTCCATGGTATTCCCCGGGCTGCAGCTTTCTTACGGATGTCTCCCAGGGCGTTATAATCATCTCGGAGGCGGTCCTCATATGTACGTCTTGTAGAATGCGGGTGCCTCGGTGGCGGTGGTGGCAGTCGTGCTGGAAGCGGCGAGTGACCGTGAGGGCTTTCGCTCATAGAGCCTGGCATCTGCGGTGGTTGACTGACAGAAAACGCTGGAATTTCGCCTGTGGGATGCTTCCCGCTTGCACCAGTTAGACCCAGTGGTGTCTGGCTGGCTGGCGGAACGCCAGGACCAGTGTAGAGTTGCGAGAGTCTTTCAGCGTCCGAGGCACGGAGGATAGTGTTGACAGGCGTCAACAGCAGGTCGCTCTCAGGCGTTTGGGACTTGGACAGATCAACATAGTCATCTTTCTTGACCTGTGCGACTGTATTCGGCAAGAGCGCGAGAGCGAGTTCGGCGGAATTGCTGCGCTTGGGTTTGAATGGTAGACCCTGGTCACATTGGCACCACGCCTGGGTGTACATTCGCCAATCATAGACACTTCCTGGAACGGCTTCTTCATTCTCATCTTCCTCGTCAGGCATTTGCAGGGCTATTTGGGCAAACGCTAGAAGTCGGGAGGATGGGGAAAGACAAGAGAGGTCGCAGGATGCACTTCCCTCGGTGGGGCGCGGGCGTGGGCGAGACTCAGGCATTGTACTGACTTCTTTGGCTGCTGACTTCTGTCGCTCAGATGTTCTTCTGGGCCTTTCTTTGGGTGTGGTCGAGTTGTCCTGGTTCCTTCCTTGTGTCGGTGAATTGGACAGGCTGAATTGTGGTCTTATTTTGAGGACAATGACCTTGGACTTCTTCGCCACAGGAGTCTCGAGGATCTCAACCCCTTCAGCTTCATCAGCATCATGAGCCTTGGGTGTCTCAGCGGGCATGGAGTATCGAAGCTTTGATGGGACTCGAGCACTGGAGTATGAGAGCCTGGCCGATTTGCGGAGAGGAGCTCCGTCGGATTCATCGGTGGCGGGGCGCTTTTGAGCTGTCTGTGACTCTGATACCACTTTTGCCGTAGGCCTCTTCTCTCTGAGGGAGTGTCTCCGTGAAGGAGTGGTCTCCTCTGTAGATGCTGGTGCTTCATCCTGAACGGCGGCTGCTGGAGGCGTAATTTCAACGGCATTCGCTATGGTCTTAGTTGGAGTTTCTAGAATTTCTAGTTCAACTGGGGCGACCTTAGGCTCCTCTTTCGGCACACTTGGAGTGGGTGAGTGTTCTCTGTGAGACGATCGTCGACGTCTGGGTGGCGTCTCACCGATGACGATGGCATCTGAGAGCGGTGGCGAGTAGGATTTGTTGCCATGGAGTGCAACCGCTTTGGCCGTGGGTTTTCGCACGCGCCCAGATGCTCGCCGGGCACCGTTGTCGGCGGCTTGATCAATTTGGCCATCGGTCTCAGTGGTGATGGATTTCGATCTCATTTTGGATGATGACGGGATTTTGGCGGCTGAAGCGTCAGCGTAATCCTCAGAGTCGCTCCCAGATGCCGGACGATCGACAAGAGATGCTGGATGTGTGATCAGACCGGGTAGAGCTGGATTTTACAGATCCAGTGGAATAATAGAAGTGTCTAAGCTGCCCACTGTCGACACCCTTCTTTCTGAGACGGACCTCAGATGCCGGAAGCCCAAGGGAGCTGGGAAATGAGCAAACCGTTTGACCACTGAAGGCGACGGCGCACGCGTCTGCGGGCAGGGTAGATGACCGTGCCGTGATTGCGAGTCTGCTTCAACAGCAGGTGAATTGAAGACAACAGTACTGTAGAAATCCCCCAGCACAATTCTGAAAGGTAGCCACGTAGCCAAGGAGATGTGCCATAAAAAACGGCGAGGTGGCGGGTCCCTTCCGAAACGGGCATTAGGGGGACAGGACGAGCATCGGGCCTTCGATCCATGTCTGTCCCTACGGAGATCCATTGACCCCGCCGACGAAGCTCCCAGGACATGGCCGTCAACAGCAACACAAAGGATCACACCAGGGCGTACAGCAAAGAGAATCGGCGTTGGATGCGTCGGTGGGACTGGGCTGCAGCAAACACCAGGAGGCCTCCAGATCCTCCGCGACGTGACTTGATCATGCTTTATCTTCCCGAGCGACATACTGTACATATCCGTCTTACTTCCTGACAGTACCTGTTGCATTTGTGTGTTTCAATATGGTCGCAAAGGACCGCAGGAATGATGATTTAACGTTGTATTGCGTGTCTATCGAGTCTATGTATATAGGTTCTAACTTGTTTGTATCCAAAAAGCGTTCATCAAGCGGCTTTAACACTGCCTCACGATCGCGAATAAGTGATGCCTACAGCTCTAGCACCACCGGGCCCTTCTGAGCCTCCGTCTCTCCTCGAAAATCTTCCAGCCGTCTCTTCTGCCTCCCCTCTCCGTCGAAGTTACCTCCATCTAACCATCCTTCAAAACCCCCCTTTACACCGCCCTGCCACCAATCCTCCTCAACCATGGAGAACCAGCACGTATCTCGGCTCCGCCCCTTGTAAACCATGTGCTTCCGGAACACCCCTTCAAACGTGAACCCGAACCTGAGGGCCGCTCGCTTCGAGGGGCCGTTGAGGCTGTCGCATTTCCACTCGTACCGGCGGTACTTGAGCTCCTCGAAGACGTACTTGGCCAGCAGGTACATTGCTTCTGTGGCGGCTTGGGTACGCTGAAGGCGCGGTGAGAAGAGGATGTTACCAACTTCTACGACGCGATGGGTAGTGTCAATTCGCATCAAGCTGGCCCACCCGACGGGTTTTGACGTCGTGTGGTCAACGATGGCGAAGAACAGGGGATCCTGGGACTGGGCCTTTGCGACGATGGCTTCTTGGAACGATTCAAACGACTGATATGGGTTGTCGAATAGGTAGGTGAAGAGACCTTCATTATCTTTGCCCTTGACAATGTCGTAGAGATCGCCGGCATGGTCTGCCGCCAAAGGCACTATTGTTATCGCATTGCCCGTCAACGTGACCTTCGACGGCCGTGGCCCTGGCTGTGAAAGAGAGACCGGAGGCCCAATCGGTTGGTGTTTTTCTTCTGCACAGCCGTCAGATTTCTTCTCTTGGTGGCCAGCGATCATTCGACCTTACCTGTCGGCTTTGTGGCGCTGTCCCCTTGGTTGGCCATGATGTGAACCAGGAAGGTGTCTAGTATCTTCAGTCAACTTACAACAGGGTTGAAGCGGAAGTGGCAGCCAGGTGGGAGTCGTGAGGGCGAGGAAGCTAGACGCACCACCGGATTCGCCTACAAGGGCCACTAACGACAAGCCCATTTGCCGGCCATGATCCAGGGAGCATTAGTGCAGACAGGTATTGATTATCTACCGAACAGCCCATTGAGGCCCGCTTTGGAAGATAACAGTCTGTATACCGCGCGCTAATGGTGGATTGGCCGCACAATCGAGATGCAGAAACACTCCATGCAGAAGTAGCAAGGTGCAGTCATTTTCGCCATAACATCAGTGATGTCGGGAGCCCGATTCTATACACTTTGCTAGATTGTGCTATGGTGGCCCCGCCAATAATGACCATATGACTGCGTGTCGCAGCAACAAATGCACGCACGCTCTTCCTGCTATCTGGGCATGTTTAAGACTTACTTTGCTGGCAATATCATTCTCGATCCAGCTGCGTTTCTGCACGTGCCTGTCCTCACCAAACCGACAGGTCTGGACTCACAGGCGGAAAGACAATCTCGAAAGTCTTCGAGGATTCAGTAGCCCGACGAGGTCCTCGTTCAATTGACGAATCGTGTATGCAGTTACGGATCGTGTAGTTAGTGCTGTTGATAACGGTGCGTAGCTCACCGGGCTTCCAGTTCCCTTCCACCAGAGCATTGGCGAACTGGATTTGGCTAACATCGTCTATCTGACAAGAGTGCTGGTTTTTGGACGGTGGAGAAGCTCACCGTATGGACGCACCACAGTCTAGCACATCAGCTGTTTCTTCTAAACAGAGATGGCAATAGGAGAGGTGTGCTGTTGGTAACGCGGCTGAAGCATCCGCGGTCTATATATCACGGGATATAGTTTCCAACAAAAGAGGAGGTGCTGTTGTCGACGGGGCTTGGGCATCGCCGTTCATGTACATGTCACAGCGCTGAGTCGAGAAAGGGAAGTCGCGCTGAATGTAAAATTCGTACCGGTCCTGCTGTGGAAGGTAAGTCCCGAACTGCCAATATTGTGGTTGCAATATGTTGGTCTGCCGAATCGCGAATAGAAGTTGCGGGAAGCACGGCTGAACGAAGTGATCAGAGGCCCGTCGCTAACATCGTGTGGTGTTCGACGAGAGGCTAAGGCTCTGTCTCTGCCTTCTTCAGACCAGTAACGGTCTCTCTGTGCTCTTTCGAGAGCTTGGTCTTGACCACGAACAAGCTTGCAACGATGCTAATAGCACCAAGGCATGTAAACATGATGAACATGTTTCTGATGCTCCAGGCAAATGCTTGCTTGACGGCAAGTTCTTGAGCAGGTGGTAGGCTCCGTGCGATGTGAACGTTGGCTCCGGCGTTTTTGCCGGATAGGTTGTCCAAGATGGCATTAGAAAGCCCCGCTTGCGCCAGTGCGGTCCGCCGAAGATCCATACTTTGCTGAAATACTATGCCACCCAAAATGACACCCATCGAGATTGCCAGGCTCCTAGTGAAGGCTTGTGTGGAAGTAGCAGTCCCAACATCGTCCTGGTGAACACCCTGTTGAATAGCGAGAAGCGGTGGCTCGAACAACAAGCCGGATCCGACGCCCTCGATTAGTTCGAAGCCTATCGCCTTCGCGGTCGATGTGTAAGCGTCCATTGAAACGAAAAGACCGGTGCCCAAGGTCATCAGGACTGTTCCGATCCACATTGACGGTCTGTATTGGCCTGTTCGGTGGATGATCACGCCATTGACGACTCCGGTACCGGCGGTAGCCACGATAAGTGGTACCAATAGAACGCCCGATCGCAGTGGTGAGGCTTCTTTGACGCTCTGGAAATACAGAGGCAAGTAGTACTCGGCAGCGATGAACACCTGGTGGCTGAGTTAGCGACCATGACGGCCAACTCGATTTGGGAAACGTACCATTCCATGACAGAAGCTCAGGATCAACGACGCAGCATTCCTGGTGCCAAACAGTGAAAGGGGGATGACAGGGTATTTGGCCAATTTTTTCTCACTGTAAATGAAAACCAGGACCATCAAGGAGCCGAACACAAGCAGACATATGACCTTCGCAGAGCTCCAGGGATAAACAGCGCCCCCCAAGTCAAGGCCTAAAAGCAACATCACCGTCACACCAAGGATTGAGATGCAACCAAACCAATCGACCGCTCTAATTCCGTCAAGGACTGGAGTTCTCGGGTTGTGGACATTGAGGAAAGGTACCAGAAGCGTAAAAGCGGTGCCAGCAACGGGCAGGTTTAACCAAAAACACCATCGCCAATTAACTTCCTGTGCAAAGGCACCACCCAAGAGCGGTCCAACAGCGCCGGCCAGAGCCCATATGCCTTCGCAGAGACCGAGCCACAGACTTCTTTCGCGCACACTGAAGAGGTCCGAGATGCCCACGTTTACCATACAGATCAAACCTCCCCCAGCAGCTCCTTGGATTGCTCGGCCAGCGACGAGCATCTGCATGTCGACGGCGGTGGCGCAAACCACGGAGCTGGCAAAGAAGACAACCACAGCGACCAGGAAGATTGGCTTGCGGCCCCAGATATCCGAGAATTTGACCCAGATGGGAGCTGCTGCAGCATTTGCGATGAGATAGGCGCCTCCGATCCAGATGTAGCCGGCCGCCGAATGAAGGTCGGCCGTGATTGTGGGGGTAGCAGTGGCGACGATGGTGGCGTCCATAGCGGCAACGAACAGCGACATATATAGTGCGATCAATATCATGGCCATGCGAAACTTGCTGCGAGGCTGAGCTTGCTGACATGGCTCAGGCACCTCGCCGACCTCGGCGTCGATGGAGACATTCTCCGTTGCTGCATTGTGACTTGGCTGAGCTGGACCAATGAGGTCAAACTCGAAAGCTCTCTTCGACTCCATGAGAAAGCGGTCCAAGAAGGCTTCCGTCCCAGACTGAGCCGGATCAGCAACGAAACGGTCCAATGTATCAGTGTGCTCAGAGAAGAGGAAGGGCGTTGGAAGGGAGAGAAGAAGAAAATTGTAGGGGGGCTCGGCTTTAACAAGCGGAGCAGCGAGTACCAAGGGCAGTAGGTAGCGGGGCCCCGTTAGCCTCAGACTGGCGTTCACCCAAAGGGCGGTGGGCTTGGGTCGTGCCCAGGAGCGCGGGTTTGGCGGCTGGACTAGCCAAGCTGAATTATTGAAGGAGGAAAGCTACAGTAGGAATCTGCTCGTAATCTGACATGTTCATGAGACAAATAGAAATCGGTCATCGAGCGACGAGGTGGAGCCGGTTAACGCCCGACCCGGTACGAGTACGTGGTCATGATGCCATCATCGGGCAGGAATGGAAATGGGATGAAGCTGAAATCCCCCAGTGCACCAAGAACACGCCCTACGATCATTGTACTGGGTGAAACGAATCGCCATATCCACAGTTTCATGCCGCTCTCAGGGAGACAGCATCAAGGATTAGGCGTCAGAGAGCCCAGCGTCGTCTAGTTCGATCTTGGAGTCTTGTCGTGGAAGAACAAGTAGATTGGAGCTACGAATTCTTGTTCCGTGGATATCTTGTTGACAACTCCTGTGCAACATTGAAAACCGCCCAAAGTATAAGCTGGAGAGATGGAGAGTGTGAAAAGGAAGACAGAGGCAGAAATGGAACACTTCAGTCGCGGGTCATACGTGAAACTTCTAGAGGCGTCGTACGGGATGGAACTCATCGCTCGTGCCTGTCACCGTTTGATCTGAGCAGCTTTGAACCTGCTAACTCGTCTCCCGGTTTCTTCGTCCTCGAGAGGTGTGATTTCACCTTCTTCAGCATTTCCAAGGAAACCCCCTTCTTGGGCAAGGATGCGCTTGATTCGGTGTTGCTGATAGTCCCTTGCTATTTCGCGTTGGTGGTCCTGATCGGAAAAGTCACTAGGGTCGGGGGCTGTTGGGGCTTTCGGCGAAGGACGCTCGACTAGAGTTGTAGAGACAATTTTGGAGGGAGCCTGAGGTGTCGACTTGTGGTCAGGCTCCCCTCGTAGGAAATCCATGGAGGCAGCAAAGATTGGCGTCTGCGGCTGAGATTGACGCGCAGCCTTGAAGCGCGACTGTTTGGCGGCACTTGGAGCAGGAGGTGCTGGAGCAGGAGGTGCTGGAGCAGTAGGCTCCACACCGTGCTGATCCGCCTCTCGTTCGACGATCGACTCGTTAATCGGTCGCAATCGTAGCTTTTCTGTCGTCTCTGTAGACATTGTCGCGGTTCCGGCAATGCTGGCAGGAGGGTTCTCGGCAGCAATGTCTAGTTCTGAAGAGAATGCCACTTTCTTTCTCCCGAGCTTTCTCTTACTCGACTCGGCTTGCACAGGATTGTCGTTCGCGGGCTTCAAGCTGCTCTTCTTGGACTGGTCGTCTCTTGCGATTGCCGCCTTTCGTGCAGCTTCGGCTGCAGGGGGCTGTTGCTCTTTCCCGAGTTGATCGATTGCTGCTTCTGTTTGCAGTTCAGGTCCAACGTTCTTCAAACCTAGCCGCTTCTGCAACTCTTCCATTCTCTTCTGATAACTTCGCGACAAGAACAGCCCACGGTTGCTTCTGCCGCTGTCATCTTCTGAATCATCTTGGGATCCCTCCTCCATATCCACCTCGGAGTCGAAGTCCAGATCAAGGTCGCCATCATCATCTAAGGCATCTGATGCCTCCCCCTCCTCGAGCTCTAGTTCGGCCACAATAGCCCCAACTTCATCCAAGCCCCTGCAATATTGCAGCATCTCGCGGCGGAGTTCGGCTTCATCTGGAGTATCGTCAGGATTCGTGGGGAGCTGGCTCATCGAGAGATCTGTGTGTTGACGGTTGATATCGGCGGTATCCTGGGGCTGAGATGATGCAGTGGCTTCAGCGTTGCTCGGAGGAATAGCCTTTGTTATAGTGCCGTTTAACTCTTCTAGGTCTTCTACTCCAGCCTTCTTCAAGACATCCACCAACTGGGACGCATCTGAGCCGGGAGTCTGCACTTTACTCGAAATAATGTTTCCTTCCTCATCGAGCTCCTCGGTGATCTCGGCCAGAGGTAGCCCAGCCTCATCTCGGTGATTGGGTTCTTCAGCCAGGAGAAGAGCATTCCGCTTCTTTTCTGCATCAGACAGCTGTTTACGAATGGTCTCGATGTTACGGATAACATAGTCAACCCGCTTCGACAGCACATCAACCAGTTGGACAGGACGACGAGGGCGGGAACCGGCGTCTAACAGAAGCTCTCGTAGCTCCTTTTCATCCACAAGTTCAGGTTTAGACTCTTTGGCGGCTTGCAGGCACTCTTCAGGAGTAGCGTCCTCGGGAACGCCCAAGAATTCTTCCCGGAGTCCTTCATAGTCAATCTCCAGAGCTTGCCAGTGTCGCAGCGCTTTGCGGCACTTGGCAATGTTGTTTTCGAGCTCTGTCCGCTGCCGCTCGATGCGGGCAAGCGCCGACGCGTCCATTGACCTCGCCGGATATTGAGCACGACACGGATGTGTGTACAAGTCACCAATGATGGAGCCACACGGAATGGTTGTGGTGAGCAGAGTGGAATATTGGAGAATTCCTTGCCGTTGGGAATTTTGAACGCCACATCAAAAAGATTTGTCATTTCAAATTACATCAGCCATTTGCTGCCACTGATTGTTCTGTTCCATTCCTTTCACACTATTGTCACCTGTGTTCACAACCACATCCAAGATATCAGGTTTTTTTGGGGATCCGTATCAGTGCAAGATGCAGCCAGGAGGGCGCACTTATCATTGCAAATCGTGAAGTCCGTCACTTTTGGGGAACTATTGGGAGGGCAGAAGCGTTGACGAAGGATAAGCCCTCGCCATGGACGAGGATGATTTGAACCGTGAGACCGAATCTGCATCAGAGATCTCTAAAAGCGACATACTGACTCTGGATGAACCAGCCCCGAACAAGTGTCCGGTATGCGGGAGTGATCCTCGGACGCACCCTGGCCTTCGGTTCAAGATCAACACAAAGTGCTATCACCGAATCTGTGAGGGCTGCGTGGATCGCAACTTCTCGTCGGGCAAAGCAGAATGTCCGGTAGGCGGATGTCATGTCAGTCTCTGGAAACGGGAATGGCGGACGCAAACGTTCGAAGACCTCAAGATCGAACGCGAGGTCGAGATCCGGAAGAGGGTCAACAAGATGTAAGTCCCGGCGTCGTGTCTTCCTATGCTCTGTCGCTAACTCGTCCCGTTCAGCCTCGATCGCAAAGAGGAAGAGTTTGAGACGAAGCGCGACTACGATGATTTTCTGGAACTCCGGGAGGAGCTGATTATGAATTTGGTGCTACGGACCGATGTGGCAGCCACGAACCGCAAGCTGAAGGAATACACCATCGCCAACGGCTTGAAAGTGGATTCGAATGACGCCACGGCCGAGCCGGACAAGAAGGTCACTAAGAAAAAAGACGTCGATCCCACCATCGCTGACCAAAGTGGTCTGATCAAGGGCTTGAAGAGGAAAGTCATTCGAGAGGCGGAGGCGCCCTACGATCCATTTATGGGCATGCCACGCAAGATGGACTATTACGAAGTCAAGGACAGCTACATTGCACGCGCAAAAGGGAAGCCAGCAGAATCTATGCTTGCGGCGGGGTACGACTTTGGCCAGTACATGGATGAATGTCTTTTACGGGCATTTGCTGGGCTTGGAGTTTTCATTGAAGATGAGATGGCGGCGAAGAACAACACAGCCGTCCCAGTGCCGGATACTGGAGCCACCCCGGCCGCGGAGGGTGTGTTCTGAGCATATTACCGCGGAGCGAGTAGAGCGGGCACTCGAATGGATTTTGATCAAAGAAGAGCGCTGACAACGCGTCCAATAGGATGCAATAACTCTACTGCCAGCTTTCTCTGACTGCCAGCTTGATAGTCTTACACGAGCTGCTCCCGCCCTTGAGTGGTTTGGACAGGATGCCAACATAGTTGCCGTCGAACTCTCCACCGGAGGAGTGGACCTGAGGGAACATGAGCGCCATGTGGAAATCACCTTCGGGAGCACGAGACCCAAGTACGCTTCCAGCAGCGTCTCCTGCCTTCCGCTCTCCGACTATTCGATCCAGGTCTGGGCCGTGGAAGCAGAGTCTCTAACGTGGAAGGACAAAACGTACCATCTGCATAAGAGTTTTTCAACCTCACACTTGCGGGCTTTGACATAATGACCCGGCCCACTGCTCTCCCAGTCCAGTGACCTGGAAGAACTACGCTTCAGTGGAACATACATATGGCGCCACCGCGTATTCCCTGGACTGCGACAAGGGTCATCGCATCCCTAACATGACCGCTAGAATTGGAGGGCAGGAGTTCATGCTGACGGCCCTCGACTATACAGTCGGGCCAGAGGGACCGGACGAAGGAACGACGCCAGCTTAAGCAGTTGAGTTACGATCATGGTTTTCACGATGTCGGCCAGTACGGTAGACGTAGTTACGGGTGAGAGCCTCGGAGGCGGGGATGAACCCATGAAGACATAGAATGATTCTTTCCGGAAGAACATGGAGATACAGGAGCGTAATATACTTGTAGTTTCAAGCATGGCCGCAGCACCCATGAGACTACCGTGCAAAGAGTCAAGGGGAGAAGAGGCCAAGAGGTGAGACGAGGGTAAAGGACCGAGTGAACGAGCCTCGGACTTTAAAGCGGCGCGGTCGACTCTGTACAAGCCACCACACACATTCAATCCGCTTCGGCCGCCAAGATTTCGCAGGAACGAACTTTCACTTTATCGACAAAGGCGAGAAGGTTGTCTCGTTGTGAAATGCAACCAAAGGTGCCCTGAACTCGGCGCCCGGAACCCGCATTAAGAGATTTCCTCTCAGCTCTTACCCATCTTCTCCTTCCTCACGAGACCACCATCATGCCCGTGCCCACAAATACCCTCCTCATCGAGGGAACCTTCTCCGAACTCGCGGAAGAACTCGCCCAGTATGTCGACAACCTCGCCAAAGCTGACGGGAACGGCGCGCAAGCAGAAATTCAACAGCTGCTAGCCGGCATCAGAGAATCAGAGCAGTCACAGGAGGGGGCGGTCGACGAGTCCACTGTGCAAAATCAAAAAAATGAAGTCCTAAAGAAGATCGTCACTCGAGCCCAGGTTCTCAACGGTGCTCCGGAGAGAGGTATGAAAACACCCGTTCTTTCGGTCCGTAGAGAACAAATCTGACACGGAGTCTACAGAGTTTACAGCAGCGTACAACCTCCTCATCTCTCTCGCATCCCAATCCACCATCAGCGACCAAATCTTCGCAAGACTTTGCGCCTACCTCTCCGAGCACCCTGTCACTTCCTCCCCCATCTACGGCGGCAGCCTCGCCCTGCAGACCCTGACTACTATCTTCAACGTTCTCTCAACCACCAGCGAAAGTCGCTACCACGTCTTCCTGGCCATCCTGAGAGTCATCCGCGCCACCTCGAGCACACAGGCCTTCGAGGCGTTGATACCGCAACTCGAGACCAACATCCCCGTCTGGCTGCAGTCCTGGTCCCTCGACAACGAGGACGCCCGAACCCTGTACCTCGCCATAGCGGACGTAGCCTCTGCCCAAGCGAACAGCGACCTAGAATACACATACCTGCTGAAAGCGCTGCAGACCATCGAATCCAAACACGCTTCGGATGAGGACTCGGCCTCCCTCGCCCGCCGCACTCTGATCACAGCACTGACAAATCCCTCCATCACCGACTTCACACCCCTCACCGACAACGACGCCATTATCGCCCTCCGCCGCAGTGACGCCGCGCTCTTCGACCTGCTCGAGGTCTTTTCGAGCGACGACTACTCCGCATACCTGGATTTTCTCGAGACAAACTCCCTCTCATCCCTGTCCATCCCGGACTCCGCAGCTGACATTCTGGCCAACAAGATCCGCCTCTTGACTCTCTCCTCAATCGCGGCCACGACCACCACGCGGAGCGTCCCTTACGCACAAATCGCGCAGGCCCTCCAAATCCCAAGCGAGGATGTCGAAATGTGGGTCATCGACACGATCCGCGCTGGCCTAGTAGAAGGCAAACTCAGCCAAATGAAAGGGGAGTTCCTGGTCCAGCGCGCCACGTACAGAGTGTTCGGGGAGAAACAATGGGCCGAAATCCAAGGGCGCTTGATGGTCTGGCGACGCAGTCTAGAGAGCGTCTTGGCCGTCGTGAGAAGTGAGCGGGAGAAGTTCCTGCGAGAAGGCGTGAACGGTGGTGAGGACGCAATGCGTGCGAACGGATACGGTGATCGGGACGGAGAGAACCAAGGCTACAATCGGGGTGAGCGCCAACAGCGTCGCGGCGGAGGCGGAGGGAGGGGCGGCAGACGAGGCGGCGACCGCGATCGCGATCGGGATCGTGACCGTGATCACCAACAAAACCAGCAGAGGGAGATTGAAGTTGGTGGGGATTAGGTCGCCGCACAACATACCTCCCAATCGCAAGCGCGTTGGGGAGGTGATCTGTTTCTCGATGTCCTGGAGCGGATAATGGAGAGAAATGCCATCAATGAGTCGTAAGACGCTGCAATTAAAGGGGGAAAAGGAACTGAAGGGCGATATGGGGATACGAGTCCAATGTGGGATGAAAAGCTGCTTGAAGCCGCTAGCTAGATATGAGCATGAGCGCGGGCATGAAAGGTCGGCATCAAAGATGGGCAGGAAAGAACACCCCTGCCGGGGTCTCCTGTAGCCTGCACAAGAGCGTGCTTAGGCCCGAGACGAGACACTTAGTGGTCATGCAACCAAGTATCATTGATCAAAGTTGTAATCAATACTCAATAGCCTCTTATACATAGTTCGCCTTGAATGCCTCCGAATCCAGGCGGGCTCCTTAGGTCTGCATACTCTGAGCCGTTTGTCTCGGACTGCTTTGCTGCCCTTGCCCCGTCCCAGCACTGTTGCCATTGATACCGCTCTGGCTCCCACTGCGCTGATCCCTCGGCGTCGCGCTACGACTCATGTGCCCCTGAGGGTTGGCGTGTTGACTCACCGGCCTAGCCATATTCATTACAGGAGAGCCGGCTATGCCGTTAACATTCGGCATCCCTCCACCCATCTGTTGCTGCATCTGCATCGCTTGGAGATTCCGTTGCGCGTGCTGTTGAGCCTGCTGCATGCGGATGCGCTGGTTGTACTGCTGGACTTGCTCGTTGGTCATCATGCCAGGGTGCCCGAGTTGAGCGGCGCTGGCGGCGGTAGCTGCTGAGGCATTGTTGCCGGCATTCATAGCTCCGAGGGCAGCGTTTAGGGCAGCTTGGTTGTGCTGAGGACGTTTCTGGCTCGTGTGTCCCGCCGCGGCCTGGGTTGCTTGATGCTGGTACGACTGGAGCTGTTGTGACGCAAGCCGCTGCACTTCTTCGTCCGATAGGTTAGGGTGATGTTCTCGAATCTTGTTTGCGATCTGGGTCAGGACGGGAACGTGCCCGCTCGACAAGGCTTGGCCGGAATTAGCGGTATTGGGTCGAGGCGAGCTACCGTTCATCGGACCGGACGGAGATCCAGTGCCATTGGCAGCGGCAGCCATCGCGGCACGGTAAGCGGCATTGTTCAAACCCTGGCCGTTAGCCAGAGCCGCATGAGGATTGTTAGGAGATGAGTGAGGACCATTCTGAGCTTGCTGAGCTTGGCGCATGAGCTGTTCTTGTTGCACGCGAGTAGCCTCCTGGAGCATCCGCATCTGCTGTGGTGAGGTCATCCCGCCTCGGGCGGCCATCTGGGCTTGCATCTGTGCCTGCATTTGCGGCGTGAGCTTGGGTGCCATCATGCCTGGCGGCAATTGCATATTTCCCTGCATTGCTGCGATCATTGCTGGATGGGGACGATGACCATTAGGCATCTGCATATTGCCATTCGGCATTCCTGGCATGCCACCCATTGAAGGCGCACGCATTCCAGGTGCAGCAGCGGGCATGCCGTTCGGGAGACCACTGGGTTGACCGTTCTGCGTGCGCTGTTGCTGTGCCGTAGCACGCTGGTGAGCGATGAGTTGCTGTCGGTATATCTCTTGTCGCTCTGCAAGCTTCTGTTCTCTTTCCTGCTTGAGCTGTGAGAACTCAGCTGGGGTTTTGTAGGATGGTTTGGGCACGTTCGCGTCGTTGACCTTCCGCATCGCTGCAAGATCCGCTTGATGTTGTTGTTTCTGCAAGGCCGTTTCTCTCTTCTTGGCGAGCTTACGCATGGCATCAAGCATAGCCAGATGTCGCTGTGTTCTCTTCCGCTCGACTTTGACAGGTTGCGTGGTTCGCCGGCGTGCTGAGATCTGAACATTGGCGCCCGCTCTTCGCTGAGCCTCTTCGATTTGGGCCGCCACATGTCGGCCTGCGGCTTCGATTCTACCAGAGTAGGTCTTGAAATATGCCGTCTTAGACATATCTGCCGGTAAGCCCTCCAATCCAATCCATCGTTCGAAACATTCCCACGGCGTCCGACGATCGGCACCAGATGTGTACAGGCTCGGAGGGGTGAGGCAGCTGGAGATAAGCGACCAATTGTAGGAGTAGTCTTTGACCAGTCGTTTGAGTTCATCGTCTTCCGCAGCAGTCCATTGCGACGACGATCTTGTCTCGAAGAAGGCTTGTGTAGGCATTGGGTGCTCGGAAGGCGGACGGAATGAATGGCCTGGATGTATTCTATCCCTGATGATTTTGTTCTCAGGCATGAACAGTGCGACATTCATCTCTTCCGGCGGAAGGGGTTGTGACTTCTGCTTCGGTGAGGGCTCAAGGTCATAGTCGTATCGACTTCGTTTGACGGGAGGTTTGTGGTCTTTGACTGGCAATTTCTCGGTCGCCCATCTTGAGACAGGTACAATATCGGTCCTCCATTTTGCATCAAGACGTCCTGCTAGGGCAGTTTTTGACGCGTCGGGTTCGACATAGGGTCCGTACAGCGGCAGCTCGTTCAATAACTTGTCGAGTGCAGCTGTCTTGTCGACAGAGAAGTTAAAGTCCGAAGGGCCCAACGAGAACAACGTTGCAGGGGCGCTGGAGATCTGCACATCTCGAAGGTCTGCAATATCGTCGCTCATGGAGTCATCCTCGTTAGAAGGCACCAATTCAGGAGTCGTTTGTGACGATGGGCTTGCAATCGGTCCTTCTCCCATGGCCACATCATGAGATATGCCAGGTTTGGCGAGAAGTTTGGGTGGCCGGACTTGCACCTGCAGGCGCTTCCGCTGCTCAGCAGAGCTTGCAACCCACTCGGCACAGCACTCTGCAAGGCCCCTGGCGGCAGCCATCTTCCACTTTCGCTCCTCTTTGAAATCGGTGCGCATCCACTTCACGTGGTCCAACAAGAAATCCCAGTGAGATGTTGGCCTCGGTGCTTCTTCAGCACGCTTGTATTGCCTAAGAGCCCAGCGTTGCTTCTCCTGTAACTGATATAGACGCTTCAATATTCGGCACTCCGCGGATAGCTCGTACTCAATGAGGTGGTCTGAGGTCGACAAGGTCTTGTGAGCATTCTGGACAAGGTAGGACATGGAGGTTTGCCGCGACATAGAGTGCGCCTTGTTTTCAAAGAGCGTATAAAGATAGTCTCGCTCCCCGGGACCTTTGCCTTTTGCCTCACCATCAAGCGGTACCACTTCAAGATTCTCCTCGTCGCCAACCGCTTTCTCGCGCTTAGCGAAGACTACTGTTGATAGCCTGCTCCGATCCTTGTCCCGTCGGGGTTCAGCTGTTCGACCCTGAGGCGTCGTGGCACTGAATGAATCACGAGGAGACTCTGACTGCGGGGTTGTCGTCCTCGGCGTCTCGCCGAGGATCTCAGAGACAGATTTCTTTTGCAAGACACCAGATGATATTCGCGTCGCACGTTTTAGGGGCTCCTCGGCTGATGCAGTTCCTGGAACGTTCCGTTTGGGAGTAGTGCTCGTCAATTGAGCAGGGCTTTCGACAATGCCACCAGCAGGCCGCGCATTAAAGTAAGAGTCGCTCTCGGTCCGCGTGTCTATTCGCATCGCTGGTCGTTGAGGGCTCGGAAATTTGGATGGCTCCGCGGAGAGCTTGCTTTGATCAGGCCTGCTCGAACTGGTAGGTCCGCCATCGTCTACTCCAGTCATTTCAACTTCAAGAGATGGAATTTCTGTCTTGCTTGCACTGTGTCGGTAATCTGTATCTTGTAGTCCAGGAGATAGCATTGTACCAGGTTGGCTAGTATCCATAGCCTTGCTTGCTTGAGGAACCAAGGATGTGGCGGGCGCAAGATCGACCCCAGGGCTCGTGCCAGGAGAGCCAGCATCAGGAGCCGGAGTATTCGAGGAGTCCGGACCATTGCTCGAGGCTGGAGAAGATTGGGGATCAGCTGGTGGTGCGATTGGTGCAAGAGCAGGAGGGCTCCGGCTTGGTCGATGGTCGATGGGCGGGTGAGGAGGACGTGTTTCCGCGGATCCCGAGGGCGCATTGCCCTTCCTTGCGCCGGAAGATTCGAGGGGAATGCCATCACTTTGGTCTATAGCAGTTGCTTCGACAGACGGGACCCTAGGAGACCTCGACCGGCGGTCGCTTCTGCCCGGACTAGAAATGAAATTGCCATTTTGCGTATTCGAATCCGCCGATGCCGACTTCTGGCTGTCCGGCTCGGGTTCTCCCCCGGTTGCAGATGTCGCATCTTCATCACGCTTGATTCCTTCAAGCGGCTTCGGGACGGACAGTGTTTGTCTCGCTGCGATCGGTTGGGTCGCCGGTTTCGGTGTTGGCGACGACGGTGCAGTGGTTTTCGAGACCGACTTCGGTTGATGCAAGGTGTCTGGAGTCGGCGAGGTGGCTGTATGTGGTTGTTTGGGCGTAGACTTTCGAGATCGTAGTACTATATGTGGTAGAGGTGGAAGCGTGCCCTCGTCGAAGCGACGACCTCTGGAGAACAGTGAGAACGCGACCAAACAGTCAAAACAATTCATGAAAATTGGCAGGGTGGTACATATGTGGCAGCGACAAGGAGTCCATACTTTTCGAGATCATTTGCATCGTGAAAGGCTTGGAGTTTCTGCTTGTAGGTCGGGTCGTGGGCTGGTATACTGATGGAGAAGAGTTCATTTAATTTGCGCTTTCTGGACTGCACCAGTCGTCTGTAATTCATGATATTGCATCAGTATATGCTCGCAGACTCAGAGAGCATCCCCGTGGCTTGTGATGAGTATTACTGACTGTGCTTCAGACTTCTTCGAGCGTAAGTGCTCGACGGGCATTTCATCGGCATCGGCGGCGTCGAGGAGAAGTACGAGAAACCATCCGAATTAATTACTGAAAATTCGCCACAACACAGAGACAACCGGAGGGAGATGGGATGAGGTCTCAAAAGTAATTGTTTGGGCGCGTTGTCGTTGATTGTGGCTGTCGAAGTCGGAAGGTCGCTGTGGTAAGTGGCCTCTGGGGAGCTGGCTGTTATGGTGAGGCCGCAGGCTCACAGGTGCAGTTACAGAGACCAAACGTTTTGCGGGCAAAGACAGGCGGGGGTGTAAGTGATGGAAGAGTGCACACCCCTAAACTGATTGCCCTGCTCCAAGTCGACGCCTAAAGGCGCACCTTCCCTCAAAGGGTCCACCCACAAATCTACGGGCATCCACCCCGGCATGCTTCAACAGCTTTTCCTTTCTTACTGCGAATTGTTCATAACAGTCCAGTATTGACTATTAACTGAGTCGTCAACGCTCTACTGCCACGCTGCATGCACACGGGTTCTCTTCTTGACTTCATAAGTCCATCTGTGATTGCATGCAATTCTGCTGCCCATCCCGCCCAAGCCACTTAATCGTCCGGGCAGACTTCTCCAATTTTGAAATTTGAGATCCGCAGAAATTTTCCTGATGGCCAAAAGAAAACGAGATACGGCAACGACGAGAACGGGTGGAACAGCCAACAGCGCAAATGGTAGCGATAATTCTTCCAAGGTCGCCAAAACCAACGGGCACGTCGATGTCAAGACTACAGCCCCCGTGATCCAGATTGTGGCAGGTTCCTATGAACGGGTCCTGCATGGCATTACCGCATCCATATTGAGCCTCTCGTCACCAGAATCTTCCCCATCCGTGCAATTTGCAGACACTTTTTTGTTCAACGCACACGCGGGAGCTGTACGCTGTTTAGCCCTGTCACCGCTTCCAGACCAAGACTCATCGGAAAACCAAGGAGTGTATTTGGCCACCGGCGGCTCAGATGAGAAAATCAACGTTTTCAATCTCGCTGCTTGCCCCGTCTCCGAAAATGAGAAACTCCCACCCATGCCCTCGCTGGGTAAGAACACCATATCCGAGAACCCAAGGAACAGGGAACTGGGCACCCTGCTTCAACATTCATCGCACATCACGGCGCTACACTTCCCCACCCGGTCGAAACTCCTCTCCGGCTCAGAAGACAACACCATTGCCATCACACGATTAAAAGATCTAGCTGTGGTGTCCATCATCAAGGCGCCCCGTCCGAAAGCTCAGGGCCAACCAAGCGGCGACACTGCACCACCTGGCGCCACGCCCGCCGGTATCAATGACTTCTCGGTACATCCCAGCCTAAAGCTCATGCTTAGTGTTGGTCGTGGTGAGCGCTGCATGAGACTGTGGAACCTCGTGACGGGAAAGAAAGCCGGTGTGTTGAACTTCAACCGCGAAATCTTGCAGAGCGTACGGGAAGGAAAGCACAGCAGCGGCGAAGGGCGAAGGATCCGGTGGAGTCCCGACGGCAGCGAGTTTGCGGTCGCATTTGAAAGAGGTGCTGTTGTGTTTGGAGAGGACTCGAAGCCGAAGTGTAATGTTTTACCAATGCCGCTGACGAAGTTGCACCAGATGTGCTATATTTCGTTGGCACCGGAGCGGCAGGAAGCGACGAGTTTGCTGGCGGTGTCGACCGAGGACGGGAGGATCCTCTTTTACGAAACAGAGAAGATCTCTTCCACGAACGGAACCCACAAAGACCAAGTGGACTCATCAGTTCCGGATGCTACTCTGATTGCGACAGTCGGCGGCAGAGCCGCTGGTATCAAGACGCGGATCAAGGATTTCGAAATTCTCTTCGTCCGACCCACTGCCAGTGAGATGAATGTCCTGGTCATCATCACAGCAAGCAGTGATGGTACGATCCGTATCATCAGCGTGCCAGTCTCTGATCTCTCCGATGCGCTAGAGCAGAAGCAAGGACCGGGCCCACATTTAGGGACGGTGATCGGGACGTATGAGACGAGCAACAGGATCACATGTCTGAAGGCGTTTGTGATGTTGCCGGCGAAGGGAGACGTGGAATTAGGTGACCTTGAGAATGAAGATGGAGACTTCAAGGGGTTTGATGAAAACGACGGGAGCGAGGACAGCGAAAGTGATGAAGACTGATGAAAAGCTCTAGCCGCATTGAACCCCATAGTGAGGCAAATCGACTGCTGGTCGAGGTGATGTATTCGGGGGACTGAAGCCTGCTTGCTCGACAAGCATAACGGCACGTTTCATGCACTTGGCAGTGTTGATCTAGGATAGGAAGCCGGCCTCCATGCTTCCTCTACCCACCGTGCGTCTCATTTTGACGGAGATATCCCCATCGATGCCAGACCTTCAACAACATGCTCGTACACCTCCCCCACCTCCCCCACAGCTGAGATCTTGACGACTTTGTCCTCCTTCTCAAACATGTCCACGACGGGCATACTCGTCTCCACAAAAGTCCTGAAGCGCTTTACGATGCTCTCTTCATTGTCATCTGATCGCCCGCTTGTCTTTCCTCGGTTTAACAACCGTTCACGCATGACTTCTTCTGGACAGTCGAGAAACAGTGTACACCTAGACGGACAGACCGACTGCTCAAAGAACACGGCCTGGTCCATCTTTCTCGGGAACCCGTCGATCAAGAATTTTCCTGACCCTTCGCTACCCATCTTTGAGCGCATGGCATTTTCCAGCAGCTTCACCGTAATTTCCATGGGTACGATCTTTCCGTCTTTAATGTAGTCTTTGATCAGCTGACCGTATTGGCTGGTTTCATTGTCTTGCTCTTCTCTCAACAGATCGCCTGCTGAGAGATGTACAAAGCCGTAGTCTCGCACTAAATTTGCAGATTGCGTGCCCTTGCCAGAGCCGGGACCGCCCAGGACGTACACCACGGTAACTTTTTGAGGGTCGAATGCAGGAGAGACATTCGTCGAGGCGAGTGGTACATCTGGCTGGGCTAGTGGTGACGCCCCTGACGTGGGCTCGATCGTAGTCGGAGCGGCCATCTTCTACCGTTCGGTGTGTGCTTTCCGGCGACTCTCACTCGAGGTTGTGTTTTGTTGGCCTGTTCTTTTTTTCACGAGGAAAAGATAGCTGCCGCTACTGGCAAGGAAGAGAAGGAGGAAAGGAAAGAAGCTAAGCCTATCGCTCTGGCCCCCTGGGCGGTGTTTGCTCGCGGGGTTGGGCCCTGAGCTCGAGGTCGACTTTACAGCTGTGCTGGTGGGTGACGAGGTGTAGCGGACCGTGGACGGTAACGATCCGAAACCGTGCGACAACGGTAGGGGTCTGCGATTTGCTCTGATCAGCGGTCGTATGCTCATTACTTCCAACGAGGGTAGTGGAGAAGGTAAAAGCTGGCTATGAAGCCGAGTTCAAGGGCTAGACAGGACAATGAGCAGCAGCAGTGCCAGAACTGCGATGACGCAGATTCCGCATAAGTTGGACTGCTAGTCACGTGACATACAGCCCCAATTTCAGTTGACCTCCTTGGCGAATCAATCAACCACTGAAGCGTCTGCATCTGCTGCTTTTGGCTGCGTCTCCAGAGGGTTCCGCTAGGTCGCTCACTTATTCTTTACAGGTGTCGAGTTCCCAGGAGCTCATCAACATTCGAACAAGATCCCGCGATTTTCTTTCAATCCGCTCGCCACGCCACGCTTTTTGTGGTTCTCTGCTTCGCAGTCTCTTCGCTTCGTCTCACACTCCTTTGAGTCCCTGTTCATTTCCAGTAATTCTACCAGGCGTCCAAGCGAGCGATCCGCCAACTTCATTCACAAGTGTATGAGGCCGCAATAGGCCGGTCGCAATCATGGCGCTGCCTATTCGGTTCACTGAACTGGTTCAGGTGCGTGAAGACTGTCCCATTATAGAGTCTACTGTTACTGACATTTGAAATATAGTTGACGAATCTTGACATCGCGGTATGGTCCTGTCCTCCCTGATGATACTTTGGGCGCGATCGCATTTCAGGCTGTCTGCAAACGCGCGAAATTCTGCTCAAGAGAACGTGGAATTCCAGTACTGACCTTTAATCTCCCTGACAGCCAGCTTCAATATCCTTCAACACCTGTGTAAGTGCCTCCGGACTCAGTTCACCCTTTCCCTGCGCTGACCATGCTGGCAGACACTAGAATCCGACCACTTCGTCTGCGTACGGCAGAAACTTAATGAACAAGACAAGCCTCAAGTCATAATCATAAACCTCAAGAAAAACAATGAAGTCATTAAGCGTGCCATCAGCGCCGACAGCGCCATCATGCACTTCAACCGCGAGATCCTCGCTCTCAAGGCCCAGGGGAGAACAATCCAGGTCTTCGACCTCGGAGCCAAGGCCAAGCTGAAGTCCACAATCATGAACGAAGACGTCGTCTTCTGGAAGTGGTATAATGAACGCAGCCTGGGCTTGGTCACCGATACCTCTGTCTACCACTGGGATGTCTTCGATCCAACCCAGACTGCTCCCACAAAGGTCTTCGAGCGAAACGCGAATCTCAGCGGCTGCCAAATCATCAACTACCGCGTGAACGATGATGAACAGTGGATGGTGATTGTCGGCATATCTCAAAGAGAGGGGCGAGTTGTAGGCTCCATGCAGCTGTACTCGAAGAACCGTGGCATCTCGCAAAATATTGAAGGTCATGCGGCTGCGTTCGGCACTTTTCATGCTGAGGGCAATGCCAGTCCCCACAAACTCTTCACCTTCGCGGTTCGAAACGCTGCTGGACAAGGCAAGCTTCACGTGGTTGAGATTGATCCCTCCGAGAACAATACCCGCTTCGTCAAGAAAGCTGTGGATGTCTACTTCCCAGATGAAGCAGTCAACGACTTCCCCGTGGCCATGCAAATCTCAAAGAAGTACAGCATCATTTACATGATCACCAAGTACGGCTTCATTCATCTGTACGACCTCGAGACCGCCACCTGCATCTTCATGAACAGAATCTCGAGCGAGACCATCTTCATCACCACACCAGATTCGGAGTCGTCAGGTATTGTGGGAATCAATCGAAAGGGCCAAGTGCTCTCTGTCAGTGTCGATGAGAATACCATTATTCCTTACCTGCTCCAAAATCCCGCCAATTCGTCTCTTGCCGTGAAGCTGGCATCACGAGCTGGCTTGCCCGGTGCCGACAACCTCTATCAACAGCAGTTTGAGACTCTCTTTGCGCAAGGCCAGTACTCAGAAGCCGCCGAGGTTGCAGCCAACTCTCCACGCGGGTTCTTGAGGACTCCGGAAACAATCAACCGTTTCAAGACTGCACCTCAACAACCTGGACAACTCTCTGTCATCCTTCAATATTTCGGCAAGCTCCTCGACAAGGGCAAGCTAAACAAGTACGAAAGTGTAGAATTGATAAAGCCAGTTCTAGCACAAAATCGTAAAAACTTGCTCGACAAGTGGATGAGCGAGGGCAAGTTAGAGTCTTCAGAAGAGCTTGGGGACATTGTTCGTTTGCACGACCTCGAGCTCGCTTTGACAATCTACCGCGAGGCAAATGTTCCTCCAAAGGTTGTCGCAGCTCTGGCTGAAACTGGCCGCTTTGATGAAGTCATCCCCTACGCGCGCGAGGCAGGTTATCAACCCGATTTCACTGGCTTGTTGCAGCACATCGTCCGTGCCAATCCCGAAAAAGGCACCGAGTTTGCAACCCAGCTTGTGAATAACCCAGGTGGTCCCTTGGTCGACATCAGCAGAGTTGTTGATATCTTCATGTCCCAAAACATGGTCCAACAAGCCACTGCTTTTCTGCTCGATGCCCTCAAGGATAACCAACCAGAGCAAGGACCTCTGCAGACTCGACTCTTGGAGATGAACTTGATCAACGCACCACAAGTTGCGGACGCCATTCTTGGCAACGAGATGTTTTCCCATTATGACAAGGCCAGAATTGCCCAGCTCTGCGAACAGGCTGGTCTTCTGCAGCGTGCTCTCGAAAACACTGACGACCCGGCATCAATCAAGCGCATCATTGTTCAGACCGACAAGCTCAATCCCGAGTGGCTCCAACAATATTTCGGCCGCATGTCAGTCGAACAATCACTCGACAGCATGGATGCCATGTTAACGTCAAACATCCGTCAGAACCTGGCTGCTGTGGTACAAATTGCCACCAAGTTCTCTGACCTGTTGGGTTCCAGCCGTCTAATCGCATTGTTCGAGAAGCACCGCACCGCAGAAGGACTGTACTATTACTTAGGAAGCATTGTCAACCTCTCCGAGGACCCGGAAGTCGTCTTTAAATATCTCGAAGCTGCCGTTACTATGCAGCAATTTCAAGAAGTCGAACGGATTTGCCGTGAGAACAACCACTACGTGAGTACATCCCAAAAGCCTGTCTCAGGATGCCCAGGTTCTGTGTTCCTGGTTATCCGCATATGGTTCTTGGAGACTAATAACAAAGCAGAACCCCGAAAAAGTCAAGAACTTCTTGATTGAGGCACGACTGGCAGAACAGTTGCCACTCATCATCGTCTGCGATCGATTCAATTTCGTTAAAGACCTGGTGGTTCACCTGTATCGCAGTCAACAATACAAATCAATCGAGGCATATGTGCAACGCATTAACGTTGCTCGAACGCCAGCCGTCATCGGGGCCTTACTCTCACTCGATTGCGAAGAATCTGTCATCAAGAACCTGTTGGCCTCCGTTGACCCTGCAGCTGTCCCTATGGACGAATTGACCAGTGAAGTCGAAGCTCAAAACCGTCTCAAGATCTTGTTGCCTTTCCTTGAATCAGCCCTGGCTGCAGGAATCCAGTACCCGGCGGTCTACAACGCACTCGCGAAGATTTACATCGGTCAGTCCCCTCTTCCCTTTCTGTAATACTTTGCATTGCGCCTCCTCTATACTGTACCTTCCTCCCATGATATAGACACGCCTTCCTCGTCCCATTCATCACGGGTCATTGTCGTCACATCGGACAGCACCTTTGCTAACATGTTACTCAACGTATCAGATTCCAACAACAATCCCGAACAGTTTTTGAGATCGAACGATCTCTACGATACACTCCTAATAGGGAACTATTGCCAGAAACGAGATCCTTCTCTTGCTTTCATCGCTTACTCTAAGGGACAGAACGACCTGGAGCTCATCTCGCTGACGAATGAGAATTCGATGTTCCGGTTGCAGGCGCGCTACCTATTAGACCGAGCTGACCCTGAGATCTGGGCTTTCGTGTTGAACCAGAATAACACTTTCCGCAGATCTCTTGTCGACCAGGTCATTGCCACTGCTGTTCCCGAATGCACCGAGCCAGAAAAGGTCTCTGTTGCGGTCAAGGCATTCCTAGACGCCGATTTGCCAGCTGAACTCATCGAGCTCCTAGAGAAGATCATTCTTGAACCCTCGCCTTTCAGCGAGAATGGGAGCCTGCAGAATCTTCTTCTTCTCACAGCGGCAAAAGCAGATAAGGGACGTCTGATGGATTACATCTCCCGCCTGAACGAGTTCAACACAGAAGAGATTGCCACCATGTGCATTTCCCAAGGATTATTTGAAGAGGCTTTCGAAATCTTCAAGAAGACCAACGATCACATCTCGGCGGCCGACGTTCTCGTTGACCACATAGTTAGCATTGATCGAGCTCAAGCTTACGCAGAGGATGTGGACCTTCCGGGGGTCTGGAGCAAGGTCGCCAAGGCCCAACTTGATGGTTTGAGAGTTACGGACGCCATCGAAAGCTATATCAAAGCTCAGGATCCCTCAAATTACAACGAGGTCATCGAGACGGCAACCCACGCTGGCAAAGACGAAGATCTCGTCCGTTTCTTGAAGATGGCACGTAAGACTCTGCGTGAGCCAGCGGTTGACACCGCCCTAGCCTTCAGCTATGCTCGGCTTGATCAACTGCCTGAGCTCGAAGACTTCTTGCGTTCTGCGCAAGTAGCCGACGTTGAAGCTTCCGGCGACAAGGCTTTCGAGGAGGGCCTTTACCAAGCTGCTAAAGTTTTCTTTACCAACAGCTCCAACTGGTCCAAGCTCGCTACGACGCTCGTACATCTCGGAGAGTATCAGAATGCTGTCGACTGTGCGCGCCGCGCCAACAACGTGAAAGTATGGAAACAAGTCCACGAGGCCTGCGTTGGGAAGAATGAATTCCGCCTCGCCCAAATCTGCGGTCTCAACCTCATTGTCCATGCGGAGGAGCTGCAAGATCTTGTCAAACAGTATGAACGAGAAGGTTACTTCGAGGAGCTCATTTCATTACTCGAAGCAGGTCTCGGCCTGGAGAGGGCTCACATGGGGATGTTCACAGAGTTGGGGATCGCCTTGTCGAAATATCATCCTGAACGTGTGATGGAGCATCTCAAGCTATTCTGGTCTCGCATAAATATCCCAAAGGTAAGGTTGATCGTCATTGTTCTATCAACAGTCCAGGCTGACGATGATTGCAGATGATACGTGCCTGCGAGGACGCACATCTCTGGCCCGAGCTCATCTTCCTGTACTGCCATTATGACGAATGGGACAACGCTGGTAAGTTTCATGTCTCTGCGCAGCGGTATTACAATCGGTATATGCTAACGGAGATCCACAGCTCTGGCCATGATGGAACGTGCCGCTGATGCCTGGGAACATCACTCATTCAAGGACGTTATCGTCAAAGTCGCCAACTTGGAGATCTACTACCGAGCTCTCAACCACTACCTCCAGGAGCAGCCTCTTTTGCTGACCGACTTGTTGCAAGCTCTGACACCCCGCATTGATGTCAATCGCGTTGTTCGAATGTTCGAAAAGTCAGACAATACGCCAATCATCAAGCCTTTCTTGCTTAACGTGCAGGGCCAGAACAAGCGCGTCGTGAACAATGCCATTCACAATCTTCTCATCGAGGAAGAGGACTACAAGACGCTGAAGGATTCGGTAGAGAACTACGACAATTACGATGCCGTCGAGCTTGCGCAACGTCTCGAGAAACATGAACTGGTGTTCTTTCGTCAAATTGCAGCTCAGATCTATCGGAAGAACAAGCGATGGGAGAAGTCGATTGCACTGTCGAAACAAGACAAGTTGTTCCGCGACGCTATCGAGACAGCGGCCATGTCGAGCAAGACCGAGGTGGTTGAAGATCTGTTGAGATATGTAAGTCCTTCCGTTTCAGTGAAGAGAGGGGCCACTGTACTAACAGTTCGCCAGTTCGTCGACATTGGTAGCCGCGAGTGCTACGTTGGCATGCTGTACGCTTGCTACGACCTTATTCCGCCGGCTACAGTGATGGAAATCTCCTGGCGACATGGGCTTAACGACTTCACCATGCCTTTCATGATTAGCTACATGAGCCAGCAAGCTGCGACCATTGAACAGCTACGTAAAGACAATGAGGAACGTAAAACTAGGGAGGCGAGCCAGCAACAGACCGAGGACAACACCCCAATCATTGGCGGGCGGCTGATGCTGACTCAAGGGCCTATGGCCGCGCAGCCCACGGGATATGGACACACTAACGGGATCACGCCGCAACCCACTGGCTTTCCCCGGGCATTCTAGATATCCGGTCTGAGGAGTGACAAGACTCGGGAATTGTCGGGTGGGAGGGGTATGAGCGGCATCAAAAGCGCGGCGACCCGAGTTGTTCGGGAAGTGGGATTTTGTGGGAGTCAGTACAGGGAGGATTCCAGTTAAATAATGCAATGAGGTTGCTGGAGACTGATGGTGATGCATTTTCCCCAGGCGCCGATTTCCATGTTGTATGATGTACACCGTACCTTGGAAGTGGGAGGACTAGAGTGGTTAGTGGGCGCCCGGGCAAATACTTGAAAAAGAAAAACTCGATGGCTCAATTCGACGAGTGAAAGATAAGCGAGCGGATGACTTATTCAGTTGCTGTAATTGCTCTATCTGGCCGGTGCCGAGCCAGCAGGGGCAAGGCTGGTCCGCGAACAGCTTTATCGAGCCTTATCAGTCGAGCGTCAAAGTGACGTGGGTTCATTGACGTCTCGCCTCGTGGATGAAGGCAGTCACCAGTCAAGTCCACCGAGTTGTGTCCTTGTCGTTTCCCACCCGTGAGGCTTCTGAAATGTGAGGACAACAAAGTTGGGTGAGCCAAGGCAAGGCAATTTTTCGGAAGTGCTGCATATCCCGCGAGAATGGCGTTGTCGGAGCAATGTCTGAGGCTCGTGAGAAAATGCCAACCCCACATTGATGGGACTTCATTGGGATCGGCGTTGTCGATAACCCATGCTCACCAAGGCAGCCTGCCCAAAATCCCGATCAACAATCTGTAACTAGTCAAGACTTGGTGGACTTGTAGCCGAAACAGTTTAGGCGGGGCACCGGGGCTGCTGGTGAAGGTCGGATTTTCTCTGAAGCTTGGAGCGCCCGAAACCGCGCCGCGAAGAGCGAACAGCTGCTGCCCCTCAATCCGCGGCTCGGGGAAAATGTGAAGCTCTCCAGCTATACAAAAGCCCTTTTGCAGCGTCCCACCCCATCCTCCCGCCAATCCTCGAGCTTATCATCGTAGACCAAAGCTGATTTAGCTTTGGTGCTCCCCATTATCTGTTTCCCCTGGCGTCGACGTAACAGTCATTATTGTTTGGTGGTTCCTCCTGTCATCCGGCTGCTCGAGACATCGTCCAACAAAATTCCCCTCCTGCGCGCTCGGTCTTCCTACTGAGCTTCCTCCTACTCACACCCCTCCCCAGTACCTCGCCTGGAGCTATCCTGGCAGCTCTATTGTGGTCTGCCTCTGCTCGGACGAGCTCCATCGCCTGACGCTGCCATTGCCAGCAGCTAGGCTTCACCCGCAACCCCAACCATGGCTACCAACAGCAATGAGGGAGAACATGAGGATGGCAAGTCTCACCACCTCGAGCACTCGGTCCACCAACGACTGAGGGCCAACTCATCCATTATGCAGCTCAAGAAGATTCTTGTCGCCAATCGCGGCGAGATCCCCATCCGGATCTTCAGAACTGCCCATGAGCTCTCGCTGCAGACCGTAGCAGTCTACAGCTATGAGGACCGGTTGGGCATGCATAGGCAAAAGGCGGACGAAGCATACATGATCGGCAAGCGAGGCCAATACACACCGGTCGGTGCGTACCTGGCTGGAGAGGAAATCATCAAGATTGCTCTCGCACATGGTGTTCAGATGATCCATCCTGGCTACGGTTTTCTGTCCGAGAACTCCGAGTTCGCTCGCAAGGTCGAGGAGGCCGGCATCATCTTCGTCGGCCCCTCCTACCAGGTCATTGAGGCGCTCGGGGACAAGGTTTCTGCTCGAAGACTGGCCATGAAGTGCGACGTGCCATGTGTGCCAGGAACTGAGGGTCCAGTTGCCAAATTCGAGGAAGTCAAAGCGTTCACAGATGAATACGGCTTTCCCATCATCATCAAAGCTGCTTTCGGCGGAGGTGGCCGTGGCATGCGAGTCGTCAGAGACCAAGAAAGCCTCAAGGACTCCTTCGAGCGAGCTACTTCCGAAGCCAAGTCAGCTTTCGGCAACGGCACCGTCTTCGTGGAGCGCTTTTTGGACAAGCCCAAGCACATTGAAGTCCAACTGCTGGGTGACAATCACGGCAATGTTGTGCACCTCTACGAACGAGACTGCAGCGTGCAGCGACGCCACCAGAAAGTCGTCGAGCTTGCGCCTGCCAAAGATCTACCCCCCGAAACTAGGGACGCCATTCTCAACGACGCGGTCAAGCTCGCCAAGTCAGTCAACTACCGTAATGCTGGCACCGCCGAGTTCCTGGTCGACCAGCAGAACCGGTACTACTTCATCGAAATCAACCCTAGGATTCAGGTCGAGCATACTATTACCGAGGAAATCACCGGGATTGACATCGTGGCGGCCCAAATCCAGATCGCTGCTGGGGCATCCCTTGAGCAGTTGGGCCTGACCCAAGATCGTATCTCCACCCGTGGCTTCGCCATTCAGTGCCGTATCACAACCGAAGATCCACAGCACGGTTTCTCCCCAGACACCGGCAAGATCGAGGTCTACCGATCTTCAGGCGGCAACGGCGTGCGTCTTGATGGTGGTAATGGTTTTGCCGGGGCTATTATTACCCCACATTACGATTCCATGTTGGTCAAATGTACCTGCCATGGCTCCACCTACGAGATTGTGCGGCGGAAGATGTTGCGAGCCCTGGTCGAATTCCGCATCCGTGGTGTCAAGACCAACATTCCCTTCCTGGCATCGCTTCTGACCCATCCCACGTTCATCGAGGGCACTTGCTGGACCACTTTCATTGACGACACCCCCGAGCTGTTCAGGTTGATTGGCAGTCAGAATCGCGCTCAGAAACTGCTTCAGTACCTGGGCGATCTCGCAGTCAATGGCAGTAGCATCAAAGGCCAGATCGGAGAGTCAAAGTTCAAGGGCGACATCATCTATCCTACACTACTTGATGAAAATGGCAAAGAGATCGACGTCGACCAGCCCTGCACCAAGGGATGGAAGTCTATTATTGACAAAGAGGGCCCTGAAGGTTTTGCCAAAGCTGTTCGAGCGAACAAAGGCTGCCTGATCATGGACACGACTTGGCGCGATGCTCACCAGTCTCTGTTGGCCACGCGAGTCCGCACCGTTGACTTGTGCAACATTGCCAAACACACAAGCCATGCGCTCGCCAACGCATGGGCCCTGGAGAATTGGGGTGGCGCCACGTTTGATGTGGCGAGTAGGTATCCCTTAGTCTTTTAAAGCTGCCACAGGTTCTGACATCCCTCTAGTGCGGTTCCTCTTCGAGGACCCGTGGGACCGACTGCGCAAGATGAGGAAGTTGGTACCCAACATCCCGTTTCAAATGCTCCTTCGGGGTGCCAATGGAGTGGCCTACAAGTCACTCCCTGATAACGCCATCTACCAATTCTGCAAACAGGCCAAGAGGAACGGGATGGACATCTTCCGAGTGTTTGATGCTCTCAACGATATCGACCAGCTAGAAGTGGGTATGCGAGCCGTGCAAGAGGCCGGCGGTGTCGTCGAAGGAACCATTTGTTATTCAGGTGAGCTTGAACGCGCTTTACACTGGATCAAGCAAATAACTGACGTTTTACAGGTGATATGTTGGTATGTGTGGCCTTTTCTACTGCTCTTTCACTTGTTCTTCACTCCCTCTTCCATTCTCTTTTTCCCCTGCCTTCTTTCCAACTTCTGGGTGGCGACATCGTGGATATTGGTCACCCTTTGAAGGATATGGCGTTCCCTGTTCCACCACTCGGCCTCCTTTGAGTTGTTTAGACTCTAACCCGCTTTATCAGAATCCCAACAAAAAATATAACCTCGATTACTACCTCTCCTTAGTGGACAAGATCGTGGGTATTGGTACCCATGTCCTCGGCATCAAGGACATGGCCGGTGTCCTCAAGCCCAAGGCTGCCCGTATTCTTATCGGTGCCATCCGTGCCAAGCATCCGAACTTGCCGATACATGTTCACACCCACGATTCCGCTGGCACAGGGGTGGCGACTATGGTTGCGTGCGCTGAAGCCGGTGCCGATGCTGTTGACGCAGCGACAGACAGCATGTCCGGTATGACGAGCCAGCCGAGCGTGGGTGCTATTCTCGCTTCCCTGGAGGGCACCGACCTTGACCCCGGCTTGAACGGTCACAATGTTCGAGCCCTTGACCAATACTGGTCTCAGCTCAGACTGCTCTACTCTCCGTTCGAGGCCGGCTTGACGGGACCAGATCCAGTGAGTCCCTTTCCCCTTCCCACTAACGGTAACCACGTGCTGACGGAGCTCTGCAGGAAGTATATGAGCATGAGATTCCCGGCGGACAGCTCACCAACTTGATCTTCCAAGCTTCTCAACTCGGCCTTGGTTCTCAGTGGCTTGAAACCAAGAAAGCCTATGTACAAGCCAACGCTCTTCTCGGCGACATCGTCAAGGTCACCCCCACCTCGAAAGTCGTCGGTGACCTGGCACAATTCATGGTGTCGAACAAGTTGGACTACAATGGTGTCATTGCGAAAGCCAAGGAACTTGACTTCCCAGAGTCCGTGTTGGAATTCTTCGAGGGTTACATGGGCCAGCCTTACGGTGGTTTCCCAGAACCACTCCGCAGTGACGTTCTTCGAGGCCGACGCAAGATGACGAAGAGGCCAGGGCTCTACCT
The DNA here is from genome assembly GCA_016109575.1 of Phialophora chinensis. Lineage (NCBI taxonomy): Eukaryota > Fungi > Ascomycota > Eurotiomycetes > Chaetothyriales > Herpotrichiellaceae > Phialophora > Phialophora chinensis. The sequence continues at coordinate 478,170 of JADWPU010000016.1, forward strand.
CGATCCTGTCGACTTTGCGAAAGTCCGGAAGGAACTGAAGGAGAAATACAACACCACCGCGGAAACGGATATTGCCTCATATGTCATGGTATGCTCCCCTCTCGTTGACGTGGTCACTCAACAAGGTTACATACTAACGGAGGCGACAGTACGAGAATGTGTTTAAGGAATACCGTAAGTTCTTGGACAGGTTCGGCGATCTCTCGGTGCTGCCCACCAAATACTTCTTGAACAAGCCTGAAATCGGGGAGGAGTTCCACGTGGAGCTGGAGAAAGGCAAGGTCCTGATCATGAAGTTGCTGGCGGTGGGACCGCTATCAGAAGCTACTGGTCAACGTGAAGTCTTCTACGAGGTCAACGGCGAAGTTCGACAAGTCACGATTGACGACAACAAGGCCGCCGTCGAAAACACCTCCAGACCAAAGGCAGATCCGGGCGACAGTAGCCAGGTCGGTGCGCCTATGGCCGGCGTGGTGGTTGAAGTCAGGGCAAAGGAAGGGCATGACATCAAGAAGGGCGACCCGATTGCGGTGTTGAGCGCCATGAAGATGGAGATGGTCATCAGCGCTCCACACTCCGGAAAGGTTGGGGAGCTCTTCGTGAAGGAAGGCGACTCTGTTGCGGGATCCGACCTGGTGTGCAAGATTGCAAAGGCGTGAACGTGAACGTGCATGCAGTGTGTGGTTAATTGGAAAATGGGCACAGTATGAAGGGCAAGGAAGTGACTTACTGGTATGTATCAAGCACAGACATCATTCAGTATTGTTATCCCAGGCAGCATCGAATGAATCATGATGTGCCAAAATGATCGAGATGATGCAAAGGAGGCATGTGAAAAAAATTCCGGCTCGCCATGGATTCCATTTCCTTTCAAGCATCTGTTTCCACCAACCAGAGACTGTGCATTTGTCTGCATTGGAGGCCCGGAGCTCTTCGACTTCCGCTCCCTTGCTTCTGCCGTCGCTCTCATAGGCCAACAAGATGACCTCGAAGGGGCTGGGCGTGCTTACATGGGCAGCCATCAATCATCGTGCAGCCGAGCCCAACTGAAAGCGCGGGGTACAGCTCGTTATCCGGGCCTCTCATGGCCTTACAGAGACAGCGCCTCGACCAGTAGGGGTTCCGATTCGTCGAGTCACTGCCATCAACAGGCCAGTAACCTCCTTGCCATCCAGCACCATCCCTGACGATCAATATCAGGCGATGGCACGCGACCGCCGACGGCCCTGTCTGAAGGCTGTTTACCCCGCCATTCCACTTGTTCAGCAAGCTCAGCGGCCGGGGATGCTTGGGGCATTGAAACACTCGCGTGTGTGGTTGCCTCTGTGAGGAGCAATACGAATGCCTGAGAAGGTAATTGATTAGGTGTTCTGGAGGGAAGATACTAGTAGGTACATAAGCCCTCATTGCTCCCCCTCCGAGCTCCAAAGATCTCTACCATCACGCTCGGTCTCGGCCTGATCAGCTCATGACGTGTGACAGATTCCTCACGAACAGTACAGAAACTTTCGGCAAGCCTCACCGATCGTGCATGCTCAAGCACCACCTTTGAGCGCTCTGATCGAGCTCCTCGTGTCAACTACGTCACCAGTCACACGCATCGACCAACAGTCTTTGCTACCAGCATCACCAAGCACTGCCCTTGAGTCCGACGAGACGTATTCCACCTTTTGCAAACTTCGAAAGAACTCCCTTCGGCCCTGATCGCCTTCCCATCCCATCTCAACAGCATATCACCCTGTCAACATGTTCCTCAAACAATACAACTACAAGCCTCGCAGCAACAGCCAATCTTCCCAAGGGTCGGGAGCGACATCTGGCAGCCCACCGAAGGAAGAGTCCAAAAGTACAGAATCCACCAATGCTGCGACCAGCGCTGCCGCTGCAGGACGAAGACGGGTACGTACCTCCTGTTGCTCTCGCTGGTTATTTCCCCCTATGCCTCAGCCTGTCCTCTTTCGCTGACGCAGCAGCAACGGGTAGTCCTCCGCCTCGGGCGACAAGTTTGCGGGCTTGACGGCCCTGAAGCGAGGAAGTCAGGATGAACGCAGGGCAAGCTGGACAGAGCAGAAGGCGGGGACCGGCATCTTGGGCGGCATGTGGCAGAATTTCACAAAGGGGTCAAATTGAAGTATCCGATCTGTGAGTGTTTGGTGGATTGGTTGCTCAGGGTTATCATGATTCTGGTGGGCGTGACAATGTTGCATGAAGAAGTGTTGGTACCTAGCTGACAAGGCTTTTGACGGAGATGGGGAAAATCGTGAATGCAGAAGGGGAAAGCTGAAGTTGAAATGTCTTCTGACCAGGAGGCAGCGATCTTGCACCGCCATCTCAACGTGGTGTCGGAAGATCCGCCACCAGTCAGACACCCGATGAGGCTTCGAAATTACACGTTTATCTATATTTGAATGGCTGAGGACGAGGACGGTCGCGAGAAAACGAGATGATCCCATAATCACCACTTCCTAGCCAAGGCTTCCAAGACCCAAGGTGCGTGGCAATATCAGCCGCGGCGGTGTTAACGAAAGACACTCGCCGATGAGGGCGGTGTTCATATTCAGGTCACTTCGCGATTTGAGAGTCTCTTTAGACTCTGTCCGCAGACGAAGGATTCATCGCAGTCAGCCGTCGTGTTCCTTGCCCTTCATGAATGTTCTTGTCCCGTACATGATGCTATCCAGAAAGACGTTACGCTCTGGGTGCTATTCGCTTCAAAGCAGCGAGGCTCCGTAGTAGGCGCCACGATGGCAACGCCTCGTAGAGATTTGGATTCTTTTCGTCTCGGCGCTGACTATCGACTCAGCGGCCAAGGGATGCGACAACGGCAACGAACACCAAGGCTGTGACTTTCTGCTCCGAGGCATCGCTCGAGGTTTATATAGTACTTCTGATGCTCCGGTTCAGGTAGGCAGCCATATTCTTCGCCAACTCATTCTCTTGAACGCGCAGTCGCAAGTACATACATATCGTTGAGCTTCCGAGATTCAACGGGAATCCCTTCAGTAAACCCTCGTCCATCCTGGAACAGCAACTGAACCCAAACGTGCCTTTCGCATCAGTAACCAGTCATATCCGACAATGAAGCTCCACACGGTATCCAGCCTTGTCTTCAGCAGCGCTCTTCTCGCCGTCTCAGTCAGCGGCACCGACCTCAGCCCCCGCCAAATTCAATCGCCAAACTCGATCTTTCTGAGCATCCAGAACGGGGCGAACAACGTCAACAGCATCGAGGTGTTTCTCGACCAAACGGCCGATCTCTCCGGCCAAGGCATCACCGGCACGGGCGCGACCATCACATCTCTCGGGGCAGCCGTCCCACAAATCGTCACCTGCCAGGCCTTCGTCAGCGACCCGGCTCAGGCAGGCGTCCAAACCCCGATCGGTGGCCTCATCACTGTGGCTAGCGGGACGACGTTCTCAGCCACAGCCGTCACCATCACCAGCATGCTCTGCCGCAGCAACAACCCACAAGTGCTCGTGCCGCCGGGCCAGACAGAGGCAGTGGTCACGGCGAACGTCATCTTCCACCTCAACGACGTGGTCAACTTTGCCGACACGGCCATCACGCCCTTTCCGGTCCAAACGCCGGGAACGGGCCCGACTTTCGTAGTCCTGACTCCCCAGCTCACCAACGTCCAGGCATGGGAGATCGTGAGCACGAATGGGCTTCCGGCTGCAAATGTCGCGTGCGCGGCCTTCTCGGACGCCGAGTGCTCGCTTCCCATCGGCGAGCTCGCCACCGGCAGCGGCTTGGCCAGAATCAATCCGCCCGGCGGGTTGGTGCCTGTGGGGTGTGTTGCGTGCGTTCAGGTGTGAGGCGAGGCGAGGCGTGGCGTGGCGTGGCGTGGCGTGGCATCGCGTCGCGATCGGCGGCGGGCGATGTTGAGAAGTAGGGGAACAACTTTGGATTCGGGTGATTGGATGATTTCTGGAGCGAGGGAGACAGACACTGGGTATTTTCTCTTTTGGTTATGGAGCTTGTCGTCACGTAGGGGTGTGGATGGTCGGAGAGTGCATTGTGTCAAGCTGTTCGTGGCATAGCGACGCGCGCGTGAGAATCAGAGTCCATAAAGAGTGCCGACGGCGTGGTGTGTATGACCACGACAAATGCTTCAACTTCAACGTGTGTAGCACGGAATTCATCTCTTCACGGCCTACATACCCACACCCACCATATTCGTCGAGGATAAGAAGGGTATTAATTAGAAGAAGCCTTCTCAGAAGAGGCACCGCCATCGGTTATACTGTAAATTATCCGTGCAAGGAGCGAGTCAAGCACTCACTCCCCTGCTGGGCTGTTTGCCGAGTCAGATCAAGGTTGGCTGATTGGCCGCCTCACCCTGTCAGTTCCAGTCTGACTCTCGTTCTCATTCTGACTCTCACTCTCACGCTTCGCCTCCTCGCCTCTGGCATTGTAATCCACGTGTCTAATGGGACTAGTGCGAGCATTTATTACAGCACAAGGAGTAGCTTTCTTTTGCTGCAACTGCTTAACACTGACTGACCAAATACTCCGTACGCAGGCTGACGGCGTGCTTTCATAGTTATTGACACTATGCTCGTCGTATCATTTCTTGTCCATCGACTTCTTAATTTGCTGACCTGCGTCACTCACCCGATTCAATCAGCATCGGGGATGAATTATCTTTACCAAAAGCCTGGAGAAAATGGTTCCGGTTGCGGCACTCTGATTCCTGCACGCGAGGACTAATAGAGTAATAGTCTGGCCGCTGATACGAATAGAGCATCTATTATGACACGCTCATTCAAAGGTAATTCCCGACGCGTCGTCTGCCCCTGGAAGTGAAATTGTGCTTGAACAAGAGGTGGACAAGGCCCTACGCGGACTCGTCTTCTAGCTGGGGGCGGATTCTCCTCTGTCGTCCAGCTGTCTGGCGCTGGTGAGCGGTCTGCTTGCATATCTTATGCCGTCTTTGTTCATGGACAGTCTCGGCCGTCTCCTGGATGGTTACTCACTACTCAAATACTGTGTCCGCATGATTCAATCGGACCCAAGGGCCGGGACTTGGGCTTGACAAGGGGGTCTGGCGTTTCACCTTAACGACATCTGGGTATGAATGACATTTTGGGCTTGCAGCCGAGAGAAAAACATAATGATACTTGGACCCGGGAGAGAGAAGGCAATGACATGTTATGACCACATGCAAAGGAGAGATCGTCTCCTATCCCTTAAGGAGGACTATGTACTTGTCAGTCGCTCACTCGATCCACCCACTAGCGCACTCGTCCGCCCGCCCGCGTGGCGGTACCAAGATTTTGTTACGCCGGTCCTCCCGGTGTCCTTTCGGTCGTTTGATACCGGTCGTAGATCGGCGTCCCTGTCGGAGTCCCTATCGGAGCATAAGTCGCGGTATCAAGGGGCGGGAGGAGCATTTCCACCGGCCGCTGGCGCTGGCGCTGGCGCTGTGGGATGATCCTCGGCCACGGGTGCACTTTGGTGGGGAGCAGGAGGAGGAGCGTGTCCACTGGCCGCTGGAGCTGGCGCTGGCGCTCCGGCATGATGCTGGCCTTCTTGGGATATCGGTCCTCCCGCGGCTTTAGGAGGCGGGTTGAGGAACCGCTCGACTGTCGGGTCCAACGGCTGGGATGGTCCGCTGTGGCCGACGGGCGGAAACAGCTTGCCCACGGGCTTCACTGTGTGGATTTTGCCGTCGTCGCCGGGGTGGTATTCGATCGGCCCACCCGTCCCCGGGGAGGGAGGGGCGGGTGTTTCGGGTTTGGGTTCCTTGTACTTGTGCGGGTCGCCTAGTGGGACGGACGGCGGGAGGTGTGCGTTGGACGGGATTTGCGGTCTCTGCTTCGCGCTGGGCTGGGGCGTGTGTGTATGCCCTGGTACCGGCGCCCCTGAGGCCCATTTGATCGCGTCTTCCTTGCTCACTGTCTTCTACAGTGCGTGCAGCCAGGTCAGTAACTAGTAGAATGGGACTCTCGATCGATCGACATCGCCTTGCCTGTCTCATCGCACTTGGGAGAGGGCAGAGGGGGGAGGGGAAGGGAAATGTGGGCTTACCGGCGCCGTGGCAGCCTGCTTTGATTTCCGGGGGGAGGGGAAATAGACCATTTTCGAGTACTTCGTTCAAACGTGCGAGAAATAGCTCAATCTGGTTCGATAGATGAATGGGTGTGTGGTCTGTTGAGTCGGACTGGCGATTCTGTAGTTAAATAATTGCTCTGCAAAGAAGGACTTTGGCCACCAAGCCTGCCTCAGCCCAGCCCATCCCATCCCATCCCCTGCAGATATCTATATCTATATCTAGGCATACATTCATGTCTATATCTATCCAAGCGCGGAGGCACAGTGAGAAACAGCCGACTTACCGTCGGTTGTTGTTGGGGGCTATGAACTCCTCCGTGCAAGTGGTATTTGCTCGCGAGATGATAGTAAGCGCGCGGGGGCTCCGATGTGACTCTCAAGCTTGGCATGCTTAGGATGCTTAGTTACATGTGAGGATCGGGCGTATGAATAGAAGAAGGTTTGCGCAGTCAGAAACACCATAGGTGGGTGCGTCGAACGGTGTTGTGCGTCCTCGTGGCGGCTGATACACAGCGATGCCCCGGTACGACCTCCAACGGCGACACCTTGATCGGGCTCGGACTTGGTGAGGCACTTACGGCACTTTCTGTATTGCTGTTGACATATTAAACGAGGTGGTGCCCTTGTAATGATGTGGTCAGAGGAAGAGAGCGTGGATGTCTGACTGCTGAATACATACTGTAGTTGCCAATCGCTCAGCGATGCTGTGATGTGGTCCGTTTGTTGGGGCATTTTTTCTGTCGATAATAGACCGTCCCGTACAGCTCACAGTACAGTACCCAATTCTCGCACGGTACTAATTGCTATGTCCGGCGACGAAGCGGCGGCCATGCTGTCCTCGAATGCAGTGGGACGGCCGCATCGACGTTAAACAACCCTAAAGTAATACGCCACAGCCCTCATCTGGGGGCATATGACGAACCAATCAATGCGATGGCTCGGCGGTTAAACCATCGTTGCGATGTCCTCGTCGGGCCAAAAACAATGCCACGGTGAGATGCGCTCCCACTGCAAGTATCCCAGGAAGAATGGCCAGTTAATGAATGACAGGGGGGGGGGGGGCAAATGCGGACTTCCACCACAGAAGCTACCGAATGTTATTACTTACAAGACACAGGACGCTACTCCTACCTCTACAACCACAGCGCACCGATTAGCCCCTCCCCACGACGGCGGCGCCACACTCCCGCCGCGTCAGACCAATGAATCCACGGCATATACGGCGGTCTCAACAGCAGAGTCTCCCCGACTGCGTGAGCCTTCGTTCGAATGGATCTACGCCCAATTTAGCAAACTGAATCTCCCCGGATAGAATGATCTCGACTCCAGCTGCAGTCAGCCACTGCACCTCCTTCTTCTCCCCGCGACGTCGTGGTATCCATGTCTCTGCACCGATCAGGAGGGGCAAAGGCGAAAATGGAAGAAAGGTAGTAGTCAACTCCAGTACCACGGGAGATTACATGGTCGTATCATAGTCCCTGTGCAGGGATACCAAATACACAGCCTCGTTAACATCTCGTATTTATAGTAAGTAACCAAATCGGGCCCAATACGTGCGCGACGCCTGGCCATCTGACCGATCGGTTGAGGCCCCAATGCGATGGTACTAGGACTACCCACTCGGTCGAACTGCACGGGGCATAAAAGGGTTGATGACAGCCTCAGTCGCAGCCGCTGCTGTAGAGGCGCAGAGAGTCAAGTTGGACAGTCAGTATACGGGAGATTTATTCCATCCACTCCGTTCTCAGCACCAACGCAGCATCAATCAACATGGCGGATACCAGTGTCGAATTACCGTACCGTGGCCACGACCTTGGGGGCGGCTATCATGGCGGGCATGATGACTATGACCAGTACGGAGGAGACGACTACGGGTACAGCTCACAGGGTCACCACGATGGTCAAGAACACGGACTAGGCCAACACGACGACCACGACGATCCGGCCGCGGACTTGAAGAAGTATCTCAATGATATCGTGGACCAGTACGCGCAGGATCACGACGACGACGGTATGTTTACCATTCCAACACATTGAATTATTGACGCCGCGCAATGGGAGCTGACAAGGAATGGATTTTACCCGGGTGGTCTAGACATGGATGAAGGCGAACAGCAGGACAAATTGCACGCACACAGCCATATCATCGTCTCGATAACGAAGGAGATCCTCGAGATCGAGCCCGACAACTCCGGGGTGGGCGATCTGCACGACTGGTTCTCGCAGTGCGTCAAGGGCAAGTTCGCCGGCCACGATGACATGGAGGAACATGAACACAAAGCGAGACATCCTAGGGATGATGACGAACATGATGACGACGAGGATGAGAACGGGGGCAACGGGGATGACGACGGATATGGCGACGAGCACGATGGATACGACGAGAACGGTGACTATGGACACGAACACGGACATGGACACGGAGGTGAAGGCGACGATCAATACGGCGACGAGGACGATCAATATGGCGGGGACGACCAGTATGGTGATGATTATCAAGACGACGAAGGCGGACATGGACACGGACAAAACTACGATGACGGGGGAAACTACGACGGCGGGCACGGACATGGACAAGGACACGGACACCAGCACGCTGGCGGACAGGATGATGAGTGGTGCTAGTAGGACGCTGCGTGGTCATCGGCTTGGATTCTGATCCTGGGTCTGATCCCGATTCTGTCCTGATTGTCCAGGTTGTTGAGTCTCACTCATGAGCATGAGGCGCACGAAAGCTCAAAGAGAGAGTGGCCTTGCGGCTGGCGCCATTGCCAGAAGATACGAACGTTGAATATCGTCAAAAGATATTGCTGTTTGGTGGTCGTCGTCGATCAAGCACGAAACGTGAAGTCTGCAGATTGAGACGTTTAATCCATAAAGGAAGCCAGTCAACTTACCTTCTACCCTGGCTATTATCCGCAACCGCTCCATTGGTACGCTCGAAGAAGACCAACCTGGAGAGGGGGTTCACCACAGTATTGTAACAAGGCACTCTTATCCTGAGGAGAGATGAAAGAGCGATATGTAGCAGGTCGCGACGAAGGCTGAATGGGTCCCGTTCATCACTCAACATTTGTTTGTGTATGCTCGCTCTAGTAGCGGCAAGGAAGTAAGTGTGCTCGAAATGGAATCTGGGATAGTACCACCCCAAACCATGCTAGATGTGATAGCCTCTGACCTTTCGCGGCGGCTTCTGGTCCTTAAAGAGTCTGTACAGTGATGGGATACCATCGATGCTGCCCAGGACGGTGATACCCTTACCATGCAGCCCGTGCGACTTCGTTCCACCTGTCCCGGAGTCACGACGTGAGCCTCCAAAATTTCAACGGCCTCCCCCAAACCAATCAGTGTTTGGCTCACTCCTCTGCAATAGACGTCTCCAACCTTCCCCCGATTACGATACCTATGACACGGTCTTCTTGACTTCCTGAACCGCATCCTGGACCTTCACCTTGGTCTGGCTTGCAAGATTGTCGACCGTGCCCTCGAGTTCGTTCTTGGCCCGCTCAGCGTGGATCTTGGCCCACTTCTCTTTGCCGGAGCCACTGTAGAGCACAACATTAGACTCATGGTCGAAATGGCGACGCAGATGTATGATTTCTCGTCCATATGATATCCTGATTGGAACTTTCTGCGTGTAGGTGTGGAAGGTATACACTTACTACCAGTAATCATACCACCGGTACCCCTGTGTGAGCTGCGCATTGAAGTTGACGAAATGGCATGCAAAGAGGAGGTAATTCTTGGGTGTTACGGCCATGGCATAGCGCATGAATGTGCCCGAATAAACGGTCAGGGCGGCTGTAAATTTGCCAGAGATGCTGTCCACCACAGGTCAGCATCTTAGGGTCTTCTGGAGGAGAAGTCGCGCGTAGACATGGTAGTGTACACGTAAGGTAGGGTGTCGGAGTCATAGGTCGTAGCGGACATGGTGAGAGATGGTGCGAACGTACATTTCAGGATCCTTTTGTGTGTCTAACACCGCAGCGATAGGGATGCCGAAATTTGAAGCTGGGCCCCAGAAATCTGCACACCAGAGCTCCAGTCAGTCATATATCTTTACTCGTCCCCGAAGTCGGACGCAGAAGAGTCATTTCCCTTGCGCCTCCTCTTCCTCATAACGGGTGTGTATGACTCCTCTGATAGAGCTCTTTCTGTGCAGGAGGGCCTATCCAATCTTGAGAGACATACGTGTTGAGCAGAAATAATCCAGAACCTTGTTGGAGCGGATCCGCGCATTGATAGCTTTGATAGTCGCGGCCATTGTCGCGGCTGTTGTTCTCTATGCTCTATTTCCCTCGTTCTCTTCTCTTGCAACCAAACCCCACGGAATACCGGTAGGAAGATGCGACAGGAACAGCGTTCGAGGATGGGGAGGATTAACTGAGGTGAAAGTGAGGCCCTGTTTGACTCAACAAGCTGCGTTCGGTGTTCGGGCCCGTTGCAATGAGAAAAATGGGGATGGGCCGCAGAAGCAGGAGTCCGGCCTTTAGGGGAATCTCCGTACGTCATCACGTGCATCGGGCTGGCCGGGGAAACGTTCTACCGACAAGGCATGAGCATCCATCCCCAAGACAATGCATTAACTACGAAATCTGCTACCTTTGTGACCCCAGCTCTCGTCGATCCGACGCCCCCAACCCTTCCACCTAATCGCGGCGTAAGTCTCGGTCAAACACCTCGCTGTTGGGCGATGATTTGAGCTTGGAACCGGATTTGGAAGCACAGGTCATCGACACGCCTCAGGTCTATGTCTACTGGGTCTCCAGACCTGAGACGATCCAGGACACCTTGAAGCGAAGCCATGATATCAGATGGACCACTGCGTTCGCGAGGTGCGGGTTCAGCGACATCTCTAGTCAACATGCACTCAGTAGAGTTGGTCGCCATTATATTTGTTGCCCCATGCACGTCGGTTCGTTGATCGAGCGTGGGATGAACTTCTCCCGGATTGCTGTGCTCTGGTAGAGCAGAAGACACTGCCATGGTATCTACCGTCTCTTCCTTGACGTGCGACGTCTCCGGCACGATGTCATCGATCACGGTCCGCTTTCGTGGCCGGCCTCGTCGACGTTTGGGTGCCAGTGCCGGCTCGCTGAGGTCTACAGGTGCAATAGCTTGAACCGCCTGCGAGGGCGGAACCTCATTGCAGTCGAGAATCTCTCTTGGGGCCTCATATGCGGCGCTTTCGGCGTCTGTTGGATATTGCGAGTTCTGGGCGGAAGCCTTTGATGATTTCCTGCGCTTTACTGCCGTAAGACTCGGAGTGCTTGACTTCCGCTTGCGGGATCTCTGCCTTTTCTGTCTTGACTCTTCATCGGTCCCTGCTATCACATAAGATCCGTCTGCTTCGGCGCTAAACGTCTGGCTGACATGCAGGTCGAGGTCATGAGACAATTGGGAAGCACTAAGCATATCAATCTCGTCGCTGTCCGTTTTGGCACGCATCCTCGGACTTGTTTCCATTTCATCGCCATCGTCCGTTGTCGGACTGTCTGATGCTAAGCTGGTCGTAATTGGTATCAAAGATGGACAGACTATTGCGTCAGGTTGGAGTGCACCATTGTCGACATTGCTATTTTCACAACCCTGCCATGCTTGTTCCAGGTCTTTCCGTGGCTCCAAAGCGTCAAAGATCTCTGACGGCAGCGCTGTCGAACCCTGCGCTCGAGCACTGGAGGCAATTGCCGGTGCGCCCGGACCGAGTTTTTGTTGCCCAGGGGATTTGGAGAGGCTAGGACGCGATCTCCCACGCCTCAATCTCTTGCTAGACGATGCCGCTGCAACATCATCTCCCTGGGTGGCGTGGTTCCTTGGATGATTCCTTCGGCGCTTCTCATCACTAGCCTCAGCTCTTGGCTCAGCTGCCGTTGAACACGCATCGTCCTCGACCTGACGGTCTTGGATGTATTCGATTGGTTTCCCGGCCTCACCATCAGCGATATCGAGGAGGGCTGCATCCTTGAGAGCAACTGCTCCTTTTACCGCGGACTGATGTAGCTCTAATGTATTGTGCTCGTCTGCCGCTTCGACCTGCTCTATCACAAGGTCAATTCCGTCTTCGGCATCCCTTTCGATTGCATGGAGCGGAGAAGTGACATCGGTTCGATCATCGTTGCCCACCATTGAGGGCGGCGATGAAGGGATTTCAATATCAGGAATTAAGTTGGTAGAATGTCGCGCCCGGGGGGTGGGAGAGGCCATCAACTCTGCCTCGATTTGTTCATCATTTGTTGGTAGGGTCGGTGTTGTAGGTCTTTCTGCATGAGAAGCTGCTGCCTTTCGTGCGAACTCGCAGTCAGTGTGGATGATTGGTCTGGCTTGCGGCCTTGGGCTCGACCTGAGGTCAGGGAACACAACAGCAGGCTCCGAACGCTGTCGGTCGCGGACTTCTTTTTGGTGTGTGGTCAAGAACTGAGACTCCGGTTCTACTTCCGGAGGAGGTGATGATTCGATTGGCACAAAGTTAACCTGAGAGTCATTGTGTCTCGAGCATCGGCGCAAAATGGGTCGTTGAGGACTAGAGGCCACCGCGACGCTTTCCACCGTTGCCTCACTTGGAAATTGTTGGCTTCCTAGTTCTGGGGATCGGTCGGCGACTATTATTGCTTTGGTTGGGCTAATTGAAGTATGCTTGGAGGTCGCTTGAAGGCGATCTTCTGGTGAAGCCTGTGGCGACACACAAGGCCCAGTCCTGGCATTTCGGGCTTGCGGGCCGCTTGGTATACAGATCTTAACGCCAGCGTCTCGCAGCTTGATCAGAGCCTCTGATAACATCGGACCAAGAGTTAGCGAAGGTAGAGGGCCAAAATGCTCGTTCCACATATCCACAGTATCCTGAACCACAGGATTGTGAGTGTTGCTGAAGAGAGCTGCAAAGGTCTCGTCCAACTCATTGACTGCCTCGGCGGGTAGTGCCGCCAGAAGAGTCAGAGTGGCTCTAATAATCTCTGGGTAACGTCGACCGGGGTCGTGTCGATCTTTGTCCTGCCAACTCGAGATATCCTGTTTCAAAAACAACACAGTGGGTCGCTTAAGCAGAGTCAGTGTGTGGACAATCTGCCTGGCCGACGATCCTTCCAGCTTTTTCTGCAGCTGGTCAATGCCTACATCCGTCACAGAAGTCCTCTCCGATTTGAAGTCGTGGACCAATGATGAGTCCAGAGAGTTGAGGCACGTTTCCAAGCTGGTCGTGGTCGAATGGTCACTTTGTTGGTCCAGAAGGTGGGAGCCAAATGCGTCGTAAATAACGATGGCTTTACTCAGACCATGCCCTTTGTCTCCAAGACCAGCAAGTATCAGATCGTGGCCAAGTAGCCTAATAGCCGTGAGAGTCAGCTGGCGTACTTGGGCAACGCTGAGCGTATGCGGCTTTGGTGGTCGCCCGTCGTCTTCACTGGGATCGTGTAGATCAGCGTACAAACGTCCCAGAAAGGCAGTAACATGTATCATGGCCTCCACTGTATCAACAGAAGGCTTGATCTCTTTCCTACTTGCTTCTTGCACAGCTTTGAGGAAATGCAGCCAAGCCACGGCGATGTACGCCTTGTCTGATCGCCCCGAAGCTCCCCAGGAGCTGTAGCGCATCAGCACTAGGAAAATGTCGAGGATCGGTCCTGCTTTTGAACGTACCCACTTGCAATCGATTGTAGGCAGCTCTTCCGGCTCGACTGGGGTGTTCTCAAGTGCGCGGTTCTCGTTCCAGATCTTCGCCCCTCCAGAGCTCCAGAACAGCGCCATCAAGATTCGACTTGCAAGGTCAGCATTCGCCGTACCTCTTTCAAAGAATGCGGCCTTCATGACCTTCACAATGTATTCGTTCCAGACCCGAGTATACTGATCGTGATTTGCCGCTGGTCTGAAAGCATGATAAAGTAAAGTGCAGTAACTTGACACGGCAGCCACGCGATTACCTTTCGTTGCCGACTCCCCTCCATGGCGCTCTAGTTTAGCAGTCATAGGCTTTGGCAGCAATTGCAACAAGTTGTCGGATGCCAGATGAGGTTGGACAATGTGTATGAACCGATTCCAAGCCTGGTATGCTTGTTGCTGGACAGCCGATTCACTGCAGTTGAAGCATTTTTGTATGACACCCAACCAATCCTTGAATTGAGGCCATTTGTCACAACGCGGGCCCCAGCCATTGCGACCACGGTCGTCGACATTGTTGCAGAGTCTTAAGACGATAGTCCATATCCGCGGGACTTGAATGACTTCTTCTTTGACCGCAATCATCTTCTCCAGTTTTCGACACATGCTTGAGCTGAACGTCTTCCCCGATGCCAGTTCTTTGGCAAGTGTAGATCTGACGACAGCAGAAATTGATGAAGACGCAGGAAAGGCTGAGCAGGCCTTCTCACCAAGGTCGATGGCCTTCATTCTGATGTCCTTGAGGCTGTTGGTCGTGCCGGTGAGTAGTTCGTCAACCCAGAGGTTCGCCTTGGCCTTCATCGTGGGTCGTTCCTGGTCAAGGAGTTTCTGATAAACGAGCAGTCTCTCAGAAATCACCCCGTTTCCTTTGTAATGCTCGCCAAGTGTTCTCATTGCTTCGAGAAGTCGCCCCACGCGGTGACTGGTAATGAGGGTCTGGCGGAAGTTTTGCGCCGCAAGAAGATGAAGGTAGTGAACGATGATGTTTTTCGACGCAGCATGCTCTGCGAGCACTTGGATTGATCGATCGAGGATGAAGCCACGGGCTTCATCTGATAGTAGAGACGCATAGTCCTTGTTCCAAACGAATATAATGAGTAACCTCAACGCTTGAGTTATGAGGTTCGTATCAGCGATCGACGGCTCTTCCGGAGCGGGTTTCCTCAGCAGGTCTCGTTTGATGTATTTCATGAAGGTGCTGATCTTCGCTTTGAGCACCTCATCGTCCGGGATGTCATCATAGTTCTTGATGACATTGGCAAGCGTCTGATATGCGTCGACCGATAGTGATCTGTCATCCTGGGACAATTGTTCGATGAAGCTGTCCATCATTGCAACCATTGAACGATTTCCATCCTGCGATCCATCCGTTGTCTGTTCAGTCTTCTCCAAGATTGTAGCTGGCTTGAGTATCGACCTCAGGCTCGACTGAGAGTCTGAAGAGGCAAGCGGTGGTCTGGCACCGCTTGAAGGAGGCTGACTCGTGGAAATAGGTCTATGGACATTGGCACCCGTGAAGAAACCGACGCGTTTCCGACTTCCGGTGTTGGAGGAGCCCGGAAACGATGCTGGAGAGCTTGAAGGACTTGTGCCCTTGACTGAAGAGCTCATCATGACTACTTTGCGGCGCGAGGAGGTCGACGGAGGACTAAGCGGAAGTGCATCGGGAATCGACATGGTGCGAGCGAGGTGTTGGATGCTCGAGGACTTGGTCTCTGTCAATGGCGTCGACAGACAGCGAGGTCTGAAGGTCCGTGAGACTGCCTGCAGTCTTCCATCACTGCCGAGATGGGAAAGAACTCCAGGCAGTGGTGTGGGAAACCATATTGGGGTTGACAGAGAGCCGGTTGCAATCAAAATGCACCACGGCCATTCCAGCCTCCGTTGGGCGACACGCGTCGAGACGCGGCTTCCATCAAGTTCGTGTAGAGTTGGACTAACTGTATTGAATTTAGTCTTGACGTTGCGCTCCACTCGATCCCGCAGATCTGCCGAGTATCAAGCCGCCGTCCAAGGTCCTTCACCCCACCTCCACAAACTTCCGTTCACAATGGGACACAACAGGGCTTTTCCGCCTTTGATCGCTTGACAACTGTCGATGTGTATTCGATGTGTATGAATCTCAAAGTTCGCCTTCATTGTCCGAGAGTCCATCCTACTCAGAATAGCCGTGGCCCTTGAATTATGCCAAGCCAAGCCCAGCAGACCGAGGCCAGAGCTTTGCTCGCTCTGCTGACGGACGGCCTGGGGTCCAAGACAATTGATCATAAGGGGCTGGAAGAGACCTTGGGAAAGCTG
This sequence comes from Phialophora chinensis, assembly GCA_016109575.1. Classification (NCBI taxonomy): domain Eukaryota; kingdom Fungi; phylum Ascomycota; class Eurotiomycetes; order Chaetothyriales; family Herpotrichiellaceae; genus Phialophora; species Phialophora chinensis. The sequence goes on from JADWPU010000016.1 coordinate 494,173, forward strand.
AAGATTCTCGGACGAGAAGTCAACAACGTGTCCGCAATCTACAATGCAGATGGAATCAAAACTCTGGGAAGCTACGCGTTTGGAAACTTCCCTCCATCAATCAGTCACGAAGCACTCAGGTGTATTGCTAATGCGCTTCTGTTACTTCCGGAAACCCGCCAGTACTCTCTCAAGTCCGGCCTCGACAAGCAGGCAACCGACGCTCTCCGGGATGCGAATGAGGACGCGGAATTTTTACTCTCTCGGATATTGTTCCTCCTAACTTACGACCCTGGCATTGACATGGAGACTTTGGTAACTGAACATGGCTTGGCGGAAAGCATTATACAAAAGCTGTCTCGCCATGCTGAGCAAGCGAAGGAATCAAGCCCGGGACTCGCCGGTCAAGGGAGTATGGCGATGATGGAAACCCTGAAGCTGCTTTTCAATGCGACGAGCATCAAAACAGACCAGGCTGTGAGATTCAAGCCTGCTGCTGCACAGATTTTCCGCATCCTCGTCTATATCGACATTCCATCACCACCACTTCAACCACCGGTCAACCTGCTTATCAATGCTCTCGCAAATCTAGATATCGACGACGAAAATACGCAGGCCGCCGAGTTGAATTCGGGAGTAGCCAAGCTGATCTCGATACTCGCACAGGCCATTCAGGGGCATCCCTCAACGGAACTCGACACCACCGCAGTACCACTACTAACAGTCCTGAGGAAGATCAATGAGGCGGCACCGCCAGATTTGCGCGACAGTATGAAAGCACGGCTTCTCCCTGACGACAAGGAGAGAGACCAACCTCTTGGGAAATCATCATCGCTGGCGTCTCAGCTCCTGCGATTGACCACTTCTTCCGGAATGTTAAACCTCTCAGAAGCAATATCTGGGCTGATGTTTGAACTCTCGGATAAGGACGCCACCGAATACGTCAAGAATGTGGGGTATGGATATGCTGCAGGATATCTGATGACCCACAAGATCCCTATCCCAGAGAGCGCAAAGTCACAAAGCAGTGGAGACTCCTCTAACCAGGTTCCAATTAACCCTATCACGGGACAGAGGCTGGACAAGGAACCCGATATCGAGCTACCAAATATGACCCGGGAAGAGAAGGAGCGCGAAGCTGAGCGGCTCTTCGTACTGTTTGAGAGGCTGAAGGCGACGGGGGTGGTCAATGTCAAGAATCCGGTAGAAGTGGCGAGTGATGCAGGGAGGATTGAGGAGCTGAGCGATTCGGATTCGGTTGAATAACAGCATTTGGTGTGCTCTTGCGACCATTGTATGTCAAGGTGGTGGGTGTGTACGATGATGCACCACGCAATGCTGAGTATTACCGTACGTACCATTTGACGATGGTGCCACTCGGAAGGCCACCGAGTCTGCCGTTCCACAACTTTAACGGGCTGTACCTGCAGCGCTAGCGGCCCAAGCGATAAGCTTAGTGGTGCTAAATCGCCTCCCACCCGCTCCGTTGACGTTTTGGCTGCGCCTGTCGCGACACGCAGCGCTGCTTCTGGGGCTTTCCCTTTCTGAGAAATTTTGTGTTGGCGACTGGCTGTTTCTCCTCGTTTTGTCACTCCTCTTGCGCAGCTTTCAGCGTCGCCCATCACTTCGACATCGGCTCGCCTCTCTGGGCTCAGGGCTCTCGGCTCACTCTCCAAGTTATGGTCCACAGAGTCGAGTTGACCATGAACGGAACTCTGAAACCCAACGGTGTCAAAGGACCCAAAGGAGTCAATGGCCATTCGAAAGATGGCGTGTTGCACCCTCCTCCATACTCGCGCAAATCCTCGTCTCCCATGGCGCCTGCTTTTATGACATCTGCTCCCGGCAAAGTCATCGTGTTTGGAGAGCATGCCGTCGTCCACGGAAAGGCCGCGATGGCTGCCGCAATCTCCCTGCGATCCTATCTCCTCGTCACAGCGCTCTCCAAGTCGCAACGGACAATCCAGCTGGTGTTTCCCGACGTCGGACTGGACCATACCTGGAAGATCGACGACTTGCCCTGGCATATCTTCCAGAAGACTGTGCGGAAGCCCCGATACTATGACATGGTCACGTCACTGGATTCAGAGTTGGTCGCCGCCATGAGACCTCACATCGAAACCGTCTCAGCGCATCTGAGCGAGAGCAAACGAAAGATCCACCAGAATGCTGCTTCTGCTTTTCTCTACCTATTCCTTTGCCTTCAGACTCCTGCTGCGCAGGCTTGTATTTACACCCTACGATCCACCCTGCCAATCGGGGCAGGTCTCGGCTCCAGTGCGAGCATTTGCGTGTGCATCAGCGCGGCTCTGCTGAAACAGATCCACGTCCTGTCCGGACCACATCATGACCAACCAGAGGAGGAGGTGGACACACAAATTGAGAGAATCAACAGGTGGGCTTTTGTCGGCGAGCTATGTATCCACGGCAATCCCAGCGGGGTAGACAACACTGTTGCGACGCATGGACGGGCGGTCCTTTTCAAGAGACTCGATTACACCAAACCACCGATGGCCACGCCGCTTAAAGACTTCCCGGAACTGCCTTTGCTATTGATCAACACGAAACAGCCCCGATCGACTTCCGCAGAAGTCGCCAAAGTGGCGGCGATGAAGAGAAAATACCCAGCCGTGACCGAGGCCGCCTTGGACAGTATCGACGAGGTCACAATGTCAGCACACTCCCTGATCACATCAGATGATTTTGACCCCACATCAGAAAAGAACATCGAGCACTTGGGAGACTTGTTCCGCATCAACCATGGATTGTTGGTCTCACTCGGAGTATCTCATCCCAAGTTAGAGCACATTCGGGAGCTGGTTGACTACGCTGACATTGGCTGGACGAAGCTCACCGGGGCGGGTGGCGGAGGCTGTGCCATCACCCTCCTTAAGCGGGATATCGATCCGAAAGCCGTGAATAATTTGAAGATGAAATTTGAGGACGCCGGGTTTGAGGAGTACACGACCACATTGGGTGGTAGTGGCGTGGGCGTGCTATACCCCGCCGTCTTGCGCAATGGAACCGAGGAAGAAGGGGGCGAAGAGATCGACCAACAGAAGTTCTTAAATGCAGAGGGCGAAGAAGGAATTGAGGCTCTGGTTGGTGTCGGTCTGACCGAAAAGCGGCCCGAATGGAAGTTCTGGAGGTGAACGACGTGTAGTCCTGTTCGTTTGTGTTTTACTAGCGAAGGCGCATAGCAGCGGTTGCTCTAATGGAGTGCTGTCACTTGTACTATATTCCTTCTCATGACAGGATGGGATGGGCATGGAATGCATCATACGAGAACCCACGGTATCCTGTCGCTGCCACCACTACGGGCGAGTACAGGCGTACAGAGGCAGCCGGATGAATGTCATGGTTTCCCCGAGACGCCATCCAGCCTTCGTATTGTTCTCTTCATTCCAGCCAAAACTACAATGACAAAGGCAGTCTGACGGATTTTGACTCGATCGGATTTTCTGATCCTGGTGAGAGTTCGACGACCCTCCCTAAGAAGACGTCGAATCCCACTCCCTAGATGGTAGTCTGTCTGCACGCTTAAGGCCCCAACGCGAGGCAAAGGAAAACAAGGCCACTACCACTTACTCCTCACTCGTCTTGGAAAGTATTATTCCCCAGCAAATCTCGCTTGAAAGGGCGATCCTACCACGGGACCTGAATCGGGCGAACGACCACATAATGGCCGAGGCGAACAAGAGACCCAAACCCAAATCCAGAGAGCCATTCTACGCCGTCTCTCCCCTCTGGAAGGATGTTGTACCCGTGCCCCTCATCGACGGCCCGGTGGGCCAGAAAGACCCAGGCCCGGCGCTCGCCACAATCGCCTACTCGCCACGGTACAGCGAGGCCATGTCGTACCTGAGGGCGGTGATGGCGGTCAACGAATTCAGCCGCCGCGCGCTCGACCTGACCGAGGACATCATCGGGATGAACCCGGCGCATTACACCGTGTGGCTTTACCGGGCGAAGATCCTGAAGACGCTGTGGGAGAAAGAGGGCACGCCGGTCGAAGACGGGGTCATGGTCGAGCTGGACTGGCTGGAGGAGATCAGCGAGCGGAATTTGAAGAATTATCAGATCTGGTGAGTGTCGTCGTTCCCTCTGCCCTCACTGCATCGCATCGCGCGCCGTATGTCACGGGTCACGGGTCCGCGAGTTAGTTATGGGGTCTATACTACTACTAGATGGATTTTTGTTTCCTAACCGATTTCTGTTCCGACCATCAAGGCACCACAGACAAACGCTGATGTCGATGCTCGCGGCGCTCCCGCCCACGGAACCGGCCTTCCTCGCACACATCCTCTCGTTCGACGCCAAGAACTACCACGTCTGGACGTACCGGCAGTGGCTGTGCCGCCGCTTCCCGCAGGACGCTCTGGTCAGCACGGACGCGGAGCTGCGCGCCGTGGACCTGCTCATCCAGGACGACGTGCGCAACAACTCGGCGTGGAACCACCGCTACTTTGTCGTGTTTGGGGCCGAGGAACTGCGCGCGATCGAAGGCTCGGCGAGCGGGATCCGCAAGGACGTGCTCGCGAGCGGCGCCCTGGTCGTCGACCTCGACCTCGTGGAGCGCGAGATCAATTACGCAAAGGACCATATCGCGTGGGCGCCCCAGAACGCGTCGCCGTGGAACTATTTGCGCGGGGTGCTCAAGAGGGCCGGCCTGCCCGTGACGGAGATGCGGGTGTTTTGTGAGGGCTTCGTCGGCGGCAAGGGCGCGGATCTGATGGGCGAGAGCGGGAACGTGAGGAGCAGTCACGCGATTGATTGGTTGGCAGACATTTACAGGTTGGAGGGCGATGTCCGTCGGAGTAGAGACTGTCTTGATGCGTTGCGTGCAAAGTATGATCCCATTAGGCGGAAGTATTGGGAGTTTAGGGCGCGGCAGCTCGAGTTGGAGGTGGCGAACTAATGGGGTCATGGTACGAGTATGAGGACAACTACCTACGAGTACCGGAGTGAGAGTGCTAGCAGGTAGGCAGGAAAGCCTCGAAGGACCATAGTGAGCGGGGTATCGGCCATAGCTGAGCTTTCTGGAGCAGCCCACCCGTCATGAGGGTATTGATCCCAATTCTAAAGAGTAATCCTGTCCTGGAAGTTCTACTGTGCAGATGCTAGTTTCCTCAGTTCGCCGCGGGCCTCTCTTTTCAGCTTGTGTTCTCATCCTTGTCATGCACAATGACCCTGATGCCTTGGCTATCCAGCTTCACGCCCGCGGTGAACAAGTCCCTGGTCGGCGTCGCGTCGCTGTCGTCGGTCCCGTACATTTCCAGATTATACCTCGCCGCCACGGCCGCCACACTCATGTAGAGTTGCGCGTAGGCGAGATGCATGCCAATGCAATTCCTCGACCCCTTGCCAAACGCCACGATATACTTGTCCAACCGACTGGTGGTGCTGTTCGAGCCGGTTATGTCCCCGTCGATCCATCGGTCGGGGTTGAACCGTCGGGGCTCCGGGAAGATGGCCTCGTCGATGAGAACCAGATGCGGTGTCATGGCGACGGGGGTGCCGGCCGGAATGGTCCACTGCTTGTACTGGATGGGTTTGTCGTAGATGCGGGGCAGACGCGAGAGCATGCCGCCGGCCATGCGCACGCCTTCCTTGATCACGGCCGTCAGATAGGGCAGTCTTTCAAGCGAGGTCCACGGCGCGACGGGATCGCCCGGCGGGATCTCGACCGTCTTCAGCTCGGCGCGCACCCTGGCGAGAACGTCCGGGTTCTTCATGATGTGGTATGTCGTGATGGTGATGGCCCAGGCGGTGGTCTCGGAGCCGGCCGTGGCGATCAACACGCCCTCGTCGATCAGTCGCTCGTCGCTCAGCTCTTCGTCCGGCAAGTCGCTGGAGAGGATCTGCGCGAAGATGGTGTCCTTGCGCCTCTTCTCGACCTTGATCTGCCGCATCGTCTCCTTGTCGGATTTGATCTTCTGGACCTGCACCCCGACCCTTTGCATCCACGATTTCATAAACCCCACGGGCGGGACGAGCTTGATGGCCACCGAGAGCGGCATCGACCGCACGACGGCCCCGATCAGCGGGAAGGAGCGCACGATCGCCGCCGACGCCCGGCCGCCCGTGTTGACGAGCTTCCACGTCATGGCCCACTCCGGGTGGTGGATGTAGTCGTACGTCCAGCCGTAGGAGCACTGCGTGAGCACGTCGGTCGTCAAGGCGAGGTACACGGCCTCGAGGTCCAACACCTCTCGACTCCCCTTGATGGTGTCCAGGCGACCGCACATGACGGCCAATTTCTCCTGGATGACGGGCATGTTCGCGACAATGCTCGCCTTGCTGAAGAACGGGTTCAGCGCGCCTCGCCGCTTGCGATGCACCTCATGCTCGACCGTCATGCCGCCGGCCTTGGGCACCGCAAACCCCCGCGTCCACCACTCCCACTTGTCCATCTTCAGGCCGTACAGCTGGTCGAAGAAGTCCGGGTCGTGGATGTGCACGTCGTCTGGGTTCGTGCGGATCACGGGCCCGTACTTGCGGTGCATCTCTTGGATTTTCCACACGTACTGATGCCCGCGGAACACGTCGTAGTACGTCTCATGCCAGTAGGTCGCGGCCGCGAGCTTGCTGCCGGGGAAGTGTGCCAGTGGGTGCAGCGTAATCCTGTAGATCGCCAATGTGAGGTCGTAGGCGAGTTTGAAGACGATCAGGTACCCAATAAGTCCGAGCCATGTCGTGGGCAGGATGGACGCGATTTCCTGCGGCGCGACCATGTTTGGAGACGCTGTAGTTCGTTGACGACTCTAACTTTACCTTCCGGTTTACTGTTGATGCCCTGCTGTTGCCCTGCTGTTGATGCCCCAACCCGATACCTTGATTGACGTTACAGATGAGAAGGACAGCGAAACCACCATTTCCGCAGAAGAGCGGTCTGTAATTGGACTCCGGGCTGCTTGCTCGCTGTTGGGGTCCAAAATGCAGAACACAGGAGACGTGAAACAACAGCGATCCGCCGCATTGGGCCCGGCAGTCGGACCGAGCTCGTCATTACATGTATTGTCGTCTGTAAATATGCGTCAGGATGACTGGATTGCCACGGCATCTCGTTGGAATGACCAGATCGCTTGGGCTGGCATTTCAACTGCTGTAAAGATTCGTTACCTCCGACAATCCTTACTCCCTCCTCCACTGACTTGCAGCTGGGTCGGTGTCATGCAGACGGGCGACGCAGTAAGCATTTCTCCTTCTCCCGTCCATAATCGTTACTGCGTTCCGACAGCTGATGGAGAAACGGCGACAACTATCATTGTCAGCACGGCGAACCAAGCGCCACTTGCATGCCTTGGGATCCTTTTCGGGCTTCGCGTATTCACTATGAGACGCCATCAACCACGCGATTCACGGACCTCGTCATCATCCCAGCACGATTGATTCCACAGGGGTCTGCATTTCTGCGCAGTCAAGGCTCCATGTCCTGGAGGCCTTGAAACGACGGAGGAGCGAAAATCAACTACACAGTATCTCGATCTCTTTGAACCGCGACGAAGCACGAGCGTGGTGTCACGAATGCCTTGGCTTCTTCGTATCTGCGAAGCTTGTCTCCAGAATCCTGGCTCTGCGCTTTTCGGCGTCCGATGCCGAATTTGTCGTGATTGTACCTTCGCATACAGAGTACTCGGTTCAACGCTCGGCAATGCCGTGGTGGCTCAGCTAAAGCTCAATCGCCTTACTCGGTAATCCGTATGGTAGTCACACAAGTTATCAGGATGGAGGGAAGAATTTCTTCCAGTCTCATTACTGGTTCACCAAGAGCGATGTCGCGTGATGCCGGCACTATGTTTCGTGATATCTGGTGGCTGCCTTTTTCAACCGTAGCTAGACCACACCCAACCCCTCTGCAAGAGTGGGAAGGTATATACATGGTTCACTGCAATCCACTATAGGCCTCCCACCATCCGCCATCCACCCTTCACTTTTCAGCATCGGCGTGCTCGACAGGCACAGAAATGCTAGGCTGGCGCTTGTCATTGCCGCCCTTGATCTTTCTGAACCCGACCATCTGCATCATCTCGGTCCAGAAACCCACAGGTGGATCTAAAAATGTGGCTTCGTAGGCGTCGATGCCGGGCTTCTCCCATACCAGGTCAGCCTCGAGAGGGTGAACGACCTTGGTTCGCTTGATCAGCTTCCAGATAATGTAGAGTGGCGGAATGAAGAGCTGCATGCTGTAGCTGGAGAAGAAGTTCGACACATCCCAGGGCAAGTAGACGGTGTAGCCGTAGATGCAGGTGACCACGAACAGCCAGATGAGAGCGAACCAGGCGCAGTACGGTTGGAACCACCCACGGTAAGGCAATGTTCTGCGGTCCAGACCTTGCGCTTTACAGGCCCGGTAAAAGAAAATGTACGTGATGCACATGACGATGTAGTCGATAAGACCTGGTTGGCAGTGTCAGCTGAGAGTTCCATTCCATGTTACATGCTAATGGGTGCAACATACCTCCGGCAGTGACAAGATTGACAAACCAAGTGATCACGATCGACGAGCTGCTAGAGCACTGCAAGAACGAGAGCAGAGGGAAGATCATGACCACGCAGAAGCTGTAGATCGGCACGCCCTGGCGATTGCAGTACGTGAGGAATCGGGGTGCTCTGCCTTCCAGTGCCAGGCCGTACAGCGTGCGGACAGCCGCATACGTGTAGGTATTGCCCGCCGAGAAGATCGAAGTCAACATGAGCCTGTGCGCTGTGTCAGAATGCCCAAGAGCAGACAAAGCCAAAGATCTTGAGTCTTCGCTGGATGACGACTTACGCGTTTACAATATGCGGGAATACCGAGATTCCGAGGTTTTCCATGGCAATCACATATGGCGATGCGCCCGCAGAGCCGTTGCTTCCCCCCAAGACGACATTCGCTAGGGCCGGGTCCCTGGAGCTGCACACGATGCCGACTGCTAGGGCTCCGCCGATGAAGAAGATGCCGAATCGGAGGTAGACCATCTTGAAGGCGGCCTTGATGTAAATGCGTGGGCGCACGGCCTCGGCGGCAACAATGGAGATGTACTCGGGACCCACAACGGTGAATAGAGCAGAGGAGAGGGCGGCCAAGAAACCTTGCAACCGACCGAGATCTCCAGTATCGATCTTTTCCCGGAATGCCTGTCCGTTTGTCCAGTACCGGAAACCGTAGGCATCGTGTTCGGGATTGCCGCCAACCATGGTAATGAAGGTGAAGAAGAAGAGGGAGAAGATCAGGATGACCTTGCCGCCGGACAGCCAGAATTCGGCCTCACCGTACGCTCTAACAGCAAGAATGTTGATGGCGCTACACGAGAATTGGGCCATTAGTACGAGTCCTCCGTCGGGTTTTGGGAGGCGGCGTAACTTAGACGCTCGGATGACTTACGCGTAGGCCAAGATGACACCAGCGCATACGCCAGCGATGGGACCAGGCTCCGTCACCCTGTCGCTCCAGAAGGACAGCACCAAGGTGAAAGCTGAGATCTCGAATGGAATGAGAAGAGCTTCATAGAAGCTGGAGAACGAGCAATGAGTGTCAGTAATGCGATGGGCAGCTGGATTACGTGTACACAAGGGACTTCAGAAGGGGTGTCGCAACGGAGACTGACAAGAAGTTCCAACCGCACATGAAACCGAGTGCGTCGTCGACCCATTTGCCTGCGAGGCGAATGAAGCCACCACTGACAGGGTACGCCGTGCTCATTTCTGCCACCGAGTTGTTGACCATGGCCAGGACAATGCTCTGTATGGCATAGGCAAGAAACAAGTTGCCCGCGCCGCCATTGTACAGGCCGGTCCCAATGCTCACGAACAAGGCTGTTCCGATGGAGCCTCCAATGGCGATCAGTTGGATCTGGCGATTGTTGAGATGGCGTTGCAGCTGGTCGGCATTATCACTGACGAAGCCCTCCTGCACGTCGCCGTGGCCAGGTACTTGCGAGACTTCGCCGTTCTTCTCTTTGCTACCGTGATACGGATCCATGGTAGTCGGGGTTCTGGAAGGAGTGACGCGGTTGCAAACATTTGGGGAAGAAGAGATTATGAAGAGGAAGGACTGGCTAGTACTCAGAGGACCCAGAGGACCCAGCCGCGAGCTTGCAAAGATTGCGCCGCAACGTCAGGGCGGGGCAAAGGCAAAAGATCAGCGTGGCGAGGCGATGATCTGTTACTGGCTTCGTCGACCAGCGTGATCGCGTGCACGTTTGACAACTTACTCGTACTTGGTCGTACTCGAGCTCTTAGCAGCGAAACTTTCTTCTTCCACAACGAGTAATCCTCCTTCCCGTCCCTGTTTACTGGGTACTCTCCCCACTCTCAGCATGCAGCTTCCCCGGCCAGGGTTCCGGCACGCGCTCTGCTGAGGTTGCGTTCAGCGGGCCGAGGGCGGGGACACGCCCGGGATACGATCGGGCTCGGCCATCAGATTCATCTTACCCAACCTAAATTGCGGGTGGAGGTGCTTGGGTCCTTTCGCGCGGCAATGGCTACTCGTTACAGCTCGCTGGTCCTTGGCCGGCCCCAGCGTCATGCTTGGCAGCGTCTTCGCAGTCCAAATTTTCAAGGCAGCAGGCTTGGAGGACCCTTTGGACGTGTGGACGAACGTGATCTCAGCCGCGCGCAGAGATAGCCAGTACAACGATCCGATATCGAGGTTAGCTGCTTGATGATTGGCCTGCTCATGGGCCCTCGCTTCGATCTACTGAGTCTGTGCAAGGGACTGGGCGCCCCCATGTTGATCCTGGTTAGGGGGAATAATAGCCGAATCTGGGTGATCTCAAAAAGTGGGATCTCCGCCTCCAGGAGGGCTGAAACAAGGGACCGCTTACAACTCGAACATCCTGCAGGACGAGCTATGCTCAACGGTGTGGTGCCCTGTCGACGACATCTAGATAATGTCTGAGTCAGGTCAGCGGCAGCGTGCATTGTCGACATCTACGCATGGAATGTCTACACGACAAGTCCACTAATCAGTAACCCCTGATAGGTCCCAGGGCCCCGATAGGGATGTCAGATACATATGTGGCTGATACTGTAGTACTCCGTAGCTCCCTTCTAGAGCTTGCCAACGAAAGAGGAAATATAACGCCTCCATTTTTGCCTTGTTTGGTATAATATCCCAACCTCCCCGCTCGTGTTGAGGGTAATCTTCTCGAAACAAGACGCTTCTGATTTGCCTTATCAGACGGGAATTGGAACGTTTGTTAGCTGCAGCGGCATCACAATCTCCGGAAGGCCCTTGGACGCCGTTGCGGAGATCCTCCAGATTCTAGAAGGCAACGACGCGGATGGTGGAGTGATAGAGGAATGGCAGTGATAATGCTGATAGCAGCAGCAGCAGACGAAGCAAGGCAATCTGGAGCGACTCGCTGCCGATGTCTTCACTCATTTCGCTACCCGCCTTTCAAAGTTAGGCTTCTTAGAGTGGCGAGACTGGCTACGTTTTACGACAGTGTGTGATCCATACAGCCGAAACATGCTCGCCCAGGACGGACACTCCTGCGCCAGGCCATCCCATCCTACTGTTTTGGACCCGATCTCATGATATTCTATCTCCATGATTGCGATAATTACTCAGAAAGCTCGCTCACTCCACTTATGCTCCCGCGCGAATATACGCCTGTTCACGAGGAAAACGGTAGGTTCGCCATTTGAAGAAGTTCTCGTGGCCATGGGGAAGGGACGTAGTGTCGTTGGCGCGAGGGACAAACTCGAGGGAAAGTCTGGCACAGGTAGAGAACGCTCGCGAGAATGTTTGGGTTGTGCTGAGTGCCGATGAGACAAACAGACTACGTGGAGCTGAGCGCGTTTCCGCCGCCGCCGACGGACATGAAACTCGAGCTTGAAGGTCGCGCAGGGACTCATGCAGTCAGGGCATACATATGTATACTATGTACAATGGTGAAGTCAAGCAGCACAGGTGAGGAAACTTCGGACAAGTCAGCGAATTCGCCGAGTCGGCGACGAACCTCGGCTACCCAGTCTACCCCGTCCTTGATGGCTCTGTGATGGCGATGAGTCTTCTCAATTGACTCTGCCATCCTATTGTACTGTGATACTATATCCATTCGAGCAGCCCATCGGTGCCCAGCTAGAAAGAGCACAAATAAGGTCTCAGCGGCAACACTGTAGTGATCGTCCCAGCTTTCCCTCGCCACCTCTGTCATCCCTGCATCAAGCGACAGGGCCTCGAGCACGACATCGTCCACAGTAGGAACACCTATCTCATTCAGGGAAACCAGGTGTCCGGAACGAGCACAGCGTCTATCTATCCGGCGGAGTCACATTGCCACTGCCAACCCAATCTGGAATCTGGTCCCAAAGTGAACCTCAGAGAACCAGCTCCATTGCGCGGGCTGAGATTCAGGAACGAATACTTCATACAGCGCCAGGCTACATAAGATCGACGACGGCAGCGACAAGATGCCAGGTGGAAAAATCACCTTTTATGTCGACATTGTCAGTCCTTTCTGCTACATGGGATATTACTTCCTAAGGGTAGGTCCTTGGTTCTGCTCGGCTCCTCTTGGCCCTCCCCTCGATATGCTATATCATGTTTGCCTTTCCCTTAACAAACCATCCGGTTGTCTACACCGCGGGCCCGGTGCGGATCAATGCTTGAGATGATGGGTGGACATCAGGGTGATGATGCAGCCGACGCTTGAGCCTTTCGATGTTTGCTCTCGACGCGGCCGATTCAATTCCCAGAGTCTCATACGTTCCTGCCTCGTCATTCATCCACCAGTGCACCCAACACACACACGCACATCCACCTCACTAACTTGACCTAGCACTCGCCCATCTTCAAGTCCGTCGAAGTAACTTACACGCCCATCCTGCTCGGCGGGCTGCACAAGACCTGCGGCAACATCGCGCCCATCGAGATCCGGAACAAAGACAAATGGATTGAGCTCGAACGCCTCCGCTGGGCGCGCCAGTTCCACATCCCCATGTCCGACGGATATCCTAAGGGGTTTCCGAAGCCGACGATCCACCTCCAGCGCTTCCTGACCAGTTTGTGGCTGGACGGCCATCAGAAAGCGGGCACCCAGGATGTCTTCATCAAAGCGGTGGACACGCTTTGGGAAACCCTCTGGACGAAGCTGGACGAGGGTGATATTTCGGACCCCAAGGTCTTCGCTAGGGTCTTGACGCCAGTGTTGGGCGACGAGGTGGTCAAGCGGCACATCGAGAGGTTGGGAAGCCCCGAGGTCAAGAAGCAGCTTTTGCAGAACACGGATGCCTCGTTCAAGGACGGAGCATTCGGTTTGCCGTGGTTTCAGTGCGAGAATGCAAAGGGAGACGTGGAGGGCTTTTGGGGATTCGACCATCTAGGCCAGGTTGTGAGGTTTATGGAGCTAGATGGCAAAGGGGAGCTTCGGGCGCTGTTGTAATGCTAACGGGTGCAGTCGAAGGCCCGCCTCGATCGGGTGACAGGAGAAGAACGAGGACGCTCGCTAGGAGAATGACTGCTGTACGCTAAGTAGGCACTGCTTATCATCCGACCTTCTCGATCTTTAAGGAACCCTTTTCCTCCTTTCCCCCAGCCCCTTCGAGGGCGATGAAGTCTCCCTTCTCAAGCCGTCGAATCCATCTAGTAGCTTCTCCTCTCGCTAGGATAAAGGTTAATCGTGCACTTGCGTTCTCCATGGCTTTAAAGGCCCTGCTTGGAAGGGGTGTATACGTCCATCGTCCAAATGCCCAGTTCAAAACATAGAGACTTTGACCTTCCGCGTCGACCGCGATGCTGGGTTTACTATCGCCCGTTGAATCCGGAGGCGGTTTGGATGACAGGACCAGTCCTTTAATGCGGTACACTTCGTCCTTTGGTGCCGAAAGAAGCAGGTCTTCAAAAGACTCCAGGACAACTCCCTGGGGTGGTTTTGACGGGTCTTCATTTGTTAGCACTACACTTAGGACCTCCACTTCGTCTTGATGATGGGTGCCTCCATGTCCGTGCCCGTGCCCGTGTCCGTCGCCGTCGGCAGTCTCGTGAGTGTTCTCTTCATTGAACTCGATTGCTCCCCGTAGCCCTTCGTCACGGACCATTGCTCCATCTATACCCATGACGATCTCGACGTCCACCCAGCCTCTCTGACTCTTGACCCACGCGACTTGGACATCCAGGTCACCGACACGATCCAACGCGTCTTCGAACATCCTCTCGTCAACAAGCTCCCACTTGTTGAATACGATCAGATCAGTGTACTTGGCTTGCATCTTGGCGGTGTAGCTCGTGTCGTCGTAGCCCTTCCAGTTCTCCACGTCAATCACACTGATGACGCCATCAAGGGTGAATGAGCCCGGATTTTCTCTCCCCACGCGGTTGACTTCCATAGCCAGTGTCGCGGGAAACGCCGACCCTGAGGTTTCTATGAGTACCCTGCTGGGCTCGACCGAGTCCTTGAGCTGGAACAGAGCATCACTGAGCTGACCGACGAGATTACAGCAAATGCAGCCGTTCAACAACTCCCGAACCCCTGAGATGGACGCCGAGCCAGCGAGTTGTGAATCGACCGCGACATCGCCGAACTCGTTCTTCAGCAAGGCAAGCTTGTAATTCTTTGGCAACTGCGGGATGAGGTTCAAGATCAGCGTAGTCTTCCCGGCACCGAGAAACCCGGTAATGATGGTGACCGGAATTGGCGCCATGATGAATGCCTTTCGCCCAGAGAGTCAGTCAGTCAGTCAGTGGTGAGAGATCGCTCAAGCTCCAATAAGAGTAGCAGCTCTGGAGATCGAGCGCGAATCAATAGGCCCTAAGGTGCGATTCGGAGGCGGGGAAATAAGCCGCAGGGGAATCTTGTCTAAATCTAGAGGAAACACGCCAGGAAAGCAATGTACGCAGACTGGCGATGTTGAATCAATTGATCGACGGTTTATATCAATACGAGCTCGTAATTTTTACTCCATCGGATTGACGTCACTCTGGTGTTACCTGCAGGCAGGCGCCCCGAGAAGCGCCTCCCACGTCTCCCTGGCATATTTACATAGCTAGAGCACTGTGGAAATATAGTGTGGAACTTGCCCTGGGATGTTTCCGGCAGGGAAGTGTCCCAGGGATGCTGACGAAGGTATTCTAGACTCTCCAGACTTGCGAGGCGGAGATTCTAATGGCGACTAATCAATGGAGAAGGACAGGGGGAGCATGATTTCGTGTGAAAATTGAAATCATATGATCATCTCTCAAAGATACGCTTGCTTGCCTTTAAAATCAAAGGATCCAAATCGCCCAGACTGGTCAAAGTTCAGTGACCGCTAGCAGAGGAACTTGTACACCTTCTTCCACCGCGGCCACCGCCTGCGATCCGCTTTCTCTTCCGCGACCAGCACGCGGACATTGAACTCCCTCTTTCCTGTAAACAAGTCCATATCTCTCGCCATCAAGACGTGTGTTTTCATGTATGTCTTGTATCCTAAATACATGAGCACTACGATCGGGGCTGCGAGGTATGCCTGGAAGAAATTCACGATTCGGTCAGACACCGACATGTGTTGCCAGCCGACAGGGGAGAACCCGGTCCAGAATTGTGCAATCAGCACGAGCATGTTGAATGTAAAGCCAACCCAAGAGCCGATAATGCCGACGGGGCTGCGAAATGCTAGTTCGTCGAGAGAATGGCCTTGGAGGGTCCAGGCGTGGCGGAAGCGGATGTGCGCGAGGCAGATGCTTGCCCAGGTCAATATGCTGGACAGGCCGGAGAGGGCGAGCATCCAGTTGAATGCGTCTTGTTGTTTTTGTGTGGCCGCCAGGTACCCTAGTATTCCCAGCACGGACGCAATGATAATCGCGTAGAGTGGCCGGCCTTTTCGATCGATGTACGCGAGGAAGGCGGGCGCTTGGCGCTGTTCTGCGAGTGCCGCGAGGGTTCGTGAACTGCCGTAGATGGCGGAGTTGCCGACGCTGAGGACGCTGATCATGATAACGCAGTTCATGACTGAAGGGAGAACCTCGATGCCGGCATTTTGAATGCTGATGACGAAGGGGGATGCTTTGGCGTCGGCCGAGTTCCTGCCATTCAGGAGGCGGGGGTCGTCGTAGGGCACAAGGGTGCCGACCAGGAGGAGGCTGACTATGTAGAAGAGGGTGATTCGCCAGAAAACCTATCACCTCAGTGAGACAACCCGGTACGGCCTTCTTCGTGTGCGCTTACCTGTTTGATGGCAGTGGGTAGTGCTTTTCTGGGATTCTCGGTTTCTGCAGCGGCGAGGCCGACCAGTTCCGTTCCCGCAAAGGCAAAGGCTGCTGTCACAAACGTACTACAGAGACCTTTGAAGCCGTTATGGAATGCTCCTGGATGATGCCACAGTCGAAACCCAAGGTAGCTGCCATTCGGCCGTCCTGCGGAGTCCACGCCGCCCATAATGTTGATGAGGACTCCAAGAAGACTGCAGATGGGTAAGCACCGCAGGCGACGCACGTGGATATGAGAGATGGACAAGACGACTCACATATACCCAATTACAGCCGTAACCTTGACAATGCTGAAGAGAAACTCGGCCTCGCCATAACCTTTAACCCCAAAGAAATTGATCAGCACTATGAGGACCAAAAAGATGGACACCCAGGCAGCATTCAGAGAAATGTTTTGGACCTGCTCTTCTCCATTAATCAAGTATCGCGAGCCGCCCGGCATGACCCATACCCAGTAATCGACCGTGATCGAGGCGCTAACGATCTCCAAGGGCAAGACCGTCAACCAGTTTAACGCGTAGTTCCAGCCCATTGCGAAGCCCCAGGCGGGGTCCTGAGAGCGATGTTAGACTTCAGGCGCAGTATGGCGAGGCGGTTGGCTTACCAGAAACCTTGTCGAATAAGACGCAAACGAACCCGCTACAGGGAACAACACGGCGCTGGTGATGACAGTCAGCAGAGACAATGGCATTGTCGGGTGGAAGCCTTACAGCTCTCCGAGTGCCTGGACCGTGCAGTACATCATACACCCCGTCAAAGTAAACGCCAGCAACAATGACGCCGGCCCACCATAAGCAAGCGCCTTCCCGCTGCCGACGAAAAGTCCTGTGCCGATACTCCCACCGATGGCAATCATCTGCAGGTGTCGCCCTTTCAGCCGCCTCAACAAAGGGGACAGCGCGGTCGCCTGAGCCGCAGCCTCGGTGTCGTATCCCTTGCCGTCCCCTGCGCTGAACGAGGTCGACCGGGTAACACTCGCATGGGGATCTCGTTTAAAGGACTCGGCCAGGCGGCGTGCGAAGGTGCGTTGCACATTGTGCATGTCAGCCTCGTAGGCAGAAGGATTTGAGGACGACTCCGGACTCCAGGCCTTCTTGTCCTCCATATTTTTTCTTCTCACCATTCGGCAGCGTAGGAGATCCGAAGGGATCTGGTTGCTGGGTGAGGTGACGGCTCGAAAGCTTGAAGGCAAAGCGGTGCCAAGGTCTTGGTCATGACCGCGGGGAGGGGATGAGGAGAGTCGCTATCGTCAACTGCGGTGCGAATAGACTCATCGTAAGGTGAAGCGCGTTGAAGGAGCAGGGGGGTAGCGCGGTCCTTCCGGGGTTGCGTGTGTGTATCGTGTGAAGAGAAGACGAGAAGCGCACGCTGTCGAGGATGAGGCAGGGCTCGTCGGCTCTCGTCCAATCGACTATCTGTCGGCCCATCAGCCACCAGATAAGGCTGTGAGGCAAACCAGACCCACAGATAAGAACTGGGCTTCAAGGACAAGAGTACTCGGTAGAAGTGTGGTGGCATAGAGCCGCAGCCTCTTCTGGTTTACTTCGCAATGAAGTGCAGCAGTTACTCGCTGGTCAAAGATCGCAGTTATTAAATGCTATATACAAGAAGACTCCAAAGCCATCCCTTCTTTTCTACCATCATTAGGTTCATCATAGTTGCAACACGCGGAGCAATCCGGACACAGGCTGTCGACAGACCTGTCTTTTCCAGCTCTGCTTCAATTGAGGATATGCAGCGGTCGTCATGATCGTAAATCCAGCATCTCATTTTCTTTGACTTGACATCGCTGTCATCCGCCGTGTAAGGTCGTCGACGTCATCACAATATCATGACTGCCCGATCCTTGTATATCAAGTTGGATCCTTGCCGCCATCGCCGTCGTCCCTACTTGATGATGAAGTCAACTCCGGCTCCGTGTCTCGTAAGTCTGTGGACGATGAATGCGCCGGTGATGCCGGACCTAGTTCGGACACGTCGACCGTCGCAGCACTATCCAGCTCTCCATCGACGTCCCTGGGCTTGACTTCCGTGCTCGTCGGTTCCTTGACATCACGCGAGCTTAGTCCTCGCTGCAAGGCCAGCCGCTGAGCAGCCTCGCGTTTTTGCTCTATCTCAAGCTCTTCCTCGTGCGCAATTCGTTCTTCCTCACGTCGGAGGTCCACTAATGTTGGTGGGTCAGGGTGCTCTTCGATCACGTTGGGCGACAAGGCTGCCAGACTCTTCGATGAGGGCGACCTTTGGCTACTCTTGCCACTTGGGCTTCTTAGGGACTTTGAAGATACTGTTTGGGTGGAGTTGCGAGACACTCCCGGACGCTTGCCACTTGGCGTCCTCGGCTTGCCACTGCTCTGATCTTCCGCGGACCCTTGGTTGGTGTTTCGCCGGCTGAGCATGACGGCGAAGGAGTCATCGAGCGGCTGCGCGTCTTCATATTCTTCTTCATCGCTCATGATCAAATCTCCCCTAGAGCTCAGAGAGTTGGTCGTCGATCTCGAAGCGGCAGTATCGCTCCGCTGACGACCGTGGCCCTTTCTCCATGTACCATTGTCTTCTTCGGTCTCTTCTATCAGTGGTTCGCTCTCGGCGTCTCGCACTCGAGTACCGCCGGGGTTCTCTTGTAAATCTGCAGCGGAAGGCTTATAGCGCAATTTCCGCGCGCCAATTCTCCATGGCAGTCGTTCAAGGAACCCCAAGTATGACGAGCCTGGTATGATGGTGGGGTCCTGCTCTGATTCTGGCTGAATTCCAGAAGGCTTTCGTCTCCCCCTCGAGCCATAGCTCATCGCCCGTTGTTTCCTCGGCTGCCGCGGCTGCGAACCACGACCGGCTAGTAGGCTGTCCAATTCATCATCGCCCCAGCCTAAGGCGCCATCGCCAAGCGCTTCCTCGTCGTCCCAGGCATTGTAGAAGTCAAAGTTGTACTCAGCTCTTCCGCGCGATCGACCTCTCTTCCGCCGCAGGCTGGCTTCCCGGTTCGGGAAGCAAGGTGCAGTGCATGAATAGACACACGATTTGAGGCCTTCTAGACATGGATCAACGTAGAGTTGTGTGAACGTGTAGATGTTCTCTTGAGCGGCCTGATTTGCAGACTCAAGGTTGTGAGAGATGTTGTGGAGAGTCTGACGAAACTCGGGGTTGTTCATGTTGGGAATGCGGCTGCGACCCGTTCAGGTCACGAGAGGGTGAGGTAGCGCAATAGACCTGGACAACCGCGCCGAACGTGTGCGCAGTGGACTCCTAATTGCCATTCTCAAGTCACAGTGCTGTGAATGTCCAATGCGACAAGTTGCACAAGAAGTCTGGGGGACGACAAGAGGCTGGCTGGGGCCGGCACTAGATATTACCGGCCCCCGGCTCCACGTGCTGCAGATTCCGGCAATACTGTTTATCCGATGCGGCGGTCAGTGTGCGCCCCTCATGCCTCACTTTCCTGCAGAACAAAGTCCAGCTGATCCGTGGTTCGATCTTCCTCCCTCACTTCTACCTCATCTCTTCCACACTTCACCCCTTGATCCTCGAGATTCGCTCCTGACATGGTGCATTACATCCGCTTCCTGCGCACACCGCAGTGCGATGTAAGCAGGAAGACAGTCGATGTCTCTGCAGTGGTCGCCGTGCAAACGGACCTCAGTGACGCGTTGCTCAGCCAGGACATTGTCCTGAATGCAGATGTGGTAGAGGCCAACGGCCCCTTTAAAATCCTTCATTCGCAATCATTTCAATGGCAGGCTACGTCAAGAGCACTCAAATTCACTATTCAATGTCCCGGCAAGTATACGTCGTGGCCTGTTCGGCTGCATGTGACTTCCGGGGAAACTCAATCCGCCGCCAGACTGCCAGAAATCCCAGAGATTCTTGACATCTGGAGTTGTGACTTTCTTCTGTCTGACAAGCAGCGGTCGGAGCCCATTGTTGAGCGACGTCTATCGCTCTCGAGTAATATAACTGCGCGGATATGGGAGGACATCGGCGAGAGCATGGCGAGGCACATCTGGTAGTTCTCCCCTTCCCCAACCCTGATGCCACTGACGCACGACCAAAGGGACGCGAGCTTAGGATTTGTGATGTATTTCGCACGAGCACTGTCTCCCTCACCTCCAAGTGGTGTGGCCACATTAGCAGCTTTGGTCAAGTCCAGCAAGGTAAGAAAACTCAAGGTGCTGGAACTGGGCGCTGGATGTGGCGTCGTCGGCATTGCTTTCGCACAGCTTGTCAAGTGTGACATGTACCTCACCGACTTGGAGGATGCTCAGGAAGTGTTAGCGAAGAACATTCGCTGTGCTTCGTTAATGGCGGGATCTACACTTCAAGCAGAGATTTTGGACTGGGCTTCAGGCCTTGAGGATAGCTCGAATGCCAATTTCGATCTCATATTGGTTTCTGATTGCATTTACAATCCGGACAGCAGTTTGCATCTGGTAGAGATCCTGAGACAACTGGCTGCTCGTGCACCCAACACCCTCATCTTGGTGGGTTTCAAGCGACGGCACGAGGCCGACACCGTTTTCTTCGACCGCATGCGAGAGACGAAATTCGACATGGTTGAAAGCACTACTATTCCGCTTCCTCACAGGCCCACTGATTACGACACCGACACGCCGGCTACTGAGTTCTACACCTATAGGCATCAACGCCTGTCTGATCCTCCGCGATAACAGAGAGCACTGTGCTTTACCACTGGTCTCAGAGAATCACCGTGTCTCATCGTCGATGGTAAATATCGAGCATCGATATGGAAAAAGCCCTCGGTTCCTCACACGCAGACGGAAAGCACCGGTTCTTCCGAGTCACGTGCCTCGATGGAAAATGCCGCAACGCACATGGGAAATTTCTGGATCAGAGTTGCAATGATCCAGCCTGGCGAAAACGGGAACGGAGACCTTGCAAGAAGCAGCACTGGCAAATGACACACGCGATGACAACTCAGCTAGCGCTGATTCACCGACATTGAGTCACTCACTCAATTCTTGCAATTCTGAGGTCACCGAAGGTTGAGTTTTTCTAGGCGCCGCCTCCAACAGCGACAACCCGGCACGATCCACCTTTTGCCCCCCACCAACGTGTCGTGGTGAATTGCGACAAAATTCCCCGGTCGGCAATGAAACACACGAAATCGAATATTTCCCACCACTTCACTTCCTTTCAACCTTACTTTGTCACTACGGCTCAGCCTCAAACAATCTCCCGCGTCTGAACGATACTTTACCAGCTGGAAACTTTTTCGATCTGCCTTTGGTAGCCCAAAGGCACCCCATATCACGGCCTCGACATCTTTCGCCCTCCGCCATCAAACTGCATCTGCTTCAAAACATCGACATATCCTCAATACACGCCCTCCTCCTGCTGAAGCTCAACATTGTAACACCGCTTTCGTCTTTTCCGCTTGAAACCCCCATTCACAATTCCCCTCAATTTCAGCTGCCGCATAGGTCGCCACTCGAGGTTCTTCCTCCTCGCGAGGGAGAGTCGCTGAGGCAAAGCCAACGTCCGATAGGGTCGGAATCCAGAAAACCTCCCTAACACCCGCCTAAAATCCATCACTAAATCATCAGCACAACCATTTGCATGGTTATGGCACCTTCTGCAATCGCGATTGATCAGCCAGATACTACCACTACTTTGACTGACACCCAAATCGATAAAATCGATTGTCCTGATATCAATCATGGCGTTGAGTCCGACGTGACTGGCTTTGCCTCAAAGGCTCTAATTCAAAAAGTCCTCAAGGAACAAATTGCTCGCATCAACGTGGACACTTGCGAACCCGGCGAGGAAGATGCCTTCTACGTGGCGGATCTCGGAGAAGTCTACCGCCAGCATCTACGCTGGAAAATGAACTTGGGCCGCGTCAAGCCGTTCTATGGTGGGTGTCAGATGCCAATCGTCGTTCAGTCAATGAGCTAACTGGTTTGAAGCGGTCAAATGCAACCCGGACAAGGAAGTGCTCCGCCTGCTGGCCAAATTGGGCACTGGTTTTGATTGTGCGTCCAAGGCTGAGATCGACTTGGTCCTCAGCCTTGGCGTTCCGCCTAGCCGCATCATCTATGCCCAACCGTGCAAAACGAAGTCCTACCTGCGCCACGCGCAGAAGGTCGGCGTCACACTCATGACCTTTGACAACACCGACGAACTGTGCAAGATCAAAGACTGCTACCCCGATGCCGAACTCGTCCTCCGCATTTTGACCGACGACTCGGCCAGCGCTTGCCGTTTGAGCACAAAATACGGCGCCAGCTTGGACTATGCAGAAGAATTACTTCATCTTGTGAGGCAGTTCAACTTGAACCTCGTCGGTGTCAGTTTTCACATCGGCTCAGGCGCCAGCGACCCCAACTCCTTCGGCAAGGCTGTCAAGGACGCACGCGACGTCTTCGACCAAGCAGCGACACTCGGCTTCGATCTTAAGTTGCTCGACGTTGGGGGTGGCTTCGTGGATGAAACCTTTGAGACTTTTGCTGGAAACCTGACCGAAGCTCTTGAGGAGCATTTCCCCGCCAATGTGCGTATCATTGGTGAACCGGGCCGATACTACGCCTCCAATGCCTTTACCTTGGCCGCGAACGTAATTGCTCGACGAGAGGTCGCGGTTGATCGTGACGGAGGCAAGGGCTACATGCTCTACCTGAACGACGGTGTTTACGGCAACTTCTCCAACATCATCTTCGACCATCAACATCCTGTTCCACAGGTCCTCGCGCGATCGGCTGGTAACGAACTCCCGATAGAATACTCGATCTGGGGCCCAACCTGTGATGGCATCGATGTCATCACAGACCGGTACTTCCTCCCTGGCGTAGTCGAGGTTGGCGACTGGCTGTTCTTCGAGAACATGGGCGCGTACACGAAGTGCTCGGCCACCAAATTCAATGGATTCAGTGATGACCACGAGGTCATCTACATTTCCAGCGAGCCTGGTGCCTCTGCATTGCTAGGGTATTGAAGACGGAATATGTCCTTGCGGCCACGCAGGGCTCAAGGGGGAAGGAGAAGACCGAGTTTTTCGGTCAGAGAACAGATGCAACGGTGGAGACTCTCCTTGATGTTATCACACGCTCATTTTGCAACGGAACCCCTCCAATAGATCGGATGGGGGCGGCACTCCAAGACCAAACACATAGAAAGACACAGACCGTAAGATAGAGAGAGACAGGTCCACGCCTCCGCTATGGCAACAGCAATAGCGACAGAATAAAAATGGCCAGTCAGTCACGCTGCCTGCCGGCTTGGCCTCTTTCTGACTTACGTACGTCCGTCTGTCATCCTCCCCCTCCTCATTGCCTGAGTGATCAACGAACCGTCAAGCCATATTACTTCACAATAACCCCCCCGGCATCCGATGGTGCCAGGCTCTCGTCATCCCTCCTCGAGTATCTTGCAATGCTGTTTGCCCAAGTGTTTCCGATCCACTCAATATGAGTGCTCGTACCATATAGTGTGCATATACTTATCGTCCTAATTACCCCCACCCTCGCCGTCAGAATCGCATCCCATTTCTACCAGCTCGAGTATCCCACCCACGCAAGTGCTTCGTTGATAGTAACGGACAAATCGGGATCCTAAGACGGGGGTTCTGATCATCATCGTAGCACGGTGTTCGTCGTCCATTGTATGCTACGGAGTGGCTATTGTGCTGCGTCACGCAAGTCCACGGAGCGAAATTGTATAGTGCAGGAACGTTTCATTGATTGTCAACGTTAATCTCACTGTCCACAGCGACCACAATTCATGGCATTTCATCGGTTCAGGTTCGGAACTCTAAGCTCTGCATTTCGGATCCTTACACCTGAATCTTCTCCTCACCGCGATGTTCGACTCCCTTTGATCGCCGCAATGGCGCTCCGCCTATGCGCACTTTCCGCGAATAGGGCCTTGATCAAATCCACTACTTCGTCCGCGCTGTAGTCTAGACTCAGTTCGCCTTCCGTCCAGAGGTACTTGATGTCCACGAGCGAACTCTCTAGAATATTGATGAGGTATTGGAAACGCAACCAGTTGGAAACGTAGACCGCCGTCATTGGGATGGGTTCTGGCGGAGTGCCTTCCTGATGGCTGGCGGTGGACGGAGGCGTCGACAGGAAGAGGTCTTCCAACGTGGCAATTTGTTGGCAAAACGCAGTGAGACGTTGAGATTCCGGCTCCGAAATGTCGTCCATCTCTTCGATCGAGGAGATGACTTTAGATACCACCATCGTGACGAGCGAGCCGAGACTTTGCATCAGCGCGGACGTCGAGAGAATGGGTTTCCATAGCGCATGGAGTGTGCGTATTCGATCGACGACCGAGGACACGGCATTCTCAATTTCCTGCGAATAGGGGAATTGCGTGCACGAGGTAAAGCCCTGGGCTCCCTCCAGGAGATCCCAAACGATTATACGCTGGGTTTCCATTTCCTTAGAGTACGCTATCTTGGCGAATTTCTCCATGGCTTTGATGTCAGATTCTATGCTGCCCATGCCTGGTGGGGTGCTTATATCGCGTAGTCGTTCAGCAATATAGAGGGAATCGTTATAGCGGTGAAAGTCTGTCAGGGTGGTAGAGGCGCCGTAGTAGCTCGGTGCTGTAGCCCGGAACATGGCCAGTGCCAAGGTGGGTAGGGCCAGCAGACCTTTAGATGCCGAGGCGGAGTCGAGACTCTTGTGCTGGGTGTCGCGGATGGTTTGAGCGTCGGAGAGATCCCTGCCGATAATTTCGACGAGGTGGTCGGGGATCTCGCTTATGCTATAAACTTCAGTCAGAGTAACCTCCTGCTCGGTCTCGTTGGGCGGTTTCGCTCCATTTGGTGCCTTGGGTTCTTTGGGTGTCGATTGTGATTTCTTTTCTGTGACAGGGCTCTCGTCGCCCCAGCCCCAAGCATCTCCAGCATCATCGTCGTCAGCGTCTGCTATTTCGCCATCGTGAGCGTCTATTTTCTGTTCATTCTCTTCTTCGTCATCGAAACCCCAGCCTTCTGCGTCATCCTCCTCGGTGTTGTCCGTCGTAGCAGTTTCTATCGCAGTTTCTTTGTTCTTTGTGTCTTCATCCCAGCTTGCATCCCAGTCATCAGAGCCGCCTTCGACGCTTTTATGGTCTCCTGCGGCTGTTGATACCATCTGTCGCTCCACGCGTTCGACTTGGCGCAGATTTCCCCGAGCCGAAGCGAATGCTTTCCTTACGGCATCCAGGGTGGCAGCCTTGCGCTTGTTCAGCCAAGCCCGTTGTATATCATCGGTCCAATCTTGAAGCTGTCCTTGCCCTTCCCATTGAGATGATTTCAGGTCGTCCAAGATGCCGTTTACTCTCTGTTTAAGTCGATCGAGATCGTCCAGCATTCTGAGGTCAGTGGGGAGCTCAGGATTCAGCCAATCGCAAACCAAAACGTCCATCAATTCGGGAAGTAGGGCTTTGGCTGTGGCATCTTGCACAGTCTTGGACAGCGAACCGCGAAGGAAGTGGAGAAAATCGAGTGTAAAATTGAGAACCAGATCTAGAGACGGGAGGCGGGCATCGAGTTCGATGTTAAAGGCACTCTGCTCGACGTGGTAAGCCGACAACTTCAACCGCGCAGACCGGCGTAGAGGATGGACAATCAGAGATCTGAGCTTGTCCGTCAGAGGCTCGATGGAGTCTTGGCCATCACCAAGACTGTCAAGAGCTCGTAGAATGGCATCGGAATTAAGCGCATCATGATCAAGCTCATTCGACGGAACCTCAAGGCTCCCCCCCTTCTGATGGTCTCTGCGAACCAGGATCTGTTGACTGAGTTTTTGTTCTAGCTGGAAGCGAGCTTTGAGCCGGAGCTCATCCTTGAGATCCCGTATTATGGTTGTCGTTCTAGACTTCAGATTGGTTGTCGAGTTCTTGTCCAGCTCTTGCAGTTTCGTAGCAGCTGCGCAGGGATCATCGCGGGCGAGGCATTGCTCAACGTCACTCAAAGACTGTGTAGCCAGGGAAACGTTCAGCAGCTCGTGATTCAGGGAGTTGGTGAAATTAATTTCTGTCTCGAGGAGGTCAACTTTGCGTCGGTAGTCGGTGGCTTGGTCTCTCAGCGTTTGGAGTTGCTGATGCTCCTCGACGATGCGTTTAGATTCGACTTTGCAGCGGGCAATGTCCTCTTGGACCTTCTTAGCCTGGGCAATCCATGCATCAACGTTGCCTGCCTCATCTTTGCTGTCGGCTTTGATCTCGTCATTGAGGCCCTGCCGGGTTTTAGAGATCTGGTTGAGGAGCGCGGAGATAGTCTGAGAGGACAGATCAGACGTCAAGAGTTGCTCCGACTGTGGGAAACTGCCATCGACAATCGCGTCGCATAGAGAAGCCGCATCATCTGTGTCATCAGGCATGACTCCCTCGGTTCCGGCCAGTTCGTTCTGGTGGACGCTGGTGTCGGCGACGTGACATTGAATGTCGTCGACGCACAACTGCCTGCTGGGCTATATGCTCCGCCGGAAATTATGCGGAGAAAAAGTATACCGGCGAAAGACGAATTGTTCTTGCAGATTTTCAGATCTTCACAGCCGCCCACTTTGCAGTTGAGGCGACACGACGCGGGTATTCATAATGGCTGCCATGTCTGGCGCAGAGCCCCCGGGGCCTCAGGCCCAAGTGCGAGTTCGGCTAACCACTCGAGACACAGATCTTGCCCTTGAAGAAAACGCTGCGATCCTCGTCCCCACCTCTTTCCGTCGCTTGACTCTCTCAACCCTCGTCAACAGCCTGCTAAAGACCGAGAAAGCGATTCCGCTAGAATTCATCATCAATGGAACATACTTAAGGACTACCCTTGAAGAATATCTGACGAGCAACGGCATCTCTGCGGAGACAACCCTCGCAGTCGAATATGTACGAGCACGAATCCCGCCGCAATACGTTGCATCCTTCCAGCATGACGACTGGGTCAGCGACGTTGATGTCATGTCTAGCACTTCTCCAAGGATCCTCTCTGCCAGTTATGACGGCTTGTTAAGAGTCTGGAACACTTCTTCGCACATTCTAGCCACATCTCCTGGTGTGAACCAGGGCGGACATGGCTCTTTCATCAAGTCGGCCAAGTTTATATCTCCTACCCAGCTTGTCTCGGGTGGCTTTGACCGGACATTGAGGCTGTGGCAATACTCGGAGGATCAAGTCGGATTCTCGGCCACTTTGTCGCCCCAGGTCGAGCTCTACGGACACAAATCTTCGGTGGAGTCTGTCTGTGCCCATGCCGCATCTTCCCGCATTCTCTCAGCCTCCTCGGACCATTCAGTCGGTTTTTGGTCGACTCGAAAATCCGACGCACCTGCAGCACCAGAGGTCCTAGTTCCTAAGACGAGAACGAAAGATGGCAAGAAGAGGAAGCTCAACAATGAGGTGTCCGTGTCCCAACGAGGGCCGCTCGCCCTGATGCAACAGCACACTGGTCCAGTTTCGGGTGCCATGTTTGACCTCAACGACTCCACGGTCGGCTACTCAGCATCTTGGGACCAGACCGTACGAACTTGGGATTTGGTCACCGCTTCTCTGGTCGACACTCGAACCACGTCCAGCGCGTTGTTCTGCATCGAGCAAATGCCCGCACTTCATCTCATCGCGACTGGTTCGGTGAGCCGCGTGGTCAAACTTGTGGATCCTCGAGCATCCGCTGCAACGGTGACTGCTATGACACTCAAAGGCCACAAGAACACCGTCGTCAGCCTTGCCCGTGACCCTACCAACGATTATACCATTGTCAGTGGCAGTCACGATGGCACTTGCAGAGTTTGGGATGTCCGAAGCACCAAGCAGGAGAAAGATGGTGCCGTTGGGCAGAGCCTGTACACCTTGGCGAGAGCAAGCCTCAACGGTGGCCCGAGTCCGGCGACAGGCGATGGTGTCAAAGTGTTTGGGGTGTGCTGGCACCCCGACGTTGGCATTCTCAGCGCTGGAGAGGATAAGGCAGTGCAAATCAACCGGAGTGACGGCCAGACATGATGTGATAGGAGCGGACAAGTAGGAAACTAAGGATCCACCATTTCACAGACAACTGTCCAACACCGCATGCGGATGGCGAGCTTGTCAGAACTCCCAGGACTTGACGTTGACCCGTCAACTTGTCAAGCCATTGATGCGGAGATTTCGAGCTAAGTCCAGCCACATCGAAGTTGGCATTGCTTGGCTCGTGCTATGCACTGTGCTCCCTGGCAGGGGCTCGTCAAGGAGACGCTACCAAATTCAGATGCATGCATCATCGTCTGGGGAAAAAGCCTTTTCTCTCAGCTCTGCGAGCACAGTCCGACTGGGAGCACCGGCATCGCAGTGTCAAAGATATCGTGGTTGGAGGGGGAACACACCGGAAGCACGCTAGTGAGTAGCGGTGCAGATTGACTTACGTATGCAATGCGAGATGACCTCCCGGTCAACCGAGAGGGCATTGGCTGTGGTTGAACACAGAGGTAACACGTGCATCCAGGAACCGGAGGAATGTGCACGAGTGTGTTGACACGATCTCGGGGGCCAGGGAGCCGGAGATGAAGTGGCCGAAAGTGCGCTCGTCCGTACCAAAAAGTGGCAGGTCGTAGCTGTGGTTGCATTGAAGGAGGCTAGAGTTGAGCCACAGTCCAACAGATGCGGAATAGGCGTGATGCGCGGCAATTAGCGGGACATGCCGGTGATGATAGACGAGAATGCGCCAAATGGTCAATTCAGGAGCAGGGAAGATCCGACTATATATGGAGCAACACCGCCGCCTGCCATGGTGAAAGAGGAAATGGCATGCCCTGAAAAGACTCGGGGGGCGATCTTGTAATTAATATGCCCGGTATAGTGTGAGTCAAGGCCCTGGGCGTGTGTCGATGCACAACTCGGCCATTGGGCTGGTTCTGCAAAACAGTGGAGGAAGGCGTGCAGGGCCCTAGAATCCCGGCCACTGACCACCTGAACACTTGCATTGGTGACCGGCCTAGTGGCAGGCTCTGCGAACTGCGACCTGCGACCTGCACTTTGCACTCCTTGCCTCAACACACGCTCCGCTTCTGCATAGTTGAATCTTTTTTCCTACCTCTGGCGCTTCTTCACTCTCGTTCAATAATACGGCATTAACGTTTGTATTCATTCTTCTGCGTTTCGCCTTATTTCGATCGCTGCTTTACTCGCCTTCGGACACGGGAGGACACCGACTCGCTTTCGCACCCCTGTCGACCTTCGCTTATACAAACAAAGTCCGTCACTCCACGATCTGACATAACGCTCGGTCCAGCCACACCCATCAATTCGTTGCTCCGGCCAGCTCAAGGAGTCTGCAAACATCTCGCTCGCTTGTCGCCGACGATAGGAGACCGAAGACTCGCTGAACAACTTACCGAGTAAGGCACTGTTGAACCAAAACTTCCGCCATTGGGTTGCTGACGGGAATCGATATGCAGGTTACCGACGGCCGTCCAACTACGTCCCATGTTTGCCTCCTAGTCCTGCATACCTAAACCTTTTGTTCTTTGGTTACGGTCCGAAGTGGTCGACCGCCCCGTCAGACTCGCAACACTCCCCGTCGGGTATCGCGTAGAACCAGCTTCATGCCCATCAAACTACCCAAGGGTTTTCAAAGAAGGAAATCTTCCGGCCATGCCTTGGACGAGGTGCGCAACCCTCCTGGAGAGTCGACCTTCAGGGTGCTTGAGAGGCCAGCAAGCAAGGGCAAGTCGTTTGATGGAGGAATGCACCTGAGAATGACCAGCACAGGAGGGCCAATGCCCCCGCCAAAGGATCAATATGGCAACGGGGACGTGGACATGTTCGCGGTTGGCCGCCCGGATGCAAGCAACCGGTACGCGAAGAAGACGTCTCTACAAACGTCACGAGACTGACCTTGGTATCTAGGGGAAGCGGTGGCACGGAACGTTCTCACTCGACCGCCCCTTATGACAGTGCGGCATCCTCTGCCCGTCTGAGCACCTCGTCGACGAATCCCTCCTCCATTGACACCAAGTCTGATAAGAATGTGCAAGCCTCGGGAACGAGACCTTACAATGACATACCTGTTCCTCCTGCCCCGTCGGCACGCCCAGGATTCCTCCGCAGCCCTGCAAGAACATTTTCCTTCGGGGTCGTCAAGGGCAGTCGAGGATCGCCAACCTCGCCAGATGCTTCGCTGCCACCGCTCGTGACCAACAAGAGGAACAGGACAGTTACGGAGAGCACTGCGAGTACTGCCACACCCCCTAGACTATTCGACTCGGATCTATCATTGGAGAACACGGAATTGGATGGATTCGGAAACATGTTCGACCACATTGGGTCTAGTCCTGACCCGGGGCCAACGCGGCTTATACACCAAGAGGTACAAGCCAGCTCAGACACCTTTCCCTTCTGCCATCTTTCTTGTCATACTGATGTCTCCCGTCCAGGTCACCCACTCCTCTCCTGCCACAAGCTATCCGCCCACTGCCTATCCAGGAACCAGTGCCCTTCGTTCCAGCCGAGCACCTCCTCCACAACCCATCTCTACCGACCGGTCACAAGCAATCGAATCATCGCCCTACTCATGGAACTCCCAGAATTCTCATGATGGCTTGATACGGTCTCCTAGCCCTTCAAAGACCATTACTCAAGGCAGTCCCCAGAGGTCGAGAGAACCAGCCATGCAAACCGGCAGGTTCGGCTCCATGTCTGAGGTCTCGACCTCAGTGACTTCCAGAGGGCCGCCAGGTCAAAACGCCCCTGCACAAGAGGAGGACTTACACCCGCCCCCATTATCACCGACCAAATCCAAGGAAAGTGCTCAGCCCTCAGCAAGCTCGGCAAGAGACGCTATGGGTTTGTCACCAGCCTCAGAGTACAGTGCCACGTTTGATCCAGTCATGGCTGAAAATGCCCAACTTGCACACCTGTACCAGGAGACCAAGGACCCTCCGCCCAAGCCCACCACCGGCAACAAAGTGATGACGCCTGCCCAGTGGGAACGTTACAAGGAACAGAAAGAGATGGATCGGCGACTGGGTGCATTGTCTGACGACAGTGGTTCGGAGGCAGGCGCCAATTCAGATGATGATGACGATGAGCTCGAAAGAGGTAAACAGGCTGCGAAGCAACGGCGAAAGCAAGAAGCTCATCTCGCTGTCTACCGGCAGAAGATGATGAAGGTGACAGGGGAGGCGCCGCCAAACCGGCCGGGAAGCAGCCTCAGCGCTCTACGGCCGGGGAATGCAAGCTCACCGGATCTTAACAACCGCATGTCGCATATGACGCTGGATTCGAAGACTTCTGGCAAAAGCAGCGGGGAGGAGGAGGATGAAGATGAAGATGTGCCTCTTGGAATCCTTGCCGCACACGGGTTTCCAAACAGAAACAGACCGCCAACGCGCCTAGCAAATTCCCCGTCCAATTCGAATCTTCGAGCTGTCAGTCAGAATCAGGGAGCCCCGTCTATGAAGGGAGGCAATCTGCCCGTCTTTGCTCGACAGCTCCCACCGGATCCCTACTACGGGGCAAGCATCGTCAACCCCTCACACCGTGAAGCACTGGCGCTGCATCCCACCGCCGTTCCTCAAGGTGCTGGTCCTTCAACTGCTCATCCCATCCACCCTTCTGGACTCGTTGGGGTCATCGCTGGAGAGGAACGCGCTAGAGCCGCTAGGAGAGGCAGTCCCAATCCGGCAGGAGCCTATGATATGCCTCCTATGCCTCCACATCCTGGTATGGTGCGGTCTCAAACCACCGGGACATTTCCTGCAATGGGCTATCAAGGAATGCCACCAATGCCCGGAATGCCTCCGATGATGACCGCTGGTGATCAGGCCCAGATCCAGATGGCCCAGCAGATGAATCAAATGATGCAAATGCAGATGCAATGGATGCAACAAATGTCCCAAGCCATGGGCGGACCAGGGAACCCTAACCAGATGAACATGCCTCCTTATGCAGGCCCACCAAATTTTGCGCCGTCAAGACCACAATCCATGCACATGCAGAACCCCCCGGCTCCGCAGGCGAATCAGAGGACTATGAGCACGCTGAACCCGAGCATGGCACCGTGGAATTCTGGCCAACAGCTATTACCATCGATCAACGTCAACGGGAATTATGCTCCGTCGATCGCACCTTCTGAGCGAAGCAACGTCGGCCTGGCATCGAGATACCGGCCAGTGTCAATCGCGCCAGAACCAGATGCGGGATCGCATCGCCGGGCGTCAACATTCACATCAACAAGCGTCCGCCCTTGGTCTTCAGTGGACAACGCGCCTCGACCGTCCCAGCATGGTGCTAAACCGTCGGTGAACACTCTCGGGCGGAGATCGCCTCTGGCCATCCAGGATGAGGATGACGATGAGCAAGGGTGGGCGGAGATGAAAATGAAAAAGGACAAGAAGCAAAAGAGCTGGGCGCTCCGAAAAGGACAGAACGCCCTGCAAGAATTGTACAACCCGGCATCATGACGACCTGGCCTTTGCGACTTTTGCGCTTCCCCAACCATCAGCGTCTTTTGGAGGAAGTAATGAGCGGCATTATTGTGTTTGGATGTTTTGAGACGGCTAAGCATATGAGCATCCGCGAGGAAGTGGCAAAAGTTCTGGGATAGTGGTATACAGTTGAAGTGCCGTCGGCGCTTGGATGTATAGAGGGCGACTCGGGCTCTTTGAAGATATATGAAAATGCATAGTTGTAAAATAATACAGGATCACACGCGAACAGCAAGCTGCGATTTTGCCCAGATTCCGATCTTAAACGTGCCAAGCCGAAATCTCGTCCCACCCGCAGCCTGAGGCTGACAGGCACCGCGTAGGCACCAGGTGGCGCCGATCTGGACCTGGCGGCTTTCTGGACGGCAGATCTCGCACAAGAAGTGGTGGGAGGGAAGCGAACCATTAGACGAACACGGGCCTCGTTTACCTGATCGCTTGCCTTGTCACACCCTTACGGGCTGAATTTGGGCACCGTCAGGCTATTGAATCTTCGTTCGTGGTGGTCACGCTGCCCTTTTGTCTACCTGGTGATCGTGTCGTTTGGCCGGCGTCAATCAGGCCGAGGCCGCCCATCGCACAGTAGGACCGACAACAAACAAGAGAAGGATTTTCATCTTCCGTCTGGTAAGTACATAATCAACCTGGACTCCTTCTCGCGCGCTGCACTTGACACGATCACTGTTGCTTCAAACCTGGCGGTACAGTACATCGTGGCGGAATGGATGACGAGCGAGTCAGATTCCATGCCGACGAAGGCGTATGTTTTTCTCGCTCCGGTGCTCGTCTGTTTGTTCGCTCTCCTGTTATCCAGCGGTCTCAGAAGTGTCTTTGATCAGCTCGTTGGTGAAGGTCATGACACTAATTTGAGCTGGAAAATAGAGCGGCAATTCTCCTCTCTCTTCGGTACAGGGCTGGACGGGTTCTCGTCACTCGCTAACATGGTTTCCATCCGGTCAAGCCCTCGCTTTCGACAGCTGCAAAAAATCCAACCTGACTACTGTCCGAGTACCATCACGCAGTATGAATCCGAACGCACGGGTATGCGAGTGATCGTTGTGGACCAGGAGGGGCCGAAGTTGCATGGGTTCTTCGTCTTGGCCACCGAGATCCACGATGACTCTGGCGCGCCGCATACGTTGGAGCACCTGTGTTTCATGGGCTCCAAGAGTTACAAGTACAAAGGATTCTTGGACAAGCTCGCCACAAGGGCGTATTCGGGGACCAACGCCTGGACGGCCACCGATCACACCGCCTACACGCTGGAGACGGCGGGATGGGCGGGCTTCGCTCAGATTCTGCCCGTCTACCTTGAGCATGTCATTCTTCCGACGCTGACCGACGCTGGTTGCACCACCGAAGTCCATCATATCGATGGAAACGGCCACGATGCCGGTGTCGTGTACTCGGAGATGCAGGGCGTGCAGAACACCGCGTCCGAGCTTATTGAGCTGCAGTCGAAGCGCTTGCTCTACCCTGAAGGCGTGGGCTACCGCTACGAGACCGGCGGCATGATGGAGCAGCTCCGCGTCCTGACCGCCGATCGCATTCGAGAATTCCACCGCGAGATGTACCAGCCCAAGAATCTATGCGTCGCTATCTTTGGCGAGGCGGATCACAAAGAACTGCTCGCGATTCTGGACGACTTTGAAACCTCGATTCTTTCAGATATTCCGAGCCCTGATGCACCCTTCAAGCGGCCTTGGATTGAGTCGGAATTGACGCCGCCACTGACGGAGTCGACGCTGCTGAAGGTTGAGTTTCCCGAGGAGGACGAATCATTCGGTGAGATTGACATCCGGTTCCTGGGTCCGGATTGCGCCGATGCTTTGGCCGCGGGAGCCCTGAATATTGTCCTGTTGTACCTCGCCGGCTCCTCGGCCGCGCTTCTTGACCACGTCCTCGTCGAAACAGAGCACCTGGCAAGTGGAATCTATTACCAAGTCGACTGTCGTCCGCGGACCGAGATCCAGTTTTCAATGTCGAGCGTCGAGACCGGGCGACTAGAAGAGGTGGAGAAGCGCTTCTTCGAGGTCCTCAAAGATGCCATGGACAAACCCTTGGACATGGACTTCATAAAAGATTGCATCGACAGGCAAGTGAGGACATACAAGTTCAGTGCTGAGGGCTCACCAACTGCGTTTGCGGACTACATTATCACAGACTACCTGTACGGCAAGAGAGACGGCTCGACGCTCGAATATGTGAAGTCATTAAGCCCATACACTGAGACCCTGGCAGGTTGGACGGAAGCACAGTGGAAGGCATACATCAAGAAGTACCTTTCCGACGCACCTCATGTGTCCATCTTGGGCGTTCCATCAGCACGGTTGTCGGAGAAGCTGAAGGCGGACGAAGCAAACAGAATCGAGGGGCAGAAGGCAAGATTAGGACCTGACGGTTTGAAGAAGATGCAGGAAAGGCTCGAGGAAGCGAAAGCCGAGAACGACCGCGAAATTCCGACAGAGCTCCTGGGGAAATTCAAGGTGCCGTTGACGGAATCGATCCACTTCGTCTCGACATCCGGTGCACGGGCAGGTCTAGCCCAGGAGATTGGCAAGCGAAACAACAGATTTCAGAAGATCATCGACAGCGACTCGAAAGGGGTTTCATTGTTTCTCGATTTTGAGCACATTCCGACCAATTTTGCTAGAGTCAACATGATCATTTCAACCGAGACACTTCCGGACGAGCTACGACCGCTGCTATCAATCTACATGGAAGCATTCTTCAACCTGCCCGTCAAGCGAGGCGACGAGGTCGTTGACTTCCAACAGGTTGTGACCGAGCTCGAGCGGGATACTGTTGGCTATTCGATCGACAGCGCCAGCGCTCTGGGCAACATTGAAGGCATCAGGGTCAGCTTTCAGGTCGAGATCGAACGGTACGACGTCGCGATTAAATGGCTGACAGAACTGCTCTACAAGTCCATCTTCGACATCGAGCGGTTGAAAGCCATCAACAGTCGCCTACTCGCGGATGTTCCTGACGCGAAGCGTAG
This sequence comes from Phialophora chinensis, assembly GCA_016109575.1. Taxonomy (NCBI): domain Eukaryota; kingdom Fungi; phylum Ascomycota; class Eurotiomycetes; order Chaetothyriales; family Herpotrichiellaceae; genus Phialophora; species Phialophora chinensis. The sequence goes on from JADWPU010000016.1 coordinate 529,718, forward strand.
TGGCGATGACATGATGGTCAACGTCCATCTGATGAGCCATCTCTCGCCCAAAGCGATAGGCCGCGCGCGGAGCACTCTGGTCAAAGCCCTGTACCTGAAACGCATCAAGCAACTTCTGGAGAAAGACCCAGAGCAAGTGGTCAAACAATTCGAGCGTCTACGAGGCACACTCTGCCGTTTCGAGAACTACCGCGTCCTGGTCATCACCGACCTTGAGAAAGTCAACGCACCCGTCAGCACGTGGCAGCTCTTCTTGGAGAACGTGTCTCCCACGAACGAGCTCTCGCCTATCGGCAAACGGATCGAACGGTTGAGTGAAGCCGGTCGCAACCCGGGTAAACTAGCTTACGTGGTCCCTATGCCGACAATTGACTCTTCTTTCGCGTATTCTGTGGCACGTGGGCCGACATCATGGGATGATCCGCAAGTGCCTGCCATAATGGTCGCCATGGCGTACATGAACGCAGTGGAAGGCCCGTTGTGGGTTGCCGTTCGAGGAACAGGTCTGGCGTACGGCACCAACATGGGCTACGACCTAGAGTCAGGTTTCGTTAACCTGGACGTATACCGCTCGCCTGACGCTTACAAGGCTTTTGAGGCGTCCAAAAAGATCGTGCATGACCACATGACCGGAGAGGTGGAATTCGACCCGCTCATGCTGGAGGGTGCGATAAGTTCCATCGTGGTGAGCTTTGCGAACGAGCAGCAAACGCTTGCTAGTGCGGCGGGGTCAAGTTTCGTAAGGACCGTCATCAAGGGTTTGCCGGAGGACCACATGGCGAGGATGTTGAAGAAGGTTCGGGATGTGGGCGTGCAGGAGATTAAGACGGCGCTGCAGGAGGTGGTATTTGACATGTTCAGGCCGGGGAAGGCGGATATTGTTGTTACGTGTGCGACGGGATTGAAAGAGGTAAGTCCCACTGTTTTGTGATTTCATCAACGGCGAGCACAGCTAACGGCTGTCTGACACAGGCTATTGCCGATGGTCTTAAGCAAGTGGGGTTTTCCCCCGAGATCCGCGACCTGAACTATTTCCAGGATGACTATGGGTTGAAGCCCATTGACGGTGAGGATGATGATAACGAGGACGAGGACGATGATGACGACGGGCATGAAGATGAGGATGAGGACGAGGATTCAGATGACATTGGGGGAAGCGAGGGATATGAAATTGTGGAAGGGAACGAGGATGATCTGGAAGAATAGAAGGCGAGCCATTTGGACGATCCCGAGGTGATCCTTGCACACACAGCGCATATCTGAGCATGAGGCACGATAGAATGACTACTACGGTAGAGATGTAGGCCAACTGGAATACCACGTTCCTGCCGACATGGTGACACGGTGATCGGTGGCTGCGAGGCTTCCAGGCTGCGGCACGAGGCTGCGGCACGAGGCTGAGGGGTACGGCGAAGCACTCGCATGTGTCCGCGCGAATCGTGAGGCTAAACACAAGTGTACGTCTTGGTTGTGCTCGCTCGGTCGCGCTGTGCTTTCACACTGACAGAGATGAGGTGGTATTCAGTGAGAGAGCGTAGCCGTGGCCATACCGTCTGGAAGCAGTGCCTTCTCCACCAGTCAGTCGTGTTTCGCCGATGACGAATTGCAAAGTGGCAAACCTCGGGGTCGCACCTGTTGTGTGAAAGGCCTCGTCGATCCCGTTCAGGACCATCTGGTGGGCAGAATGTTTCTTCAACTCGTCGTCGACACGACTGTCCATCCATCTCATAACCTTGTGGGCCGCAGTGCTGGAGATGGAGCTCGTGATACTGCGAGCAGCATGGCACGAACAACAGCAGGTCGAAGCTTCCGGGCCACATCGCCTGTGTTGGCCGCCGTGGAAGATGTTTACTGATTCGCACGTTAACGCCACGAGGCACGAATGATGGAAGCACACAGCGGGGCCTGACCTTTCTCGGGCTTGAAATACGGCACAACGAACAGCACTGCAACCCCACCAATGGCACCGGACAGGAAAGCCCAAGCAATGGCCTGCATCGTGCTGTCCACTTGGAAATTGTCCTCTGGCGCCGCGGGAACTTTTGGACTGGCGGCTTGGGGACGGGCGGAACTTCTGGCTGGCACTTTCGATTCTCTGGATTTTCTTGAAGAAGAACCCAACTTCAGCGCTGGTCCCCTTCTTGTATTGCCCGGCAGCCAAGGGCGATAGCCCAGTGCTCCTTTACTCCTTGTATCAGCATTACCGACTGGGTTTCTGTGAGGCATTTGCGGCCCAATGGGAAATGTAGTAGGAAAGGCAACCAGTCGCCTACTTCCCAGTTCGCATGCTTGGCTGCCAGGTTTGAGGATCTGGCTGTGCAAGCTTGTGCAGATATATTGCACATCCTGCACAAAGCGGACCTTTCCTCTCTTCTTCGCACCTATGACCTAGGAACCGATTGATTCAACGCCATGCGAATGGCCTGGACCCATTAGAGGCTCGTTTGGTTCAGCCTTGGGACGCTGTTTACTTCGCCTCAGCCTCGCAACCTGGAGCGATCTCCGTCGTCGTCGTCGTCGCCGGCGCTAAATCATGGACACTTCACGGTTGACACCGTCACGTCGGCCGGTCTTCAAACGAGCCCAGGTCGTTCGCTGGACGTCGCGGTCAGCATTGGAGCCGTTTCAAGCGATTTTGGAGCGGTTGTACGTTCAAGAGAGCAAGCCTCTAAGATGGATAATGCAGCACATGAAGGAAGATTGCGGAGTGGACGTATCGTAAGCTGTTCATAATAGTTCAAGGCGTCGGCTGATCTTCTAGAATTAAACAATATAAGACTCAATTCAAGAAATGGGGTATGCGGCACAAACTCACACAGCGTGATGCAGCCTTCATTTTGAGGTTACTCAACAAAGCAAGGAGCGAGGGGCGTGAGGAGATCGTTCTCTTCTCGGGTGCTGTTCAACGGCGAGAAGACATTGCCAGATACATATCGAGAAACAACTCGCTCGATGATGAGAACAGCCTGCTCTCGTGTATCTCCGGCGGCGAGAGCACACCTTCCTATATCAAGCTGCGAGCAGCTGAGGGAGAGTCCGGTCTGCCGAATACGCCTCAGCCTCCACCGTTCGCAGTCACCGAGACACATATACAGAGTGAACCGCAGCGCTCACAGCTATTCGCCGCATCCTCTGGCTTGGATGGTCTTCAGCCAGACGTCGATACGACGCATTCAACTCTGCAGCCCCTCAGCACGGGGAGCAACTGGGTAACACCAACCACAGGAAACGCAGCGTTTCACACCGAAGATACCTTCGAATTCAATACATTCCCGGACGACGTTGACACCACCCAAGCGCGGAGCTACAACCCAACTTCTTCGGGTTGGCAGTTCGGAGACGGGGACTTAAACTTGCTCCCTCCCAACTCTTTCCCGCTTCCTTCCTCTCCGAAGCTTGAATGCCCCCCAGCGCCTGTCCCGATGCGCAGAGGGGCATCTGATACAGCAAGGTCCGCTATTCTGCGATACGCCTTCCTTCCGGCCGTTCTCATCTCAGAACACTTGAGAGGGGCCAGTCCGGGTTTGTGGATGACTGCGCAGCCTATACTCCAGGAGTGCAGGACACCGCCGGATGTCGACGTGCTGTCCAAATGCATCGATCTCCTCGCATGGACCCAGATCGGCTCTCAGGTCATCTCACTTGCCGTGATATATTTGCTGCGGGCTTTGCTGCACACATCGGGAAAGTGTGCTTCAGTCTGGGCGATATGGATTGCCTGTATCAGGATCGCTCAGATCCTTCTGGAAGATGAGTCGTTTGAAACAAATGTCTGGCAACAGGCGCTTCCTGCGGTGGGCGAGCCGACCAGAGAACTGGCACAAGCGGAGATTCTGCTCCTCACTTGTTCCGATCTCAGTTTCGTGGTCGGACCTCGAGAATGGGACGTGTTGACGAAGCGCCTGGAACATGTTTCAGGGTCTTGCATACAACGCTTGGAAACGCTGCTGTCGAATGCCGTGCCCCCTTCAGAGACAATCTCGCGGTGGGAGCAGCACAAAGCCGAGATCGGTCAACTATATCAGCGTCACAGCCTGGAAGAGGTTGTGCGCCTGATGAAGGAACGGCACAACTTTGCTCCCAGGTATGTTCGGCTGAATGGATTAGACAAATAGATTGTGGCTGACTGGGAAACAGCATTCGTGGCTACAGACAGAGAATCGCTGAGTGGGGGTTCAAGAAGCGACAAGCCACGTCGCTCACCAGAGAGCCCTGAGTATTTGCAACTGTTGGAGGGTTCTTTGATGTCTCCCCATCGGACTGTCTAGGGTTGCCTATATCGAGCCTGCCTTCTTGGCGCCGCTGCATTGTCACACAGCATGGAAGCCAAGGGGTCGTAGGCCTTGTTAGGTGGGACGTGTGATGAGGAGGTGCCAGGGACCGCTGTTCGAATCCGTCTCTGTGCATTCGGTTCAAGCGTACTTGTAGCTTGTGGAAGCGAAGCAGCCGAGATCCTGCATTCTGCCCAGCCGATCAAGACATTTCAGACGCAACCATTCGTGTGCCGAGACGATTACCAAAGCCGCTACGAGGCTTGGGGAGCGTGTCTTGGAGGAGGATGCAGCGACATATTGGTGTCTGCCTGAGGGCTGCACTTCGTTTGAAGATGGCGAGCAAATGAACCCTTCTGGGATGGCTGGGTGGATAGACGGATGGATGGCCTGCTCGTGTTCGTTGCGGGGACCCAGTCTTCCCCTTTTCCCGAACTCTTAAGCCTTCCGCTTAGGCTGGAGTCACTGGCAAAATTTGCGCTCCTCTTTTCTTACCACACACTGCTGTAACGTACAATACATAAGTTGGGATGTTCCAACGTCGACCGTTTGTCGGTCGGTGTGTCTGTCCCAAACCTTGCAGTCATCGGGCGTAGACACCCCGGCAGTATTATGTATCACTTTGTCTTTGAGACCCCTAAACCCAGTGTCGACTCGTCGGAAGATCGACGGCGCGCGGAACTGCAGGACTCGGACGCCCGATCTCATGCAGCTAGGATCGCTTACCTAAAAAGACTGGCTCGCCAGCATGTCGGCCAACAACGGCCCGGGTACGAGTCCGAGTATTCGACGACGACGACGAGGAATGAAGACCGAGAAGAAGACGGTGTTGCAGTACCCATACCCAGCGACATCAAATCCCGCGCCGGCTCGTCCAGTGCAGAACTAGAACCAGAACCAGCACGCCAGAATGAATCAGATGCACGCCGCCGGTCTCCTGCTAGGGAGCGGGATGCTCCTCGAAGACAGTCATATCCTGTCCCAGGTCCCAAGATCAAGGGCAAAGGCAATAGAGTCTATTCTAGGGCCAAGTTCCGGGTCGAACCGAGGTCGGTGCTGGCGCAGACGTCCAGGGATCCGTTCGACGCCTTTCCGGAGCGCAGGTTGCCTGAGAATGTGGAGAGGGTTGTGCAGTATGGTGAGTCTGAGTCTGTATCTTGTCTGAATTTGAGTGTGGATCTTGCCTGAGGCCGGGTCTGTATCTGAGTCTGAGTTTGAGTCTGGGTCTCAGCCTGAGTGTCTATCCATCCACCTTTGTATAGACAGCATGCCACCTGAATACATTGTGCATGCTATCCATCCCTACAAACATACTAAATCCTCCCGCCACAGCGTTTGACCGCATCTGGCCCGAAATGCTGTGCGCCGTGCGCGGCGAGCCTCTCGCGATCGCCAAATCCGAGTGGAAAGGCCACGGCCTCCAGGACGAACTACTCTTCCACGTCCAAGTCGCGCTGGCATGCGGGTTGAACCTCGCGCTGCAGAACGTGCCCAAGGTCTCCGAGGCCCTGGCTCTAGCCCGGCTGAGCCACTACTCCAAGGCGATCCGGCTGCTGAAGCAGCGGATCGAGAGCCTCGACAACGGGCCCGCCTCGGAAGATCTCATGATGAGTATGCTCATCTTGGGCGTGAATGCCGATGTCGAGCAAGCCATGCCCGAGGAGGCACATCCTCCCTCCCCGCTCGCCACGAGCCAGTACATGCACCTCTATGGCCGGTTGACGCTGATGCCGAGCTACGCCACGGCGTTGCACCAGTTGGTGGAGGCGCGGGGCGGGATATTCAAGCTCCGCCACCTGGCGTTGGCGGACTGGTTGCTTTTGTGAGTAGAAATATCCTTTTTCGATCCGACCTCGTCTCGCTGCGTCTATGATATGCTTTGCGTGGACATGAAATGGGACGAGATGGGACGAGGGGACAGAATCAGCATTGCTGACCTTTGCATGCAAATAATTAGAGCGGACCTCCATCACGCAAGCAGGACAGGCGACCGATTGCGATACCCGCCCATCCGATCATATTATTCCATCGTCGCGAGCGCGAAACACATCCTCGACGGGCACGCTGAAGTCCTCTCCCGGCGGCTCGGCCGTGGGTTTCGGGACCTGGACGACGACGACGACACGCTTTTCACCGCCGATCTGCGCGACGCCGTTGCCAAGGGCGTCGAAGCCACGGTGGCGCTGGACCATTATCACCGCTACCAGAACCGGCAGCCCCGACTGGTCGACGTGATGCTCGCGGCGAATGAGGCACAACGCACGTTTCTGGACTTGGTTCCTCAAAATGGCAGCGGGCTGGAGCACTTGGTGCATGAATGCTGTCGGATAGCCTTGTTGGTGAGTGAGTCCATTTGCTGTTCCCAGTCATGCCTGTACGGAGTGCACAGATTGCAGAGCGCAAGATCGAGGGCATGAAATCTCCCCAGTGGTACTCCTCCGACTCGGTGCTAACGCCATGGTGCTCCAGATCTTCAGCGACATGGTCCTCTTCCCCATGCCGAGTTGCACGCGGATCAAGCCCCGACTGGCCCGCGAGTTGAGGCACCTGTTCGAGACGTTCAATGACAAGGGCAAAGCCATGCAAGATGCCAGAGTCGCACATTCAACAGCCCTCGCCGACTTGTTTCTCTGGGCGCTCGTGCTGGGTGGGATTGCCGCCTCTTTCACGGACCACCGACCGTGGTTTGAACGACAGTTGCGGATGAGGTTGGGAGGACGAGGACGAGACAATCTCGGCGTGGACTCGAATACGGAGTCAGCACCAGCATTACAACCTTGGCCCTCTTTCAGGGACCGTGTGTCGAGGTTCCTGTGGTGGGATCCAGTCGTGGACACTCCGGCGAGGGATCTGTGGGAGGCGGCGACGAGGAAAGCGGGCGGGGAAGTCGAGGAGCCGAACGACCAACAGGTATGAGTGTATTGTATTGTATATACGCGCGGAGTTCGTAGTGATCGAGCTGCGCGAGGGAACCGGGTACGAAAAACAAGGACCAAAGGCATGCTATGCTGGATGCTGGGGCCAGGACTAAGGCTATTAGGCCAAGTACAAGATCAATCTTCACGGTCGCGATGGACAGATGTATGTACGTATAGGCCGCGGGCATTGATTCTAGGAGAAGACGAGCTATGTAGTCCCCATCCCCGATATGAGTGGAATGAATGAATGTGTCGATACGTCCGTTCCAGCTCGCCTCTACTCGCACCGCCGCGCGGAGTGAGGAACTGCCTATATGTACTCGACTGCCCTCTCCCTCTTCGATGTGACGCACTATAGGCTTAGGAATGCCACATCTTGGCCATCCGCTCTCTATCTTGAGATTTTAGTTGAGGCAGTCGAGTCATACGCCCAAGTCTTCTCGAACTGGGCTGGCCGGTGAGACTAGCCAGAAGTGCATCAGGATAGCAGCGCGGCGCACCAACGAAGCCAGAAACGTGCAAGAGCAACAGAAGCAGACCTCCAAGTTCATTAGATGTAACCTTAGCTATCGTCACGTTGTCGTTGGTTCTCTAGTGCGCCATTCACTTCCTCGAAGACCTCGAAATGAATTGCGGAGCTCGCTCGACATGTGAGACGCTGTTCTGTGTGGTGCTGATAACATTTCTGTGAGAACTTGTTGGCTGAAAAGGCTTAAAGTACCACAGGTGCAACTTCTTTCCAGATTTTGAGATAGAGATCGAAGGCCTCGAGATCGAGCTGCAAGTTGACGTTGTCGACGCCTCAGCGTCTGATTGCAACGAGCCCGAGATCTGGACTGGCATGACATTCCACCGTATGAGGCAGGCAGCGCTTTGCGCAGCGCAGGTAGAGAGTAAGAAATACGCGTCTACAAGATCGTCGGCATCGGTGAGGACTGCTGGCTCTCGAACCTTCACCAACCTACCGCAAAGGCCACACATTACGAGCGAGACCAGTCAGAAGGCAGCCGGTTCAAGATCAAAGGCGCCACGTCTTCTGGCGACCGCGAGGCAAACCTAAGCTTTCTTTAGGTTGCGCCAAACATCTTTGAGGTCAAACAAAGGTGAGAGTGAAATCAGATTCTCCGCATCTTCAACTTCTCCTCACTGTCAATTGCGGAAACATTTTGGACTCGACACTGCTTCCCTCCTCATTTTACGCGCGTCTGCTGGGCGCTGAGCGTGGCCTCAGGATGGTCAGAATTCGGGTCGCCGCTCGCATCTTCTCGGAAGACGAATATCTCAAGAATATCCGACTTGGAAAATCAATTGCTGCACCAGTCAAAGATGAGAAGCGCCTGGTGGTCGTTGTCAGAGATCCGTACCAATGGCAAATTGGTACGCTGCTCCTCGAGATCAAGAGATCATATGAAAGTTGCTATGGGCGGTTAGTTCTTTGGTCACTCAGACTGTTTCGCACTTGAGCTGACTCTATTGGAAGCGCGCTACCGACTGTCAAATATCTGAAGGACGCAGACGACTTCGACATTTCCCCTCAGTCATACGTTTCCGATGTGCTTCTTGACGAGGGCAGAGCTCAAACCGACGCGTCGGACCAGCGTATCACGGTCAATGTAGTCGCGGAACAAGGTAGGACGGTGCGCGAGGGCTCCGTCGCAGTGGGCAGCCAGTTGGAGGACCCTCGATATCACATGCAGCTCGAACAGACATCGCGTCCGCCCATCCCTACCTTCCCCGGTCTTCCCTCTTCGCTGGGCAAACGCCCTTTCGCAGCTGCGGACCAGCAGCCCCCATCTGCGAACGGAGCAAAAAGAGCTAGGCGGATCGAAATACCAGCGACACTGAGTGAGGAACACCAAGTGGTCTCGTCGATTGAGCATGATGAGTCCCCGGAGCCCGTTGATATGGTGGTGGAAGCCACGCAATATTCGAATCCAGACAGAGAGAATATTCGGCACCAAAGCCCTGTAGAGCCGACAATTGAGTCTCCAGAGCCGCGTAGGTTCCCGCAGACGCCAGTCACGACCGAGCAGCTCGAGGCCTTGACACGACAACCCCTGGACTCTTCTTCAAGTAAGAAGGGGAAGCGAGACTCAGCTCGAACGCAAGGTTCGCCCTCTTTGGGCAAGCTAAATGGGATCTTAAAGCCTACAGCCAATTTGGGCCAGCGGCTCCAGGAGCAGGCGCAGGCACCCGTGACCCCTCCTTCGGAGACTCCAAGAAGACAGTCAAATCCCGGCAGCCTGCAACGACGTCGATCAGACGATGCGGCGAAGTCATCTGCTCAGCTATCATCGGCGTCGGCGCGCAAGTTCAAGCGTAAAGACGTGTACGACTACCCGGAATCAGACATCGATGACTCCCAGATGTCACCTCGTTCGAGACAAGCACAACTTAGTCACGGAAAGTCCCATGATCGGTTGTCCCACATCGAAGACCTGGAATCCCCGCAGGACGACAGAAGAGGAGGCCATGCGTTAAGTATCAGCCAGGCGATCGATAGCCTGGACAACGAGTCGGTATTTAACGACGAGAGGCCCGCGGAACAGGCTTTCAAGGCACCTGAGGCTATCTCACGCAAAGATAGTTCCAGGTCTAACGAAGAAACAGAATCAAGCACCTATGAAGATACCGAAACGGGAAATGCTGTGGTTTCGGGAAAAGGAGAGACGACAGAAGAGCCTAGTAGGAAAGCTGCTTCGAATTCGATGCAAGTGAATGGCAACAAGGGAGGAGCTTCGAACACACCGGCTTTGCAACATAAGCAGGATGCGGCAAAGGCAAAGGACAAGCACACACTGGCGCTCACTAAACGAACACAGGTTGACAAGCCGGCCAATTCAGTACAAGCTGATAGGAATACTGGAGGTAGACCCGCAAGACAGAAAAAAAGGCAGAAGCTTGAAAGGATGAGCGTGGATGGCGATACGCGCTCGAGCGTGAATGATTCTGACAACAGATCCACACATTCTGATGCCCTCAATGACGCAAAGTCTACGGCGAAAAAGAAGAAGTCAGCTAAGACAGCCAAAGGTTCCGGGGCCAATGCGAGTCTGGGCAGTCCCGGAGGACAATTGTCACAAGACCTGCGAGAATCGGCCGAAAAGGCCTCTACGAACTCCTTGAACAAGAAGGTTGTGGGTGAGCAGAAAAAGCCAACTGCAACACCTGACAGACAGGCCAAGCAGGCCGTGACCGCCGTGGGTTCTTCCCAAAAGGCTCAGCTGAAAACTCCCAATGGCGGACCATCAAAGCAAAATGCGTCGGCCGGTCCCCAGGAAAAGGTCGTCAAGAAGCTACCAGGTACAAATCAAGCCAGCTCGCCTCCCCAGAGCATTGTTGTACAACATATACAGGAACAGGCTGGTAGCTCTTCCGGACTGACAAAGCCACTTCCAAACTGGGGATCAGAATCACCAATCCCTGTAGGGAATGAGCAATCTGCAGCAAAAGGCAGAGAAGACAGGTTGAATGTTGACAAGCGGGACGGCTCGAGAGAGAGCCCTTCAATTGGTATAGGTCTGACAGCAGAAGAAATTAAGACCATGGAAAGTCGCAAAAACATGACCAAAGAGCAATACGAAGCGGAGAAAAAGCGGAAACAGCAAGAGGCCAGAAAGCAGGCAGCGGCTGCTAGAAAGAAGCCTGCTACTCCTGATACAGCCTTGGTGCACCAAGCGAGAAAAGCGACGGAGCCACACGTGGAAGACGCAGAGCCTGCGACAACCTCGACGAAGAACAAGGCTCGCAAGAGCCTTTCATCCGAGGAGCACCAGAAACCTTCACCGCAAGGAAAGGCAATCGATGTATCTATCGTCACTTCCGAGACTGGACAATCGAAATCCGCCACCATGAACTCAACTCCTAGCGAAGCAAACTCCGTCAGGCGAGAATCGACCGGTGCCAGCTCTTCGAAAACATCCAACGTGGAATCTATGCTGCCACCAAAAACGCCTGCGAAGGCTGCGACCAAGAATCCTCCTGCCAAGTCAGCTATCATCAACAAAACTCCCAAGCCCTCTGCGCAGCAATCCAATGGGGCAATACGGCCTGCAAAGACTCCCTCTAAGAGCCCATCCGTCAAGTCCATGGCTCTCAGCAAGACCTTGAAGGCAGCTTCCCAACAATCACCGGCGGAGGGTACACTCAACAAAGCAACGAAGAAACCCGCACCAGCCTCGTCTAGCTCCACAAAGACTAACGCAAAAGCCGACATTAATACACAACCCAGAACTACTCCCGCACCAGGACCATATAACCAACGCCTAAGTGACCTTCACCAAGTTGTCCGTAGTGCGAAAAAAGCTCCCGAGCCCAACCAAGGCACTCTGCTTGCCCGCATAAAGCAGAGTCAGAAGCCGTCGGTCTTCGAAGTCGACGATGAAGATGAGGACGAGGACGACGAGAGCGAGTCCAGTGACGACGAAGAGAAGCCCCAGCCTGCTGCCAAAGTGGTAGCCACCCAGAAAAAGCTAAACGCGCCGAACAAGCGGCGTCCTTTGGAAGATGAAGAAGACGATGACTCTTCCTCACAGAGCGAAAACGCCAAATCCGCCACGAATGGGAGACTATTGCTGGCCGGCAGGAGCGCAAAAGGCAAACCGACACCAACACCGTCAGGACGACCAGACCCAAGCATTCGGGATCAGAGCATCGAGTCTGATGACGAGGACACAGAGGATGACGATTAATAGTGATTCAGATACCTCTCTGTCCGCCAGGCAAGCACCTATTGTACAGTCGTAGGGATGGGTTTGTCGATTGGGCCATTGGGATGCAATCAATGATTGGACTAGGGATTGTAACGGGTCAGGATATGGACGGGTGTGATAAGAGAACGGGTCCGCATAACCGGCGTTTCTCGTGTTGGTCAGCCCAGAGCCTTCCTGACCACGGCACGAAATGTTGCACCCTGCCCAGAGGCGTCTCTACTTGGAACTTGTCAAAGCTTGGTATCAGTCTCTTCTACTCGAACTCTGTGTGTGGTCTGAATATCTCATGCCTCATTGACTCTGATCTCTTCGGATGACATTGGGCATTGTCTCGTAGTACTTGTCCATTGCGTTGCCACTTGAACTTTTGCATGGTCTCGTTTCGCCTCGCATGCGCTTGCATGCAAAAGCTGGCTGCGAAAGCTGGCTTTTACCAAGGCACGTCCGTTTTCATGGCTTCTCTCTTCCCGTCTTTTCATCATGACCCGATATTGCCTCTAGATGGAGACACGATGCGACGTGGCCCAACCCTGCTTGCCCCTTGGCTGTATTCGACTATGAGAAACCGAAACCGGGAAAGCTTCCCCGATGTACCTGATGCAGGATGTCGTCGCGTAGTGTCCGGTTTTGGGGGTTGAATCCGCTTCCGGCACAGCGGGATTGTCGTCAGGTTGTCATCTCCCTTCTTCAGGACTGTGGCCGTCAAGCCCATCGTGTCCCTCCTCTCACAAGCCTTCACGTACTTTTTGCTTGTTTCCTCATGTCATCTCGTGCCGCGCCGTGCCGTGCCATGCCATAATTCATCCATAATTCAGTCCCTTGATCCCATAAGTCCTTCACAACCTCTTCCGACAACCTCAATCTTGTACCCCCACCTGACAGAGATATCACCGAACAGTCTCATCCTAAGAAGACTCCGGCTCGATGGTATTTCCCGCCACGATGTTCGCCCAGCCAATCAACCGCCAATGCTTCTCGATACGTCGACTCAGCGCGATCTTCTCCCCAATAGCCGTGCATGCGGGATTTGTCAAAGTCAGTTTTGCAGCGTCTGCTTTCACGCCCATGACTTTGGCACCCGTAGCCGTGGATCCGATATTGACCATCAAGACTTCGTTCTTGGCGAGTTTCGCCACTTTGGCTTGTTTGCCGTCCGCGGTTTTCACGCCCAACAGACGCCGGAGGAGGAAATAATTGACCTCAAGTTCCATATAGATTTCGGGGAGTTGGCCTTTCAGACCGAGCACGTGGCCGACGAGACGATCTGCTCGGCACAAGGTGGGGTCGACCCGCGTACCTACGCCGATTAAGCCACCTGGCACGGCGAATTTGAGGTCGTTGTGTTCGGCGAACAAGCTGACGACACGGGACATGATGGGCCGGCAGACTGTCTGGCCTGTGGCGTCTTTTGTGATGATACCGGGTCGGATTTCGATCTCGTCGCCGAGTTTTAAGACGCCGTTAAGGATGGAACCGCCAGCCACACCGCCTTTGAGATCTTCGATCTCGGCGCCGGGCTTATTCACGTCGAAGGAGCGGATGACAATCATGTGTGGGGCAGCGCTGAAGTTACGCACGGGAACGGGGATCTTGGTAACTAGGTACTCGTTGATGGCGTCGATGTTGTATTTCAGTTGTGCGGAAATGGGAATTATGGGCGACCCGTCGGCGACGGTTCCCTTGATGAATTTCAGGATTGATTCGTAATGTGATTGTGCGCCTTCCTCTCTCATCAAGTCGACTTTGTTCTGCAGGATGATGATGTGGTTGAGTTTCATGATCTCGATTGCGGCCAAATGCTCCGAGGTCTGAGGTTGTGGACAGCTTTCGTTCCCCGCGATGAGGAGCAACGCCGCGTCCATGACGGCTGCCCCGGAGAGCATGGTGCTCATCAGGATATCGTGGCCGGGGCAGTCGACGAAGGAGACGTGTCTCAGCAAGCGGTATGTGCCTTTACATCCCTCTCTTTCACAGGGAGGGTCGACTTCCTTCTCTGACTTGTATGACTTGTAGCATGTCGGCCGCGGACACTCGGGGTTGTCGCACTTGTAGATCTTTGCGTTGGCGTACCCGAGTTTGATGGTGATGTTTCGTTCCAGTTCATTCTTGAATCTGACGGTCTGCACGCCCGAGATGGCTTTGACAACCGTGGACTTCCCATGCGCCACATGACCTATCGTGCCGATGTTTATCGTGGCTTGCCGGGCGATGATTTCTGGGGAGAGAGGAGTGAGTTTTGAGATGTCCAAATCTTTCGGATCTGGTTGTTCGGGTAGGACAGGGCGAGAGACTTGGGAGTCAGGAACGGCTGCTGAGGTGCCCCTTTTTAGGGCTGATTTGGGCGTTTGGTTCGAGTCTTCGATCTCGTCGAGGTCATTCTCATCGCCGGGAGGGGTCCCTGGTGGGGAGAACTCGTCATCGGAAGGGAGGTCGCCGTTGGTGGCCATGATCGCGGTTGATCAGTTGGGTCTGGATGAAGTACACCTGTAAGTTGAGATCTATGGTGGGAGTCTGTGTCGGTGTGTTGTTTCGCTTTGCTGGATGTTGTCTGGACGGCAGATACAATGTTCCAGGCTGCGGGGCGATGCGAAAGTCCAAGGTCAAAAATGATTTCTTGATGCCAAGATTATGAGTCGAAGCGAAAGATCTCTGTCACGTGACGCCAAGCCGAAGGTCGTCCCAAAAAGTCGTCGACAACTTACAAATTTTTGGAAGTGAGTTTAGATTTTTCTACGACAACGCCGAGATATTCTACGTCTTCTTGAACATCTCACTCTGCCCCTGTGGTCCGCAGTCACTCTTCGCGCCGCGATATCCTGGCCGTGATCCGCTGAGTGAGCCAGACTCAAGCCATCATGAATGAGAGCGCAGGTACGACCGCCATACCCGTATACTCCTCTTCTGTGTACTGATATTGATTCTCGAGCAGCATGGCCGATAGCTGACGAACAGCTGGCGCAATTGACACTAGACCTGGTTCAACAAGCCAGTCACTATCGGCAGTTGAAAAAGGGTGCCAATGAAGGCATGTCCTCTAATATACCCCCCTGCGAAATGAATGCTAACGGCACATCTCTCACAGCCACCAAGACACTAAACCGCGGTACTTCAGAGATCGTCATCCTCGCAGCCGATACCTCCCCGCTTGCCATCCTCCTTCATCTACCGCTGCTCGCCGAGGACAAGAACGTCCCGTATGTCTACGTACCGAGTAAGGTGGCCCTTGGTCGCGCTTGTGGGGTCAGCCGAGCTGTGATTGCAGCCAGTATCACCACGAACGAGAGCAGCGATCTTATGCCCCAGATCAGAGAACTGAGAAACAAGGTGGAGAGACTGATGATTTGAGGTGCCGGGGACTCCTCACCTCACCTGCTGAGCGTCGCACTGGGGACGAGCGCAATCTGGCATGAGAAATGCTCGAT
This sequence comes from Phialophora chinensis, assembly GCA_016109575.1. Classification (NCBI taxonomy): domain Eukaryota; kingdom Fungi; phylum Ascomycota; class Eurotiomycetes; order Chaetothyriales; family Herpotrichiellaceae; genus Phialophora; species Phialophora chinensis. The sequence goes on from JADWPU010000016.1 coordinate 545,041, forward strand.
CGGAAGCAGACTTAAGAAAGATAAGAACAGAAGCGCTGTAATGGGGAGCTTGGGAGGCAGCACTGTCGCGTTGATTGCACGGCGTCAAAGGGCAAAGTAGTTAGGATCATGAAACTAGCCACTGTGTCGATTCAACGAGACGCAGCGCAAGTGCGGCTAGATTGATTTCACGGAGCCCCGCATGCGATTCTGCGAAAGAGCCTGTTGATCATCAAAGCACGGCCTCGGGACAGAGGTCCTGCAGCACATGTGCGGTGCAAGTAGAGCTGGAGACAAGCGGATAAAAATCTGGAGAAGTGTCTCGCTCTGTACGTACTAGGACGTGGATAGCTGGATTGGACATTCCTCATTAACAGTTAAGAGAGCAAAGTTATTCAGGAAGACGAACCGAAGACCTGAGAAAATGGAGGATTGAACCTCCCGCTTCCTCTCCTATCGAGTCCTTCCTTCTCGTTGCTATTTGGGTAATTGGATTGAGGCGGAGCCACGACTCTGCCACCATCAACCAGATCGCTGTCTCTTAATGGAGTTGAGTTGAACCATGTCTCGTGATCGCTCCCTCTCCCCTGACGTGCTTTTCGTAGCAAGAAACCCGCACATCGCAATTATAACAACAAGGTCCCCATGGTAGTACAAATTGGCCTCGTCCCGGTTTGAAGGCTACGAGGTCCACAGGATTGTTGTCCCTCTTGTTCATTAATCCCCCGAAGGAAGCTTCCCGAACCACAGAATTGCGCGATATTGTGCTACAGACACTCGCAAATGTTGATCTTTCTTCAGGAAGGGTTGCGAAAAGTATCCGGAGGGAGACAGACGGTGACCCGCTTCGGGGAGGTCCAAAATCAGGAACCTGCGCAGCAGGTTCCAGGAAGCGGATTCCTGGGACGGGCAAGGAACCATCCAAACTCAACATGACAGTGGTCGTCGTCTGGCATGGCGAGCCAAGGCGGGATAGCTGGTCTGGTGCAAAGGCGCAAAAGCCATCGTATGAAGGTTGAGGGGTAGTTGAAGGCGAGCAGAGGATGAGTGAGGTGAATTGGAGGTGACCATGTCGTCTGTTTGAGCAGATGCGGGTTGTCCTCTGCACAGAGCTCTTTCCTGCACGCTTCAATGAGTTAAGCCACATTTGAGATGTGCTCCGACTCATTCCTGATCCCCCCAGAAATAGATCTACCAAGGGAAGGATACTCTTCCATCTCGGAATTCGTCAAGATTGAAGAAACCTGGCTCCCGACATGTTGCAGGAGTTCAAGACCTAGGGTTCCGAGACCCGAGTTGAGAAAGGCGTCGACGACATTGTATTGGAAAGGGTTAGCAGCTGGACAGCACCGAACCCGTCATATGGTCCATAACTGAGGTTTTCACAAGTTCTTTGGGCTGGGCAATCCTCACCACCGCGAGCTTTGATGACGACGGATGTGGTGTCTGAGTTCGCCGTGGTGCTTGGCCACCCTTGATGAGCACGATCTCAGCTGATGGAGATATTAATGATTTTGATATCCTCCTCGGGCTTCTCCTTCCGCACCTTCGCATTTTCAATCTGGTGTATGACATCCAACCCCTGATAGGCGCGTCCGAAAATCGTATGTTTGTTATCCAACCAAGATGCCTTCTCAGTCGTAATGAAGAACTGCGAACCGTTCGTGTTCGGCCCTGCGTTGGCCATGCTAACTGTGTACGGCCTATCATGCTTGAGGTCGGAGAACTCATCCTCAAATTCCTTGCCCCAGATGCTTTCACCACCGGTGCCGTCTCCTAGCGGGTCGCCGCATTGGATCATGAACTTCCTGATGACTCGGTGGAAAATTGTGTTGTTATAATAGCCATTTCTTGAATGTGTGACGAAATTCTCCACAGCTTTCGGCGCTTTGTCAGGGAACAGTCTGATATGGATGTCTCCGTAGGTTGTGTGCAACACCGCGGACGTGCCCGACTCGATTTTCTTCTCCTCCTTCTTTTTGCCCCCAAGAACCCTGGGTTTCTCGTTCTGCACGTCTCGGGTCGACTTGCTGATGTCCTCGTCGTTCGTAAACATGTAGAAACGGACCTTTGCATAGGCCGTGGCGAAAAGCATGGGATCTCTCGCTTCGGCATCGTTGAGGAGCGGGTTCGCACTAGCGGCCATTGAAACGGTAACAACGTCTTTCTTCTGTGGTGCGCCTTGATATAGAGCCACGTTGAGCGCTCGAAACGGCTCATCTTTGCCATATGCCTTCATTACCCGGTTGGTGAGGGTGTTGATGACTTTGATCCCCAGCAACGAGCCATAGGCGATGAAGTGTCCAGACTCGTCGAACACGATGTTGATTCTGGACTTAAGAGCAGGATTATCAAGCTCACGTTCGACCGCCATCCGCCGCCCGAATTCTACCTCGTCTAGCTTTTGGAGGGATGTACCTGCTTGTTGCATAGCTGTGAGGGTCTCCAGGGACTCGTCATAGGAGCGGTAGAGCTTGCCAGAAGCAAAGTCAAACACCCTCACTTTTCTGTCTGGGAATGATATAGTGGCGAACTGATGGCCCGACGGAGATATCGCGATTGAGCATGGCGCCGACTTTGCCTTCTTGAAGTCAAACAAATTTGTCGCTGCTTTCATCTTGAAGACACTATCTGGTTTCTCGTAGGTGTCATTCGGTTGCCAGTATTCGATCATCCCACCCGCGTCTGCAGAGATCACGCAGTCGAAAGCTGGGTTGTACGCCATTACCACCACCGGCGCACGGTGGATGGATGATAGCGTGTGCATTGGCGCCTGCAAGTCGCCCGAAGCATCGTAAATGAGAATTTCCTTTCCGATGGCCACCGCTAGAGTCGGCGAGACCCCCCTGCGATGAACCCAACAGACACAAGATGCGGCGCTCTCAAGGTTCAAGATTGAGAGCAGATCAAAGGTGACGACATCGAAGATCTTAATTGTGTTGTCGTCTCCATCGCCGGCTGTAGCGAATAAAGCCCCATCAAAGCTGACAGAGGAGCTCAGTATGCGCCCCTCGTGCGCGCGGTACTCCTTAGCAAACTCTATGCCTACTGCAACCTTCTTCCAGAATTTGACCACACCGTCGACAGAGGTGGTGATGACGAAGTCGACAGGGGAAGGGGCGACGGTCACTGAGACCAACTGGTCTTTGTGCATCAACGACTTGGAGTACTTCACGCCCTTCGGCAAGGCATCAACATATAGCGACTCGTACGGTAGTTTCCGTTTCTTCTTGGGCGGAACTGAAGAAGGCAGAGCTGGTCCGAAGTCATCATCGGACTCGCTATCGGATCCTGCGCTATCTGGTGACCTTGATCGCTTGCGAGAGTGACTGTCCGACATGTCCGGTGCTGAGCTGAACTCTCAATTTGTTCTGGTGCTGCATACTGAAAGATTCAGGCAATTCAAGAAAATAAAGTTGTATGGTTAGAGTAGGTACGGCGGAGTAGATGAGCGGCGTGACATGTCCATTTGCTCGCCCGTGGGGGGGGGGGCTGGGCTGGTGGCTCGCTGGGCTCAAAAGGTCGCCTTGCCTCTCCACGACTCTCTATCACAACTCTTCTGCTACATATTCCCCGTTTCCCAGTCGTTCTCTATCCCTGTTGTCCTCAGGATATCTTTCGATCACGCCGCTACGAGGATCTCGAATTTCTCGTGTCCATGTCAATTTAAATGTCCGCATCCGTGTCACAGGCCGTTCTCCGGTACCCTCTTAATAAACAAGATCTTGGAAATTGCTACTTCTCGGGATGCAATCATGCAAGTCCTTTGCACCCGCCGAGACGTTCAAGATACATCAACAACGCCCTCATCCTCACTTCCGTTCCTACAGGGTGGGTCGGACCACAAGAACGGTAGGATTTGTTAGTAGGTATCACCCGCACAACAAGCCCTTCACTCGATCTTTGTTCGTTCTGTCCCTTTGTCGCGTCTTGTGCCATCCTTTCTTCGCCGTCCACGGTGTTCAATAGTCCTCTTACGAGCAAACCTACAGGAGCATCTAGATACCCAGAACAGTATTCTGGCCATTGGAACAAATGGGATAACTCGAGCTTTGTACCTCGGGTGCTAGCAAATGTATGCGCTGCGTCTGTCAAAAATACCTACTGTACCTACGCCACCAACCAACCAACTTTTATATTACCGTTAGGCTGTGTCGTCCGTCAGAGCAATCAGTCCTCTCGCCGAGCCGGATCCTGTCAGATCAAGTACCTGGAATGCCCTCATCCCTACGCTTCCGCTCCCCTACCTACCGCGGCGAGAAAGATGCCATCGTTCCCAGGACCCCTAAGTCGCCTCAAGGCTTCTGTACTGGCGATCCTGTCGCCGCGACGAAGCGCTCGCGCACGCGCTCTCGCTTCCGCACTGCCCTAGCTCTCGTCTTCCTGCTCGGGACGCTCGCAATCGCAGGGCTCCTTTACCTCGCTCTATTTCCCCACTGCCGCTTCCGCCTTGGGTTTCGAATTCCGACTCCCTCGTCGTCATATTGGTGGGCTAGGTTCACCGCTCGCACGGGTGCCGGTACAGGTCCAAACCAACATTTCACCCCACCCCCTCCCACCGAAATCGTCCAGGCCGTGTTCACCGACCACCATGCTTTCCAGATGCAGGGCGCAAAGGGCGATCGCGCGTGGTCAAACATGTTCCCTAAGGGAGACGGACGCGTGAGGGCGAGGGAATCGGAGATGCAGATCTACGATGTTGCGGTCGTCAAGCAGTTGGAATGCCTGGTATGTATGAGCATGAGCATGAACATGAGCGCGCGTGTCAACCCATGCATGCAATTCAATGCGACCAAATTCGAGCTTGAGCTTTTGGCTAACCACCCCTGCGGCAGGCTTTCCTCCGCCACATCCTCATCGACTACTCGCACGAACGACATCCGCGTGCCCACGAGAAATCACACGCTCATCACTGTCTAGACCACGTGCGGCAGGCGGTACTCTGCGCGGCGGACACGACGCTGGAACCGACCAGTCTCCCAGGCGGAGTGTCGTCGCTTTACGCGGATGGAACGGCCAGGTCGAGCGCCAGTGCCAATGCCGATGTCAATCTCGGAGCCGCTCCGCTGCATACTTGTAGGAACTGGACGGCTGTGAAGAGGTGGATTGAGGAGAATGGGGCGCAGTAATGGAATTGAACTTGACGTCGTTTGACTTGGGGACGCACACTAGAGGTTGTTTGCTACGTACGTACTTACTTACTGCGTACACAGATCCTGTACTATATTGAACTCGTGCTTGTGCTCGTACCCGTACTTTAGCGGCATTTTCAAAGAGAGTACTCACTACAGAATACATACGTGACGGCTGCATGGCGGTTTGGGCGGCTTGAACGGACTGAAACACTGAAAGAGAAGGAATCCATATTAAACTCACGATATAACTACATGCGCGACATACTAGACGACTAGTGACCTCCCGCGTTCAACATTGCCCACAGTTTGCCCCTCCCCTCCAGGGCTATTAACTCATCAAACCCGCCCTGCTCGACGACCGCGCCTTGATCCATAACTACCACGTTGTCTGCAAACTCCATCATCTCCCTCGCGTGGGTGACAACAATGACTGTTGGGGATTTCCCCGCTTGTTTCCCCTCGCGAACTAGTCTCAGTATACTCTGTCTTATCAGTCTCGCGCTCTCGCGGTCCAATGCACTCGTCGCTTCATCTAGGATGAGAACCTTCGGATCCCGGACGAGGGCGCGAGCGATCACAATGCGTTGGGCTTGGCCACCGGAGACGCTGAGACCGCCGTCACCTACGAGCGTGGCGTAGCCCTGGGGGAGGGAGACAATGAAGTCGTGGATTCCTGCCGCGCGGGCGGCGGACTCGATAGATGATGTTGATACTGACGTTGAGAGGCTATTAGACTGTAGACCGTAGGTGATATTCTCGCGGACCGTGGTGGGGAGAAGGACTGGCGTTTGTGGGACCAAGACGATGAGGGAGCGGAGTGTGTTGAGGTCGAGGGTTCGGATGTCCCGCCCGGACAGGGTCAATGAGGGAGGGTCGTCCAGCACGTCGTTCCATGTCGTGAGATTACCATGGTCGCCCGCCGGAGGGTAGAGGCCGAGCAGGAGTGATGTGATGGTGGATTTACCCGAGCCAGAAGCGCCGACGATGGCAGTTATCCGCCTAGCGGGTATTGTCAGGTTGAGGCGGCGGAGAGCTGGCGCTCCGCGACATGACGGGTATTTGAATGTCAAATTGATGAAGTGAATGGGTCCTGAAAGCGTCGCCGGATCATTCCTGTCCAGTTGAACTTGTCCGATCTCCTCATGCGAATGGACTGGCATACGCGCCAGTCGGATGAGGCGACTCGCAGTATCGGCGGCGGAGCTGGTCTGCGGGATGATTGCAATCACTGCATTCGCGTTTGCGGTACAGAATAATATGAGGCCAAACACGGTCAGGATAGAATTGAAGGGCCATTCTCCGTCTTTCGCAAGATTCGCACCGTACCAGAAGATGATGGGCGTGAAAAAGGCGATCGCCGAATCCGAGAGACCAAAGAAGAGGCCTGTGTAAATGGCCCGTCTTATTCCGATAGAGAAACACCGCCAGGCGGAATCGCGAAATTTGATGTGGAAGTAATATTCCAGGGTCAGTGATCGGACTGTCTTGATGTCCGAAAAGGCATCTGAGAATACTTGGCTCACTGCTTCACCCGCTGAACTGCTCCGAGATTCCCAGGAAACCGAGACAACCTCGAAGCATTTGGCGAGCACGTAAAGAACCGGAGATGCCGCCAGGCTCACCACTGTGATCTTCCAGCAGGTGAGAAGTGCCCAAATGACGGCCACGGCCATCATCACACCGACGACCAGGATCTGCGCGGCAAATCGTGTGACCAAGTCCTTCACCTCTTCTGCGGTCTTATCCAAAGCAGACACAAGAGCGGTAGGATTGTTTTGCTCCTCGTCGAACCAACCTTTAGGTTGCCGGACGATTCGCCGCAGAGCCTGGGTCCTCAGCGTATCCACCCAGGCTTGACTGGCTGAATCAAGGAGATACCGCATGAAGAAACATGCAACGCCATCCCCTACTGCAATGCCGATTACCGCCATTGACCATACCAAGGCTTTGCGTTGGTAACCTGTGGGCATGTAATATGTGTTAAATACTTGCACGAGCGCATAAGAGAAGGCGGGAGGGGCTCCGGCGTGGGCTAGTGTGGCCAGAAATCCGAGGAGCAGTTTGCTTCTATTCGGCTTATCCAGACGAGGCCACAGTGTAAGCAGGACTGCGTGGATAGAGGATGATTGTGGCCGTGCTTCGGTTTGTTCGGCTGCAAATTCAAGTATGCTATCCTCGACATGACTATCTTCCCGCAATATCTCGTATTGCGGCGGAGGAATTGGCAGCGGCTTGTCCCCCGATATTGGTGTTCGAGGCATTCTCGGTAAGAAGATCGACTTGCGTGTGGCTAGAGCAGCGTCTCTGAGTGTGCGCATCACTGGAACGTTGGCCGTTGACTGTGCGCCATAAGACTGGTTTTGGTGTAGCGGATACATGATTCTGGCACGAGCCATGGATTGTCTTTTCAACAAGTTTATCGCACCCACGCTGGTTATGAAAGCTCTCTTCCTTGATCGCCCTAGACTTCGATCTGAGAGCGGGTCGTCTTGTGAGTCGGTCGGATAAGCTTCGGCGCTTCCTTTTGTAAGAAAGTCGAATGAATCTCTCCTGACGGGGTCAGATGCGTTTGCGAGAGGCCTGTCTGCATGGCGAGCTTCAGAAGATTGTCCAGATACATCCTCCGAACCAGCAAGTCGCCGAGCTCCAAATTCCCTCGACTCAGCTTTGCGGTTAGTTGGCTCACTGACAATATTCGCCAGACTCTTACGCTGACCCTCCTGAACAACGCGACCTCCCTGGAGAACACACACGAAGTCTTCGTCTCGAATCTGTGACAGGTCATGTGTAATGATGATGGTTGTCTTGTTACGTCGCCAATTTCGTATCGAATGCATGACAAGTATCTTGCTTGTATTGTCGAGGGCACTCGTTACCTCATCTAGGATCAGAATCGGCGTATCCCTCAAGCGTGCCCGTGCAAGCACGACCCTCTGCTTCTGTCCTCCTGATAAAGATGAGCCCCCCGTACCGACTCTGGTATGCGCACCATCTGGAAGGTTTGAGATGGTGCTGTCCAAAGCTGCCATGTGGATACACTTGTCTATTTGAGTACTTGTAACTCGGTCGTAGTCCCTGCAGCCTAGGGCAATGTTACGAAAGAGGGTGTCGCTGAAAAGGATGCAGTCTTGCTGAACGAGAGTGATATTGTTCCTGAGCCACTGCGTGTCGACGCCATGGATTTCATTATCATCGATAACGATTGACCCGTTTTGTGGTCGATAGAAGCCCATGAGCAAATTGCCCACGGTGCTTTTGCCAGAGCCGCTCTTGCCCACGATGAACGTGGTTTCACCGGCGCGAATGTGCAACGTGCAACTGTTCAACGCAAGCCTGTTAGGCGTGGAAGGGTAGCCAAATGAGATCTAAGCCAGGTTAGGCACTTGCTGATCTGAAGTTCTGGAACGATGATACCTCTCGCATCTCAATGTTTCCTTCGCAGAATTGGGGTGACAGCCCGTCAACCTTCCATGGCTGCAGCTCTCCTTGCCCGACTTTGTGCAGAATTGCTTGCAAAGCAGCGGCCGACGCCTGGCTCTTCTGAATAATGACACCATGCGGTAGCATGTCCTCGAACGCCTTAGCGGCTATCAAGCAAGCCCAGAATGTCGTGACTACTTCCCCAGCGGTCGTTCGGCTCGCATGGACCTGAGTGCCCCCGTACCAAAAGCCTGTGCGCAAAAATGAGCAACATCCTGGAGACTGCCATGGAATAACTTGCCCTGGACGAACATGGCCGTCGCCGCGAACCTGACGAATCCCACCTGCAGCGCACTGCTAAATGCTTGCTTGAGTGCCAATGTGGCCGCTCTCTTGATGGCAGCAGTATAAGAGCCCTTCTCCTTTTCTTGGGCATTGAAACACTTCACTGTGACAATGTTCTTAATGCAATTGCTCGCTATTCTACTCGCAGCCGCCAACTCTTCAGTTTGCCTGTTGATGTTCGCCTGAAGGCCGCGAGATATGATGGTTGCGCCGATGGCTATGACAGGTAGAGCCGACAGCACGACGAGTGCCAGTTTCCAGTTGGTACGCAGGGCCAGGCCGAGGCCCGCTAGGCTTTGTACAAGGCACACGATCGCCAAACCGAGAGGTTGTGAGGTGCCTAATTGCAAGTCTCTGATCTGCCTGATGCCATCAGCACCAGGAGTCAACGAACTTAAATGTGCCTTACCTTTGGGTCCTCGTCAACAACGCCCCCACCCCACTTGTCCGGGCCTCGTACCAGCCCATGTTTCGGTCGAGAAGAGATGCGAAAAGAAGCTCACGAACACAGCGTGCCTGCATTTCGCCGAACACCAGCCACAAGGTGAAAAGTGCGCCTTTAAACAGAAACGTTGCTGCGCCGATAGCGAACATTGCATTGAAACTGGTGAGAGATCGGTTCATGAAGATAGCGCCATCGATCTTGCCAGACGCGAAGTCCGAGAAGCTGTCGAAGAACTTTCCAAAAAAGAATGCCATGATCGGCTGTAGGGCTCCCGCCGCAGTCGACATTAAGATTGCCGGCAACAGAACAGGGAGGTGTGCTTTTGCCGTGAAACCAAAAAGGCTCTTCCAGCCATTAATGAAGCCATACTTTTGATTCTTCTGAACAGAGTTCTTTGGATCCTCACCGTCTGCGTCTGTCGTCATATCCCGGAGGTGTGGCTCTGAACATACATGGTTGCTTTCGCGAGTGCTTGGAATTGAATACTGTTGTGGCGACAACTGAGAGCTAGAGCTGAAGACTCGCAAGACGCAGGACCAAGGGTGAGAATACTGTTCATTGTTGGACTTGGGTTGCCTGGGCCTTGAGTGATCTCGAGCCCTGCGTGCCGAGGCCGTCGGACTTTTGATCTTCTTAATATTGTTCTCTTGGAATGTGGATGTCTTGAAATTCCAACGCAATCCCGCCACCTCTGAAGCTTCTGGCGGTTGCCGTTTGCAGTTATTCTGATGCTCTTGAGATCCGTAGCCTTTTCCTGCTCATCGATAATCATATCGCCAGTGTGACCTGCCTGGCTTCGAACTCATGCTTTCTTCTGCTCCTCCTGTGCGTTTTCATAGATCCAATCATTCAGCCCGGCACGATTTCTAGCGATTTCGATAGCATAGAACTGGATTCGGACAGCGAAGATGGCCTCCTTCTCCCCATACTCGGTTTTGGGGCTCTTCCTCAGCATGGTTCCGAAGTTGTAGTCTTCGATTTTGTTGTCACCCTTTTCGTAAGCCATGGAGAATTTGCGCCACTTTTCCTTGCCTTCCTTGCTTTTCATGGCTTCTTCGTCGAGTTCTTGGGCAGGGTCAAAGTCCGGGAACTCGCGCTTGAAGTGCTCGAAGATCTGGTCGTCAAGTCGCGTCAGACGAAGCCTCGATCCCGGCAATTTCTCGAGGATGGACCAGTAAACAGTCATGTGCTGGACTGCTTTCACCGCAAATTGCTTCTCCATGTCCTCATAGTTGGGAGCATTTTCCGGATCGATCATCTGGGTGAGAGACATGATGAACGGGTTTGTCAGTCAACTTTGCACTGCGGATAACGGCAATATCCCCGGAACTGTGATTTTTGAGTCTGAGGGAGAATGGGACGGCTGCTTGAGACTATGCCACGAATCTCCAGACTCTTGAATCTCAGGAAAGGGAAGCTGATCAGATTCTACAAAGCATGAAAACTCGTCAAGGAACATCATAGAGGCTTGGCAGAATTCAAAATGCGCTCCGGCCGACAGTATTTAGTCCGGTGGAGCATCTAGACCAGGGCCGTGTCGATCGTCTTGAGTGGCAGCTCACCGTCACCTCGCCATCACCTCGCCATCAAGTCGTTCCGGATGGACCACACACACGGCCTTATCTAGACCAAGTACATCTTCCGCACACGCGGGCTCTTGTGGTGGTCCCGCGCCTTCATGATGGACCAACTCTCGCCGTCCCACCGATGATGCAAGGATCAATGCGGAGGCCGTCGATCGCGACTCACGCGGCCCGTGTTCCCGGTGACCAGGGCAAAGGATGTACTTGGCTGCCTCGGTAGAGCACCCTTCGGGCTTGTACCGTGAGACACTGTCCCGACAAGGCTCTATATGGGACAGTTTGACTATAGCTGCCATTCACAACTCATCCATAATGGACGCGCCTCCTGTTCCATCAGTGCGAACAGATTCTAGGACTCCAACCACCACAATCTTACGATGAGACAACACCACAATCGTCAGGCAATGCCGGAACATGCCTCTGCAACATCCCTGCGGCCTCCACTGTTTGTTGCACAGTTGCCAACTAGCGGAAAAGGCAGGAGACGAATTCGAAGAGTCCTGATCGCAAACAGGGGCGAGATAGCGTGTCGAATCATAGCAACATGTCGCAAGCTCGATCTCACTTCCATTGCCGTCTACGCCGAAGAGGACTCAACGTCCCTTCATGTGGACGAAGCAGACGAGGCCGTGAATCTCGGGAGCATCAACCAAGCGGGCGGCAACCCATTCCTGAACGTCGAGCGCCTCGTTGAGGTTGCTCGGTCTCAAGATGTGGATGCCATCCACCCCGGGTATGGTTACTTGAGCGAGAATGAGCGGTTTGCAGATGCTGTCCGTCAAGCCGGGATGATCTTCATCGGCCCCAGTTCGCAGGCGATGTCGACTCTAGGTGACAAGCGGAACTCGAAGGAGTATCTGAGGGAGCATGCACCAAGTGTGCCGCTCATCCCCGGGTTTACGGGTTCGAGCCAGGACGTTGGCGAGCTCGAAATGGCCGCTGAGAAGGTCGGCTTTCCGGTGATGCTGAAAGCCTCGGCTGGGGGCGGAGGACGTGGCATGCGGATTGTCCGTGAACGGTCTCAGCTGGCGGCCGAGCTGGCTCGGGCGCAATCGGAGGCAAAGCGCTCCTTTGGCTCCAGCGACTGTATCCTCGAGAAGTACATCGAAGCAGCCAAGCACGTCGAAGTGCAGATCGTGGGCGACAGTCACGGTAAAGTCCTGTCTCTGTGGGAGCGAGAATGCTCTGTCCAACGGCGCCACCAGAAGATCATCGAAGAAACACCATCGCCCTTTCTGATGCCGGAGCAGCGGCGCAAAATGTGCGAAGTGGCAGCCCAGATCGGCGAACTCATAGGCTACGAAGGCGCAGGGACAGTTGAGTTTGTCGTCGACGCCAGGGACGGCAGTTTCTATTTTCTCGAAGTCAACACCCGGCTGCAGGTCGAGCATCCTATCACGGAAGAGGTGACAGGCCTGGACATCGTGTCTTTGCAGCTGTTTGTCGCCGCCGGGGGATCGCTGGCAAGTCTTCCCGCTGTGCAGCAAATCCCACAGCACGGCCATGCCATCGAGTGCCGCCTCTGCGCCGAGGATCCCGAAAGCAACTTCATGCCTCAGAACGGCACGATCCGGCTGTGGCGAGAGGCAGATCACCATTCACCCCTAGCAGCCAGGGACACACGATACGAAACAGCTGTTAAGACCGGATCCGCAGTGTCGATCCACTTCGACTCGATGATCGCCAAGATCGTCGTGTGGGCTCCTACCCGTGACATGGCCATCTCGAAAATGGTCAAAGTCCTGGCCAACACAGTCTGTGCCGGCGTCAAGACGAATCAATTGTTCCTCCAGTCTTGCCTGTTGCACTCCAGTTTTCAAGACCCGGCGTACACTACCTCCCTGATCCCGACGCACCTGGACAGCTTGCTGCGGAATCCTCACGCGGAGGGCGCTCGCACCGGGGCCAGGGACATGATCTCGATGCTGTCCGTTATCCCCTGTCTCCTTCTGAGAGACATGCCCAGGCAGCACGACGAGTCTTCCAGGCCATTCAAGCACGTGAGGCCCGACTTCCGGAACCAATACTTCGACCCCGTCAATGTCTCGACCACGATCACTGTGCCTGTATCTGTTGCCAAGCCTGCGACACCAATCTTATCCGTCTGGAGGACATCGACGCAGCATCATGAAGGCCACTCATCGCAAAGTTTCAACGTCACCCTAACACCAATACCGACTCTCGAGGACAGTTCATCTGATCCAGCGCTGAAGACCTCCGTCGCACCTAGTCTATCTCTATCCCGCCAATACCACGCCATAAGCCACAAGCTACGAGACGGCTCCCTGACGACTGCGCCCCAATACACCGTCCAGCTTAGGAAATACAAACCCCTATCGACCTCTGAGGTCGTTGGGAACCCATCCCGATCCGCTGCCCACTGGACAACTGCCTCGATCGCCGTATCGATCAACAGCTCCACCGTCAGCGCATACATCGCCACGGACTCCAGCTCCGCTTCAATATCAAACTCCAGGGGCCCACACCAGACATTCCTATGCCACTTCCCCGCCCTAGGGACTTACGTCGAATATCACTCCCACAGCCTTCTAAGCTTCATTGAAAGTCTGCGTCCGTCCCTGACCGCCGCCTCGGCCGAGGGGGCCGGGTCAAAGGTCGTGAAGGCCCCAATGCCGTGCAAAGTCCTGGGCGTGCTGAAGCAGAATGGCGAGGCTGTTAAAAAGGGCGAGATCGTCATGGTGATTGAGAGTATGAAGATGGAGACCAATATCAGTATCAGTGTGGATGGGAAGTTTGGCACATCGGTCAAGGTTGGGGATGCGGTCGAGGATGGAAAGGTGCTTTGTTGGGTTGAATGAGCGAGTGAGTGCGTGGTGGGGAGCACCGCACATACTACATACTACAAAATACACAGCACGCATGATGCTCAAGAGAGTACAGAGTACAGAGGACGTAGTAGAGGCGACATTGGATGGTGCAGCGAGAGATGGAGAGGACAAATACAGGGGTAAGGTAGAGTAGATGGCATACAGTCGTCGTTGCAATACTCAGCATACGATACTGGATATACGATACTAGATCCTCCGCACAGCATTAACGTATGTATCCACGAAATATGGTCTCCGGCCCTGCGCGTCCGACCGGCTAGCTGACGCTTCTTGACACTTCTCAAGCAGCACATACATGGGTTCAGACCTGCATACCAATGGTAGCGAGAGCCCGTCCGGTGATGATGCGAGGTGAGTTGAGGTGTTATTGCATGCTTGCTCGGGTCAGAATACTGCGTTACAGCATCTTGTATTCTGTGGGAAAGCAGACGCCGTCTCCTACGGTCTGTGTGTGTATATGTTATGTGTGGGTACATATGTGACCACCAGGCTCGGCTCGGGGCCCTCTCGGGTGGACTTTACCTCTCGAGTTCTTGGCTTCCAATTCTGGCATTGAAGCCAGGGGTCGTGCCCGGCCCGGCCACGGCCACGGCTGCGGCTACAGTGTCAGACATTTGTATTCGTGCCAACCTCATGAGCGCCGTGTAAAGGCTGCACACGGCGCCTCGGTGTTATCATGACATCCTAGCCGCGGCTGAATCTGGGGGTTGACTCGGGAGAATGGGACCTCAAATTGATCGATGTTATGAAGTACAGGGGTTTGGAACAGACCCTTTGAAGGCCACATTCCCACGTTGAGACGATTTTTGCGAACCCTAACCAGCAGTATCCCATAGAGCGAAAAGACTGTTAGCATTGGACGTCACAATGGCCGCCGCAATTTCAACAGCACCATACGCAGACCCTGCTTGGCTATCCCGCGACATCAGTCCTTACTACAATGACAGCCACCGTCGTCTCCAGCGTGAAGCCCGCGAGTACGTGTCCACACACATAACTCCCTTCTGTGAGGAGTGGGAACGACAAGGCTCCGTTCCTCGAGAGGTTATCCTCAACCACGCCCGGTTAGGATACATGGCTGTGTCGATATATCCTCTTGCCACCAAACAAATCCAAGAGATGGGCCAGAGACTGCCTGGGGATGTCAAGCCAGAGGAGTGGGACGGGTTCCATGACTTGATCGTGATCGACGAGATTGGGAGATGTGGGTATCTGGGAGTCATATGGGCATTGAGTTGTGGGAACTCAATCGGTGCACCACCACTGATCAACTTCGGGACCGACAAGCAGAAGGCGAAGTTCTTGCCTGATGTGCTGTCGGGCAACTCCCGGTTTTGCCTGGGGGTGACCGAGCCTGATGGTGTGTCTTTCTCCTCTGCCTTATGACCATGAGTGAAGAAACTGACTTGAGACAGCCGGATCTGACGTAGCAGGAATTACAACCGTGGCTGAACGTCGCGGTGACGTGTACATTGTCAATGGCGCGAAGAAGTGGATCACGAACGCCATATTCGCAGACTATTGCACCGCTGCCGTTCGGACTGGTGGACCAGGCCGAGGGGGTGTCTCTGCGTTGATAATCCCACTGAAGGTCCCCGGCGTGAAATGCACCAAGCTCGAGAACTCTGGAGTCAATGCCAGCGGCTCCACATACATTGAATTCGATGACGTCCAAGTACCCGTTTCCAATCTGCTGGGCGAAGAGAATCGAGGGTTTGATATCATAATGTCGAATTTCAATCACGAGCGGCTGTGGCTGGCTTGTACATCGCTTCGGATGGCAAGAGTATGCGTTGAAGACGCCTACCATCATGCGCTGAGAAGAGAAACCTTCGGGAAGCCACTGATCGCGAACCAAGTTATTCTTGCCAAATTCGCGGATTTTGCACGCGACATTGAACCAGCGCACGCATATATGGAGTCGATCGTGTATTTGACTAAGCACAAGCGCGGTCCGAAGGCACAGAAGGGCGCTCAACAGATAGACGTCAATGTCGGCGGGATGATTGCCACCTTGAAGACGAGTGCTGGTCGGGTCCTGGAGCGGGTCAACCGGGACGCCCAGCAGATAATGGGCGGTGCTGGCTATTCAAGAAGCGGCAAGGGTGCCAGGATCGAGCAGATCAGTCGGGATGTTCGGGTTATGGTGGTCGGCGGCGGTAGCGATGAGATATTGAGCGAGCTGGCGGTTAAGCTCGAGACAAAGGAGTTGCAAAGATTGTCTCGGCCGGGGAGCAAACTGTGAATCCACTTTGCAGAACGTACAGGCGGTGCAGACCTAGCTCAAACAAGCCTGCTGGATGGCTGAAGAGTCAAAAAATAGACGACGATGTAGGTGAAAAGTTGGTTTGACCGAAGCCCGGAAAGCCAGTTTCACCCACGGCTTCTGATAATATACCGCCCCTATCTCAACATTAGCAATGCAGACACCATTTCAGGTGGCAAAGATCGAGGGCAATCGGAACCCTGGCAGGCCGAGCATACTTACATATCCTCGCCCAACATTCGAGCATAAGTAGGGGGTAAGGCGTTGCGCGCGTCAAATTGCACTGTGGGTGCATTTGTGGGTTCTGTGGACTGGCGGACAGGTACAGTTGGTTGCTGAGATACTGTTCCGGGAAGCAAATCAGCCAGAGAGCTTCTGACCTCAGGCGATGAATTAGTCTGAGGTAACCAGGCGTAGTCGAGAAGTTGCCATAATATTGCTCCGTTTGGTACGCTGACTTTCTGTGCCAGACTCACGGCATTCGTGAGTACTGTTGCAAGGCTCGAATCTAATTCGAAAGAGCGAAGAAGAGTACCCATATGTCCGACGTGACCCCACCGGACCGGCTCCCGCTGCAGGAAGTTCAATGCCTTCCGGACATACCTGCGTGACGTCTCTGCAACATGAGCATCGTCACTTTTCTCATAGAGACGATGGATCACTCCTGCAGCCATTACGCAATAGCCGTAGAAGCTAGGGTGACTGAGGGGTCCGTATTGCTCCAGATCTGTGAGTAGCTCAATCAGGCTTGTTGCGTGCTTGCGGCATCTCTGAAGAGCCTCCTCTACAAAGCTAAGGGGAACCGGTGCTGTATACGAATGGAAGAATCGGTAAAGAATGAAAGGATGGTTCAGGAGAGATTGGTTGAGATGGTAAAGAGCGTGCGCGAAGACGATGTGGCCGACTTGCGATGGCGCAAGCGATCCATTGAACGTCGTTTGTTGCCGAATTGCCTCCACGACCGGGGTAAAGGTGCACCGGGACTGGCTTTCGTAGAATAGCAGGATGCTGTGGACCTCGTAATACTTGGACCGTGGATCCCAGACAACTTGCGATTTGTTCAGTGTCCGCTTCAAGCTGAACCGTATGAAACGGCTTAGCGCAGATGCCATGAGTATCGTCATTGCAAAAGAGTCCAGGTTTTGGTGATCGAGAGACAGATTTTCGGTCACTTCCGTCAAGGTAGGCACCACACCACCTGGCACTCCCTCCCTGAACAGATCTTCATGGCACGGAAGGCGGACTGTGCAGTCTTCGTCGAGGAGGCTAGGAGGTCGATTCGGACCAACTGACATAAATATATCCAGGAGATAGACCGACCAGAATATTCGACGCCGGCCCTCCTGTTCGTAGGGCGGAAGCTGAGAGTCCGGTTCTTCGTTCAGCCGCAGTGCTTGAGCAAAGCGGCACGACAGAGCCAGCTTCACCCAGCCAATTTTGGGACGCCCGGCTGTTCAACGCTGAGTCAGTGCGACGTCTGTCGGTGATCCCTTCCTAGACTCTTACCTGAAAATTCTACAACCGCCAGCATGGCAAGAGCTATCACCATGTACACCTCCAGGATCTCTGCGTCGGAGAAGGAATGCTCAAGTATCTGGCCAAACGATGCCTGCGCATATGCATCGATTGCCTGAGGTCGTCGGTCTCGATAAAATGCATGGTCAGAGAAACGGCAGGCAGTGGCGGCGAATGCATAGAGCAAATACTCGGGCAGCAGTCCAGACTCATAATCCTGGCGGAACATGTCCTCATGAAAATAGGCGTAGGGTTGATTATGACAACGCTCAAAGTATACGTCTATCAGCGACCGAAACATCTCGTGGTCAGGGATAGAGGAGAAGTCATGGTCGGCCGTCTCGATCGGGTCCTCGAGAATAGGCTGCTGATTGATGTGTTGTCTCGCGGTCGGTGGTGTTGGGTTGCGGCTGCCAGACAAGGAGGAGAAGAGATTGAAGGCACTATCGGTGTCCAGGAAGCTCAGTCGAGACTCGAGGAGCGCGACCCTCGCTGCAAGGGCTGCGTTTTGTGAAGCCGTAGCCGTAGCCGTAGCCGACACCGATGCGGATGCAGATGGTCCATGGGATTCTGCGAGAAATTCTGGCGATCCTCCTTCCTCTCCGTCCCAGGTACAGCGTTGATTGAGACGGCGGCAGAAGGCGCACACGGGCTTCTCGCCCGAGCATCTGGTCTTTTTCCTACGGTGACCAATCACTTTCAGCTCGTATTCAGCAATCGCAGGGCTCAATCCAACCGTGCCGGTGGGGAAAACAACTCACCTTCTACAGTTCAGACATGCTTGTCGTGCTCGTTTCGCCTCACGTCTATCGTCCATGGCCGTTCAAGTGCACAACCTTGGTGAGGCGTACAGTGGAAACATTCCGCGCCGACGAAGAAAGGTGGCAGTGAATTAATTACAACAGAAAGTGAGATTAGCTTGAGCGCTGATCTTGTCATCAGAAAGCACGACCGTCTGACCGATGGAGCTGCTCCAAGCAAATGCAGAACTAGCTGCCAGCACTAGATCTCCTAGGTTTAATGTTTAGGGGAGCCGATGCCCCCATCTCTCCCACCTCCCAAGCGAATTACGTAACTTAGAGGTGCTCTGGGTGCCTGGAAGCCAACGCAAAGCACCAGCGAAAACGCGGGGTCTTAACCAAGATTCGCTTGCGGGGAAGTCCCAACGCTCCTGTCAGACGCAGCTTTTTCTTTGTCAAATCTTAACCTGAAGATCTGATTCAATTCTAGATCCTCGCCAAAGCGCGATGGCCAGCGCTGCCCTCTATCTTTGGCCTCTGCACAATCTCTAAACACATCCCAAGGACGTCGCGAGTGTCGAGAGGATTGATGATCCCTTCGTCAAGAAGCACCCCAGACGTCCGGTAGCAGCTGCTGTCTCGATCGACTTCCTCCCGCAGACGCTGTATCCTGGCTTGGACCTCGTCGGGCTTGAGCACCACGCCTTTGTTTTTGGCACTGTTCGCTTCGACCTGGGCCATCACACCGGACAATTGCTCTGGCCCCATGACGCTGCATCGTCCAGTCGGCCATGTAAAGAGAAATCGTGGCCGGTAGGATCTTCCACACATGGCATAATTCCCAGCTCCGTATGACGCACCTAGGATCACGGAGATATGGGGAACTTTGGAACAACTGACAGCAGACACAAATTGTGCTCCTTTCTTGATGATGGCCGCATGTTCCGCCTTCGATCCAACCATAAATCCTGTGACGTTGTGGAGGAACACGATCGGGAGGTCTTGTTGATTGCACATGCGGATGAACTGTGCTCCTTTTGATGCTTCGTCCGGGTTGATAATGGGGGTTTGATTTGCAACAATGGCAAGAGGCATTCCTAGGTCATGTGGGTCAGCCCATTATCCCAACAAAGAGGGTTTGCACGTCTAACCCATGATGTGCGCCCAACCAGTCAACAGATTAGGGCCATACTCTGGTTTGAAGATGGCTAGCCTGGAGTCGTCCACCAAGCGTAGCACCACCTCTTTCATGTTGAACGGTTTTCGGATATCTGGGTTCACTATCGAGAAAATGTCCGCCATAGGATATCGTGGTGGCAATGGAGCGCGAATAGACGGCGCTGGTCGGTCTCGTTGTTTCAATGTGCTGACCCACTCGCGAGCCTTGCGAATAGCATCAAACTCGTCAAAGGCGATCTGATCGGCGAGACCAGTGACAGTTCCATGAACTCTGGCGCCACCCAGCTCTTCGGCATCGATTGTTTCGCCGGTCGCCATCTTGACCAGCGGGGGACCTCCCAAAAACACCTGCGCTTGGTTCTCGACGAAGATGGTGTAGTCGGACAGTCCTGGATGGTAGGCGCCGCCGGCAGTCGATGATCCGAAGACGATCGCACACGAGGCTTGTTCGTTTTGTGTTCGAACAGCCAGGTCCCGGAATATCTGTCCGCCTTTGTGGAAGACACGGAACTGCTGCGGCAGAAAGACCCCTGCTGATTGCACCAGAGCAACAAGAGGTAGGTCATTCTCGTTCGCGATTTCAGTCATCCGATTTTGTTTTGTCACGGTCAGCTCGTTCCAGGCTCCTCCACTCTGGGTTGCGATATGGGCTATTACAAGGCAAGTCCGACCGCTTATACTCCCGATGCCTGCTAAAAGACTTGCGCAAGGGCTTGAATCTTCTAGACCAAAGCCTGCAAAAGAGCCCAATTCCAGAAACGACGAATCCGCGTCCAACAACAACGATATCCGATCCCGCGCTAACAGCTGTCCCCGAGCCTCGTGCCTGTTGAGCGACTGCGTACTGCCTTCAGCGGTTGTTTTCTTCAGGTTCTCGGCGTATTCTTGCAGTACAGGTTTCCATGCTTCTCGATTCGATCTGTATGTTTCTTGCGTCAGGTCGAGCAACGATTCCACCACCGGAAATACAGCGCTTTGTGACATCTCTGCGACGCACAATTTCGGAGTATAGGTCTACGATACCATCACACAACTCAGCGAAAATGCAAGTTCAGGCATGATATTTCGTCCCTTAGCCTCCTCTAGGCGGCCAGTCGCGAATTCGCCATTGCCGAGGCTGCTCCGGAAATGGCCGTGCACCGGTTTCCCGAGCCCCGGGGCCATGCTCGCAAGGACGGCCCGCCATCAAACTTGGATCCACCGAGGAGATATACTACACCTGAGGTGCAAGATTGCAACACGGGAACACGGGGTATTATCTCGGACAGTCGACAAATACGAGCAGCCATGACCGCTCTGGTATACCTATCTAATCACATCCTACCACTGAGACTTCAGGCAAGTCACAACCATCATCCTTAGGCCTGACCACGAAAGCCTAAGGAAGGCCCCTAGCTACATTATGGGCAGCACGGATATTGCCCTTCTACAAGCTGAGGCAGCAGCAATGTCTCCAGCAATGTCGTTTGTGTCGGGTCCAAAGACGCCCGAGCTGTTGGGGGAAACATTGGGAGAACTTATACAACGACAGGGCGCCAAATACGGAAACCACACGGCGGCAACATTTCCATGGCAGCGCAACCACAGACTCTCTTACAATGATCTCTCAAGCAGAAGCGAAGCAGTTGCGAAATCGATGTTGGCTAGAGGGCTCAAGCATGGAGACAACGTCGCGATCATGGCGGGGAATTGCTATCAGTATATTGAGACATTTCTGGGCGCCGCACGGATCGGTTGCCCATTAGTTGTGTTGAATAATACTTATACAGCGAAAGAGCTGGTCTCTGCGCTGAAGGTGACTTGTAAGTCGCACACACAATTCTTGCCGGGCGTTCTAACATGAGATATAGCATGCAAACTTCTGTTCATCGCTCCAAAGATCAAATTGAAAGATCTATCGAGTCATATCGAATCTGTGACTCTGGAAGTGGACTTTCTGCCCTGTGTCTTACTTCCAAGCGGCGATCGCACAAGCTCTATCACAACGAACCTTTGCGTATACTCGTCGTTCCTCTGCGAAGGCCAATCCACCACGACGGCAGCCTTGAAGCATGCACAGACCCGCGTTCGGAACAGCGACGTCCTGAATCTGCAGTTCACTTCTGGTAAGTCTTGCTCTTCCTTGTAACTAGTGTAACAAAGCATTGACAAGAACAGGAACAACCGGCGCTCCAAAAGCAGCAATGCTGACGCACAGGTACGGCCCGGTGCATTCCTCTTCCGAATATATCTCCAGCACTAACAAGTGACTCAGAAATCTCATCAACAACGCCCGCTTCGTTGGCACCGCAATGGTGCTGACCCCCTCCGACATAGTCTGCTGTCCTCCACCTCTCTTCCATTGTTTCGGTCTTGTCATGGGCTTCCTCGCCTCCTTCACCCACGGCAGCACAATTGTCTTCCCCTGCGATCAATTCGACGCCTCCCAAGTCCTCGATGCCCTTCACTCGCAGAAGTGTACCGCCCTTCTCGGCGTGCCAACCATGTTCATTGCGGAAATCGAAGCGAATAAGTCCAAGAAGTTGCATATCAGGGGTGTGAGGACTGGGCTGGCAGCGGGGTCTTCTGTGAGTCCGACGTTAATGAAGCAGTTGGAAAAGGAATTTGGGATTCAGGGCATGTTAATCGCGTATGGGATGACGGAGACCAGTCCCGTCACATTTATTACTTCTTTGCACGATAGCGAAGACAGGAAGACGAAGACCGTAGGCCGAGTACTCCCTCACACGGCGGCGAAAGTCATCGATCGAGACGGAAAAATCGTCCCAAGAGGTGCCAGAGGGGAACTGTGCACAAGCGGATATGCCCTGCAGAAGGGCTATTTCAACAATCCGGCCAAGACGGCCGAAGTTATGAAGCGCGATGAGAATGGCGTGCTGTGGATGTATACCGGTGACGAATGCGTCATCGACGACGAAGGCTACTGCTCTGTGACGGGAAGGATCAAGGATATCATTATCCGAGGTAAGCTCTGCGCATCCCAACGACCTTTCGCAGTCGATTTTCACAGTACGGTGACTTATCCCTGACGTGCCACCAGGCGGCGAAAATATCTTCCCTCTTGAAATCGAAACCCTCCTTTCCACGCATCCCTCCATAGCCGAAGCTTCGGTCGTCGCGATCCGCGATGAAAAATACGGGGAAGTTGTGGGCGCATTCCTGCGCGGACATCCCCAGGCAGGGTGTCTCACGCCAAACATCAATCCCTCTCTCAATCCGCATCATGATCCGAGGAGCGACAAGAGGCTGAACCGTCCCTCATTCAGAGAAATCAACCACTTTGTGCGCAAAACTCTGGGAAGCCACAAGGCGCCGAGGTACGTGTTCTGGATTGGCGATGAGGACGTAGGGAGCGACTTTCCGAAGACGGGCAGTGGGAAGATCATGAAGCATGTGCTTATGGATGTGGGGGAGAGGCTCGTCCGGCAGGGCAGAGGGGGAGAAGAGGAAGCGAGAGTCAAAGCGAGATTATAATAGACCGTGCAAGGAGTTTTGTATCCATTGGAAAAGAAACGATGGAGCTTGTTTTGCGACTCAACTGGCCTGACCCGGCTGGACGGATTTGATTCTCCGCTCCAGTACTTTCATAATGGCTCTGGGCATGCCTCGTATCATGCTACCTACCTAAGCTCCTATGCGTCCCGTGCGCGGAATGTCTTAGTTACCTTCATCCCCCATGGGTGGAGGTGATGCCGGCGACAAGCGAGAGAAGTCGCCCTAGAACCCGGAAACACATCAATCCACGGGGTGCGAAGTAGTATAGAGCATAGAGTGAAGCACTCAGTATGTACGCCGTAGGGAGCGCGAGTGCTATCATGCCAACATCAGACCAAACCAACCAAGGTCGCCAAGCTGTCAGTCAGTCACTGGAGGACATCAACCAACCGGCCCCTGAGCGCGAGAGACGAGGCTGAAAGTGGAGAGACAGTTTGTCTTCCCCGTCCCGTGGGCGCCCCCATCCTCGGCCGCGGGACAAAAGTATTTTTAGCGTCCGTGCCCAAGCACAAGCACGACCACGGCCGGCCCGACCGTGCCCATCTCGTCTGGTCTTTCGAGGACGGCTCCGAATCCCCTCGCGACCTGGGTGCTTCGTACGACGCGGACCCCGAGCAGATAGAGTGCACGCACGGTGTCACGGTGTGCAGGTGAAGGTCCGAGGTTAGGAAGCCGACACAAAGCACCATTACGGACAAAAGACGGGGTACGGAGTACTACGGGTACGGAAATGTGTGCGTCACTGGAGGTTCCTCGGCAAGAGTAGCTGAAACCCTTGAACCTTACGGACGAGTGACACGCAACTCAGCTGTGAGGGACCTGATAATCATGGACGGGGTGCGGATTTCTTTGCGCCTCTTCGTCCCTGTCTGGAGGGCGTGTGTGCCCTCGTTGTTATTGTCTTCGTCGTCGTCCTCCTCCTGTACGATACGCGTCGGTTCAAAGTGTCGTAAACATCAATTATTGGCTCCCGCTGGACTACTCAGTGGCTTCGTCATGGCGAGGACGAACTCCACGATGCACAAACCGCAGGGTACTACGGTTCGTATCGTCGAAGTTGGGCCACGCGATGGGTTGCAGAATATTAAGACGGTGATACCGACGGTAACGAAGCTGGAGCTGATTTCTCGGTTGCAGCAAACTGGCCTCAAGACGATCGAGGTCACGTCCGTGGTGTCTCCGAGGGCGATTCCCCAACTGGCGGATTGTCGGACTGTGCTTGCTGATGGAGTGGTCAAGGAAATGGTACAAGATGGCTCGCTTCGCGTGCCTGTACTGATCCCTAATCTGAAGGGCTTGGAGATCGCGCTGGAAAACGGCGTACGGGAAGTGGCGGTGTTTGTGAGCGCCACAGAAGGGTTCAGCAGAGCCAACATCAACGCGACTGTTGATGAGGGGTTGGCGAGGGCACGACACGTCACAGAGAAGGCAACTGCTGCTGGTTTGGCCGTCCGAGGGTACGTGAGTTGTATATTTGCGGATCCCTTTGACGGGCCTACCCCTCAGGCCAATGTGCTCAAGGTCGTAAGGGAATTGTTAGATATGGGCTGCTATGAAGTCAGTCTGGGGGATACATTGGGTATTGGCACGGCTGCTGATGTGAAGAGTCTCCTGGATTATCTGTTTGGGCACGGTATATCCTCGTCACAGCTTGCGGGTCATTTTCACGATACCTATGGCCAGGCTGTGGGGAACGTGTGGCAAGCTTATCAGTGTGGTCTGCGCGTGTTCGACAGTAGCGTTGGTGGACTGGGGGGCTGCCCGTTTGCGCCTGGCGCCAAGGGAAATGCTGCCACGGAAGACCTGGTGTATATGTTCGAGCAGGCTGGACTGAAGACCGGAGTGGATCTTTCCAAATTGGTGGAGGTTGGGAACTGGATTTCAGTACAGCTGAAGAAGCCGAATGAGAGTCGTGCCGGTGTTGCTTTGGCCGCGAAGCAGGCCCTAGTTGAATCAAAAGCGAAGGCTACAACCCAACCCAAGGATCCAGCACGGTCCGAACTCTCGTGGACATTGGTGGGCGAGACAGAAAGTGTGAAGACCTATCGTTCTGGTGTCAACCTCAAAGCCCTCCTCAATCAACCGAAGAAAGGCAACGCCCTCACAATTCCCATGATCCAGGAACTCACCCAGCTGTTCCACCGAGCGCGCGACGACCGCTCAATATCACGCATTGTCATATCGGCGGAAGGCAAGACATTCTGTGCGGGCATGGATCTCGGCAAAGGGACATCACCGGTCGCTCAGACCAAGGAAGTCAGTGACGCACAATATGAGCGGCTGGCAAAGCTCTTCGAAGCAATCGACAACGCACCTCAAGTGACGGTAGCTGCAATCAATGGGTCGGCATTCGGTGGCGGAGTTGGACTAGCATTCGCTTGCGACATCAGACTCGCCGTCAAG
This sequence comes from Phialophora chinensis, assembly GCA_016109575.1. NCBI lineage: Eukaryota > Fungi > Ascomycota > Eurotiomycetes > Chaetothyriales > Herpotrichiellaceae > Phialophora > Phialophora chinensis. The sequence continues at coordinate 570,395 of JADWPU010000016.1, forward strand.
TCGGCGACGGTTACCCTGAGTGAGGCGAAGCTCGGATTATGCCCAGCGACGATATCGAAATACATCATCAGGGAATGGGGTTTGGCATTCACACGAGAGGCGATGCTCTCTGCTCGCCCGATAACGATGACTGAGCTACGGTCACTGGGCTTGGTTGCAAAAGTGGTGGACGAACCTGCACAGCTGTCCGCGGAGATTGATCAATATCTATCTCAGCTAAAGATAGCGGGACCGGAGGCATCGAGCATGTGCAAGCAACTCATCAGGTTAGGATGGGCACATGCTGGGAGTGATGAGCAGGAGAAAGGCATCAAGCATTTGTTTGACAAGATGATGCGATCAGACGGGGAAGCTGCCATTGGACTGAAGGCGTTTCAGACCACGCGAAAACCGCTGGACTGGGACGAGATAACTATTGCTCGGACAGCAGCAACCAAGTCAAAGCTATGAAAGTCATGGTGGTACAATGAAAGTGAGATGAAAACTCAACTCGAAGTGAGGTTAGGATCAAGAGTATGCAGCTGTTACTGCAGATCATGTGCCAGGGGCCTCCTCCCCGGCTCACGCGAGTCAGGGCGACCGCCACATACTCGTAGACTTCCAATATGGAAGGCTGCTTCGTTAATCTTCCGTGCCGAAACCGTCATGCGCAATGGCTTCGGTATCGTACTCCCGAGAGTCTTGGACAGTCGTCCAGTTCGGGGTTCGTATTTTCTCCGCAAACTTGATTGGACACCCGAGGTCGGGTCGGGAAAAAAGTAGAGACCCGGTATGCGATTTCTTGCTAGCATCATTGGTATTTCGCTGCTCAACCTCTCTGCAAACGATATCTTGAGGTAAGCATTCCATCCGCCGACTAACGGTCTCGTGAGAGTCTTCACGCTGATTCGGCCCAATCGGCTGTGTGGCCCGGATAAGTTGATGCTGGTATTGGGTGAACTTTCGCAAAAATGCCCTGTCTCTCCAGAGGCGACAAGCCGGCACCGGCATACGGAAATCCAAGCTGGTTTACCTACAAGAGAAACACCTGGCTCTTGTTTCCTTATGGTATCTCCCGTCCTCCTTCCTCTCTAATTCAACACTCATAAAAAACCACTTTCCCGTCTTCATCATGGGTAAGCGTCCTATCCGCGTTGGCAATGTCTCTGCTACTACAGGTGATAACCCGCACTCCATGCGCCGCATGGTGCTGCACGGAGACTGCGATGTGGTCTTCGGTGACTGGCTGTCCGAGATGAACATTCCCTGGAACGCCATCGTCAAGCAAAAGGACCCCGACCTTGGTTACGAGAACGGTTTTTACCTCCAGCTTGAGGAGAACCTCGACGATATCATCAAGAAGGACATCAAGGTTGTCACCAACGCTGGTGCCCTCAACCCCCCTTCGCTGGTCAAGAAGTGCCGTGAGCTGCTCAAGACCCGCGGCTACGAGAACATCAAAGTCGCCGCCGTTCTCGGCGACGATGTCTCGGACCTTATCCCTGAAATTGGAAAGGATAACGGCACTTTCCTCCACCTTGACCACGACGAGAAGAGGCTCCAAGACTGGGAGCTGAAGCCTATCGTTGGCGCTGCCTACATTGGTAGCCGTGGTATTACCGAGGCGCTGAACCAAGGTGCCCAGATCGTCGTCTGCGGCCGATGCTGCGATGCGTCTCCCGTCATGGGTGCCGCCGCCTGGTGGTTCGGATGGAGGCGCGACCAAATCGATGTCATTGCCGCATCCTTGGTCGCTGGTCATCTCATTGAGTGCGGCCCCTACACCACCGGAGGTGCCTTTTCCGGTTTCAAGGAGATGCTCGATGACCTTGTCGACCTGAGCTACCCTATTGCCGAGATAGAGGAGGATGGTCAATTCGTCGTCACCACTACCAAAGTCGGTGGTGGCCACGTCACCGAGGATACCGTCACTGCCCAGATTCTATATGAGCTTCAGGGCCACCGTTACCTGAACCCCGATATCGTTGCTGACCTTTCTGGCATCCATGTTAAGCAGGAGCCCGGCCTAGTCGACCGTGTCCGTGTCATCGGTGTTAAGGGTTTTCCCCCGCCTCCTACTCTCAAGGCCATCTTTGCCGCCAATGCTGGTTATCAGGCAGAGGCAACCTTCTTCATCAACGGTCTGGACCTCGAGGAGAAGGAGATCATGATGCGCCGCCAGCTCGACCACTTCCTCAAGGGCCATAACTTCAGCAAACTCAGTATCGAGCTATATGGCTCCAAGACTGAGAACCCCAGCAGCCAGCAAGCTGGTACCGTCTTCCTCCGTATCTTCGCCCAGGCTCGCAAGTTCGAGGACATTGACACCCCCAAGTTCAAGGAGCCAATCTACGCCATCCGTCTGCAATCTTACCCCGGGTACCACATGAACCTTGACTTCCGTACAATGGAGCCTAAGCCCTTCATGGAGATTTTCCCCGCCCTTATTCCCCAGGAGAAGATTAACCATCGCGTCGAGATTGATGGGAAGATTACCATGATTGAACCCCCAACCGACATGGAGCCCTACGACAAGGTTCGTCCGTCGTACGAGACCAAGCATCCTGTCGTCCTCTCCACCTTTGGTCCTACCCGCCACCTGCCCCTGGGTAGCATCGTTCACGCTCGTTCCGGTGACAAGGCCGACAACACCAATGTTGGTTTCTGGGTCCGCCACGAGGACGAGTACGAGTGGCTCAAGTCTTTCCTCACCGTTGAGATGGTCAAACATCTCTTCGGTGATGACTGGTACAATGGTGACACCAATCGCCGCATCGAGCGTATAGAGTTCCCCGGCCTGTGGGCTGTGCACATGTAAGTGGCCCCTTTCGTGCCTCTGCTTTCGTCAACGAGACTACTGACATACCGCAGCCGCGTTCTCGACAATCTGTCAGGTGGTATCGCTTCATCGGATCGTATTGATGGTCTCGGCAAGGGTATTGGCGAGTATCTCCGCAGCCGCCACGTCGACATTCCCGTCAAGTTCCTTGAGCGAGGATACATCTCCAAGTAAACCAGGAAAAAATGTTAGAGAGCAGATACTATCTATCCACCCTTGGTCACAATTTTTGTCGCTGAGAAGTTGAGACTCGCCAATGGACAACGGGACCTCTTTTCCAGCGGATTTGTTGCCGGTTTCGAGAGCGCGGTCTTATTCCTAGCTGGTCACCATAACCCCTCAGGATATCAACAATGAAGCGTGAGGTTGAAAAATCAATGTGTCGAATCGCTTCTTGAGGCAATCTACCCATATAGATATCTTCCGCAGGAACCTATACACAGTCAACCGCGGGCAGAGGATTCAGAAGCACACAGAGAGGGGTTGGACATGCGACGTTGATGTCGCTGGCTGTGCCTTGCCCACAGGCGTCCTAGAGTCCAAAGTCATCCCTCAGTAAGGCGAATATTGAATCCTTTCTTCCCCTCATGCCAACGAGTGCTTTCACAAATATGGTTCCCGATCGTATCAATTCCTGCATCCTGCCAGTTCTGGGCAAGTTTGTCAATAAAGGAGTGCGTCACCTAGCACCTATACTCGATTCCGTAATCATGTCATCATTGTCATGGGCTGCTAAACCTCATCTTCAGCCTCTTGGTGACCCCTTTGCTCCAGAACCATTGCCTCCGTTGCCGTCTTCGCATCGCCAAGTTTGGGTCCGAGAGGCTGGTTTTCCACGGCAGGATCGGCCCCTTTCCACACATGAGAGTCGTCCAAGGGCAGCTTCGGCCCCGTGTACCCGAAGGGTGAATGTTCGGTCCAGTAGACCCTTCGAGCTTGATGCCTCCTAGGGCCGTAAGGTTTGAGTAGTATTGCCATTGTGATATAGGCCCACTACCGATGGAATGTTGTCGAGCCGGAGGGCGTGTTATGGCATAGGTAAAAAAGAGAGGTGAGCAGAGTTACAGTTTCGTCTCATATCGATCATCACGGTAGAGTGTTTGCTCGCTCCTATGAGTTACAATATATCGTACGATTAATCTCGCCATTTCAGAATCAAGTTGTGCTTTCTCCACGGTTGCCATCATGAATTTTTACCCTGTTCCCGAGGTGCTCACCGCGCAGTTGCACTACGAAGTGCCCAACTCTTTGCGTTGTCTAGGGGAGACGAGCGACTGGACCCTAATGGTTCATGGAACGTTCAATTCGGTTTTCTTAGAAGGTCCGTGTACCGATAGAGAAGGGAACCTCTACGTTGTTGACATACCCTTCGGTCGCATCCTGAAAATCGATCCCGAAGGAAAGAATGGAGAATGTGTTGCCCGGTGGGACGGCGAGCCAAATGGCCTGCACCTGATGCCCGACGGCAAGATCATTGTCGCAGACTTTAAGCAGGTCAGACAGGATATGATTCCATCTCCAGTCGCTAGGTATCAACTTTGCGATGCTGACTTACTTGTACAGGGCATCATGCTCTTCGATCCGAAAACCAAGACCATCTCCCCATACCTCACACGGAAGAACTTGGAACGATTCAAGGGACCCAACGATCTTATCGTCGACTCCCAGGGCAGCATCTACTTCACCGACCAGGGTCAGAGTGGTATGCACGACCCGAGCGGGAAAGTCTACCGCCTCAGTCCTGAAGGAAAGCTTGACTGCCTTATCCAGAATGCTCCTTCACCCAATGGTCTGGTCTTGAGCCTCGACGAGCGGTTCCTGTATGTTGCAATGACTCGGGCAAATCAGGTCTGGCGGACGCCTCTGCAGAAGGACGGCACAGCCACCAAATGCGGCGTCTTCTACCAAGGTATGGGCAACGTTGGGCCCGACGGTCTGGCCATCGACACCGAGGGCAACGTGTTTATCTGCGACCCGGGATTGGGCCGAGTCTTCGTTACCGACAAGAAGGGTATCCCCCTGAAGATCATTCAGGGCGAGAACCCCGAGGCTTTCATCACAAATTGCACTTTCGGTGGACCTGACAACAGGACTTTGTACATGACTAGCAGTCAGGATGGTAAGGTGCTGAAGGTTCAGTGGCACTGCCCGGGCGTGAGGGTTTTTTAGGGTTTCTATACGTGAACTCTATGATATGCTTTACCATCTCGTTAGAGCGTTAGTACGGCATCTCGTGTGTTACCTATTCCCTATGTCAGGTGCTACCATTGTAGGCGAGACACGGCTGGCACAGTCACTACCTGACCCGCCGCCTTTACTAGGTATCTTATATAGTTGGTAGATAAAAATTGTGATTGCTAACTAGAAGAGAAAGCGTTCTATATCGTGTTGAGCCCGGAGACTAAACTATCTAGAACACTGATTCCTCTATTCCCTCGGAGTGAGAATGCCGCAGGGAGAATGATACCGAGCTATTGTGGGCTATCCTTTTATTTTCAGGGGCTAGCATGTCCAAGATTGATTAATCTGATTAATCTGATTTCCTAGTTCCCGCCAATCAATCTCGTCCGTCGAAGCTGCCAGCGAGTCGTTGTGGTATAGCGCATAGAAGTCATTGATGGTCTGATCAGCAAACAGCTCGCTGATGCTCGTCTCTCCATCCTCCCAGTAGGGAGGCTGATGAGGGTCGAAAAGCGGCTCTGCAGTGCTCCATGCGCCCTGCAACCCTGCGGCGTCAGGCTGTAGTGGTGGCTGCTGATGGGGTGTTTCCAGATTCGACCAGGTCGTCTCTTCTGGTTGAGGTGCTCTTGTAGATGAAGTCGGGGGCTTCGGGCCGGAAATCGGGAAACCCAGAGCTGTGTTGCTTCCAGCATCTCTCCCGTCCCCATCGCCTCGATTTAGAGAGGTTGCCTGGGTGGCACCATTGGAATCTGCCAGCTGCTGCTCTCGCGTATCGTGCAGTGAGATGCCGATCAGATCACAAATTTGCATGATTTCAGCCCGTCGGTTTGCTGCTGCCTTGTTTCCTCGCTCGATGAGGTGATCGAACAATCCCACCGATTCCAAAATGTCATTGCGAAAATCAGACTGTTGGTTCACGCCTGCGACATTCACCGCAGCTGCGAGGACAAAGACCAGTGTTACCGAAAAGATGGCGTCCAGATCAAAGAATCCAAATGTCGCTATTTGGAGGTTAGCTGAACATTCGCGGCTGAAATACAACGATCTTACAACATACTCAGTAGTTGTTGCTCGACGAGAGCGCGAAGAACCGTGCGATTACGCTGCGCAGCCTGAATACAGGTCCCTGCAAGCTTCTGGACTTTGCCTTGGCTGTTGAACTTGTCAAAGCGCTGTTTAGCCAGATAAAGCAAGATAGGGCGGGTGGCGAGGATTATCGCCTAGGCGAACTGTGTTAATCGAATGCTGAATGGACTGGGGAACGCGTCACTCGCCTGGCAAAGCATCATGTTCACGGAAGCATTCAGCCGCGTCACTACTACTTTCTCTGTAGTGAAATCCAGAGTAAATTGCACTGGCATGTTTCGAGCGAGGTCAAACAAATTCGCCACAATCTGCTTCACGCTTGACATGAAGACATCTGCCGACTGATCTCTCTCGCCGTAGATAGCTAGGTTCGGTTATTAATGAGAAGCTGACGGTAGAGGGTACTCCTGGACCGGACTTACTATCCATGATTTGCCCTGTGATTCTTGCCAGCCTGACGTTGATGTGTAGTGGAGCGCCAGATGCAAAACCGGGCGACTCAGTGGGCATTTCTGTGCGGATCGCGTTGTCCAAGATGGTCATAGGATTACCAGTTGCTGCTGCTGTGCGCCTAAGTTCTTGTCAGAACAGGTGGCGGCAACTGGACAACTATTGCACGGAGCCCACCTCTCCAGCACATAGATGCTCCACCAAATTCGAGCCCGATGTGCCCTCTCTGACTTCACCATGAAAGGATTGGCATCTGCCCGAGAAAGGCCCAAGGATAGAGCGATTCGTGAACCAATACCAGCCTGGAAATGATGGTTAGATGGTCTCAGTCGGGCGACGAGGGGATTCCAAGCTCACGTAGATGTAAGCATCCTGCGTTCGATCCGCAGATAGCAAGTAAATGACTAGCAACATGGTGATCTCTACTCCCATTGTGCCCGCAACCCGCAAGGCAGCAGGATCCGGTAGATACTCCATGGCTTCTCGGAAGTACTGCATCCCAGGGAACGAGTCGCCATCCTCCATCTTTGCAACCAGCATCGACCCAAGAGCAAATATGAGCAGCATCTCCACATACCAGAGGTCGCCAGTGTCAACTTTGATTGAAGAACCATTGTAAGCGAGGCCCAGACGATCCGACACCAGCCTTGGCTCGAAGAGATGCCATAATGTCCCCGTGGTAGTCGTGATCCTTTCCAAAAGGTACTGCGCTTCTTCTTCTGTCGGCCATTTTACCACATGACAGGTTGATCTTGCTAGAGAACGCCGGGTGGAAAGATCATAGACATCATCATTGGCTGCTACCGAATCACTTTTTGCAAGGACGGACCGATTCTTCAAGGAAGCTTCCGAATAGGTTGATATCCCCTTGATGTGAGAGCCGACATTCAGAGTCGAGGACAGTACCGGATCAGGTATGATGGCTGGACGTGATCAGTCTACAATCTTCAAAGCGAGATCACAGGGGCTCACATACTTATGCCCTCTTGTTCCTGTTCTGGCCGAGACTCCTGGTTGGTCGGGGTATAATGTGCCATTGCCCCATGTCCAATCTTGTCTGATTCCGCAATGGACCAGACAGGACTCTGTGGTTGGTGACTTCGCCTGCCACTGGCAGGAGTGCTGACGGAAATTGGTTGTTGTGCTGGAACAAATGGACAGAATTAGCAAAGGCGACCCCAGGATACGATAACAGTCAAGGATCACTCACAGTCATCACTCGAGTCGAGCTTCCTACGCTCATTCTCAGACACTCTCCTCTCGAGGTTCTTGACGTATCTGCATCACAGTCAGAGCATGACCGGGTCGTCAAGCAACGGCTGACGAGGAGGATTGTGGCAATTACGCGACGGAGTACGACGACTTCTTGCGCGGCGTGAGAAACACGCAGTCCAGCTGTCGCTTGGTACAGTATTTGCATGGCTGGGTCCCGGAGCACTTCACTTTCTTGTCCCTACAGGAGGTACACCTGCAAGATTGTTGTCAATGACTGACTCGAGGAGGGTCAGGGGTTCGGCAAACATGGAGTCGACATACGCCGTCGGCGCTCTGGCAGCCTCAGCCGAAGAGAGGGCGCTGGCAGGTCTCTTCGGGGGACGAGGGCCGGTCATGATCAGGATGTGTCCGAGATCGATTCTGGTCTCAGATTCGCCCTCCCCGTGGCGAACGGGGCCCCAGGCCCTTTTATCGGAGCCAACTTCCGTGGATAGGGCTTCGGCAGGGTCAACATTCTTTCCTGGCCTTCAGACCCGATTACCGAGGGCCAAGGGCCTAGGGTCTCTGCCGTCCAGCCCGTCTCATGTCAAAGCCTCATTGGTTGTTCCGAGTCGATGGACTCTGCGGGCAATTTTCATCCTCGTTTCCAGCTTTCACCACGCTACAGTGCCTTCCTTTAGTGCCTTCCCTTTGGAAGAATCTCCGTAATTTAATCCCTCCGAATTTGACTTGGAGTCTTCCTGAGGTTCATGGGTACGTGGACATCCCGCTTGACTGACAGTAGCGTCAGTCCCTGGAGTATTAGTCCCTATCGACTGCGTGGGAATGAGCCACGTCGCTCTACACCATAGATCCCAACCTGGTTGAGCTGCTACGGTTGCGTCCTCGACCCCATGGGGCCCAGGCTGTAAAAGCTCGTCGACTCTGGAGTTTGGATCCATCGTATGAGCGTGGCGCACCTTAGCTTCGACCACGAGGCGGTAGCCTAATGGGCCCTTGTGGTGTAGAGACCCCAGACTGCACTCCAGATTCAAACCATGTGGGATCCACACTCGGTTTCGTGCTTCCGACGTTGGTGTCATTGGCGGCCCCGTAGTACCATAAGTGGAAGGCATCTTCCCCAGCTACTTCCTCAATCTAGCATCTCGTCGCTTGACGACCATCTTTCTCTTGCCTTTGTTCTGTCCTCTTCTCATCAAGTCTCGATACAGGTCCAAAGGGGAGCCCAATATGCCCGGTGGAGCCATCGAGGAGGTCAAGCGCGCCGAGCATTACGACTACGAGGAGCAGCCGCAGAAGCAGCCCGACACTTTTCACAACGATGAAGGACTGAAGGTCCTTCAGGCTGAGCATGGCTCCAACGAATGGACGCCTGAGGAAGAGAAGGCGCTCATCAAGAAGATTGACCGGAGGTTGATGGTCATGCTCTGTATCGTGTATGTCTGCCCCAGAGTCTTCGCACGTCTGAGGAGAGCTGGAAGGCTTCGAAGTCTTTCCAGTCATCGATCTTGCTGACTGAGACGTCACAGCTTCCCATTGCAGGCTTACGACAAGAACATGCTCGGTCAAGCTGTAAGCGATTTCCTCACCTCCGAGCGGCGCTTCGACATTCGCACAGAAAGATTCTAAGTATAGTCGAACAGGCTATCTTCGGGCTTCGTGATGACCTAGGTCTCAACCAGACCCAATGTAAGCCTCTGGTTGTTCAAGATTGAAAGTATCGTCGGCTAATGGTTTGGGAAACTATAGTCTCCATGTGTTCTTCCTTCTTGTTCATCGGCTATTTCGTCGGGACATATCCTGCATCGGTCCTTGCTCAACATTTCGCTCCTGAGCGCACCGCCGGAACACTCATGTTTCTTTGGGCTATCTGCCTTTTCCTGACGGTCGTCTGCCAGAACTTTGCGGGACTGGTTACGCAGCGGGTCTTCCTGGGGTTCCTGGAGGGAGGTGTTTCTCCTATTCTCACTCTGGTCACCGCTTCCTGGTACACTAAGTGTTAGTTGCCCCTTTTCTAAAATACTAGTATTTGGTGCTAACAATACTTTTACAGCTGAGCAAGCTCTCCGCATGGGTGTAAGTTGTGTAGTGACTGTTTATTCGTCCAACTGTGCCGTCACTGACTTCCCTTAGCTCTGGTGGTGTTCTTCTGGCTACTCTGGATTTTACGCACCCCTTATCAACTACGCCATTGGTCTGATCAAAGGCGGGTCTCTACACTCGTGGCAGTACATGTACTTGGTGGCTGGCGCTATCACCGTCATCCTGGCCGTCGTTTGCTTCGTCTTCGTTCCCGGCGAGCCGGTCGGCGCAAGGGGATTTAGCGCACGCGAGAAGTATATTGCTGTTGCTCGTCTCCGAACCAACAACTCTGGTGTCCGTAACACCCACTGGAAGAAGGAGCAGGTTTTCGAGGCCTTGCTAGATATTCGCTTCTGGCTCATGTTCCTCATCGGCACCCTGACCATGATGGCCAACGGAGCTTACTCGACTGTAAGTAGAACCGCTATGATATGGACTCTGAACAAGGTCGCTAATGCATGGGATGTACAGATGACACCTATTGTGCTCAACAGTATGGCAACCCGAATCGGATATCATGAGATTAGCTGACTCGATCGATAGACTTTGGCTTCGACTCGCTGCATTCTTTGCTCCTCAGTAGCCCCGGTGGTGTTGTTGCGGGCACGGCTCAGCTTATCGGCCCGCTCATCGCATTCAGGACCAAGAACTGGCGCTGTATCATGATGATTCTGTTCCAGGTGCCCGTATTTGTGGCTTCCATGCTTCTCTGGCTAGTGCCGCGTCACCAAACCGGGCCCCTGCTTTTCGCCCTCTACACCATTCCCTGCTTTACAGGAACGTACAGTCTTGCATTCCCCTTGACGGTTGCTAACACTGCCGGATACACCAAGAAGACCATGTTTGCCTCTGGTATCTTCTTGGGCTACTGCTGCGGAAACATCATCGGGCCTCTGTGGGTTCTCCTTCGCCCCTCTACTCGGGTCGCGAACATCTACTGACTAATGTAGGACCTTCCAACAGAAGGATGGCCCTGACTATGTCCCAGCTTTCGTCGCTCTCGCCATCACGACGATCGTGCTCATGCTCCTGATTTTTCTTTACCGATTCTTGTGTATTCGTGACAACAAGAAGCGCGATGCTACCGGCACCGTCGAAGGTTTCGACCACGCATTCGAAGATGACGTGACGGACAAGCTGGTACGTGCCCTGTGCTCTCCGATCATATTCATCTGAAAAATAGTTAATCTGACTTCATACCAGAACCCCCAATTCCGATACATCTACTAGAGAGCAGATTTGGTGACGCGAAGACTACGATCCGTGGGCAGCTCAAGGATTCCCCATATCAAACATGTAAATGTTCAAGGGTTCAGGTCATGTTATGAATGTTACGGATCGGCTGGATCGTGATCAAAACGAGCTGGGCACGTGGTCTCGTCGAACGAGGGATGATGAGACTCTCCGATTAGCTTTGGATAATTCGAGGTTACAGACAGCAGTTTAGTCTGTTATTGATTGAGAGAAGAAAGAGCGCTGAGAAGCTGACATCGACTCAATGTCTCTTTCCAGTCCTCCTGCAGGACCTATAAGTCCACGGACAAATCCTCGACCAAACCTGGAGACACTTAGTACGAGAGTTCTACTGCAGATGAACAATTACAATGCCTACTCCTTCTGACTTTGCTGAGAATGCCGCCAATGAGGAATGTCTATTGGTTTATCTTCTCGATTTGACTGCAACATGTGTATGTTCCTCCTTTATGTCATTCAATAAACTAACAACTTAGCTGCGGTTGATGGTGTGCGTGTTCTCTTGTCAGATAAGTGATGGTGCCTCCTGCCTTGGCCACAAGAGCGAATTTTGGTGCTGCGTTGTTTATCTTGCGGGACGACCCTCAGTATTCAAAGCATAAGGGCTCCTCATGCGAAGAGCACGCGATAGATACTCATATCTAGGTCGTTAGGCGCCGTTGGATGCTATGTGGTCATAGCAGTGTATTCGATATCCGCGTCGCACGGGCCGGGTGAGTTCAGGGCGACATCACTCTCGGCTCAGAAGGGGGTGAGCAGGCTGTCGATGTTACTAAATACTGGCATTTCCTGAAAGTAATGCAAGGAACCTATCATCGATCTTACAGTGTAAACCATACGGTACCAGCAGACGTGATATTATGCATTTCTTACCAAGGTTATGGGTTGAGTTCAGCGTGTTTACCAATGTCGACAGCTCAATAGGCCACAGATCTGTCAGAGATCTGATTGTGGATCTTTGACTGGCCCTGAATGAGGTAAAACCCACTCTCGCGCCAATGTCCAGCTCCGCGCCCGTGTAACACCTCCTCCGGGCCCAACAAGTCCGAGTTTCGTGTCCGTGTAACGACGACTTGCAGATGGACATGTGAAAATAAGACATCACTTTCTATCACCAGCTCTCGTGCCATTGTTGAGATAGGCTGCCGCTCCTTTGCTCCACACGTACTTGGGTCCATCTTACTATTTCAACTGTCGCTCGTTCACACACTTATACCTTCCTCCCCATGATGCTTCGAAAATTTCGCCTTGCTTCATAACTCCGGTAGCACTATCCTCCCGTTCTGCCAAACAGCGGGCTCTTGTCGCCTCAGATTGACCTCAAAGTTGCCTCGAGAGGCGCAGCCCCATTCGTGCAACGTCACTGCACCCCTGCGGTTATGGAGATGCCTCCGATCTATCGCCCTATTCCTCGACGAGGTTTCGAAATCACGCCAGCCTCAAGCGACTCGTCGTACCCTCCCTCGCCAGCTGAGGCCACGAATCCGGAACTTCTCTCACCCCAGAAGTCCGACGCCTCCCCAAGTCGGACTCGATCTATATTGAATCTCACTTCGTCCACATTGCTTGGAATATACTCCCCAGTTAGCGGCGATGGAGCTCGGGAGGAAATGTCCACACCCTGGGGAACTGGTGCACAGACGCCAGCAAAGAGGCAAAGCGTGGACGATTATAACTACAAGCCTACGACAGAACCTGTCCCATGGAGCGGAGAAGCTACGAAAACCAGGCCAAAGCTGAAGAGAAGGGGATTTCGTGGCTATGTCGTGCCTCTCATCCTGCAGACGCTGCTCTTGGGCGGATTCGGCATTGGCTATGGCTCCATCGTCACCCATCTTCACAAGACGCAGCGAATAACACCAGTGCCCGTTCCGGATGTTGACCGGAGCACGCTGTCCTACCAAATGTTATGGGGCCTCTTTGGTGTCCTGCTAGGAAACGCGTTGCCGGTTGTTGATTCCCTGGGGGAACGATTCGTCCCATCAGATGCAAAATCGGGTGCAAGGAAAGCAGCTTCAGTCAAAGGGCCAGGCTCAACAGCTTCGTCCGAAAGCGGACTGGGTCCGTTATGGTACTCAGCTGTAAGAAGCATGGGTGTCTTTGTGGGGATTGCATTCGCAGTGGTAAGCTCACTTCTTCGTACCAGTGATTACACGGTTCTAACTGACATATCTAGCGACGAATCCCCTGGCAATCGACGCTGCAGGTTGCCCTGACCTTAGCGTTGGCGAATCCAGTATTATGGTATCTGATTGATCGGTCTTTGCCCGGTCTAGCGTTTTCAGCAGCTGTCAGCACTATTGGTACGATGGTTCTGCTGGTTGTCGATCCAAACTTCGTGCCAGTACCAGCAATCCATCAGCAAATGGCGTCTGAAAAATTCGGAGTGTACACATGGCTCGCGAGCATCCTTTTTTGTACCAGCATCTGCTTCGGAGCTATTGGAAGGCGACTTCAACTATGACGGGTGACGGCCTAAAATTCTTCTTGTCAATATATACACGTATTTAATGCTTTTTCAAAATGCTCGATTGATACCGGCCCAGTTTGGGTTATCCAAGTGTGACTTGTATAAGTTGTTCGGCCATGACGCAGCAGGTGCCTTGCTCGGATTCCTGATTGCTTGTTCAACCACAGCATCGCCTAGGACCTTTTCGATATCAAGTCTGGGCAACCTTGCCTCGACATCCCTCGCATACTCCACGGCACCCAGAGAGGATCTTGTGGCCGGGCGGAAGTCGATCAGGACACCCAGCCTCACCAGCCGAGCCAATGGCGTGATGCGCTCCGCTATACCAGGCGAGGTATGCAGAGCGATAGCCGTCCAGACCTCGTGCGCATCTCCTTCCGTCTCACTGTGGCTCCGAACTAGGTCGGCAGCAGCATCCGCGCCTTCGACCTCGAACCGCTGCGGACCATCGTGCTTGTGGGATGCGCCAATATCATGCGTCATGCATGCGACAAATAACAGGTCGCGGTCAGCCCATTCGCTCTTTTCGCTGTCGGCCAACCATTTCGCAAAGAGGTAGACCCGTAGAGAGTGATGCAAGATCGACAGCGGCAAGGCGGCGGAGATCACAAGGTCGAACGCGGCCGTGCAAAGCGTGGAGTGGGGGACGAAGACTCGCAACAACGCTGCAGCATTGCTCGTATTTGGCGCGTCTGTATCAGAAGAATGTGAGTGTGAGAGGGTGGTTTCAGGTGTCACGGCACCTGGGCCGGAAGCCCCGGAGTGACCACACATTGGCTGGTGGGATGGAAATTGGCGATGGAGGGTGGCACGAGCTGAGGACGGGAATTGCTTGTGTGTTGCTCCTTGACATACGCACTGTTTACACCTTCGCTCAGAATGTTTGTTGTTTGTGAAAAGCCTGATGGATGGCACCACAAACCAAGTTTACTCGCTGGTGCCGCCAACCCCAGGTGTTCGTGGCCAGTATGGATCAATCAGGAGCTGCAGTAGCCGGCCAGATGACCACTGAACGCGCGAGACAAGCAGTGGTCAGGCGCGTCGCGGATTGGGACGAGGGAGTCTCAAACCTGGGCTTCGCAAGCTTGGTTCCCCTGATTTAAGGCATGATAGCCCGTCTGATAGGCGTTAAATGGTGTGCGACTAGTGAAAACCGGGTAAGGCTCACCGGCCAGAGAGGCGACCATGCCACTTCAAGCCGCAGATTTTCGCCTCCAAATATAAAATGTGTTGCCAAGTGAGAAGCCGCGATCTTGCACAGCACCAGATTGAGGGCCGTGAACCGCTAACACGCTCCTTACGCATTTCTGCCCCTCTGACACATACCGTCCACGAGCCCGTCGGCTCATCAGCTCACTCTCTCCTGACATTCTTATTGACCTGCTAGAGAGCTGGCTCTTGTGCGACCCCGTTGTTGCTGCCCAACCGGCGGTGCGATCCTCTGACCCTCATTTTACTGGTCTTTTCCCGCCTGAACTTCCACGCTCACCACTCAGACAACAACACGCAAGATGGTTTCATTCCAATGCGAGGTTAGCACCAATGCGCGACAGATCGCCGTCTTGACCGGTTTCTAACAATCCTGACTGCAGGGCTGCGGCGACGTCCTCACCAAGAAGAAGCTCGACCCGCATCGCAATCAATGCCGCGGCGCTATGTTCACTTGCATAGACTGCATGACTACGTTTCAGGGAACACACTATAGAGCGCATACAGTATGTGGACCATCCACAACCTTGTCACTACAGACATGCGCCCGACTCTGTGAAGAACTTTGGCACTGACAAGGGCATTCAGTCATGCATTACCGAAGACCAGAAGTATCAGGGCGCTCTCTATCGCGAAAAGCCCTCGAAAGCGGCGAAGCGGAAATCCGTCCTGATCGTTGAGCCCGAGCATGAAAAGGCTCTCGTCCCCCGTCAACCGTACGTCGAAGACGTCGCCGATGTCGAAACCCCTCCTCACGTTCCTACACCCCCACCCGCTGTACCCGACTCGTCCGTCCGTGATAGTGTCTTCGATTATATGGTGGACGACGGCGACCAAGCCCACACGCCACAGATCAGCTTTGCCAAGGACAAGGGCGAAATGTCTATGAAGCAGAGTGCCCCCTCGATCTTCACCAACAGCCGTCCGTCCAGTCGCAATGGTGAAGAGCATCAGCACAGCAAGGAATATGAAGAGAACGGCTTTACGTGGGGCACCGAGCCGGTCTTGCCTCGGGGGCTCTTGGATATGAACAGCAGTTCATTGTCGCTCGAGTTCATGACGCCAGCCGCCAAAGAGGCCAAATCGAAGTTGAGCAAGAAAGAGAGACCACAATCGCATAGCCGGACGAACAGCGGAAGTGAGAAGAAGAGGAAACGACCCACCGATGACCACGTGCACGAGCTAGAAGGAGATACCCTGATGCCTGATACAGTCAAAGCAGACACCCCTGCAGTTATTCACTCGGGCCTCACTGGAGGTTTGAGCCGCATGATGTCTCAGGACGAGGCGTATCCCTTCCGACGATCACCTGATCCAGAAGACAGGCGTGGCGCGGTCATCGTGAAAGCGCGCTCCACTCGTCGAGGCCAAAAGCTCGAGGACCCTACCTCGCCCTTGAAACGCACTCGGCATACCAAGGAGGACTCGAACGGCCTGGGCATTTCCATCAAAGGGCGAGCCGTCAAGGCTCTCTCGATGGTCGGCGGAGCTCTGCTCGCAGGCCAAGGTGCAAGCGAAATGTCCAACAGCCGTACGAGGAGGCGAGCCAGCTCATCCGACCATGGCCAGAGCCTGACGCGAATCCAAAATGGCGAGAAGCGAGAGAGGAAGAAGCACAAAGTGCACCGCCACAACGGCACCTCGTCAGCTAATGTCCGACATGAACATCGCTCTCGCCGCCGATACAGTGACGAGTCGCGCTCGCCCTCGCAAGGGGAAGGCACGTCGCGGAAACTCAAGGCCATTGAATACCGCAAGCACGACGATTCTGCTTCGGATTCGGATTCTGAGGCTGCTCGCGCAGCCAGAAAAACAAGAGGCGCCAACGGTGACATGGTCGTTTTCGGAGCAGAAGAGAAGACCAAACGGGCTTGTCGCAGTTTCCTCGCCAATGCGCCCGGACTGGATTCTGACAAGGGATATTCCATTCACAAGATGCTCAAGCGGTGGCACAAGCACAACGATGTGAGGAGTAGCTCATCCAAGATGGAAGAGGAACAGGATCTTTGGAGAGCTTTGCGGATCAAGAGGAATGAGAAAGGCGAGTACATTGTCTGCTTTTGACGGCTCTTGAGCGGCGCCTCTTCTTGATATGTCGTTGCTATGACGGACACACGATATTTAATGGCTGGCACTCACTTCTCTTCTCATGGATGCGTTGGCAGTTTTTAATGTCACAAGCAGGAGAGATGTGGGGGTGTAATGAATTGTACAAACATGGTTGTGAAGGGCCGATAGATGCAAGGAGAACAGACGACCGGGTCCGTCCTTGCTTTGAAGTACTTGTTACGAGTAATACAGCTCAAGGGGGATTCCAACCAGCCTTTCCTCTTTTTCCCTGAGGAGTTGATCTAGACCGGGAGGTACAGCACGTCGACGTCAAGACATGCGGTTGTCAGGAGAAGACGTGCAGTTTTTGTTCCTCTCCACCTGATTTTCGTGGTGAATAAGCTTCAGGCTGAATTTCTGAAACACCTGAATCCGGGTTAGATCGAGAGTGGAACGTGCCGGTAGCGAACGGAAGAGAAGCCTATCGTTGAATTGCCCAGCCAGGAGTCCGTGATAGTGGCAGTGAATGGCCGTACGAGACGTTCTGGGCGTGACCGAGCCGAGCGCAGGGAAGCAAGGGAGGCCAAAAATCCTCCACAGTGCCTATTGGTGTCAGTACCCCGAGCAAATCGTCAGGGCTTGGTCAACTTCACTTCACTTCCCACATCGTAAGCTGACTGACCGATCCCGATCTCCCACCTCTTAACATTCCAAACAAATCTACCGCCCACCTCCTACCTCCCCCTTCTTATAACCTACCCAGATACTCGGAACCATGTCCACATCTGTATAGATCTTACTCTCAACGCCCTGGATCTCCGTGTATTCGACCATGGCCAAACCTCCGCTTCGGCCAACAGCAGGCCGCGGTGGAGGATCCAATGCCAACCCGAAATCAATGTTGACCTGGGCCATCCTCCTTCTCCTCCTCGCTACCACCCAGTCTCAATCCGTGCATCAATCCGATGTTCCACGAAGACTGGTGGCCTCAACGCAGAGTCTCCGCCCTGAGTCGAGCCGACGCCCTGCTCGAGCTGGCCGCAGCCCAGCCGAGATCCCCCTCCTGAAGAACGATATCACCACGGCGAAATTCTATAGCACCGATGAAGATACCGAACACCAAAAGCTCCGTGCCTTGGCTCCAGCCTACGACTCTCTGAGTGGCAGTGCTGTCAGAGCACCTCTTGTTCAGCAGTCTATTGAGTCCTCTTCTCGAGGGGGCCTCTCTGCGCTTCCTTCAGCGCGGCTGCTACAAGATTGGGAGGTGGAGAACATTGTCCTATTAGCCACTATAGATGGCACCATACATGCCCGTGACAGAAAGACAGGCAACGAAAGATGGTCACTGGGCATCCCCAACAGTCCCATGATTGAGACCATCCACCACCACGTGAACCGGAGTGATTTGGATTATGACGGATCTCAATATGAAGATGACTACATGTTCATTGTTGAGCCGAGCAAAGATGGGAACCTCTACGTTCAGCACCGAGACCCTAGGATTGGTCTCCAACGACTTGGTGTCACTGTCAAGTCCCTCGCGGCCCAGACACCTCAATTTGTTGACAATCCGCCCATTGTCACCATTTCCTCACAAGAAACAACAGCTTACATCGTCGATGCAGCCACAGGAAATATCCTGCAGCGATTTGACAAATATCGTGGCTTTTCCGGTGATGACCAGAGCCGCAGCTGCCGACGATTGAGTGGGTTCGAACTGGACGATCCTGCGTGTGACCCTATCGGGACCATCAACTTGGGTAGAGTCGAGTACACTGTTCAGATAACCCACAAAATCACCAGTCAGCTGCTCTGTACCATCAAGTTCGCTGAATGGCTGCCAAACAGAATGGACAGCGATCTACAACAGCAGTATGTGGCTCCACTGGACAATTACCATATTCAGAGCTACTACAATGGTCGAATCATTGGTATTGACGATTCGGAAAATGGAAAAATCCCACGCTTCACCCAGATGTTCGACACCCCTGTTGCTCGAGTATTCGACGTTGTGCGTCCGCTCGACAACCGCGACGAATCCGCCAACCTTGTGTTACTTTCTCGACCCACCGACTCGCCTCTACTCTCGTCTGCTGAGGCATGGCGAAATGAGATCCAACGAGCCGAACGAGTCTTCGTAAACAAGACTGAAGCAGGAGGGTGGTATGCCATGTCCGAACTGTCCTATCCCGGGGTCACTAGCGGCGCGGCACCGGCAAGCTCCATTTGGAATTACGACGCTCTACCCTTGGATTTGGATGGCGACCTGGATGAGATTGTCGGTGTGCATATGCTATCTGGCCACGAGAGCACGACTCCATCTCGCCTGACAATTTCAGGTCCCCCTCCTGTGACAGATTTGGCCGAAGAGGCGGAGAATGCGATGGCTGCTTTGGGGTCAAAGATCCCGCCTGCCTTGTTACCCGTCGTGAGCCACCCTCTGATGTCTGTCTTCAACATCATTTGTGTGAGCATCTTCTTGTTTGTGGTTGGGCTGCAGATGAAATCACCCATCATGGTAAAGTTACAGCGTTTCCTCCGCAAGGCAGGCGTCGAAGTGGCGGTCGAGAAGATCCAGGCTCAAAATGCCAGTCCAACCTCAGATGCCCATGAGGCGCAGGAAGTGCCAGTCGCCGGCGTAGCAGACGAGAAAGAAGCCACCGGAATCGTGTCAGAAGTGTTGGAGAATGCCATTACCACACCAGCTCGAAGTCGCGCTCAGAGCGTCGCCGCCTCCGTCGCCAGCCCTGTCAAGACGGCCAGGGTGCTTGATCCCAATGATGACAGCTCTGACGGTGAATCGGAAGATGACAAGGATCAGCCTGATTCCAACTCCAATGGAGGTGCTGAAGGTGAAGCACAACCTCGCCGCAGACATGCCAAACGTGGAAAGCGAGGGGGGAAGAGGAACAAAAAAGGCAAGAAGACAATGAACCCAGAGGCTATGGACGAGATAGAGCAGCTCGTTGCTGAAATCCCGACAAAAGACGGGCTGCTCCAGGTTGGAAAGCTCAGGATCGATACAAAGGAAGATCGATGTCTGGGCCGCGGCAGTAATGGGACAGCAGTATTTCCTGGCTCTTTGGACGGCAGAGAAGTTGCTGTCAAGCGTTTGATCAGGACTTCCAACAGCCTGGCTGCCAAAGAGATCAAGCATCTGCTGTCAAGCGACGAGAATCCGCACGTCATCCGATACTTCGGAAAGGAAGAGTCCCAACACTTCACCTACATTGCCCTCGAAAGATTCACCACGTCACTCGACCAGTTTATTGAGCGTCCACTGCAATATCCCGACCTGGTCAAGCTGCCGGAAGGCTTCGATGTCAAGGATGCACTGCGTCAGATTACCGATGGTGTTCAACATCTACATTCACTGAAGCTGGTCCATCGCGACATCAAGCCTCAGAACGTGCTGGTCAAGGCTGTGAAGAGCAATCGTCCTACCAATGGACTGCCCAAGCTCCAGTTCGTCATTTCTGACTTTGGCCTGTGCAAGCCGCTAGAGGAAGGTCCAGAGTCCACATTTGCCCCCACAGCCAACCACACAGCTGCCGGCACTACAGGATGGAGAGCTCCAGAATTGCTCGTTGGCTCCCGAT
Source organism: Phialophora chinensis (assembly GCA_016109575.1). Taxonomy (NCBI): domain Eukaryota; kingdom Fungi; phylum Ascomycota; class Eurotiomycetes; order Chaetothyriales; family Herpotrichiellaceae; genus Phialophora; species Phialophora chinensis. Next base: position 590,808 of record JADWPU010000016.1, read on the forward strand.
CAGCGGTCGCGGCACTCAACGCCAGTTCAAACTCAACTTCCACATCAACCACACATTCTAGTGAAACCACTGTCATTGATCCACCATCGGGTCGCCGTGCCACCAAAGCCATTGATATCTTCTCCCTGGGTTGTGTGTTTTACTATGTCATGACCCAAGGTCGGCACCCCTTTGATGTTGGTGGGACAAGTCTAGGTCGTGATCTCAACATCAAAGAGAACAAGTTCAGCACAGAAGATTTGCGACTACACGATTACCAATTCGACGCTGACGACCTCATCATGCAAATGCTCAAGCACGAGCCCAAGGAGCGTCCTACCACAGACCAGATCCTTCGCCACCCATACTTCTGGGACGTGGCCGACAAACTCGAATTTCTCTGTGACGTGTCGGACTGCTACGAGCGTGAGAAGAATTCAATACCTAATATCCACGACGAAAATGCTATGCGTACACCTGCTGAAAAGCAGTCCTTGGCTGAACTCGCTGCCCTGGAATCACTCGCTCCCAACGTCATCGGCCCCGCCAAAGACTGGCTCCGCGCTCTTCCCAAGACGTTCGTGACAGAAATGGGCAAGCAGCGCAAGTACACAGGCACTAAGATGATCGACCTACTTCGGGTGATTCGAAACAAGAAGAACCATTTCCACGACTTGCCCGACGATGTCAAAGAGCAGATGCTGGGTGGGAGTGCGAAGGGATATTATGAGTTCTGGGCGAAGAGATTTCCGAGCCTGCTCATCAACTGTCATTGCCTTATACTGGAGAGGGGGCTGGTCGGACGGTTTAGGATGGAGAGGTGGTTCGAGTAGTCTAGATAGCCAGGTTCAGCGGCGGCTCATTATCGCATCATCACGCAATGTGGCTGGTATAGGACGACGCAAAAACTTGACTATTTGTTCAAATCATGCTTCACTGCGATCTAATTGGATCTGGATCTTCTCGATCTCATTCTCCTCGTCGGATCTATCATGATGTAACCGGGAGAGGCGTCTGTGCCTTTCCGACCATAGAATGTCCGCCACAGTACATCGTACCGACACTGTGCAAACACACCAAGCCACACCCGTCTGGCGTGTGCCGTTCGTGTTTAAGCGTGCCCATCCATCCATCAATATCATCGGTATAACCGCGCGCTGCAACACCCGGGAAGTTCGGTGTGGAGGGGGTAGAGTAGAGGAAGTTGAAGACGTGGGGGGCCATGCTCTGCTGCCGGCGTCCACGTCTTGTCTTTAGGCTGTGTTGGGGATGTAGTCGAGCTGAGGACGGCAGCTGCACTGTGCAAACTACCCTCTTCCGTTGGGCCCATCTCCGGTGTGTTATCTTTCGGTTCCACAGGTCCTTGTTCATCCGCGTTGAGAATTCCGTCTCCTGCATGATGGTGGCTAGGCCTCTTTGACGGGATAGGTGAGCGGGTAGGTAGGTAGGCTCCATGGAGTGCACCGTTCAAGCTACTGCTCAGTCCCTCCACTTTACAACAGACGCAGCATTCGTCAGGCTGACGCTTTACATGCGTTCCCTCCTCCTCGGGGCCGAGCGGATGATGTTGTCGACTCGTAATAACAGCTCGGCAGCCTCGCTCGCGCTGCCCACGACGGCTTTCTTCAGCTTGTAGCTTTCGATGACGCCGAGTTCGCGCATGTCGGCGATGCCACCGCCGGGGGTCAGCAGGTCGAGACCACTGCTCGTCATGCCGCGGTAGACTTCTGATCGGAGCTCCGAGACCAGCGCGGAGGAGTCGAGACCCGCGTTGTCGGCGAGGATGGTGGGGAGTTGGCGCAGTGCGGTCGCGAAGGAGTCGATGGCGAGACGCTTCTTGCCGGGGACTTTGTTCGACAGCAAGTCAACGGCCTTGGCCATGACCATCTCGGCGCAGCCGCCTCCAAGCACGACGCGCGGTTCTTTGACCGTCTGGCTCAGTACTGCCAGCGCGTCGTGCAGGGATCGCTCTGCTTCGTCGAGGAGTTGCTCCGTGGCGCCGCGCAGGACGATCGTGCAGGCTTCGCCGGCGGCCACGCCGGAGAACTTGATCAGCGTGTCCTCGCCGATGATGACTTCTTCGATAAGATTGCAGTGGCCGAGTTTGACGGACTCGGGATGGTCGAACGTAGATGCGATTTCTCCGCCCGTGACCAGCGCGAGACGCTCCACGCCGTCAAAGTCCGCGTGCTCGATGCTCATGATCCCTGCTTCGGTGAACAGCTGTTCCGGCCAGTTGTAGATGAGCTGTCTGTTGATAAAGCAGTTAATGCCGTGCCCCTTGATGCGCTCAACCTTCTGCTTCATCTTCTCGCGCTCCGCCTTTTCCAACTCTGCCAGCTCTTTCGGGCTGCTGACTTTCATGCGTGCGGCCCAGATCTTCACCTTGTCCGTGTCCATTGCGGTGTTGGCGACGAGGATCTTGGCATTCTCAAGACGTTTCGGCTGGTTGACACCCATGCGCTTGTCGAGGATGAAGCCCTCGTCGAGGTAGCTGTCGCTGAGTTTGCCACCGGATTTCTTGATGATCTGGATGTGGTTGAGGTCGATGCTGCCTTTGAGGCGCTGGATTGCCATGACAGCCAGGTTGGCGAACTGGTCGCGGTCTTGAGCGAGAACTTTGGAGGAGAGGGTTGTGCGTGCAATGCTGAGGAGATCTTTCTTGAACAGGTCAGGCGATTTGCTGTTGTCGACAGCGGCTTTCTCGAGTGCGGAGAGGGCCGCCGCGCTGGCCAGCCGGTAACCCTCGATGATGGTTTGGGGGTGTATGTGTTTGTTGACCAGTTGCTCTGCTTCTCTTAACAGTTCGGCTGCGAGTACTGTCACGGAGGTAGTGCCGTCGCCAACCTCGTCGTCTTGCACCTTGGAGATATTCACCAGCACTTTTGCCGCAGCATTGTCCAGCGCAATGCTCTTCAGAATTGTGGCTCCGTCGTTCGTCACCATGATCTCCCCTGTTGACGCGCTCTGGAGGATTTTGTCCATTCCCTTGGGGCCCAGTGTGGATTTCACGAGGTCGCCCACTGCGATGGCTCCGACGAAGGCCGAGAGGCGCGCATTCTCGCCCTTTTCTTCTGTTGCTGAGTCGGCAAAGATCTGGGTCGGGTTGTCGTAGCCGGCCATGTTGACGGTCAGCAGATTGGGCCGGTTGAGATGGGATGAGAGCGTGAGGTCAAGTGGTGTGTGAACAGGCCAAAATTTTGGGCGCGGGGAAAGTTCAGCCTTGTCGAGGACCTTGGCAAGGCTGAGTATCGAGCATTTGATTTGCTGCTTTAACCTCAGGCAGCATCTCCCTTACTCCTTCTCAGCTTACTTGCCACGATCCTTGCTTATCTCTTCTACATTCTTCAGCGTTCATGCTTCCAGTATAAGATGCTGAAGCCCTCTCGCGGGTCGGGCGTCATGGTAGCGGAGCGGATACTCGCAACAAAGACCTTGCTTGCTCGGGATGCAGTGTGTCAAAGCCGTCGACAATCCATCACTAAGTAGCCCCGGGTACGTGGTAGCTTCAGAGCTTGGGCCAGAACAGACTTGTCTCTAGTCTTGACACAGCAACCCATCTCTCCAGGCCCTCGGAAAGCCTTCCCCTGTTGAGTATTTTAAAGCAGACGAATTTGCCAGGAACGAAGCTCGCGGCACACTCCGCTTGCGCCCAATCTCAACAATACGTCTTTGTTGTTCACCCTCTGGCCTCAAAGTCGGCCTCTATACTCAACCTCCAATCCGCCGCCTTAAGTATCGGTTCCACTCTCCTCTCACGATGGGCAACTGCATTTCCATGGGTCCCAACGAGGAGGATTTACGAATAGCGCGCTGCTACTACCACGCGAACAAATACCAACAGCGAGTCCACTACAGTAACTCACAGCCTGTGCGCGAGACCCAAGTCGATTCTTTGCAGTGGTCGCATCTATATTCTACTGGCAGCGGACACTCGTCTAGGTGGAGATCGAAGGATAGTCAAACTTCAACAATTACTGGGAAGCAAGTGTTAGCTGAGAGGCAGAGTAGGGCGAGAGCAAGAAAAGGCTCCGTCTAAGGAAGAAGGCCGGGTACGATCTGGTAATCAGGTCCAACATTACTGTACGAAGGTGAGTATCTCCGGGCGCGACGAAGATGTCCATGGTGGGTCTTCTAGCCTGGGCTACGAGAGATGCATTATATCAGCAATCGCTCAAACCCGCTCTCTATACCTTCGAATATTTCTTGGTAAGACCGCATCCTTCCGGTGCACGACCTCCAAACTATCAAGTCCAGTTGTCCAAACGTCAAGGTCGAGAGCACAGAAACCCTACTACAATCGGAGGAGCGGTCTGGCTGGATGATTGGCAGAGGGAATCGGAGGGGTCCTTTTGTCCTCGATACCGAGCGATCGAAGGTATCTCCCGATATGTGTCGCATAGATATCATAGGGAGCAAGGTCGAAGTGCTATCGGTGGTGAGCCTTATCGTCCTGAATTTGAAATGGGCGCCCACTAATCCCTCACTAGTCCAGGAAAGGATTGCAACAGCTTTTGCTCAGGACAAGAGAGTACAAAGTTATGAGGTGGACTAGCTTTGTTTGCGTTTGGCGCGCAGTGACACAGCAACGGCTTGGTGCGCTCAACTAGCTCACCAGGTCCATCGATAGCTGTGACGGACTGCCTCTTTCGCCACTCATGTTGTATACCCTTTACAGCTGCCACTGTCAATGTTGCCACATATCGGGTGGCGCAATCCTGAGACTGTTTACCTAGGTGCAGGCTTCTTCTTTCCTTGCTTATGCACATCTCAGTTTATCGAGTCTTCTCTTCACCAATTTCCTCTGAAACATCCAAACAGCTCTCGCAACCCACCAAGGCTGAACAAACATTCAGACCGTGTACCCAAAGATCTCCTACGATGGGCAACTGCTACTCACGCGACTCCCATAATCATGACTGTTGTCCACGACGTTGCCATTCTTGTGACGGCTCGGGATCGCTTAAACGTTCCTTGAGCAATACGACCGTATCTTCTGATTTCAGTTGTGCCTCGACGGTTCGAGCCAAATGCAACAACACCCTGCCGAGCGGATCGAGCTGGATCGGAATCTGATCGCTAGAGCCTGGACCCCGCGAACAAATTCGCCAGAAAGATCTGCTTGGCCCTTCCGATTCGGAAGATACACAGTCTTGCCTGATTTGTCCAAGGACTTTGGATAAAGCTGCGTAGGAAACAGGCATCTGAGGTCAAATATCTTCGCAGCTAAAGACGTTATGCGAACGGTGCCTAACACAAGAGCGGCGTGGCTTCGCCAGCAGAGCAGTCGTGAGGGCATGATAATGGGGAAATTGTCGAAGTCGGCTGTTACTGACCGTCATATCGCCATGTATGGCGCCGACTCAACTATCTCATCAAAACCACGCCCTGTCGTCGCACATTATGAGGCCGTGGTCAGCCGGGGGTGTCAGTAACGAGGCTGGAAAGCTCAGGATCTCATTGGCTAAAGGGCGTTTGGGGCGGCGGGGACTGCAGGGGGGATCATGGGGTTGGGGCTCCTTGGCATGGGCGGATCTTCTAGTGAATGTTTGCTTCTCGTCAACTTTCCTCACTGTACCTCGTACTGTCCATTGTCTCGCACAGTAACAAGAGAAACAACTGATTTAGTCACGGGTAAAACCTTCCAATCTTCTAATCCTTGCATTCAGCGCAGATCACATGCCTCTCACACTTGGAGCACATCAATGATCCCGCACGGATTGCTCATTCCTGCTTGAGCGCTTGTATGAATCTTCAGATGTCGCAAAGATGGGTCGACAAGCCCACCTTGCCCGTCTAGCCTTGGTGAGCAGTTTCTCCTAGAATGACTCGAAAGTCCTCGACAACTCCTTCCTCACAGTTGTACCAGGGTGCTTTCTCCCGTCAATTCCAGCCTGCCTCTAACACTGACACCGATTCAACTTCGCTAACGCTGCGTCCCAGGGTAGATCACCATTCGACGCTCCATTGCAAGACGAAAATGGCGATCTCATTCTTGGACCAAATGTTCAACACGACACTGGCCGCAACTACATCCAGGACTTCGACAGTCATGGCCATCCGAGAAATATTCGCTCTGAAATATCACGGCGGAGGCTTCTACGCGCGCAGAATGAAGCTCTCTATACCGTCGGCGTTGTCGTCAAGAAAGCTAAGGCAAATCGCTCACGGTGGCAAACACTGGATGATAAGCAGAAGTTTCGACTTGTGGTTGAAGAAAACACGGCCGGGGCCTACCTTGGCCTTTCTGAGAGCATTCTGCAGAAGTTGTCGAGCCACTGGATACTGAACCTCAGGCAGCGCGTTTTGGTAAGCTCTTCGACCTAGACTTCATTCCAGTTGTTGACCTCTCTAGACCTACAAGTCCTATCTGAGATTGCCACTCCCGCAAATGATGCTGTCAGAGTGGAAGACTGTGGGCGCTGGCTCGTTCTTGTTCGCTGGTATTTTCCCGGCTACCATTGCGAGGACCAGCCAGTATATCAGGTCGGCGCTGCTTCAAGAAGATACGTTTTCAAGATCGCCAGGTCGCCCAACCACGCTTTTGCGACGCTCCGAAGTCGCCAGCACAATCGGCTATGCCAGGTAAAACTTCCCAGAAACCTTTGTCCGACTCGCTAACGATCTCAAGCCTGCAAATACTATGGTTTGCTATTGAATATTCTTTTCACGCTTCTGCTGTGCTACAAGCATTGTATATTCTTCCTCCCGGCTTTAGACCTTCCTTTCTCGCGATGATCCCCTTCACAAATGTGGATTCACCGGGTAATGACATAGCACTAAACCGGAGCCAGTCGTGGCCCTCGTTAGCAACGGATCTGGCAATGTATATGCGCAACCCGTTTGCCATAGCTATGGTCAGAGACCAGATCAGCAGTATCCTCTTTCCCAAACTCTATGTGTGGATGCGCGAACTCCTTGTCAAGCCTAATAGGCCAGATGCAGTATCCCTCCAGAGTGCAAGCGTGCAGCTACATATCGTTCCAGGAAAGGTCACGAGTGCGACTGCCCGGCGACTTGCCCTGGGCGAAGGAAAAGTCAGGGGACTGCTGGGACGATGGCTTTCGAACTTGCTTTGGTTTTCGCTCAGTATCCTACATACGCAAAGAGTACCCATGGCGATCGAACTGAGCCCTGAAATCGAGGCGGAGTTGATCGGACGCAGCACCATGCACTATCATGTGTTGGTGCGCCAGGACCGTGAAAATGGCATTGCACGTGCCCCGAGGACGCTTCGCGTGATGGCTATCCGCGCCGCCTTTCACGATTTCAACCTCGACCCAGATTCCTCCATGGTCGACATCTTCGAATTGGCAGATGAGATGAGCTTATCAGGGTCGAGCCGAGCATCTACTTCGACTCCTGAGCCGCAAGATCTACCTCCACCTGAAGATGTTATGGCAAGCACAAGCAATATAGGACAGAGCGCAATCGAGGCCGAAACAGAAATGCCCACGGGCACAGGCGAGCCTCCAGATGTTTTTCTCGCTGCAGGTGAGGTCGTTAGTGGCGATGAGGATGAGCGAGCAGCGAGCCTCGAAGTCCTTGGTCGTGCTCGCGCTGCATTTGAAGACGCGAGAGATCCAATGCGCCCCACTGCGGCTGAGGCTGAACCTGTTGCGGCCGGGCGAGTCTCTGCTGATCATACGAATGCTGATGAACCGGATTATATCTCCATGGTATGGGGGGCTGATGTTGCTGCTATTTTTGAAGACGATACGGAACGTGAGAGAACCGTGGCTCAAGAGCCATCTTTCCGCCCCGCCGTCCCGCTGGAGACACTACTTCAGCCTGCTCCAGCTCACATCTATCACTCGCCAGACATTGGGCCGGCATCTCCTGGCCAGCTTCCAGGAGCAGAACAAGTGCCACGTCAATCGCCTTCGCCGCCCGTTTCGACTCCAAACGATCAAGCACCAGATCCCCCCGCAAGTCAACCAACAACACCACCATCACCCGTTCCTGGGATATCGCGAGCAATCAGTCTCCGTGAAATTGTTGGGCTGCGGCCAGCCCGCCGTCCAACAGTCTCAGATCAGCATGTGCCCACCTTCAGGGATGAGGTGAACCGTCACCATCAGGGATCTGATGCACACAGTCAACGAGACGCAAACTTCGACACCTACCGCGTCACAATCCTCTCCAACCATGCAGCCGAAGCTTTCGCGTACCACGCTACCTCGTTGGTAGAGTCAATCATACTCCTTCCCCTCGACGCTATCTTCACGCGCTCCCTTGCGCGAAATTTCCTCGCTCGTCACCCCAATCAGGAGATCGCGCACACAGCGCCCTTAATCGGCCAAATCTGGCCTCTCGGTCTCAGAGCACAGATGCAAAATCTCACCGTCCCGCAGGAATTGCAATTTTGGGGGAATTTTATCGTCACAATGGGCATGCAAGGGTTGATGAACTTTGCGATTTGGGCGGTTGGGACCAGGATTACGCTGAGGCTGGGTGAGAGATTTGGATGGGGGAATATTTAAAGATGGTACAGATTGCAGGGAAAGCCTCGAGGAACCAAATTTATATGTTGATTAGTGATACCCGGTTTCGTGGAAGAGCTGATGGCGAACAGCGAGGGAACCAGCCTGAGAGGAATTGTGAACCATCGTCCTCAATGTACGTTCTTAGGGCGATGGACGCCGCGGCGAGTTCTAGACCCGCAACAGGACAAAGTTGTCAATAACTACAGCAGGAACTCCGTATTGGTTGAATTCACCTGCACTTCCGACGCAGAACGTGTGTTCCTGGAGTTCGACTGCCTCTCGTTTTGGAGTGACTCGTTTGCCATGGGCCAGGGCGCGAGGCTGAAAATCGGCCAATCATGTCACACAAGGCTTCCCCGCGTTGAAATTATTTGAGATCCGCGACAACATCAAGCCGCGCACTTTGCACACCGAATAAGCGCTATCCAGACAATGTCAAAGCGAAAGTCTGAAGAGCCCTTGGAGGGCGTCCTTGCCGAGACATCTCCAGCTAGCAAAAAGGCGCGCATTGAGGATGTGCCGGAAGAGGAACTGACTGCGAACGGTGATCTGGACACTCCTGTGCTTCCGAATAGGGCGGAAGAAGATGAAGTGGACTCAGATGTGGAAGATGACCGGATACCTGCTGCTCCTCTGCGACAAAGTGCCCCCACTGAAGGCTACGACGACCTCTACCTTGACACCATAAACCGATCCTTGCTTGACTTCGACTTTGAGAAGCTATGCTC